>OZ018319.1:229718361-230318361 GCA_963969495.1 Ceratothoa steindachneri | reverse complement strand
TTTTTATTAACCAGCCTTTAGTGGAATTTGGGGTCTTTTCTAGTTCGTAATTCTGTAATAATCGAAAAATAACTGCTGTATTATTATGTTTTCCTCATCTCAGACTATCCAATGAATGGAGCAGAATTTTATACGATTTCTTGATTGATAATACGAAGGTCGCGACCTCAAGATTTGATATCCTTTCGTGTCTTGGATATTTTTTTACTTCTAAGTTTCTATTAAAGTTTACGATGACCCATTTTGTACATAAAATGACAGTGTAATGATTAAAGATGCTTAAGTACACTCTGTTTATTAATGCACGCATATAAATAATATTTGTATAGCACGTATTATAACTATTTTCCCCCAACGTGGAAGAAATTTTAATTTTATTTGTTAATACTATTCTAAAATATATGTACAATACACATATGTATATAATTATGAGGCACCATGTATGTTAATCTAGCATTTACTCCGAGCAGTATCCCTTAATCCATCGGACAAAAGTGTTTCTAAATCAGCTCGGTGAGTAAGAAGAACCGAGAACATTAATAATTATTTTCTTGTAATTTATTTCGAGATAATAGAACGCACAAGTTTAGATTAAAAAAGATAGGGTTCGAAAGTTTAGATTAAAAAGATAGGATTCGAGAGTTTAGATTAAAAAGATAAAGTTTATAAGTAAATATATTGAAAAAATATTTGTGTGAATTATTTTTGACTTCGGTAAATCTTGAGGAAAAACTGTTACTTAGAGATCTTTTATGTTGTTGAAAAATTCTAGTGCATTTTTCCTCATAATTGTGTTCGTCACTAATTAGCTTTAGCTATTTTTTTTATAGTTTTTGACAATACATTTGGTACTTACGTCTCATTAAGAAATAGAGCTTGTTTGGTAAAGCTTCAATCAATTTGAACAATAGAATCGTCTTTATAATGAGTAATCTTCCGGCTGCTCTTCACAGTGTATCAAGCCCCTACTGGCAGTACACTTTTATTAGACTTGAATACTGTACCAGATTGGCTGCATTTACATATTTATCTCCTTATTCATCTGTATATGTAAATGTGCTTTCAGGCCCCGTCCTCATTTAAATGAGTTTTTCTTCAAGGGTTGGCCTTAGGATCGTAAGTGTTTCTGATCAACCAATTTCCATTGAGTGAGATCCACCGCCTGTTTACCCTTCTTTTAATTATTTTGTTGCCACCTTGATAAAGAGGATCTTAGGATCGCTAGATATGCTTTTATCTCTTCTTGAAATCATTTTCTTTGCTTCTGCCTTCCCTCTCTATGCCAGGAATTCAATATTTTTGCTTCGAGTATTCTTTTGCAATTCATAACTAACCCCCCTCGTCCATAAGTTTACCCAAAGAGAGAAGAAAAACCTGATAAAAGACCGACGAAAATTAAAAACTAAGTATAAAGTTCATAAAAATGCTAACACGTTCTTAAAGAGGTTTAACAGAGAATGATGACGAAGGCATTACTCAACTGACTTCATTCACTAAGGGTGAAATTTAGGATTTAGATAAAAAAATTAGTATTAACACGTATTTCTTTACTTTATTGTCCTTCTTTACTCCTCAATTCATCTCATTCTAAATCTCTCTTATTTTGAGACTTTCGACATCACGATCTTTCGCCTTATCTGTATTTCATGCTCAATTTTCCTTCATGGGCGCCAAGCTTATCTCATTTGTCGCTCCAAAGGGTGTTTTCCATTATCGAGTCGGAGTTGCTCCTGCCGAAGTTCATCTTTAGATCCGCTTTGAAACCCAACTGTTTCATATTTCTTTCCCCACAGCCTATTTTCCTTAGCATGTAGATATTTAATACGACTAATACGTTATCTTCACCAAGATGATGATGAAGTGGTTCGTAAATGAAGGGCTAAAATAAACTAAAGAGTAAATGAAAAGGTATGAATTTCGTATAATAATTATTGGACCTTCAAAATCTCGCTTTGCCATGATATTTGTTCCGCAAACCATAGGTAAGTATCACTTATCTATTTTACGACATATAGAAATTAATATTTATTCATTGAGATATAATAGCAAATTAGTATAAACAAATTTTGAAATACGATAGTATTCAAACTATTTCATTAAAAAATAGAGCAAATATTTCGAAGTGCGAATGAATATTAATCCAAAAAACGCAATATTTACCGAAAAGTAGAATGGTTCTGACTTACTTTGCAAACGGTGGTGACTCATTGCAATTCTCTATCATAATTCGTCAATTCTCATGGTTACGTAAAATAGATGAAATCAACTTCAAGTCGTGTGTGGAATATATTAGTTAAGTGACACTATCCAGTTAACGGTGAAAAAGATGTTGAAGAGATTGAATAATTACTTCTGTGTCTTTGACAAAGCCACCTCAGATGTGTGATTTTTGATACGCGTGTCGCAGGTTCGCCATCAATGTTTAGTCCAGTGATTCGCAACCTTTTTTTCGTGCACCCCTTATACCATATGTCAGAATGTCATTCCAGACTTTTCAAGATTGACTCGGTCTACATCCCCCTTCCCCGATACAAAAATATAACTATAAATATAATATTTTCTAGATACAAATATTTATCTATATTTTTAATTGGTTCAGAACCCCAGTTCCAGCTAATCTTTTTTACAGAGACAACCACATCAAAGCACGGCAAGAGAACTGTAATCTTTTTCACCCTCCAAACTGAGACTTTTGTAGTAGTGATTATTTAATTACAGAAACTATACAAAACCCTTTGGGAGGGAGATTAAAACACGCACGCCAAGCCTACAGGAGAATTAACTGTTTGAGGAACGTCACCCTCGTAAAAGGACAAGATTATTCTGTGCAAAGGCCTGGTAGAAGATGGAAGACGACCCTGTTACTTCGAGGGAACCTACTTGCCAAGGAGAGGAATATCTGTCACAACACCATTCAGACCCTCACAAAGCAAGGATATACTTTCAAATCCTCATCTATGCTGCTATCTTCCATGGATAAAGTAACAAAGGCTTGGTTGAACACACTGTCGCCACAAAGTGCCACCAAGATATACCAAATAACTGATCACCAAATTTGTGATCAAATAGAGCATCGACTTATAATTTTTATATCTGAGGTCGTCCGAGAAAGAGATGTAAACACAGCTTTCATCCTATAGGTCTATCCGAGTTCGTCTATCGGTTGTGCTAGAAATAAAAGGCAATTAAGAAAAACAAATAATTATGACTCCATTTGTATCCTAATACAAACTCAAGAAGATCTCCTCAAGAGATACGCTAAACGGTTTGAGGTGATGTATTCTCCCTGCTTCACTCCTTTTCAGTGGCGTGCTTGTCTAGTCGCATGCGACTTTATATCTCACTAAGTCGGTCGGTCGGGGGGTCTCCGCTTTGCTTTTTTTTTGTTTTGGTAATAACATTGTAACTATTCGGTCGATTCTAACGAAATTTAACCCTTATGTTGTTTTACATTATCTTTCGAAAGATATAATTGTCAAGGTCATCCCAAAGTTAGCCCCGGAATTATTTTGTTTGGCAATAACATCATAACTATTTGGGAAATTATAACGAAATTTGGAACCATTATGTTGTTTTACATTCTTCTTCGAATAATATAATTACTAAGGTCCTCCCAAGGTTACTCTAGGAATTATTTTGTTTTGGCAATAACATCCTAACTATTCGGCCGATTCTAATAATATATTGTTATACATTATCTTCGAATTATATAATTGTCAATCCTTCCAAAGTTAGTCCGGGAATTATTTTAAGTTTTGAATGTCGTAAGTTCATAAATCAGAATAAGTGAGTGCACGCGACTTTTTGGTCAGCAGACCCTGTTAATCACGAGTACAGGGTAATTTTCAATGTTGCATGACTGTTTGTTCTTGAATCTGGAGTCGTGTTTATTGAGCCAAAGGTTTTTAAGAATGTACGAATGCATTTAGAGATATTTCGCATTTATTTGGTCTCTGTGATGTTGAACAGCCTGCTAATAATCCTAAATGCTATATTTACTCCTAAAACCTGCCTGTTCCAGGACCTGATTGCTATCGACTCTTTATGATAGGCTGTTGGTTATGACTTTTGTAAGTAATTTATATGTTGCGATATGGGACTGATTTGCCTGTAGTTCTTTAATTCGTTCTAATCGATTTTTAGTCGTGTGCGAGTCTAATCGCAGGCGAATCTATATCTCACTATGTCGGTCGATCGGTCACCGTTTTGCTTTATTTGTTTTGGTAATAACATTTTAACTATTCGACTGATTCTAACGAAATTTAAAATCTTAAGTTGTTGTACATTCTATTTCGAGTGATATAATTGCCAAGGTCATCCCAAGGTTAGCCCCGGAATTATTTTGTTTTGGAAATAACATCATAACTAGTCGGTCGATTCAAACGAAATTTAAAACCCTTATGTTGTTTCTCCATTTTTTTCGAATGATATAATTGTCAAGGTTCTCCCAAAGTTCGCCCCGAAGTTAATTTGTTTTGCAATAACATCATAACTATCCGGCCGATTTTAACTAAATTTGAAACAATTATGTTGTTTAAATTTTTTTTTCGATTGATATAATTGCCAAATACTTGCCAAGATTAGCTGTGGAATTATTTGGCAATAACTTCATACATTTTCGGCAAATTCTAGTGAAATTCGAAATTATGATGTAGTTTTACATTCTCTTTCGAATGATTTAATTTCCAAGGTCCCCTAGTGGTTAGGCTGGAAATTATATTGTTTTGGACATAGCATCATAACTATTCTGCCGATTCAAACAATATTTAAAACTTTTATGTTGTTTAACATTTTCTTTCGAATGATATAATTGCCAAAATCCCCCTAAGGTTAACCGGGGAATTATTTAGCAATAACTTCATAAGCATTCTGCCGATTGTAACGAAATTTGAAAGCCTTATGTTGTTTTACAGTCCCTTTCGAATGATATTGTCAAATTAGTCCCAAAGTTAGCCCGGGAATTATTTGGCAATACCATCATAAGTATTCGGCCGATACTAACTAAATTTAAAACCCTTATGTTGTTATACATTTTTTTACGAATCATGTAATTACTAAAGTCCTCCCAAGGTTAGCTGGAAAATGATTTGGTAATAACTTTATACATTTTGGCCAAATCTAACGAAATCTGAAACACTTATGTCATTTTATATTCTCTTTCAAATGAAATAATTGTCAAAGTCCTCCTGAGGTTAGCCCGGGAATGGTTTTGTTTTAACAATAAAATCATAACTATTAGGCCAATTCCAACAATATTTGAAAGCCTTATGATATTTTACATTTTCTTTCGAATGATATAATTGACAAAGTCCTCCTAAGGTTAGCGGGGGAATTATTTGGCAAAGATATCATAACTATTCCGCCGATTCGAACAAAATTTGAAACCCTTATGTTGTTCTATATTCCCTTTCGAAAAATATAATGGCAAAGTCTCCCATGATTAGCAGAGGAATTATTTGGCAATAATATCATAATTATTAGGCCAATTATAACGAAATTTGAAATCTTTATGTTTTCATACATTATGTTTCCAGTTATATAATTGCCAAGGTCCTCCCAAGGTTAGTTTGGGAATTATTTTGTTTTGGCAATAATATCATAACTATTAGACCGATTCTAACGAAATATGAAAGTCTTATGTTGTTTTACATTTTCTTTCGAATGGTATAAGGCCTTGAGTTCTCCTAAAGTTAACTGGGGAATTATTTGGCAATAACATCATAACTATCAGGCCATTTCTAACGAAATTTGAAGCCCATATGATGTTTTACATTCCCTTTCGAATGATATAATTGCCAACGTCCTCCCACAGTTACCCTGGGAATTATTTGGCAATAACGTCATAACTATTTGGCCGATTCTGACGAAATTTGAAAGCCTTATCGAGTTTTACATTCTCTTTCGAATATTATAATTGCTAAGGTCTTAACAGGGTTAACCGGGAAATTATTTGGCAGTAACCTCCTACCTTTTCGGCCCATTTTAACGAAATTTAGAACTCTTATGTTGTTTTACATTCTCTTTCGAATGGTATAATTTCCAAAGTCCTCCCAAGGTTACCCCGGGAATTGTTTGGCAATAACATCATACCTATTCGGCCGATTCTAACGAAACTTGAAACCCTTATGTTCTTTTACGTTTTTTTGAATGATGTAATTGGCAAACCCCTCTCTAGGTTAGCCGGGGAATTATTCGGGAATAAATTCATACCTTTTCGTCCAATTCTCACAAAATTTGAAAATCTATGTTTTTTCACATTCTCTTTCGAATGATATAATTGTCAAAGCCTCCAGAGGTTAGAACAGGAATTATTTTGTCAAAGTCCTTTCTAGGTTAGCCCGGGAATTGCTTCAATTTTGGCCATAACATCATAACTTTTCGCCGATTATAACGAAATTTGAAACCCTTGTTTTGTTTTACTTTCTCCTTCGAATGATATAATTGTACTGCCCCTCCCAAGTTTAGCCCTGGAATTATTTTGTTTTGGCAATTTTAATCATAACTTTTTGGCGGATTATATCCTAATTTGAACCTTTTATGTTGCTTTTCATTCTCTTTCGAATGATATTATTGCCAAAGTACTTTCAAAGTTAGTCCAGGAATTATTTTGCAATAACATCATAACTATTTGGTCGATTCTAACGAAATTTTAAATCCTTATGTTGTTTTCATTCTGTTTCGAATGATATAAATGCCAAGATTAGTCTGGAAATTATTTTGTTTTGGCAATAAAATCCTAACTATTCTGACTTTTCTAACGGATTTGAAATTCCTATGTTTTACATTCTCTTTCGAATGATATAATTGTTAAAGTCTTCACAAGATTAGCCTGGGAGTTATTTGGCAATAACTTCATAATTTTTCGGCCGATTCTAACGAACTTTTACACGCTTATATTGTTCTACATTCACCTTCGGATGATATATTTGCTAATATCCTCCCAAGGTTAGCCGGGGGATTATTTGGCAATAACCCCATTACTATTCTGCCGAGTCTAACGAGATTTGAAACCCTTATGTTGGCGGTAGTAAGGTCATAAAGCCGAATTAGTGAGAGCACGTGACTTTTGGTCAGCAGACCTTTTTTAAAATAAGTACAAAGAAAGGATTGGACCATGCCAGTGAAGTCGGAGTTTTTCTTAAACAATTTATATGGAACTGACAGGTGTGTCAACTAAACATTCTCTCCTATACTTAATACCTTTATTTACTTTTCACATTTGTAATAGTGTCAAAGTTTCATTATTGGTAACTGGTACCACTGTCATCCGGTGGAAGGTTATCATTGCTATTGTATAGTTTCATATAATATTCGTCAGTTCTTTCAATGATCTTTTTTATGTTTCACATTTTTCACATTTTTTATCTTCCAGTGTTGTCATTTGCAGCTTGCCCATTGATAGCCTTTGTATTTTATCTGTTTTCAGTTTTTCGGTAGTTTCGTATTCTACGTTATATCCAGAGTTATTTTTTAATAACCTAATTGGTTTAGTATATACGATCTTTTCTATAATAGTCTATCCCGTCTCTCTTTTTTCTCTGATTGTTCAATTCCGTCTCCTTTTTCTCTTATTTTTCCATCCCGTCTTTTTTTGTCTGTGTTCCAATTCGTCACATTATTCTCTAATTGTTATATCTCGTATTTTTTTCCTCTAAATATTCCATTCCGTTGAATTTTTCTCGTCTCTTTTTTATAAAATTGTTCCACCCTCTTTCATTTTTCTCTAAATGTTTCATCAAATCTTATTTTCTCTAATTGTTTCATCCTCTCTCACTTTTCTTTGATTGTTCTATCCATTTCATCTTATTTTCTCTGATTATTCGAGTCTGTCTCATTTTTCCAGCGCGTCTCTTTTTTCTCTAATTGTTTTACCCTACTCATTTTACACTAATGTTCCACCCCTCTCATTTTTCTTTAAATGTTCCCTCCTGTCTAATTTTTCTCTTTTTGTTCTCACCCATCTCATTTTTCTCTTTTTGTTCTCACCCATCTCATTTTTCTCAGTGTTCCGTCCAGTCCCGTCTCATTTTTCAAATTTAGTTAAAAGGTCTTTTCGTAGCATCAATTATTTTCATGTTAGATTCCTTCCTTGTCTCATCGTTATTTTCCAAAGAGAAACATTGTGAAATAGTTGTTAATGTCGTATTTTTAAGATACATAAAATATACTTATTAAAGTTGTTTAAAGTGTTCCAAATTTGACACAAGATTTTTTAAAAATTACTATAGTTTGCCTAGGCATTTTGAGAGCTGTAGTAATGCATATGCCGTACTACATTTTGCTAAAAATCTTCAGTTAGTGAAACACACAAGCCATATCATGCTTAATGAATGCAAGAAAGGAAAGTATCACATTAGCAATAAAAAAGTAAAATATATTAGAGAAGTGTTTGGTAATGTGTTGATTGGTCATGAATGTCAGCGTTACTCAAGAAATTCCGTTCTCGCAATTTCGGATTAAAAGACATCCAAGAGTAGAGGCTATTATACTCGAATTTATCCTGATACTTTGGCTCTTGTGGAGTTTAATTCTCGTCTGGACAATCACTAAATGGATAGAATTTAAAATTTGACTCATACAACAGTGCATAATCATCCTATAAACAGAAAAAGTACAAAAAAAGTCTTTGCATGCCTCATGAATTTTCTGAAGGACATCGTATACAACGTGCAAGTATTGCTTCATCTCTTTTGTTTATAATGCAAGAGGACCATTTCTGGATAGAATTGTTAAGAGAAATGACAAGTTTTGTGTTGCAGTATTAACGCAAAAGAACAACCACAATGGCTTGAATGGCAACAAAATCTCATTCCTTCTTCTGGTCTCCTTCGGCAGAAGGCTATGCTTTTTTTTTGGTGGGATGTGAAACGATATATTCATTATAAACTACTAATTATAAGTAAAGAGTTAGTGCACACCTACATATATGTTTAACACTAGTAACGTTTAAAAGATAATAATAATAGTAATTTTATTATAATGCGCTCTTCAAGGCAGGAGACCTTCACAAAGCGCACGTTCGGCTGTGGGCTAAGATCAGGTGAGTGAGTAGGTAATCCTGAACAGATGCGTTTTCAAGAGTCGCTTGAAAGTGGTAAGTGAGGCAATAGATCTAACTACGGCTGGAAGAGCATTCCAAAGCTTGGGGGCACAGACTGAGAAGGAGCGGTCGCCCATTGAGCAGAGGAACGAGCGAGGAGTATTCAGGAGAGGAGCATGAGATGACCGAAGGGCCCGAGGGGCGAGACGTTGAGAAAGGGCAGCGGAAAGGTGGGTTGGGGCCTTTTGGTGAAGGACCTTGAAAGTGAAGAGAAGAATCTTGAAATGAGAACGATATCTGACAGGTAACCAGTGCAGTTCCTGAAGCAGGGGCTTAGAAGGGGAGAAGCAAGAGAGACGGAAGAGTAGTCGGGCAGCGTAGTTCTGGAATAGATGAAGGGGACGTAGAGAGGAAGATGGTAGATTTAGAAAAAGAGAGTTACAGTAATCAAGGCGAGAGGTAATGAAGGCGTGGGCAGCAGTCTCAAGACTTTGGCGATCGAAGTGAGAGCGAATGCGGGAGAAGTTACGGGGGGAAACAAAGGGAAGATTTACTAATATTGTGGATGCGGGAATTGAAGGAGAGATGCTCATCAAAGACAACGCCCGGATTTTTAACAGAGTCAGAGAAAGCGACAAAGTTTCCACGCAGAGGGGGGGAAGGGAAAGAGGGATTTAACTTTGTATACTAGAGCGGGGGTACCAACCAGAAGAACTTCAGTTTTGGAGTGGTTAAGTTTGAGGAAGTTAGCCGATAACCAGTTCGATAGAAAAATAGGAAGATAGGAGGTCACAGATTGAGTGAGCAATGGTCGAAAGGGAAAACGAAATAAAGATTTGAGTGTTATTGGCATAGAGATGGAAGGATAGACCAAGATTACGTAGGAGGGAGCTAAGAGGAAATAAGTAGATACGAAAGAAGGGAGGGCCGAAGGAATTAAAGCTTCCTTCATTGTCAAAGAAAAGGGTGTCATCCTCTTTCATGATAATTCAAGACCACATGTGACACGATTATACCAAGAGAAAGATGATGCCTTAGGTTGGGAATTAATTCTTCATCCTCCACATTCAGCGAACCTTGCCCCATTTGATCCCTATTTAGTTAATTAAACGATGGTCGAGCATTGTTAATAATGATGACAACTAGCTTGCTTAATAAATGTAGTTTTATACTATAAATGATTTTCAGTTTCTTCCATTTTTTGAGGGACGATCCTGTCACATTAAGTACATAAAATGGTTTCCTAGAGTAGTTTAGAGGTAGTTATTTTAATCTGGTGTTCGGTTTCCGTGGATTTGTTCTATTTCTCATATGGTTGGCTTTCTCTTATTTTAGATCTATTTCATATTGACCCTGAGTAAACTGTAGTCGCTACCTGTGTATATTAAAGGAACTAAAAACCGATAAGTACTTAATGCAATTATTCCTGTTTATGGACATGTAATCTATCTCATATTTTTTTTCCATTTAGTTATTCTATGGTCAATTTCTGCTTTGCCTCTTTTTAAAAAGGAGTTCATAATGCACAAGTTTGCTCCTTCTGAAAAATCTACAACTCTGTTTACACGTTTATTCTCCTCGCCTAATGAGCACCTAACGCGTTTTTATTCTCTAATCCTCGATTTTAATTTATCCAAAATCATTAAAAAGTGATGGTTCCATTGTGTACGTGTAAACGTGAGTGATACATAGAAATTTTCAACTTCTTCATATGAGTGAGATGTTGTAAGTGCGCAGGATTGGGTTACTTATAGAGACTGAGTATGTGCTGCTTTAATTACTATTGTGATTAATCTATTGTGAATGGGGCTATATCTGAGGCTATATAGAATCCCGTCCACTTCACTAGTATGTGTGCCGTTTTTACGTTCATAATAGATTATGTGAACGTTTATCCATTGTATAATCCTCTCTCACTTTGCTGAGGCCAATGGTTTTCCAAGTCTGCCTTCTAAACTTCTTCGTTTCCTTCATTTGAGAGGTCCGAATATTGTACCTAACCAGAGCAATCAACTTTTTTTCTGTTATATCTTGGATACCATTTTCCTTTCACTGGGCTATTAACTACACCCATTGTATATCAAGTTTCACTTGATTTCCCCTTATTATAAACAAAAAGCCCGTGCCTTCTCTTACTACAAAACGCTCGCTTTTGATTGGATAAAAAACCTACACTTCGTTATTCAAAAGGTTTCTTAAATCAACCTTTTTGGAGGTTGTGGATGGTGGCTCAGTCGATGAGCGTAGTGTTTCAGATAGCGAAGAGCGCTTGATGACTAAGACTCAAATCCAATTCCTTTTTCACTTTCATACAGCGGGTAAAATAGTTATCCTATTTTCTCCGTTTCTATAAAAGACAATTAAAAACTAAGTGGAGCGCTAAACATTTATTTCTAACGGAGGATAAACAGACAAGTAAATCAAAGTTTAATTCCATGACGAACGATGCAACTAAGAGGAATTCTAAAGTAGCTCCTTCAAGAACCTGCGTAAGGGTCTTCGAGGATCCTCAAAAGCAAAAACTGATATAAAATGAGAAAAATACATATAATAAATTCGCTTCCTTTGATGTCCTACTCTTCTTCAATGATTAGTTATGCACCAATCTGGGTACGAATCAAGAAATCTCCTTACATACCCTAACTTCACTCACTCCCTTTTGCGCCCCTATTTATACTCTACATATTTACTCGTCTCTCTTGGCCGCTTTTACACTCTAATATATTCACAATTGATGGACAAATCTTAGACAATAAAAATAACAAAGAAATGGTCAGCACACTACCAAACTAAGAATAACTATAATTATAGTGGAACATACAAATTCTGAATGGAATCAGGGATTTTATTTTCTCACAAATTATTAAAAAAACAAGTTACCGTTTAGCACACACACACACACACACACAAAATAATCCTAATCGTAGCCAAATAAAACATTAATGTTACAGTGTTTAGCTGTACAACGTTAATTCCTTGATTCCTTATATACGAGCATGTCCGACGAAATGTGTCTTTCTATTCTCCACAAATTATGTGAAACAATTGTATTAAAATTTACTCCGTAGAATTATAATGTCCCCAAATTTATTTTAAATCCAAATTGATTCTGAAATATCAAATATAAATAAGATACAAAGAAAAGCCAGAATGAATTAAAACAGAGAACTACAACAACTAGACCAGATTAGTAGCGAATCAATAGGTAGAATAAAGCCCTCAAAATACGGGGTGGTCGCGCGTCGAGGTCAAAAAAGTGTCTGATTTTTCTTTTTCTAAAGTTGTGGACGATAAAAACCGGGTCAACGATGATTTTAATCTGATCCCTACAATATATATATATATATATATATATATATATATATATATATATATATATATATATATATATATGTTGAGGAGAAATCCCAAAATGAGACATGTAAAATTTCTCATTTAATTAAATACAACGTTTCGAGTACCTAACCCATCTTCTGGTCTATAAAATAGATTTAGAACAAGTTTAAAATTACGAAAATTATATGCACAAAAAGGATTAGAAATAAATTATTTAGTTAATTGAAATTATGACAAATCGTTTGAAAACTATTGAACCTTTAGATATGGATCAATTATGGGTACTTTAAATATGGATAAATATAACACTAGTTGATGCAATTATTGGTTAACACAGATATTAGTCACTTAATGAAGCAGAAATAGTAATAAATTATTTAATTAATTCAAAATGTGAAAAAATCATTTGAAAACTGTTGACACTAAATATAGATGCTATAAATAGGGATAAATATAAAATACTAATTGGGGCAATTGATTGGTACACTAAAATATTAGTCACCTTTAGTGGATGGCAAAAGCGGAGATACTGAGGAAAGATTATAGAAGGGACCAATTAAAGATTGGTAGATTGTGAAAATATTTTGAGTGATTTATGAAATGAGAAGGATAAAAGAATTTGAATCCTAATTTAAACTGGGATTTAGTTGTTTTATAAATAATGATTCGAGAATGCGGAGGGAAGTGGAGTCCTTTGCATGTCCTAAATAAATATATATATTTATATATATACATACAACCTTAGCCAAAATTATGGAGCAGATATGAAAAAGTGAAGAATATGGTTGAAACTCATTTATTTCATACTTGATAAAATACAAATAAACATTTTTGCGTAGATTCTATCAATAATTAACATTTGATGTGTCCTCCTTTTGCTTTTAAGACAGCTTTAATTCGATTTTGCAGATTGTTCATAAGTGGTTCGGGCAACATTCTGCCATTCACTGTGTGATACTAACGTTTATCCCTATTTTTTCAGTGATTATTTTATTGTTAACTTACAAGTGGTAATTCTTTGTTAAAAATGTGTCTGAAGAAAAAGATTCCTGAATCTTCAAGAGCTTAAATCATTGCATTGTCCAGAGAGGGATTATCTCAAGCTAAAATTGCAGGAAAATTGAAATTCTCGAGAGACGGTGTTCAAACAACCATTAAAAGGTACAATGAGACCAATTCTTTCAAAAACCGTGATGGTCAAGGTCGCAAAAGGTGTACAACTCCGAGGGAAGAGAGCTTGCAAAAAAACCCTCTTCTGGCGTAGCTGCTGAGTTTCGGACAGCAACAAACGAAGAGATACATATAAAGACGCACAGTGAGAAGGAGGTTATTAGAAGCTGGGCTCAAAGGATGTAAGGCTAGAAAGAAACCGTGACTGTCTCAAGTGAACAAGAAGAAGCGATTGTCTTTGGCAAATGAGCATGAAGATTGGACTGATGATGTATGGGCTAAAGTTATTTGAGGAAGGTTCTCAACATTAGTTTCCATTAATTTATTACTCTTATACACATTTTTATTGGAGACCATAATTGATCAGTAAGATTTGTATTTCTTCTCAGATCTTTTGAACCCCTGGCGCTGTTTATGTTCGTCGAATTGTTAGGGAAGCTTATGATCCGAGATCTGTTGTCTAAAAAGTCAAATATGGACGTGATAGTGTAATGGTTTAGGGCTGCATGTCGTCTTCAGGTCAAGGATTCAAACACATACACCAGCATGTTAGACCAGGTTTATTAACCTTCCTTAGGTAAAATTTTCAATGATGACATACCAGATGGTATAATCCTCTAACAAGAGATTGTTCCATGCTACACATCTAGAGTCTCAAAGATTGTCTGAAAAGAAAGGGGTGACGTTGCTGGAATGGCCTCCTCATTCTCTAGACTTCAACCCCATTGAACATCTATGGTCACACTTAGGCACAAGAGTGAGAGTGCACAAATGTCCATCAAAAAAGTGAATTAACAGCCCAAACTCATGAAGAGTGGCAGAAAATTGAGCGAACCACCTGTGACAACTTAGTCTCAAGTATGCAAAAACGCATAAAAGAGATTATAAAATCAAAAGGAGGACAAATTAAATATTAATTATTGATAGAATCTACGCAAAAATGTTTATTTGTATTTTGTCAAGTATGAAATAAATGAGTTTCAATCATATTCTTCACTTTTTCATACCTGCCCCATAATTTTGGCCAAGATTGTATGTATATATATATATATATATATATATATATATATATATATATATATGAAATGAATAACTCACAAAGTAGCACGTGAGGTTTGCAATGAATGCAATGTCCCGCAGGAAAAATTAAAAGGTGCTTCCAAGTACTTTCGAACTTTATTCAGTTCATGCTCAAGTTATCCTTGAGAATAAACTGAATAAAGTTCGAGAGTACTTGGAAGCATTCATATATATATATATATATATATATATATATATATATATATATATATATATATATATATATAGAGGAGACACAAGTATTTACACACTTAAATATTTGATATTTGTGAAAAAATACTTCGTGCTTTCTTCTGTGGGTTTCTCTTTTGGATTGCAGCCTTCAGTATTCGTCACAGATGTTCAATATGATTGAGGTATGGCGATTAACTTGGCCATGCAAGGAAGTTCCTTTTTTGAAAACTATTCTTGATTTAAGTTGGTCGTTTGCTTAGAATCGTTGTCCTACTGAAATATCCAATGATGTCGGCCGTAGAAATGTTTCTCCCTTGGGAGTAGCTTTTCTCCAATATGCTTCGATACGTGGCACCATCCATTTACCCATCAATAATGTCGAATGCTCCTGTGGGATGCACAGTAAAGCAGACTATAAGATGACCTCCTTTGTGTTTCGTGGTTGTGATGATGTCATTAGGATTACACACTTCATTCTGTCTTCCAAACGTAACGAGCCTCATTTCGGCAGAAAAGGTTGATTTTCCACATTTGACCGGAATAACATTGTTCCAAAATTCACTTCCTGGCAAACTTTAAATGGTTCTTTACATGCTTTTTATTGAAGTGGAGTGTTGTGGGAAGTGAAACAATGCATATCATTATGATGGAGCTCTCTACTAATAGTTCTCTTACTCACTTTAATTCCTTACACTTGCAGATGGCTTTGTAGATCTTTCATAGTAATCATTGGAAATTATTCTTTAGCTTTGGAGGCATGTAACGCAGAGACCGATCGTTAGTCTTCCGAGGGGTATCGGCTCTTGGCAAGTTGAAGGGGATTACTTACTCGCAGTATTTTCGAATTATGGAAGCTACGGTTCTATAACATTATTAAAAACACTCAGAAATAATTTTTTTGTCAATAGCTTGAAGAACTTCTTGGATATAAAAGTGAAAGAATGTGTTTAGGTGGTGGGTGAAAAGCATCTATTGTCTGAACGAGCTCCTGATGATTTGTTACTATTGATCCGGTTTATCATCGTGCATGCCTGCCTAGGTTCTATAGAAGAGTATAAACTGATGGATGTAACATGACTGAAAGTAATGCAACTCGGGTCATCAGAATACATGTCCTTATGTTTGCGTTAAGAAGTCTGGCTTATGCGATATCCTCTCGTGACTGAAAGAAGAGCTTAGTTAGCTACAATATTGCCTTTTTAACCACCTATATATGTATATATAGTACAAAAAAGAGAGAATGCAATTGTACTATTGGTATGAATACATAGAGATTCACAGCTTCTTCAGCTTTTTTTCTATCTTCCCAAAGTTTTTGAAACGCATAGCTATGTAAAATATAGCGAAAGTCTCGTGGTAATTGGTTAATATTGGCAGAACGGTAGTTAATTTTTATCGAATATATATCCATGAAACCATTAATGCAGTTTTTGTCGAAATCGCAGATGTATGTAGGAATAGTTTGCTACTATCCGTTTTCTATAGGCCCCCGAAGCAGGTCGTAGAAGTTGATACAAATTTAGGCGAGATTATTAATGATATAGCTTTTAGGCATAACTCTTTAATCTTAGGAGATTTTAACTTACCGTGAAAAAACGGGTGAACCGTTTTCTACAGCCTCTGGAAATACTCTCTACCAAGGCCTTTTGAGTGGTCCCCTTTAACAAGTAATAGACGTGCTTTCACGAGACCCGAATATTCTTGACTTAGTATTAATCTCCGACCCTAACATGGTAACTAACCTTCATGCCGGCTACTTTTTCCCAAGTAGCGATCACAGACAGGTAGAATTTAAAGTAAACTTCAACGTAAATGCTAATTACAACAAAGAGGATACCAATGCCCCCCTCATATCGGATTTCGCTAACGCCAAATGGGACCTAATGGTTAAGGAATTACAAAACCAGGATTGGTCAGCACCTAACTACTAGCGATAATCCCCCCAAATGCTGGAATGCTTTCTTGTCTATAGTTAATAAAAAATGCGGAGCTCTTGGACAAAAGAAGGCCGCATACACTAGATTTCGGAGAACAAAATTAATTGTAGATGAAAATAACTAAAAAGTTAAGAAAAGAAACGAAGAAGCTGATAAAATCTTCCCCCCAAAACTGAGAAGAATCTATCGCTCAGCAAGTAAAAATCAATACTAAGTTATTCTTCAGTTATGTGAATAGTAAAAAGACAACCTTCCATCGATTGGCCGGCTCTTCTCTGAAGATAACAACCTGTGGATGATAACGAGGAGATGACCCAAATTCTTAATAAATTTTTTGCTTCTGTGTTTACTACTGAAATTTTGACAAACGTTCCAGTGGAATTGTTCGACAACAATGAACAACATCTAAATGACTTTTGTATTTCTGAAAACGAAGTCAGAGAAAGCCTGAAAGCAATTAACGTAAATAGTTCTCCTGGTCTAGACGATATTCACTCTCGCGTTTGATATGAAATATGCGAAGCAATCACTATCCCCCTGACACATATATTTAATAAAAGTTTAGAAACGTGTGTTGTACCAAAAGATTGGAAAATAGCAAATGTTACACCAATATTCAAAAAGGGAGATCACTCCAGTGCCCCAAGCTACCACCCTATTAGTTTTACCTCAGTAATTGGAAAACTATTTGAAAGAAAAATGAGAGACAAAATTGTAGATCACATGCAAATGAAAAACCTCATAAAAGATTGTCAGCATGGATTTTGTCGAAAACGATCATGTTTGACAAACTTGCTTGATTTTTTTCACGACACATTCAAAATATATGATGAAGACCGAGCTGCTGATATTGTGTATTTCGATTTTCAGAAGGCATTCGACAAGGTACCACACAAACGATTGATTGCCAAAATCAAAGCTCATGGTATCGGAGGGAAAGTAGTTAAATGGATAGAAAACTTACTTCGTAAAAGAAGTCAAAGAGTAGTAATTTGTGGCAGCCCTTCCAGCTATATTCAAGTAACAAGTGGCGTGCCGCAGGCATCGGTGCTTGGACCAGTACTCTTCCTCATATACATTAACGACATAGACATCGGAATAATTAACAAGTTATCAATGTTTGCAGATGATACCAAAATTGGTGGCCGTGCAAAAACTTCCGAAGACCGTGCACTGATTCAAGATGACATAAACAAATTGGTTGAATGGGCGAGCAAATAGCAAATGAATTTTAATGTCGCAAAGTGCAGCTCTTTCCACATTGGTAGAAAAAACGTGAGAATCAACTATAAACTGGGCGGAACCGACATACCGAACGGCAACGTAGAAAAAGATCTGGGTGTAAAAATTTCCAGCGACCTTAAATCAAGTAAACAATGCATGGAGGCAGTGAAAAGGGAAAACAGGGTACTAGATTTCATGGGGCGTACATTTCAAAACAAGTCTAAAAGATGTATTCTAACACTTTATAATGCACTTGTTAGGCCACATTTGGAATATTGGGTGCAGTTTTGGTCACCGCCTCTAGAGTGCGACACAGAAAGATTAGAGAGAGTCCAGCGTCGAATGACCAATATGATTCCTCACTTGCGACAAATAATTACCAGGACAGTCTTAAAGCTATAAATCTATTCTCTCTTAGACAGAGCCGCATGCGTGGGGACACGATAGAGTTATTTAAAATCGTTCATGGTTTTGAAAATGTAAACAAATCAAAATTTCTAATATTTATATCAAATGAATCAACGCGTGGTCACAACCTTAAGCTTGAGGGAAGTCACTTTCAGGCAGACAAAAAGAAATTCTTCTTCAGCAGAACTATAAGAATCTGCAATAATCTACCAGATGCTATGGTAAACGCAGCTAGTATAGTTTCATTTAAAGCCATCTTGATAAATTGATGATGACAAATCTTAACCTAGACTTGTTTTACAGTAGATAAAAAAAAGCGATGAAAAATAGTAACTAATAAAGCTGCAATCTACTTTAGCGAAATTTTCTGACCTCGCCTTTACTTTGCCGTTTCATAGAGCCTTTTTTGTTCCATAATCCTTCTGGTAGCCTAGTGAGGATCAGTAGATCTGTTGCTACCAGAATTTCGATGTAACCTCGATGTAATAGTTATATAATAATGATAGAAGGGAAAAAGAAGGAAGAATTAATTTATTCTACGTTTCAGGCTTAGGCATCCAGTATCTTTTATTATTACAAACAATTACTGTAGTAAAAAGAGTGTGAAACGATATAAATCCTTAAAAATCTAAACGACAAGATCTAAAATAAAATAAGGGTAAAAACAAACAATTAATTTATTTATGACCCAAAAACTGAAATTTAAAAAAAATTGCACAGACCCACAGCACTACATGAAGAAAACCTTTTCAATCTTTCAGCGCAGAACAATTAAACGAGAGACAATTGCAGTGGAAGAGAAACAGAGCAAGTTGAGTAATTCGGTCGTGAAAAGTAGCCAATAATCAATTAATGAAGGATATGAGAAAGTGACAGAGAGAGAGAGAGAAAAAAAGAGAGAGAGACGTGATAATCAGGGCTTCGATACCTTAACTGAGAGATATACATATGTATGTGAAGCAGTTCAATGGTGGAAAACCAAACAAATCAACACAAATGTGGAGGATTGTTAAAGAAGTTAAATATGTGAAATCAGTGTGATAATATGAAAAGAAGTGAAGATCAGATCTAAGAATGAGGGGGGGGGGAGGCACATATCAGTGTAAACATAATTATAATGAAATTAAGTGAAAAAAAGTAACATCGAAAGTATCTCGTATTTGGATATTTTCTTTTATGTGGGAGAGCGCTGAAATTTAAGGCGAGGTTTCAGACAATAAATCACTAAGCGACGTGGATGATATAGTGGAGAAAATACCGCAGGATTTTTGAAGAAAATTGGAGATTTGCTTTAATTGTTTTCATAAAAGTAGCTTTTAAGTGATCTTCCTAAGAAAAGGAAGATTTACGAAGTAAATTGGATGTTGAAATATTTTGTTTGAAATTTTCAGGCCAAAATTATATTCATTTACAGGAACTATTTTTTAAATAGAGCAATGCAACTATACTATATCATAAATGAATCCGAAGGGAGAGGTTAGTGACATATTTACTATCATTTCGGAAGTATATTCACACAGGTTTGACAATGAAAACACCAGCTGTTTATGCTCTCATATTTCTTTGTCAGCGATTAAAAATAAAATCAGTATATAGTATTTTTTTTAAGGGGACAAATTTGTCCCTTCAGGCATCCATAGTCACTTAAAAATAAAAAAAATACGCAAGGTGGTGCACGTCCTCCTTTCAGAATATTGTCTCTTATTCGTCTCTTATTTCACTAGGCTGAAGACGTGTTTACAGTGAGCTCAAAGTGTAATCCCTCAAAATAACAAGTTTCTTTGACAAAATAGCTCCCAAAAGTTTTTTAAAATATTAAGTAAAGAGTGATTATTAAACACACTTAAATAAACCAATTGATTGGTGTCAGATTACAGAGATAAATTTGGATTCAAAATCAGTCAAAAACATGGAGCTCTCATCCAAGATGGCCACCACCATGAAAAATGTAAACAAGTATGGGTCAGATACTTATCCCTGCACTGCTTGCCAAAAACAGTGTAGTACTAGCATCAAATGTAGTAACTGCCAAATGTGGAGTCACTATACTTGCACGTTACTGCCTGACTACTACATAATCACCCTAACCAAGTCAAATAGAAGGTTCACATGCATGTCTTGTACCATACAACACCATGCAGACTACAGGAAACTCCTTGGTGAGCTGGAAGAAGACAAGGCAGCTGAACGGGAACAACAAAAAAATGACGACGTGGAAGATTTCAGGGAAATCACACCAGCGGCGCCTGGAAACCCCAAACCCAGTGCCACCCCAGCATCACTGCCACCTCACACAATCAGGGCCCTAAGTATGGTCAGGAGAACAGCCAGTACTGGGGACTTTACCAGATATGCGGATAAGGTAAAGGTAGTCCAACCCATGCTACTAGGACTAATACCAGTACTGAAGTGGCAACAGGAAACACCAAGCCAGAAACATGCCCAAATTATCTTAAAAAATCTGCAAATATGGTATAAATAGTGAGGGGTGTAAACAAGACCATCCAAAAGCATGCCCTAAACTAATAAAACATGGACTTGACAAAAAGCTTGGGTGCAGACTGGGTAGAAACCTCAGTTATTATCACCCACGTATATGCAGAAATTCCATCAGGAAAAGAGTATGCAAGGAGAAAAACTGTGCCTTTAGCCACATAAAGGGAATGCAAAAGAACAAAAACAATGGTAGGCCACCGCTACCACAAGCAAACCAAACCCAAACCACTACAGCTATGTCCCAGGGTAAGCAGAGAAACAAAGAGGGAGGAAATGGAGCCATACACAGCCAACACACAAATGTTGGCTCTATAAGGCATGCAAATCCGTCTCCTTTTTTAGAGACCTTTATGGACAAAATCCTAGAGATGGAGAAGAGATCCCAGAAGGTAATGGAAGACCTAATGGGCAAAATAAAGAGGCTGAAAACACGGCACAGAGGAGGGTGCAGCCAAATCTGCCCTTAGCAAACTTCTGCTGTGGTAACATTAGGGGTCTCTTCCCAAGATCAAACCAAACAAAGGTCCCAATGTTAAAGGAAATGGCATAGCGGGGAAATTTTATCTTTCTAGCGCTAACAGAAACCCATCTTACAAATTACCACTACAACTCAGAAATTAACATAGACCGCTAATCTGTCTTTAAGACAGACAGACAAGGCAGGAGCCATGGGGGGGTTGCACTCTACGTAAGAGAGGACATAGCAGCAAATGCAGAAGTTGTAACATCTTTTTGCAATGGGACAACTGAGCTTCTAGCCATCTATATGAAAAGAATAAACTTGCTAGCCATCACTGTATATAGACCCCCAAATACCACGCAAGAACTTTTTGTACAAATAACAACCAGATTACATCAGATACTAAATAGTCTGCCAACTCAGACAACTAAAGTAATTATTACAGGAGACTTCAATTTCCCAAACATACACTGGCCAGAAATGAAGATATCAGGAGGTTCAGCAGAGGAAAGGCAACAAGTATTTGACCTAATAAACATAATAGATAACTATTTCCTAAACCAGCTCATAACTGAACCAACAAGAGGCCAGAATATCCTGGACTTGGTTCTCAGTAATGATTTCAGCCTTAGTCACTCAAATGATATGTGTGATACTATAATGTCAAACCACAGGCTTATCACAGTGAAAGCATATATCGAGATCAATAAAACTTCAAATAATCTCACAGACAGCACACAAGTGGAAACATTAGGTGACCTAAATTTCTATAATACTCATGTGGACTATGAAAAGCTAAGAAAGAAACTCGGGGAAACAGACTGGACCACTCTACTACATGATAAGGACACATAGGACATATTGGCCACCTTCATAGATACATGCCAGGAAACCTGCCAGAAATATGTTCCCAAAAAGGCAAAGAAGAAAAGAAAGAGAAGCCAAATCCCCAGAGACAGAAAAATATTCATGTTAAACAGACAGAGGCTGCAGACAAAAGTAATCAACACCAACTATCCTCCACTTCGAGACCGGATAAAGGAGAAACTGAAAGAAATTGAGATAAATCTACAAAATTTGCATGAAAAGCAGCGGAGACAGGAAGAACTGCAGGCTGTGTCACATATAAAAGAAAACTCAAAGTTTTTCTTTGCATATGCAAAAAAGAAACTGAACAGCAAGTCAGCAGTAGGGCTCCTCTCAAAAGAAGACGGCGAACTGACAGGCGAGCCAAAAGAGATGGCAGACCTACTGAATTTCCAATATGAGTGTGTTTTCAGCCACCAAGAGAGGACAGAAGCATCCCAAATCCACACTCTCTTTTTGAAGACTGTCCAAATGGACCACATAAGCTATCGACCATCAACATAAAAGAGAAGATAGTAACCGCCATAGACGACATTGCCCCAGATGCTGCCACTGGTCCGGACGGCTTCCATGCACAACTCCTGAAGAAATGCAAACCGGAGCTTGCCACGCCACTACAGTATCTCTGGTCCAAGTCACTAGAAAGCGGAAGAATACCAGATATGTTCAAGTTAGGCATCATCACACCAATATACAAAGAGGGAAACAAGGGCTTAGTGAGTAATTACAGGCCAATTACCTTGACATCACACCTTATTAAGGTCTGTGAAAGGATTGTGAGACAAAAAAATCATGGCATTCCTTGAGGCAAACAATGCCTTGAACAACAGGCAGCATGGCTTCCGGCAAGGTCACTCGGGCCTTTTGCAACTGCTGCTCCACTACGAGAACATCCTGCAAGACCTCCAAGAAGGCAAAAATACAGACATCATCTATTTGAAATTCGCTAAGGCCTTCGACAACGTGGACCACGGCATTCTCCTACACAAACTAAGGAGGCACGGAATCACAGGACGCACAGGAAGATGGCTATACAGCTTCCTTTCTGGGAGGTTGCAGAGGGTGTGGGTTCAAGGCTACCTGTCAGAGCCAAGCACTGTACTAAGCGGAGTACCATAGGGCTCTGTACTTGGTCCCTTGCTCTTCATCATACTACGAGAACATCCTGCAAGACCTCCAAGAAGGCAAAAATACAGACATCACCTATTTGGACTTTGCTAAGGCCTTCGACAAGGTGGACCACGGCATTCTCCTACACAAACTAAGGAGACACGGTATTACAGGACCCATAGGAAGATGGCTATACAGCTTCCTTTCTGGGAGGCTGCAGAGGGTGTCGGTTCAAGGCGACCTGTCAGAGCCAAACACTGTACTAAGCGGGGTACCACAGGGCTCAATACTTGGCCCCTTGCTCTTCATCATACACATAGGCGACATAGATGACGGGATTGAGCACTTCAAGGCCACATCCTTTGCGGATGACACAAGAGTCTGAAAAAATATAACTACCGCAGAGGATGCAAGCCTACTCCAGCAGGACCTTAACCGTGTACTAAGCTGGGCCTCAGAAAATAACATGGAACTAAATGGAGAGAAATTCGAGCTCCTGAGGTACGGTAGAAATATAGAAGTACAAACCTCCACCAATTACCTCTGTGAAGGAAAACAACTACAAGCCCAGGAACATGTCAAAGACCTTAGTATCTTCATGAGCAACGATGCATCCTTCACACACCACCTAACAAAATTGGTAGAAACTGCGAGAAAGATGAGTGGGTGGATACTAAGAACTTTCAACACCAGAGAAAAGAAGTGTTTGCTGACCTTGTGGAAGTCCCTAGTGCTGCCCAGGTTGGAATATCGCTGCCAGTTGTGGTCCCCACACAAAATAAAGGACATCAGCACCCTGGAAGCACCACAACGGACTTTCACCAGCCGAATTAACGAAGTGCAGCACTTAAACTACCTGGAGAGGCTCAGCCACCTCAAACTGTATTCTCTACAGAGAAGAAGAGAGAGGTACATAATTATATACACCTGGAAGATCTTGGAAGGAAAAGTACCAAATGTAGGGATACAGGAAAACAACCACCCACAAAGAGGGAGACTCTGCTATGTGAAAAGTATAGAGAACAACACCCAAAGAGTCAAAACTCTGGTGCACAACTCATTCACTTTCTGCAGGGCTCGACTCTTCAACAGTATACCACAAAGCCTGAGAGATATCACTGAAGTAACAACAGACTCCTTTAAGAGCAAACTCGACCGGTGACTCGGCACACCACCCGATTGTCCACCAATACATGGCTGCCCGAGCTCCAATCACAACTCCATCCCACAAATCATCGGAGAAGCAGAGGAAGTGAAACAATCGGGACGGAGTGAAGGCACACCTTAGCTGCGCTACTATCAAGCGGAATCACCAAAAGTAACAAAAGTAAAAAGTAAAAGTAAGATGGTGGGAGAGTTGCTGAAGTTTTTGAGATAATACATAATACTTTAAAAAAACCTTTGAAATACAATCAGTATATAGTAAATTTTTAAGGGGACAAATTTGTCCCTTCAGGCATCCATAGTCACTTGAAAATAAAGGGAACATCACAAGGTGGTGGGTGTCCTTCTCCTTTCAGTATATTGTTGATAATGGCGGGAGAGTTGCTGAAGTTGCCAGATACTGGTAGTGAATGGATGTCAGAAAGTGCCAGATATGTTGTCCTCACCGGTACAAAAGATGCAAAATGTTACAATTCTCCATATAATTGTATGCAAACATAAGGGGACGAAAATGTCCCCATAGGTGGTAAAGGGTTAAACAGAAATAAAAACTTCAGTTGCGAACAAACTGTGTTTTCCTGCATTATAGACAACTCCTATCTGCTCGTGTTAGATGCAAGTTATGAATTTTAAAATTAAACTGCATTACACCCATTTTTGAATGCGTATTCTATAGCAATGTTAAGAAGCTTTTTTAATTGGCCTTTTGGATACAGCTACTTGATGAGCGTAGATAAAAAATGTTTCACAGCCACACCTAACCTAGTGTGAAGCGGTTTACAATTGCTATTATAAACCACATTCAAAGTAAGCTCAACTTAAGCCAGGTTGTTACATACCTGATGGCTGTCGCCTCAGTGGTGAAAATAAAAGAGTGTAATTATGTCTGAAATAGTTGTCATACCAAAATCAACGAAAGACTAGCTCTCGTTTGGGTACCTCTGGACTGAAAAAGCAGAAACCTGAAGGTGCAAGAGAGACTGCAAATCCAGGGCCAAGACTTCATCTAATCAGTGTCGACCAAAACAGTTCGTCGAAGGCTCCATTGAAGGGCAGCAATTGCAAAATCGTTCCTTTCGACCATCACTATTAAAAAGGGAAAATTAGTGTACTGACAATGAAACATGGACATTGGAGTATTGAGAGAATTTCCTTTAACCTGACAAATTCTTCTTCATACCTCATTTAACAGGATAGGAAACCAAAGTTTTTCGCGAGCCAAACTTTACCTGTCAAAGCCTCAACTTCCTTAGATTTTGTGATTTTTCGTATAAAATCGGTGCCATAAAAACACTAATATTTCGTGTCTACAACATTTCTTCATCCTACACCAGATTCTGTAAAGAAATTGAACTCCTCTGTGGATATTTCAGATGAAACGGTTTTTCTGTGTCTCTGGTGGAGAGGACTACAGCAAATTTTGAAATTAACATTTTCCAACCGAAACTGAAATTTCCAACTGTCTCTAAAGATAAGCGTCACAAAGTCTTTCTTTTGATCATTTTTAGCCCTGTATTCGGGTGAGTAGATGTTTCACTTCTCATCACTCAGATAGCCAATTACAACGATACTCTATTTCCTCTCCCGTCTTCGCAGCACAACACACAAACACACACACTCTCTGTTTCAAGGAATCCTACCGTTGGGGTAACTATATCCACATACCTCTGAAGCGGAACAAGTCCCTTTGCCCCAGGGCGACAAAGGTTCCACTTGAACACTGTTTGGCGTCAAAAAACATAATACTTCCTGGCACCTCTCCCAAAGTGGACAGGCCCTTGGTGCCCTCGGGCTCACCAGCGATTGTCATGCTGACCTTTATGCCTATTTCATTTTTCGGTTGGGGATCCTCCTGGATAAAGGAAGGTTGGCGAACCACCACAACTACTACTTCTCTTTAATTAAAAATCGTAAAATGCATTAAATGCTTTGAATCACAACAATTGGCAATCATTTTTCTCCCATAATCAACCAGGCCAGTTCGGTTACAGAAGATGTTAACTACCACTTTCTAACGTTAGTGTATTATGCTTTTTTATCTTTTTTTACATGTGTTAAACTCTACGGTACACACGTATCCACATGTGTACCCTTTATATATATTTTTTACATGCTGTTTTTTAAAAAATATTTAGCAGCTTGAGCTTTGTGAGATATCTGAATATCAAAGGTTGCACCCATAACTTTGACTGTATCGGAAGAAGAGTCATGGAGGTGATAGGGTTAAGAAAAAAAAGCAATAGTTTTGCAGCAAACCAAACACGAGGAAGTATCACCGGTAGTACCTCAGTTTTCTCATGGTTGATTTTCATTCAGAAAACAAGCCTGAAGATGACGAATAGTGCGTCATCTATATAAAAATAAGACGATAGGCCATAGAGACGCATGAGAATAACAAGGGGAAGAAGATATATACGAAACAGGAGTGAAACTTAAAATATGACTGAAAGAATCATCAACGATGTAGGAGGACATGTGATCTAGAGAATCCTCGCATACACCAATGAGTTTTTAGAGGGACGAAAATTGAGAGATTGAGTGGTAGTTTGACATCTCATTTGGCTCCATCTTCGGTTGCTGAAGGATTTGGGCGAACTTCATTATGTTTGAAATCCGATGGGAGGTAGTAAAGATATCATTGAGGTAAGGGAGAAGAAAAGAGGGGATCTGGTGAAAAAGACCTGAAGGGAGAACGAGTCCTTTTCGAGGAGAGAAGGACGAAAGTTAATTCTTTAGGGGCAAGTGGGACCAGAAAAAGAAGTTCAAAAAAAGGAGGAAGGTAAGTTACCTGGTGGCGAGGTATGCAGGCAGAGAGGAGCCCGGAACGGATATCTTGTTCCTGTAAGAACAAGATATTAATTGGCTCAGATCTTTTGCTGCCAGGTGGTAATGTGCATATAGTGCAGGGGAAGAGAAAACTAGTAAACTAGTCAAACTGACGTACATTTTAACAAGACAGATTGGAAATTTGAAATACCAATGAACTCCACACTAATTAGACTCATATCTAAGGGAAAAAATGGGATTCGTATAAAGTTCATAATGTCCATAAATTCTATGAAGATGAGTCCCATTTTCGCACTTTACCATTGATGAAATTACACTAATTAAAGCAAATCATATAATGTAAGGGTCTGATAAAATCTATTTGTGCTTGTACGGGAATGGCAACCTCCATAATCATCGAGAGTCTTTCATTCGTCAAGAGTCACGATTTGCGCTGCTCTTGGGCAAAGGGCTATTTTGGGCCCATATTTTTTAACGAAAGTTTAACAAATGGAAGATACGTCACTAACAGCAGTGGTGCACTGCTGTTAACCCACATTGGAGCTCTTCCCTATAGGAGGACCCAAGTTTGTCATTGGCTAAGTGTGACTGCAAAACAATGGATGGGTCGCAGGTGATCACAATATGCCCCGACCCCAGCGATCTCCCGATCTCACCCCTTGTCACTTTTTATTGGGGTTTATTAATGAAGAAAGTCCGTGCGACAAAACCTATCGGCATTAATGGAATAAAGGGGAGAATTTAAGCAGATTTTGATGCATTTGCTGTCTGGATGCGACAAATGGCGGATCGAGAAAATAGAGCAAAGTTTTCTTTACTAATAAACGAGGTCAACAAACCTAAGTCACGTCCTCTCAATTATTCTAACTTATGAGCTTATGGCAATATGACCATAAAAACTTTCAGTAATTCCCGGACTAACCTTGAGAGGACCTTGACAATTATATTATTCGAAGGAGAATGTAAAACATCATAAAGTTTTAAAGTTTCGTTAGAATCGGACGATTACTTACGATGTTATTGTCAAAAAACTAATTTGAAACTAAACCGGTTACCCGACCGACCGACGACGTATGGACCGAGTTAGCAACTTACAGACTCGCGTGCACGCGACTAAAAATGGTGGCAATTACGAAATTTATAGCAAACTCTGCGTATTTATGAAATTAATTAAATATATATCCCTATGTTGTCTCGATATTTGATTTCACTTTGTTTAAAAAAAAATGTAAGGCTTTTTCAGCTCGGAGTTAAAAGGCCCTAGGTTAGGTTAGGTTATATTTAAAATATAATAAAAGCGGTCGCTATTTTTTTAAAATCCGGTTTCTGTTTTAATTAAAGTGTTGATGGTGTAAAAGCTAATTAATTATAATTTATGCCTCAAACATATTTATTAATATTTGATATTGTAAGCGAATCGCGCCTGTCACATTATTGATCCATCCAGTGTTGTACACGCATGTAAACTTTAAAAATCCGTGTCTGTGTAGTGGTGGGAATGCGGAGAAACAGCGTGATTCAAGGTGAAATTCTTTTCCTGAATTTGTTATTCTTTGTCGTTGTCACTCTTTCATAACAAAAACCTGCGCTGCTTTCCCCTCCAACATATCATTATTCTTGGTTCATAGCCTCATAAAGACATCGCAGATCAGCCCATCTCACCACACGTGTAGGGATACTTCCCTTCATTGCATAGATTATGCAAGTTCAGGAGCGCCCTCCCCCCCACGCAGTTCATATACCTACACATCTTTACTTATTTTAATCTTACCACTTTCTTTACAAACTTCTTCAAACGCTTTCTGTCGGAGGTGCACACGCTGGTTTTAGCGATTTGCCTCCTGGATCGTACTGAATGGTGGGGAATGTCTCGAGTCCCTAAACTTAGAATTATCTTCAACATCTGAGTGGAGAAGATTCTTGCAAACGATGTGCGTCATCTACACAGAGGAGAATTATGAATCAATTTCCCTTAAGTGAAAATCGCTAACAAGGAATCCTTTTTTTTTCTAGTCAACGTCTGTTTCCTTCGGTTGCAGAGCAGATCGACGCTATTTGAGTTTGGTCGGGTATCAAGCCAATTATCCCGGTGTCAAAGGGTGGTATAAAATATAATTTCTTCGTTAACCTTATATAACGTGCTAGGGGGTTAATCTTATGTGAAAATTATATTTAACAATTAAAAGTGAACCTTTATTAATATTTCATGAAATGAATTATTAATTACAATATTAAATTCTGCAGCAATACTCTTAAATAACAGTATGTAAGAAAATTTCCCTTTTTTTTCTTGTTCCTGGGTTAAAAGTGTTATTTCCCAGTTGTTCATATTTAAAGTAAATGAAAAAAGCCTATTGTTTTGATCCCCAAACTATGCTTTTCTAGGTACGGCACTGAATATCGAAATTTGCCCATTTGGAAAATAATGCTAGGGTATAATTAATTTGGGGAATAAAATGAGAATATATATAAGGTTGTAGTCTTTAAGTTTTATCGAAGCATGATAGAAAATTGTAAATATTTAGAATAATATTTGTTCTAAGGAAAATGTCGAGGAATAGGTCACCTCACTAGATAATATATACATATATATCTGTATCTATTGGTTGGAAGGAAAGAGATAAAGGCCAAGGAAATACGTATATATATACAGTTATAGATACATATATCCTCTAATGTACGTACACTTCCTTGCTACGTACAAGTACGTTCACTTCGTAGAAGTAATCCGTTAGTTACAAGGTATAAGAGTGCGATTTACTACAGGGGCCGATAGCGTTTAACTGAGTTTACCAAGTTGCAGTTCAAAGGTATATTTAAAGAATGAAAACTCCCAATATAATTTTAATGAGTCACTAGTTAACATATATATAATATATACATACGGGAAATATAGGTAATGTAAATAAAGGACAACTCTGACAGAATACAGATTAATGGGCAATCGGAGAAAGTTAATTACTCGTTAATCAGCTTTTAAAGGGAATATTATAAATCAGTTATAAAGAGGGAATATTTAAATGTCAGAAAGTGGGTCGATTATTGTAAGATTAAAGCAAATGGTCGTTTTTTTTAAATGGGGTCAGCTCGAGGAAGTCAGAAGGCTAGCGGACGCGGCCCGCGAGTGAATATCCTTCGGCGGGTCGGCGCGAGGAATGGAGAAAGCCAATGGACGTGAACCCAGGTCGAATATCCTGACAGTGACGAGGATGAAGAGGAGGGGGCACCATAAGACGAGTTCATGAGCCTTCTTGAAGAGAAGTACAACCTACAAATCGAGACTCTGCAGTGACTCGACACGAAGTCTCACGCGAAACTGGAGATCCTTGAGAGGGGTGGGGTTCCAGATGAGGCGAGAGGAATCCTAGCCAATCCTTCGGGGACGAAACGATTCGAGTCTTACTCTGAACAGAGTAAGGCTTTACAAAAGATATGGGTCTACCTGGTGAGATTCGATCTCGAGGTATAACAGAATACTGGGGAACTTGAAGAAACAGACACAATGATCTGAACCGAAGGCGACGAGTTCTCAACCCAATCAGAGACTCGAAAACCCAGCGTATTTATATGACGGCCATTTTTGATGCTCAATCGCTGGAAGGCCCAGACGTCTAGGAGAAGACTTCTGACTGTCACCTAGAGGGATTAGCGTTTGTTGCCCGACCCAGGTCTTAATGGCTCCTAACTATGTGAGCGGAAGACTCAGCGAACAGCCTCTAAAATACGGAGATTAGTGTTTTCACGGTGAGATTAAAGCCTTTAGCGCACTCAACTTAATTAACTGCACCTGCTAAGCAGCTGGTGGATATTCCAATTCTTTCTTTCTTTTTCCGCTTCTTTGGACTCTCACGTTCCTACACGTGGAGTTATATTTTTTTGAACGGAGTGAGGGCAGAAAGTAAAGGGGCAATTTAAGGGGCTATTGCTCTTTGACATCTATTTCCTTACAGAAACCTTCCAAAACATTCTCGATTTAACAAGAAATTTCTCGAACTTGTAGAAATTTATGTAGTTTCAAAAATGCTCTAGAACTTGCCAGAACACACCTCTGGAAACTTCTAGAACCTTCTGGAATATTCTTAAATATTACTTCATGAATATTTATACAGTTATTCACAGATCTGCTATCATTTCAGCTCTAGGTATCATAGTGAACAAAACAGAGGAGGAAGGGCACCAAGAGGCTGCAATAATTCTCTAGATGCATTCTGTTATATCTGCGGACGGTTCATCAAAATAAGAGAAAAAAGGCTCGGTGTGGCAGCATCTATGAGAATGCGTGAGGCTTACAAAGCCTACTTCGGCATGCCAATTGAGGACCAAAACAAACCCAGGGTTCTTCATTTTGCTTGTGAAGACTGAAAGAAAACTTTGGAAGGTAAGAAACTTTTTATTATTAAGAGTAAATTATTAAATGTCCCAAGTTTTTAAGTTATTATGTTTATTTGAAAGCCAAAATAGTAATAAAGTATGTATTTTTACTTCAACTGGATAGTATAGAAGGAAAAGAAGAGCAATTATATTTGCTATTTCCAGGATTTGGCGTGAAACCACTGACCATTCAACAACTGCTACTTCTGCATAGTGGACCCTTTCAAGCATCGAAGTGGCAAAAATACACTCACTATTTCATATTCCGACCATCCATCCTCTATTGCATCAGTACCATACAGTGCTGATCTTCTGGTATTTAACCCTCCAGGAAAGAATAAGCCACCCTCAGAGGAAAGCAACAATTCAAAAGCTCATAAGATCAGTGAAGATGTAGACTGCAGTGTCAGAGATATGGCTGTTGAGAGTAGTCCATTCTATCCAAACCAGAGAGACCTCAAAGACTTTGTTAGAGATCTTGACTTGCTAAAGTCAAATGCTGAACCTTTGATTTCCACACTCAAAGAGTGGGGTTTGCTGGATAAAAATGTGCAAGTGAAAGACAAAGGAAAGGTCATAAGCATTTCTCAAGATTATTTAATTATCAAGTTCGGCTGGCTATGCTACTGCAATGATGTATCTGGGTCTGTTTGATGCAAATGTAATTTCGTGTAATCAAGAGGAGTGTAGGCTCTTCATTGACAGCTCATCAAGAAGCATCAAAGCTGTACTTCTCCATAATTGGAATAAGAATTCATTTTTTCCCTCGGCTCATCAAGTATATCTCAACAGTGCCAAGCTGTTGCTACAAGCTTTAAATTGTAAGTAGCATGGTTGGGAAGCGATTAAAGATTGCAAAATGGTAGCATTTTTTTATGGTTCTCCAGGGAGGTTTTACCAAAATTCTTTGTCATCTGTCTTTGGTACAGAAGGGATACTACAGCACATTACCACAAGAACCAATGGCCACAAAAAGGCTGAGTTTTCTGTTGGAGGGCATAATGCCAAACATGAGCGATTAATAGACCCTCAACAGGTGTTATTCCCTATATTGTATTTAAAACTAGGTCTCATGGAGTAGTTTGTTAGAGCTCTTCACGAAGAGCCTGCAACCTTCATATACTTAAAAAAAAATTGCCAAAACTCTCCAAAACAAAGGCGAAATCTGATGTCTTTTTGGACTACAAATCAGGAAAATCATAGAATGTTCAAAATTCCCTGAAAAGTTTACTAAAATAGAAGCCTAGAAGTGTTTTGTTTCGGTGTGTCAGCGCGTTTGAGGGAACTACAAGGCTGACAATTAGGTAGAAGTGGTTGAAAAATTAATAAAAAGCTATGGCCAAATGGGCTGTAGGATTTTTTTTTTTTAGAAGGCTATCTGGCGACTGTCCACTTGGGCATAAGTAGCCGCAATCACACAGTCTAGTTCTAGGCTACTTTAAAATAAAAATATGAAAACTAAACAACGATAAAAAGGGAAGATAACAATTAGGAAGCAAGCTCCGGCGTCAGGGGGAGGTCCGTCTCCCCTCGGCGCAGAAGCGTGCAGCCTACAAAGCAAAGAAAAATAATAAAAATCAAAAACTAACAAAACCAAGTTAAATAAAAGGGATAAGGCCGGCCTGCCCCCAAAAGTCTACCAGTCCACCAGTCAATGAGCACGCACTCGTCCGTACAAGGGACAGGCGGTAGCGACCCCGCCCATCCCGATACCGGGACAGGTAACGTGCGCGAAGATCACCCAGAATGGGACATTCAACAAGAATGTGCCAAACAGTCTGGAGGACAACGCAGTCTTCACAGTAGGGCGCTGGCGAGCGCTCCATCAAATAGCGGTGCGTCCCGCGAGTGTGCCCAATTCGGTGACCACAGAAAGCAACCTGAAGCCCTCGCGGCATTAGGATGTACGTCAATGGGAACAGTTGCGGCACAATGGAACGCAACTTTAAATTCCTTTCCACCGTCTCCCATCTTATTTGCCAAGCAGCCCGAAGAGCTGCACGTATTCCTGCCATGTAGTCGGTGTGAGGAAGAGCGATAAGCTGGTCCGGTCGCAGAGTCCTCGCAGACTCTTTGGTGCTCTCATTCCCCGCAATTCCTACATGTCCAGAAATCTAGCAGAAGATAATCTCTACATCCGCCTGGCTCACCAAAACCGTGGCGTCAAGGATATCGCGCACCAGGGGATGCGGAGATTTCAATGCCCCGAGAGCACTTAGGGCGCTTTGTGAGTCGCTATAGATCACAATCCAGTCTCCGAACCAGGCACGTCGCGTAATCTCCCATACCGAGTGATGTATTGCCACCAGCCCCTAGTAGAGCTCCGCTGACTTCAAACAGAGGGTATACGGCGTGGAAGCCAACCCCCTCTTCGGAATGGAACTATCCATATACACTGGCACGGTTCCAGCGTGACACGAGGTGTGCTCCAAAAAGGTCAAACGCAATACTCCCGGCGCTGTACAAGCTTTGGGAGCAGAGGCGTGGCGAAAAATAGCCAAATGTGGTACCATCCAGGGTGGCGTCTTGGGCAGAACTGGGGGCACCCCCAGCCCGAGAGCTATATCTAGCTCTCGAAGGAGTTTCCTGGCCCTAAACCCAAAGGGCTTAGGGTATGACTGGCGTCTCTCGGCGGCATAGGCATCGTCGAAATCAGCTGCGGATGCAGTGAGAGCTGGTGGCGACTGGGGGATGCGCTGGGCTTGCGCGTACAGGCGAGTGATGCACGGTACGCGGCGTAAAGCGAGTGGTATCTCCCCAGCATCGAAAAGTAGGTTCTCAATGGGGGAAGTGCGGAAGGCACCGGTCGCCAGGTGAAGGCCAGTGTGGTAAATCGAGTCCACCTTCCGCAATAAACGCTCGGATGCGGATGCATAAAACCTGCATCCGTAGTTGAGCTTCAAACAAATGAACAAAGTATCGATAAAAAATAAGGCAGTAGCCAAATCAGCGCCCCAAGCGCTGAATGTCACGGAACGGAGAATATCCATGGCGCGGGTACAAGAGACCTTAAGGCTGCGAATATGAGCCTCCCAGGTGATGCTTCGTTCAAATACAAGACCAAGGAAACGGTGCAATTCAACCACTTCCAGGCGTACTCCATTAAGAAACAAGTCTGAGTCAGAATGGAGCCGTGGATGGCGGCAGAAGTGCACCAACTTAGTCTTGGCAAAGGAAAACCGAAACCTGTGCGCTTCGGCATAGCGAGAGACGCGGTTCAATGCCTGTTGGAGTCGATGCTCCAGAGTTGGCATCTGGGCCACGCCAAAAGAGATCAAGAGGTCGTCCACGTAAAGCATAGTGAGAACATCTTCCGGCAGCACCGAGGTGATGCCGTTGATGCTCAGGGTAAAGAGTATGACACAGGAAACTTCCCTGCAGGACACCTTCTTCCTGCTCCATTGGACCGGAGAGGGCTTCCCTTTAGCCGTACGCGGAATCGACGATCTCACAAAAATTCAGATATAAACATTTGGGTGGTGTCCTCTCGCCCCCATCGTGTGGAGAGTCTCCATGATACCGTATCGCCATGCGGTAACATAGGCCTTCTCCAGATCGAAAAACACCATGGTGTAGTACTGTCTACGAAGGAAAGCCTTGCAGACGGCATTTTCCAGTCGGAGCAGAGCATCCGACGTGGAGTGAAACTTGCAGAAGCCGCACTGTGCCTAAGACAGATGGCCTCCGCTGTCTAGGAAAAAGGATAATCTAACATTTACTAATTCCTCCATCAATTTGCTTACGCAAGAGGTTAGAGAGATTGGGCGGAAACCGGTGGGAGTAGAATGATCTCTCCCCGGTTTGCGAAAGGCGAGCACAGTAGCGAAGCGCCAGGAATCTGCCAGGAGACCCTCCACCCAGACCCTGTTGAATAAATCTAACAGAAAGGCCATGCCTCGCTCACCCATGTGTCAAAGCATGGCGTACGGGACACCGTCCGGACCATGGGCAGTGTCCGCGCACGAAGCAAGAGCGCAACACAACTCACTCAGAGTAAACCTATCGTTGAAGGGGCCTCTGGATGTCAAGTCCAGTCGGCGGCCTTCCGCGACATCACGACGTGCATTGAATGCTGGCGGAGCAACATCCCGGCTAGAGAATGCGGAATAAGCGGTCGCGAAGGATTCCGCCACGGACGCGGGGTCCGAGAGTGCGGTCCCATTCTCCTGGGAAACTGGAGGGGGATCCTGCGAGAACTTGCCCCGAATCCTTTTGACTCGCTTCCACACCTCTGCTAGAGAGGTATTTCCCGTTAAGTGAAGACACGTATGCCTGGCAAGAAGAGTGGCAGGCGTGCTTCGAAATATACCGGAACCTAGCCCTAGCCCGACGAAATTCACCGAGAGTGAAATCGTTCGGGTGGCGCTTATAGCGCATGTAGGCATAACGCTTCTGCTTGAGGGCCGTCTCACACTCGGCGACCACCACGGAAGTGACGTTCTGGGAATAGTAGTCAGGCCCGCGGAGATGAGGTTACCGGTGAAGAACTCAACGGTCTCATCTACCGACCTAAACTCCTCGACTGAGATAGAGAATTCAGTCATTTCCTGAAATGCAGGGCCTCGGCAACCATGCCACGACGATGCGGAAGTCCCCCGCATCGAAGTCAGCTGACGATGGAATGTACGCAGAAATGATAGTATACCTCCTATCCAGGTGAAACTGCACAGCCACTGCCTGAAAGGAGGTATCTAAAGTGAAAAGAAGAACCGATAAATCATGCCGGGTGTAAACTGCGCATCCCATAGCCCAGCCCCCATCTCGTGGTGTGGGGTCGCAAAACCCTTATACCCTGGGAGGGTGGGCAGGGGGCACGCGCCTTGCATGGTCTCCTGCAGAAAAATAGCTAACGAAGAACGGGACGAGACGAGCCTCCGCAACTCCTCCCAGTTGGCCCGGACTCCACGGCAATTCCATTGAAGGAATATGCCCTCCAGGCCTAGCATGGAGGAGACGCGGGGGCCCTCTTCGAACAGAAGACCCTCACGGAAATGGTCATACGCTTTTCGGAGGCAGAACCTCGGGCGCTGTTGGCCGGACAAAGCGATGAAGGAGCCTTCGCCTTCGAGGAATTATTGGGAGAGGTTGAGCTCGCCATGCGAGTCTTTTTCTCCCTCCGCCTTGAAACTTTAGGCGGGCGTTGCGGCTTCGGAGGCGGGGGGCCCTCTTTTCGAGGATCCACCGTCTCCGAGCCACTCAGCCCCCCACTAGGCGTGGGCGAAGGAGCCGAAGCTCCTTTGTTGCTGTCTTCCTTTCGGGAGACAGCTTTAGTTACCCCGGAAGATGGCCTGGCGACCAACTTCAGGGGTTTTGCCTCCTGTGAGTCTAACGACTCGGTGGAGGCGCGTGGTCGTTTCGCCTTACGGGAAACGGTCACGCTGGGGGAAAGGGGGGAGCCCTGGTTTTAGCCGGGGCTGGGTGTGAACCCTTTGTGCCACCAGCTTCACCAGGGGAGCGCCCGGGTTAGGTAGAACCCGCAGAAGGGCTCCGAATAGGCACGGAAACAACCGTGCTCGTTAGTCTGGATCAGCCAGGAGCAGAGGGTGTCTTTCTAACCATTGAGGCATAAGACGTCCCAGGCAGATCCGGGCGTGCCAGGACCAAGTCCTAAGCCTCGCGGAATGAGAGTCGATCCTGGGCTTGAACGGCCAGGATTTCTTTCTCAAGGAGATATGCACCACATTGCTTCGAAGAAGCGGGGTGTGGCTCTCCGCAATTGACACACTTGGCAACACACGATTTAGACTTATCGTGTGCAGCCTTGGAGCAATTTACACAGACTTCGGGTGACCCCGACTTTGCACGTCTACATGAGCGATTCGTATGGCCGAAGCGGTGACAGTAATAGCACCGCCACGGCAAGCACAAATGCCTTCACACGGTAGCGGTACCAACCGGTACGCACTGACTCAGGGAGCTTGTCACAGTCGAACGTGACGAAAAGTGTAGGGGTGGGTCTCGAGGCCCCTCCCTGTTTTCTCTTCAAACGTTCTACCTTGACCACCCCATGGTCGGCCAGCTCTAAGGTAATGTTCTCTATGGACATCAAGTGTCCGAAGAGCACTTATTTTGGCCACCTCGGAGGGATCTGCCGCATTCGCCAGAAGGCTCCCGTCCAAGAAACGGGTTACCTTCGGTTCTCTACCAAATACACAGGCTAATGCTCTCCTCTGATGGATCATGTTGCCCTTGGACAACATGCTGCCATCAGTGGAGCGAATAACGAGGAAGCTTTTGAAGCCAGCCGGATCGAAAACGCCAGGTAACCTCTAAATGAGGAGCCCCGATGTTATCAAGGCTCCGCCCTGCACTCTTTTTGTTTTAAAATTAAACTACAATGAGGCAGCATTAAATAGGAGTTAAACGAACAATGGTTCGTCTCCTCGATACCCACTGTATCTGGCGCGCCTCCGTGACGCCCCACATCCACTCCAAGAATGTGGCTGTATCAAAAAGACTAATCTAATGCCATAAAAGAACTGTTACAATGGTCATTTGACACAATTCTTTTTAGTGCAGTTAGATTGGTCTTTTTATACATCCAATTACTTGGTGTGGATGAGTGTCTCCCATCCGTAGTGGTTAGTGTCGAGGAGGTAAATCATTGCTATTTTTAACGTATAGTATTGATTTATTATTTTATTTGATTTACTTCTATATTCCATTACTCTGCTAGTTGAATAATTAAATATTTTCCGCAAATATCTTCACTTTTGGATCGAGTTTTAGCGGCACATTCTTGATTTATTAAGTAATATGAACCTCAAAATAAGCCAGTTTAACTCGATCGAAAAATATTTACCGAATCTGTGGAGGAAATTTACATTTAAAGGAAGAGGCAGAATAAAAATTTACCACTAGAAAGATTTGTGATAAAAAGCCTCCCCAGCGAGAAAATTCTCAACACGGTCATGGGAGCCGTGGACGACTGCGGATTGAGAACTCGCAAACGGGTCGTTATAGGGATGCTCCCAAGAAGAGGTCCTAGCTGGACAGCTCACTCAAGGAACGTGACCCTGAACTAGCGCCTGTCCGACCTCTGTACGGCACAGGGGGTCTTCTTTCTGGACCCTTACCACACCTTATACGGTCAAAACGACCTTTTACCAAAGGGACGGAGTGCACCTTTCATTCAACTTAATCCAGGATGTCGTAGAGCGGACGCAGAGGAGCGTCCGACCCAGAGTGAAGGCGGACATAAAACAGTATGACCGTGTTACTCCTGGAACGACGGTCTTAGATGTGGCAAAGAGGGGTACTACCACACAAAAGAAGCCGGGAAACGGAAGAGCGTAGGGAGTCCTACACTGAAGGACTCCCTGAAAGTTTTTCTGTTCAACACGAGGTTAATCAGGAAAAAGTTCCTTGAGCTCCGAGGCCTCTTAGGAACAGAGGAACCTGAGATGGTAGCCATAACGGAGACGTGAATTAAAACCTCAAGCCGAGATTTTGAAGGTGAATTCACGATTCCCGGTTACCAGCTCTTCCAGAAAGATAGGCCAGACAGAGAGGGTGGCGGTGTGATGTTGTATGTCAAGGATACTCTCAACTCAACGGATTGCAACATCGTATCCGACCATAAACTACTAGGTGTTGACCTAGAGATAGGTCCTGCCAAATACAGGACCCTGGTGCTTTATAGACCTCCTGCCCAACTCGTTGAAAAGGACAGAGATCTGTACCAGCTACTAGGAGAACTTTTCGAAGACAGAGTGTGTATCGTCATGGGTGATTTCAACACACAAGTTGACTGGGAAACCAGAGAACCCTGTGGCGAGAACGCACTACTCCTGGAGTTCACGAACAACGAGTTCCTGACTCAATGGGTGAGAGAGCCAACGAGAGGAGACAATATCCTCGACTTGGTTTTCACCTCTGAGGATGACATCGTTGAGGACCTCTCTGTTGGCGAAGAGCTCGGTGGCAGTGACCACCGACTAATTAGATTTGTAGTCAAAGTCCCCAAGGCAGAGCCTGCAACTAGTAAATCAAGAAAACTAGATTTGAGAAGAGCAGACTTTGCAGGTCTACGCACGGGACTGACTGACGCGAGGCTAGAAGAGTGCGACGCTGTTGAAGACTCTTGGAACAGTTTCAACACCACATTCATGAGTCTTCAATCGCGTTTCATCCCTCTGAAATGCCCCCGTCGGTCCTCTGTTCAACCAAAGTGGTTTAATCGAGAAATCGGCCAACTGCTTAGGAAGAAGAGAAATGTGTACCGGCAATCGAAGATCTCGGGTGACTTTGACGAATACCAGATGCTAGCCAGGAGAGTGAAGTCTAGCATAAGGGTGGCTAAGCGGTCTGAGGAACTCCGAGTGGCGAGACTCTGCAAGAAGAATCCCAAGGAGTTTTTTGGATATGTGAACAGCCGTAAACCAATCCGTCGAACGATTGGCCCTTTGAGGAATAAGGAGGGGACATTAAAGCATTCAGATACAGAAAATGCTAACCTCCTCAACAACTACTTCTCTTCAGTGTTTACTGAAGAGTGTGGTCCCATTCCCCAGCCGATGGATTTCTACTCGGGGGAAAAGCTGGATGCAATGGACTTCCCCGAAGGAGAAATAAAGAAAAAGATCGCTGACCTAAAGACGAATAAGTCCCCTGGACCGGACGGGTTTCTATCTAAGGTGTTGAAGGAAGTGTGCGATGAAGTATCACGACATCTGTGCGCTATCTTTAACATGTAAATCCAAGCAAAATGCGTTCCTAGAGACTGGCGTGAGGCGGAGGTGACTCCTATATTTAAGAAAGGAGACCGTAACCAACCGTCGAACTACCGACCTATCAGTCTGACTTCGATAGTCGGTAAACTCATGGAAAGCATCATGGTGGACAAAGTGACGTCGTATTTAGAGTCAAACCTGCTACTGAGGAGTTCCCAGCACGGCTTCCGAAGGCAACGGTCATGCCTGACGAACCTTGTGGAATTCTTCCACTTCGTTTTCAGTGAGCACGATCGGGACAAGGCGGTGGATGTGGTCTACCTAGACTTTCAGAAAGCCTTTGATAAGGTACCACATCGCCGCCTTCTCCGGAAAGTGCGAGCACTTGGCATAGACGGAAAGGTAGCCGGCTGGATCGAGAACTGGCTAAGTGGCAGACGGCAACGGGTGGTGGTGAATGGACAGGCTTCTGAGTGGGTGCCAGTTACTAGCGGGGTGCCTCAAAGTTCTGTCCTGGGACCACTACTATTTATCATCTACGTCAACGACATGGACGGTGATATGGTTGCCAAGATTTCCAAATTTGCCGACGATACCAAACTTGGTATGAACGTTGCAAAGGATGGAAATACTGCCCGCCTGCAGGAAGATATTGGGAAGATTGGGGAGTGGTCGGACACGTGGCAAATGCCTTTTAACATGAACAAATGCAAAGTGATGCATATCGGCCACAGAAACCCCCAATCTTGGTATATCCTTAAGGGCACTGCTATTGAATCCACCGACACTAAGAAGGACTTGGGTGTAACAATCACTAGTGACCTCAAGTTCTCGAAACAGTGCATTGAGGCGGAGAAAAAGGCCCAAAGGATGCTAGGCTATATTAAGAGCCAGTTTGGTTATCGGAACTAGGAGATTGTACTGTGCCTGTACAACTCACTTGTCCGACCGCACCTGGAGTATGCCGTATAATTTTGGAGTCCTTCATTGCGAAAGGACATCGCGATATTAGAACGCGTACAAGCCAGGGCAACCAAGCTGATTCCCTCTATCCGACATAAAAGTTATGAGGATAGACTAAGGGAGTTAGATCTGTTCTCGCTGGAAACCCGTAGACTGCGTGGTCAGCTCATCGAAGTTTTCAAAATACTTCGAGGGTTCGACAATGTTGACTACCGGGATATGTTCACACTGAGTGAGAACAGAACGCGCAATCACGGCTTCAAACTTGAACTGAAGCGTTACAACCGCAATCTGTGTGGAAACTTTTTCACCTACAGTATCTTCGGTAAGTGGAACGCACTTCCAGTGGAAGTTGTCAACAGTGAATCTGTTGACCAGTTCAAGTCAAGACTAGACAAAGTCTTGAAAAGTGGCCGTTTAGGGACGCAAAACAATTGAGCAGCCATTTGCCTGCTCGATTGCTAGTCCAAAGGTACCCTCTTTGAATGGACCGTAAGGTCTCCTAGGGTATTTACTTTCCTTGTTACTCCTTGTTAGTAGTCTGCTACACCAAAGTTCATCACCCCTAAATTCGGGGGCCAGAAGACCCCATTGAAACTCTTTGACACAAAATAAAAGATCAAAGGGATACGAAACTGCAGAGACCTTTTGAACCAAATTTTAACTTGTATATAAACAAAACGTTTTGGTGCGGGTGGCTGTTTCCGCTGAGACTTTAATCTCCCATGGGGAAAGGGGGGAAAGAGGGAAATTTAAGATATCGGCAGGGATTTAGATGGATGTATTCACTAGTCATGTCCGACCCATCGGCAGTTGATTAGAGGCTATTCAATTTTCTCCGTCTTCTCCCCAATCCCAATTTTTATTTTGTGTTAAAGAGCAATTAGGAAAAGACACCCTCTTGTACCTAGCTCTGAGGGGGGTGTGGGCATCTGTAAATCCCTCCCAAGGACAAACAATGACTTAAAAAAAGTTTTTTTCTCAAATTTCTACTTCTCTTCTGTCAGCCGCAGATGAGAGAACGGCACCAGGAAAAGGAAAACTCATTAATAGGCTAATTTAAAATAATAAGCAGAGTACAACAACATAGAAAAAACAACTAAGAGGAGTCCTCATGGTGTCCCAGAGAGGCCCGTTTCCATCATGGACACTAGCGTACAATCAACAATAAAAAACAATAAATAGCATAGAGGAAGAGGGCAGCGTGGAGGATCACCTCCCCCAAGAACTCTATAGCATATTAACTTGGCACGCAAGAGCCAAACCCATACGATAGCGACCCCAGTCGTCACGGTAGCGGGACAGGTAGGGCGCACAAGGCTTCCTCAGGTCAGGGCATTGAACCCCAAAATGGGCGCACAGCCTGGAGGACCAAGAAGTTTTTTCCATAGATTCAGCGGAGTGCTACATACGATCGAGCGTCGTTCCGTGTGTCCGATTCAGCGACGACAGAAAATGACTCGATACCGCTGGGATTTTAGGAGATAGGCCCGGGGGAAGAGACTTGGCGCGAAGTCCGAATTCCAGGGTGCTGTCTCTCATCTTCTCTGTCATGCAGTCCAAAGGGCTTAAGTCCTCTCCACTCACAGACCAGAGGTCTAAAAACTTCCCAATCATATTTTCCTTCTCCGAAGACAAAAATTGTCAAGACCTTGGACCGTAATTGTCGATTCGAGATCCTTGGCGTTATCCTCCCCATTTTCCGATTTTTGATTTCGAAATTTCGTGTCTTGTGCGAGGCGTTTTAGGAGCTCCCCAAACATGTAATTGGAGCACAAGGAAATCGTATCGAGCGAATTGTCAATAAAGGTTATAAAATATCCTCTTACTATTACCTCTTGAATTTGGACCTTCGCTCGGGCTTTGGTGGAAGAAGGAAAAATAGCACAGATAATTGTGACGATATTGAAAATTTCCTATTAGAAGAGGAGACAGCTATTGCCCCATTAAGTGTTTAAAAGAGGAGGGGGAATTTTCTTTTGTGACACGGCAAATGGGACTGCTGTAATACAACGAAAACAGGCTCAGTTAGTTATGAAAACAGGAAGAGAACAGACAGAAATGAAATAGAATAATGACAAGAATATATGAAACAGTTAAAGCCGTATAAAGGATCTCATCAAAAAGAATCTCAGCACTAAATGCTTTGATGAGAAAGAGAGAGAGAGTAAGAAACTTAGGGTGGGAACTAGTTCTGCATCGGTTGAATTTTATGGTTTTCATCTTCGTCTACTGTGATGTTTTGGTGTTTGTATTTTAGGTATCGGGCCACGATGGCCCGATATCTAAAGAAACTCAACCTAGCATAACCCTGGTCTAATTAACGTAAAATATGGATATCCAAAAGGCAGAATTAGAGAGGAGACGCATAAAAGCTAACTGGTCTCTAATTCTTTCAATGAACCCCAGAAAAGCAGAAATACGAGTCATATAAAAGATGAGAGAATTAAACTACAGTTTTTTTAATCATCTCATTTTTTTCAGGAAAGATCATGGCACTTCAATTGGTTAGACTGGTAACTCTTCTCGCTCTTTCCTGCCCAAAATAGGCTTCGGACGTACCATCGCAAGAATAAAGTTGCCATATAAACCTTTAAAACATGGGTCGGCAACCTTTTTCAGTTTACGGGCCAGAAGCAAATTCTATGAAGTGATGGAGGACCACATTCATAACTTACATTATAAAATTTAAACTATTATAATTATAGATGTTATATTCAGTTTCAAATAATAAATAAATGAAGGTTATAATAGTAAAACATGAACCTATAAATTATAATAGATTCTGTTTATTTTAATTCGTATACATTATAAATTTTACATTGAACTATTGATATTGATGAGGGACACAATTAATGTGATACTTGATATTGTTTTTGGCTCGATAGTTTTTCCACCTCAGTTGATGAGGAGGTTGAAGCTAGAGGCAGTATTTTTTCTAATTGCTCGTCCGTGATTCGTGTCCTTAGCTTACTTTCGGTGGATTTTACTTTGGGAAAGAAAATTGCTCACACGCATATGTGCTACCGAACACTGATGCCATTTTCATCGCATGACCATTCAAGTTGGTACACAACCCGAGTTCAAAAATATATTTCTTATAAAAATCCAATAGAGATACAATTTTTGCGTGAAATTGTGATTTGAATACTTCAGTGTATTGTATGTCAATGAGTTCCATTTGAAATTTTTCTTGTACGTTGTCCACTTCCACATCAAGCGGAGTAGCAAACAGTTTGAAATTGACTGTGTGTGATCGTATGACAGCGAACCGAAAGGAAAATTCCGTTCTTAAATCACGTATCACAGTCACAAATATGTTGCTATTTGTAAGTTTAGTCTCCTGGAGTGTAGATAAATGAGCATAATTTGATTTCTCCAGCTCACATTCCCACAATCGTAGTTTTGTTTCAAATGCGGTTATGTGTCCCTACATGTCATGTATAAATTGATTTTTTCTCTGAAGCTGAAAATTTATGCGGATTAAATGGGATGTTAAATCTACTGGAATGCCAGTCTTGAAAGCCATTTGGCATCGCGAAATTATGTGGCATTCATGTTCTTGCTCTCGAGGAATTCAACTATATCTTCCTGCAGCGTATATACTCTTTCCAGCATAGTGCCTTGACTGAGCCATCGAACGTAGCATAAGTAAACCGAAGCCATATATTAATTCTCTGCTTCCGTGAAAAGTTGTCAAAACTGACGGTGATTTAATCTTGTGTACAAAATCGCGTCTACTGTTCTTACCACTACGTTCATCACGTCCTTCAAATTTGATATCTTAGCGCACAATGCTACTTCGTGGATTATGCAGTGCACTTTCATGACATTGTGTTTACTTACGAGACCGTCCACGTATTTCTCATTTAAATCCATTTATTAAATTGAATAAAAATTTATTTTACAATTTCTTAACATAACGTTTGAGACTTACCTTCATTTAATTTACTTTAAAGTTAACTATGTAGATTGTTAGAATATAATAATCCACTTTTATGTCATGACTATGGTTGGAAACCGATTCTCAAAAGCGGGGTTTTACCCGGTTTTCATTTTTTTTTTATTTAGAACCGAGAACCGTATTTCCAGAACCGGTTCTGACATTTTTAAAATTTTTTAATTTGATCAGACCTTACCAGGTATAGTGGTTAAAAAATAGGCATTTTATTTATTTTTGAATGGAATGGATATTTTAGCCTTTATACTTGGCCGATCCTTGTCCGGATTTGCGTATAACTGTTTCACACGATTTTGATTGATTGATTATTAATTCTTAATCAATCAAAACTCATTATTCTAATGATATGCTTAAATGAGTCGTAGAAAGTTAGTATGTTGTGTTTTACCCATGTAAATTAAAAATAATTAATAATATGAAAACGTATATGATAGAAAACACAGGGGAACAATTTTCATCACATTTTCTGGTGACTTAGATTTATTTGCCAATTTTAATTCGTTTTTTCATGTTGATTTCAAATATATAATCCATTTTTACCTACATTCTATAGTTATTCTGTAATTTCTATTTTCTCGTTTCCCCGAAAACTGCCTTCCGGACGGATAGAGAGGGTGCTTGTAGAAAGCAAATACTTCACAGTACATAGCAGTAAGATAGTAATAAGTGTTATTGTGCAAAATATTGACATTATTGTTTCTTTTTTCAGGTCTCATATTAGAGTGATGGCTTCGTCAAGAGGAAATTGCGTTAATGATCCAGACACCTTCTGCTACATATGTGGTATTATATGTTATTTCGTCAAAGGCGCAATATATAAAACTTTGTGATCCGCACCTATAAGGCATATTTTGATGTTCCTCTTGGCGATCAAGATAAAAAGTGGGCTCCAAGAGCTGTTTGCCATAGTTGTGTGGAACATCTTCGTGAGTGGACGAAAGGAAAGAGAAATGGTCTTCCTTTTGGAATTCCCATGGTGTGGCGAGAGCCAAAGGAACATGTATCGGACTGTTATTTCTGTCTAGTGAATACTAAAGAGATTGGCAAAAAAAATCAGCACAAGATCGACTACCCCAACATTCCCTCTGCGATCCGGCCAGTTCCTCATTCTGAGTCTTTAGCAGTTCCGATTTTTAGTGGATATGCTTCCTCCGAGGATGGAAATGATGTACCTGATATGGACGTCCACGGAATGAATTCAGAGTCTGCAGATTCATCATCAGATGCTGAAAAGTCATTAGCTCTCCACTGTTTCAATCAAGAGGATTTGAATGACTTGATACGTGATTTGGCGCCCTCCAAGAAAGCTGCAGAACTTTTAGCCTCCAGGTTGAGTGAAAGACATACGCTTGACAGGTCGGTACGGGTATCATATTTCCGAACAAGGGAGAGTTCATTGGTTAAGTATTTCTCTGAGGACAAACAATTTGTATACTGCCACGATGTTCTTGGTCTGATTACCGAGTTGGGACTTGGCACCTATAGCCCTGCTGAGTGGAGACTGTTTTTGGAGAGCTCTAAACGTAACCTCAAGTGTGTCATTTTACATAATGGCAATGACTTTGGTGCAGTTCCTCTCGATCACTCTGTCCATCTACGAGAAACTCACGATGACATAAGAATAGTAATGGATTTACTTAAGTACCACGAACACAATTGGATCATATGTGTAGACCTTAAGATGGTCAACTTCTCCTTGGCCAGAAGAAGGGATATACAAAGTTTCCATGCTATATCTGTATGTGGGACAGTCGAGCCCGTGACAAACACTGGTCCCCAAAAGATTTATCATGTGAATTAAAATATTTGTGCAAAAAAACCTGCTTTACTATCAATAACGCAAAAGGATGATTCAAAATTACTTCAGGGCATGATGATAGGCGTGATAAAATGAAAATTATTGTATAATATTAGTTATTGATATTACGAAATATCTGTAGTATTTAGAGAGAATCTGATTTCAGATTTGAATTCAGTATGCTCAAGTTAGGTAGGAAAATGTACTTTTGTCAATTCACCAAATACATTGTTGCCCAGTGTAATCATTATTTTATTTTAAGAAATTTCTTTACAAATAATTTTCAGTGAAAATTTCTTTCATTCAAATATTGCTCGGTTGTCGTGTCGTTGCCTAGACCAAAGTGAGGCGTGTTACTCTACCAATTTTTTATATAAATTAATGTTAGTTTTTATATTTAATTTTCTTTATTACATTACTAGAACTAAGAGTCAATATATATACTGTTTATATCAGTTGCCTACAATTAGACAGTAATTCTGGTTCTCACCTAAGTTACCAAGATAACCTATTGAAGACTTGGCCCAGGCTTTTTGTTAGATCCTATATTTCACCTTATCTATTAACTACACTTTTATAGATTTATTACTTCCCAAATTAAAATATGTTGGTGCCTCCTTTCTCAATAAGTTATTCACAGCAAAATTAGCAAAATAGTGATAATTCAAAATTTGGTAAATTTCTCAGATAGATTTAATTTTAAGTAAATATGATTTATTGCTAACCGTCAAATTATACAAATTTAAAATCATGGTGTAATTTTTTTTCAGATTTTTCCCTTAATGCATATTCTTCCAGGTGAAAATTTGAGTATTTTAATTACCCTCATTTAAGAATGTCAAGTCATAATAAATAAAAAATCGGGCATCATTTTATAGGCAAGAATAAAGAAGAATCTGAATGCAAAGCACGACATAAAATTGATTAAGTATTCAGCTGGAATAATTTCCAGTTTGCATAAACAAATAAAGTCCATACATAATATCGATCCGGAGTCTGCTACTGGTGATGATAATTACTCAGTGAAAAAGGAAAAAGTCTCTTGAAGATTTTGTTCAAAAAGGATCCATAGAAGCAAAGGTTTCCCCGTACACGGCATGAGTTATCATTGTATAGCGAATAGAAAATTTATCCAAGAAAGTTTCCAGAAATTCAAGTATGATAAAGGATACCCGACGACTCATAAGATAGCAATTTTGAGCTGAATTTCTATAATAAAAAGAAACAAAAGGTTAGCTCAATACTTCAAAGACAGAGTAGAAGGCGTTCAGTTTTCATTATCATTGGTATCTCGGAATGATTAAAATATATGGATTACTAAACAACAGTGAAAGTGTAGTAATCATTAAAGCAAGATTAGATGAATTCGGTTTAGATTTAAATTCACATATTGTAGCTTGTACAACTGACTGTGCATCGTTTTTTTGTGAAGTTTGGCAAGCAAATCTGTGCAGAGCATCAACAATGCATACCACACTATAGTCACCTGGCTGTTACAGATGTTTGGTATGCCAAAACTGAATCCGATCACTCGCGTGATGATGAAGATAGTGATACTGCAGATGATTCTTTTTATATTTTCATCTAATGAAAATGAAAATCAGCAGACAAATTCTTTATCGGAAAAGGATTACGAGTCAAATTATTCCCCTGTTAAAGAAAAATACAGTAAGATAATCAATAAATAAGATGAAAAGGATCTGCAAATTATCTCGAAAATCCCATTTGAAAAATGAAAGATTTCAAGTCTTTATCAGAGCAGAATTCAAAGGAAATGAAATGAAACTTATTCTAGATGGTAAAAAAGGTTGGAATAGTATGTTTTTAATGTTAGAGCATTTTTTTTTAATACTAAAGAAATGCATTTGTAAGGCTCTTAGAGTGATAGGTTCAAATAACAATATTTTTGATGATGGATGTAAACTTCTCAATGATCTTTATGAGGTATTACGGAATATTGCTCTGAAGATGTTTTGTCGTGAGGACACATATATGTTAAAAGCGGATATGTTGATGAAAACCCTTCATAAAAAGTTTTCAGAATCCGAGCATATAAGGCCAATATCAGGAGAACTTCTAAAAATGTCTCATGGATAGCTATTCTTTGATAAGGAAAGAAGATATTGTAGCACTCCTTAATTACTTGGCTAATCCAAGACCAGCCTAACGAAATATTTCCATTTCCATCGCGTCAAACACAAAAAAATGTAATGAAAAGTATTTTATCTAACAACGAGTTAGAAGGGGAAATTTTAGTCAATTCAAGTCAATCAAGTGATATGGGTTCACTCGACTGCATTGATCTTATGCAAGAATATATGAACGAAGTGAAAAGGTTTTGGACAAATTGTCACAAGCTTTAATGTGATGACTCAATTTAAACTTTGTGAGTTTACTCAAACAAAAATTTACAATTACAGAAAAGGACAAAAATGATCGACTGAAAGCCTCTCTCTATGCTCACGTTTTGTAAGATCTTAATTTCTAAATAAAATTTAAGAAGTTTCAATTAGGTAACTTGGTATTGTTAAAGGCACTTTTTTTATTTAATAGAATAAAAATTTATTGTAAAATCACTTCTCTTATTTCAAATATTAAAGAAATATGGTTTCCTTTCTGTTTTAAATAGAATAGAATTTTAACATATGTCAATAAAATATTAAACAACCCAGATTGAACATTAAAAAACCCCCAGATTGCACATTAAAACCCCAACTTAAGTAATATATTCAAAATATATACGTATATCATTAATTACTTTGACACCCTAATGAAATTAGTATTAATTACTTACTTTTGTTAACGCATGCATTCTCACTTACATAAGCAACTCTTCGACATCAAATCCTTCGTGGTGTTATCTCTTCGTACTACTTTAGCTGACTTATTCTCTTTGTGGATCATCTGTTTACTGTTCTGTCTATTACGTTTTTGATTAATTCCTTGTGTTCAGCTCCCATTTTGTACATGGTACCGCCCACCTTATTATATTGGGTTTTTCAAGTAGCCTCTCTTTCGTGGTTTCTGATTTTGAGGAATTCGTGGCTTTGGCTTTGACATAGTTCATATAGAAAATATTCATTCTACACATGGTAGAGAATGAGGCAGCATAGTCAAACAGTTAAAAATATTAGAGACCAATGAAAACTTAGACCTATTTAAGCCATTCTTTACCTTATTCAATTTCATCCAGTATTCAGGAATAGATTTATGAGTAAATGGCAAGCTGTCTCCAGACAATCGAAAACACTGCCATGGATTATTTGACATCAAGAGCAATAACTGGCTCATAGATTTTAAAATTGTTTATAACTCCATCTTCGGTAAATGGAAACTTGTTTTTGATTTGAAGTCTCAGTTCAACTAGTACTTTTAAACAATCAGTTTGGAATTTCTGCATACTAATGTTATTCACAAATGGATCCTTCATCAGATGTGCCATTGTTCTTCCCCCAAGATATGTGCCATCAATGTGTTTGTGATAGTTATCATTGCTGGGATCAATTTCTGAATTTTTTACCGAGAAGATTTCTTCTTTGATCAAACTAAGAAGGATAGATTTGTACTCAGCTGATACACCTAAATAAAGCATGTGTAAGCGAAAATGCTATTACATTTTCGCATATACTGGAGAAATATCAGCATGTATTTAGTTCCTTGCTTGACTAATACATCATAAATAATTTTGCTTTATTAATTTTATCCCTTTTTATTTCGATTTGAAAATAGAGGGTTACTGCGTCATATTGCTCTAATATAGCCACGATGACATTTTTTCGAGACAGTTATCTCGTTTGAGAAATGTTGGTATCTTAACGTGTTTTATGTTAAAAACATCTTGGAAAGATTCAAAATCTCTCAGATGTTTGCCACTATGAGAAAAATAGGAAGAAACATCCTTTATAAGGCCCTCTAAATATACGGAAAGAACCTTCACAGCGTGACTTGCGCAAAAGGCGAATGATTAGCAAACAAATCCTAAAATGAAAACGGAAGGTATATCTTCTCTTAACAATTTCTTGAATCCACTTCTAACACCCATCATTGTAGAACAGTTAATCACCGCAAAAGCCTATTATATTATCAAATGGAATGCTTCTCTCCATTAGCAAAGTCTTGACTGCACTATAAAGATTTTGGGCAGTTCCGCTTTCAACTATAACTGTATCAAGAAGCGCATCTGCAACATCTTGCTTTTTTTCATCAAAGTATCGAACTACTACAGCCAACACTTATGCCATGCTATGTCCGTACTTTCATCTATCAAAATAGAAAATTTTAGTTGTCTACAAATATTCATTATTCTTGTTTTCTCATCAAATGAAATACCATCTTGGATAAGATACGTAAGTTTTATCCGTTTTAAAGCAAATTCACTTGCCATTTTTCTATCACGAAAAACTCGGGCCTACACTACTTCAGTTAAATCATCGACATGAAAAAATGATACATAGCACACAGAAAGGTATCCAGAAATTAACACCTCAGCTTAAGCTTCGTTCTCACCCTCCGATGATGATGGTTTAAAAATAAGCTGAGTGAGTTTTACTGTTGATTTAGCGGCTTCGAAATTTTTACATTTCACTGAATTTTTATTCTGTAATAAGCTTTTATTGGAATTTGCAAAAACTGTCATCTCTATTATTTGTGTCTCATTTAACCAATCTTTAAATTGCATATCTTCAATCCATTCTTCTTTAAATTATTGTGTATGGCACTTTCCTTTCTTCGTAGCAGATTCTTTTTCACTATTCGTTATTATCGGTTAATGATTACCTTGATAAAACAATAAAATAGAAATATTATTAAAAAAAAATCAAATTTACACTCCTATGATTAAATAAAAATGATAAGTCGCGGATACACTAATATTAACTAATAAATTAAGAAGCAACACTGATAAATAAATTATCACTGACAAATAGATGACTTTAGCAAAAAATAACAAAACTAAATCTGCAATTCTCTATGAGTAACTAATCATATTAAGTATATCACAGTCTGATACACTGATTTCTGATATCTATCTTAACACTGTTTTCACAGACAGGAAGAAACACAATATTTCTTTACAAAATATAATTAACTCACTCGAACAACCTTGTGACTAAAACATCACACTGCACTATTCATGCCGGCACTGAAATACTTTTAGTCTCTCACATTCTCACCAGTCACCACTCACCCACGCTGTAGCTTGCAAGCATGCAACGAGAGCGGTCTTGGAACATGTTCTGTACAAGTAATTAACAAGTTCGCAACTCGACTCAAATGCGTTTATGTAAACGGTAGACTATTCCAGTAGTTTTTTATTCGTAAATTGATATTTTTAGAGGTGATATTAAGATATTATTAAACAAATAGGGAATAATTCTGATAGTCTTACTTATTGAAATTACGAAGAACCCAGATTATAGTTTATTACCAAAATAATAACCCAGCAACCCAGATATAACCCGTTAAATCGAGATCTGGGAGAAAAAAAACCCAGCAGCGGCTGCCCTGAACACTCCCATCGGGATTTATACACCTGCAGAGCTATTCCAGAATGCTTTCACGTAAATTCTTGATGAGTGATTGTACTCGAAATTTCGAGAATACCTCTCAATATTTAACGAGTCTACAAGTTACCTTGAGAATCTAAAAGTCTAAAAATAAAAATCTAAGATTTTTATTTCTAGATCTGACGGGACGGGTAGATAAGGGAGACCTGGGTGTAGAAGAATAAGGTCGAATGGCGACCTCGTGCCCTTCAGTATCCAGGTGGTCTCGAGATCGCTGCATGGAGCGTAGAAAGAGAGGCTACTCTACGGCGAGGATGCAGTCCACACGGTTTTATTGTACCCCAGCTGCATTTACTTAGGGGAACATTTTCCTCTTTTCGCATTCTCTTATAGCCAGCCTCCTGCCCTCCGGCGTAAATCAAAGCTCTTCGAACATTCTAAGCCAACTTTATCTCGGTTTCCAGTAGGAGTTGCTGCCTTCTTCCAAGATCGCGCGAGTTGTGGAGACTCCTTCCATTGCAATCCCCGCGTCTATATAATCCCCCGAATCGGTTCAGCAGAGAGCACTGTAGCACTTTAGTATGGTAGCACCGGAGCAGAGCAGCCCGGATCAACACTGTTCCTCCTAACACCGCGTACGAGAAAAGGACACGCTCATACATCGCGATCGGAGACACCGACGATTTCGATTCGAGGACGAAGGCTAAATCGACATCCGTGAACTCTGCCATAGTCAATCTGCGAGTATCTGACGAAGAACTCCATCTTCGAAGGCCAAACTACGTGTGCTTCCTCATCGCCCCGTGAGATAACCCAGCTTCCCCATCGCAGTCATCTTATCCCGACTGGCTCTTCACTTCAACGAACACGTAAGCAGTTGCAATCGTTGAAGACTGCAGATTATTCTATAATCTGGTCTACCCAACCCGTCCCATCTTTTATGTGAGCCCTCGGATTAAAATCCCCTTTTTAATCTCTGACCCTAACGCGACCACTAATCCTATATTTATTCCTACTGTGACCTGTCCCTTGCCGACATTTAATTTTACTTTTACGATCATTCCCTTTGAACTCTCTGTATCTGTATATATTTCAATTCTATTTATTTGTTAGTAAAGGTATATTTTTGCTATCGTCTTTTTCTTGCAACCCTGAACGAGTACCAGCTACCTGTTAATCTTTGGCCAACTAGCACTCTTAATTATTTGTTTTGAAAGGACCCCGCAATTGAAAATTAAACCATTCCCACTGAATTCTTAACTATTCCCCATTCACGAACCGGCTATGTCACCTCTACAACCGACTTCGACCAAACCCCCAAAAGGCATATATGTATATATAGAGTCCGGCCATTCTACGACACGGGGCTAGTTCATACATGGGTAGGTTGATACATTGTCAATATCTTCATCATATGGCAACAGTTGGCGCCGAGGTTCTTGAAACGTCTAGGCGTCAGTATCAGCCTTGTCCTGGTTGAGTGTTAATCAAGCTGATCGCTCGTCAGCGAAACTACTCGTACAAACCTCGAGTAAGTATTCTGACCTTTCGTATTATTTCCATAGACCTTAATGAAACTCATGGCCATGAAAAATAAAGTGATTTTATGAAACAATTGTCTTTATGCTTCATATGTGATTAGACTTCATTTCCCCATATTTTAAGTGAATAGCAATATTTATGAGGAGAGGGAAAATAATTCCTTCGGAGCTAGCTGTTACAATCAGTAACAACTTGGCCCACAAATGGTGAAAGCCCATTACAGCCTACTGAAGTTTGCATAGGCTACAAGATACCTACCTGTGAACCTCCTCAAGACATTCAACTCCTCAGCACATAACAAGCCTTGAGAATATGATTTCAGACCCTGTTCCAAGTACAAGGAAGGATGGTTTAGATAGGCTAAACATATACCAATCACCTTCTTCTCCAAAGACAGAACAAAGACCTACAGGAGAAATCGAAGCCTTAGAGGAGCTGAGGCCATTTGAAAAAGCTACCGAAGAAAGACTCAAAGATGCAACAAAAGAAAACGCCACACAGTAATTCTAACAGATACACTTGTGAAGATGAAACTACAGGAACAAAATGAGGATTCACGAGGAAAAAGGCTTGAGAGTAAAACCTGTAAAAGGAATTTGAACAATAAAGGGTTTCTGAAGTTTGGTAGAGATAAGAACAGAATGAACATTGAAGATTATTGGTGTCTTGCATGTGGTGGTGAAGGGTCAAATTCAGCCTCAGGGAAGCAATGGATGCAATGCATCAAATGCAAAGCTTGGGCCCATGAAAGTTGCACAAATGAAACTGTTCATTATGTAAGTGACCTATGTGAAATGAAGTGATAACTGATTTCTTTTGTTTTTTAAAAGATGTGATTCTTTTCATATTTTGTAACAATATACCCCATGTTCTGTAACAACTTGACTCGCATACGAGGTAAGTTATATACAAAATGTTGTTCTGCTATTTTCAATTATATCGCATGAATTAAAGAGTATATAACCTTTTTGTTACATGATTATGATAACACACATAATAAAATTTTCCCAACATAAGTTTCCTTCATTAGTTATTGAATTAGAGGTAAAAATAGTAAAATTCGAACAATTTAGCCTGACAGGCCGTATCGTGCGGATTCCTGCTTTGGAAGAACCATCGCACCAACTTAGGTTTGCGTATGTCTCTTTATATTTCGTGATATAAAAAATGGAAAGATAAATAACTTCGATCCTCCTTTTCACTAAATTCTCGGAAATTGTTATTGGTTTTTTTACGTCACTGACGAACCGCAAGAACAAATTCGAGTTTTGATTTTTCATGGACGGGTATTAAATTGACAAAGCCAGGTTATTAATCTAATGTCGGGGCGCGTTTATTGTATGCCGCTTCTAATGCACTTCATCATTACTTGGAAATAACTCTCTTCTTTTCTAATTTGAGAAACCTCTAAAGAATGAACAAGACGCATAATTCATGGGAAGCGCAACGTCATAACATAAATCAATTTTCTTTTACGGCCGTTTCTTGGCAGGCAACAATACTCCGTCTCCCCCACTGTAAACACTTAATATTGGACATGTGACTGAGAGCGACACATGAAAGCCAGGCATCATTAAGGGGCTCGTAAATTCTTACGAAACAGGTCTTCCGACTACTTCCATAGATGTATGCATTAAACATACATAAATCCCTTTTTATAGAACTATAAAATTGGCATAAATTCGTTCATATTCATTATATAAAAACATGGACCTACACACTCACGCCAAAGAGCTTGAAGAACGAGTGTTTTCCTAAAACCTAAAGATCTTGGACATTTACTATCAGGTTTTTAGCTTACTTTTCCTGTCTACTTTTCCTCTACTTCTACTTTCTTTGACCTTTACTTTTCATCTACTTCTAATTTTTTTTACCTTTGGACTGGCTTAGGTAGAATTCAGTATCTTTTAGTTAGCAGGGACTAAAAGAAGAACCCCTCTATCGGGGACTCATTACACTGCTCATTCATAAGCTCACACGGGACATTTAAAATTGGAGGGATACAATGAAGGATTCAGACACGAAATAGTTTGCTCCACCCAAGTTAAAATAGTGCCCTTCCTGCCTCAACATTCGAGATTGAAGGAATTCGCTGAGGCAGTCCTTTCCATGATTTATTTAACTATTGATATTACCTTTCATTGGTATTTATTCTTACGTTTCTTCTTCCTCCCATCTTTCTCCATGTTTAAATAGACCCGGTTACAGAGGAAAGATGGCATTAAATACACTAAAAAAAATCACCTCGGCAAACAAAGCCCCTCCTCCCCATCGTCCATGATCAAACTCCGGATCCGGACCGTAAATATCATCACTGACCTACCAAGTCTTTTTCCTCCTTGACGTCCAGACTCCTCTGGTTGGGAACTTCTTTCACTCACTCACTACTCTCTCTTCGTTATTCCACCAACATTTTCACTCACTCTTTTCCCTTCTCTTTAAAACCCACCTATCTATTCATATTTCGATTTACCACCCACCATTACACTACCTATCTACTCTATCTTCGATTTACTTCCCACCATTACATTCCCTATCTACTCTCCCTTCGATTTACCACCCATCATTACACTCTCTATCTACTCTCCCTTCGATTTACCTCCCACGATTACACTCGCTATCTACTCTACCTTCAATTAACTACCAACACTTTCACTCGCTATCTACCCTTCCTTCGATTTACCACCCACACTCTTACATAATCTATTTTGCCATCACCTCTGGAATTAAAGAGCCTATTTTCAATAAAATAGACCCTCATTATTAGGCATAAATTTCATGCTTATATTTTTTTATTTCACCTTTATTTGTTTGTATTCTTTGAATAAAAATAAATACAGAGGGGGCTTTTATATGTATTTATTTATTTTCATTTGAATTTTTTTGTATTCCTTATTTTTAATTCTCTTAATCTTGATCATCTCACAACTATAGACCTATATTACTTCTGAATTTCATTGGAAATGTCTTCGAGAAAATCCTCAACAGAAAACTTATAGAATATGACACGGAAAACAATCTCTACAACGAATACCAGCTCGGATTTCGTTAGGGCAGAGACACCACAATAGCACTTTGCCTCATGACAAAAAAGAAGAAAATAATACATCGATTTCATCCTAGGAGATGCAGAAAAAACCTTTGATAAAGTCTGGGTCAGAAGCCTGCAATACAAGCTCTTGAACTACCAGATGAATAATAATCTGGAGAGAATTGTCTGCAACTATTTGATAGATAGAAGAGAATACAGATAGTCAATGATTATAAAAGACCCATGTTCGAATAGGAAGCTAGAATCCTACAGGGTCGCTGCCTCAGCTCCAAGTTGTATTCGATCTTTACGTCGGACCTGCCCACACTTAGAATACCTGAATGATTCGATATCCAGTTTGCTGATGACATCAGTCAACTAGTTGTCAGCCAATATGGGGATGGAATTGTTCATGCTCGTACAACATCTATAGAGATTGAAAATATCAACCAATGAGAGATACTGGAAAATAATAACGAACAGGGGAAAATTCTCTGTATCCATATCTCGAGTCAAAAGGTAGCGGATATCGAAGTAGAAATAGCTCTACCTATATTATCCATAAGTGAAAGTAATAGGGATAATGATAACCCCAAGAGGCTACACAAGATAGGTAGCCGAAAGAAAAATAAGAACAAGCCCTATGCTAAGCTTCCTATTTTTACTAAGAGATTTACGCACCAAGAACAAGAGAAAACTCTATCTAACTCTAGGAAGGAAGGTGCTTATCTACTCTCCCATCCCCGGGAACACCTTAACAAAATCAAGAGAATGAAAATTCCAGAAAGGTCAAAACAAAGTCCTTTATTTAATCATCAACAGTAGAAGAAAAACTAGAAGAACTAAGAGAGCCCTACGTAGAGAGGCTAAGATCGAACCTCTCAATATTGTCATCAGAAATAGAGCGGGAAAAAACCTTTAGAAAAATCGAAAAAATTTCTTCGACAATTTTAGAAAATTCCATCACCAGAGTAAATACTTTGTTCAACTCTTGATTCCCTAGTTAAGAATCTAACAGGGAATAGTGGAAGCACCAGTGTACCCTTAACTTATAGCAACCACGATTCAAGAAAACTAATCAGCTCTTTAGGAGCTTTACCGAATGTCACACCTCATAATTAAACATAACAAAAATCACATAATAAATGCCCCCAAGAAAGTTGCCCCCAAAGGCAATAAGCGAATAAGACACGTAAAGGGAGCATAACCGAAGAGAAATAGAGTAGAAGCTAAATAGTGAAATAAGTGTACTATGGTAGTAAAAAAAAAAAAAATCAGTGCATCACAAAGCTACTATAGTGAAGTTAAACCAAAATGAGTTCAAGTGGAATGTTTAAGAAACTTTCATAACACATTAGATAGATTATACGTGAACGGAATTCCAATATATACACAACTGAGTAGGAACCAAACAATGCAGACATAACGGCACGAATGCTACAAAACAAACAAGAGTGAAAGAAAGAATAAATGGTTACAGATACTCGTCGGCTCACCCAACAACTTTACAAAAGTTGTGATTTTATATCAGTAGACCACCAAGTAAAGACTGGAATGGTAAAGCATGAATACAGGTCGCGGTTCAGATTCTCTGTTAATCAGTGGTCCATACAAAATTTAACTATTCCATTCTATCCTTCTATCAAAAGCTAAAAGAAAAGGGTCACATGAGATCATCTTTATTACTACCATACTTTCCTTTTCACCCTTTTTCATCTCCTCTTCCTCTCTTCCTTGCTTTGTTCCTCGTCCCCGTTCCTTCTTCCTCCGCCCCACCAAATATAGTGGGACATGGGGATGGAGGGCAGCTGGAGACCAGGAGAGTCGACCGAAGGGAGGGGGGCGGCACACGCGGCAAATTCATCTATATCTTCCACAGCAAAAATTAGCAAGAAGCGCTATAGAAAACAAAAAGAATACAAGATATTCTATACAATTTAGAAAGATTTACATTTCAAACAAATTTAGAGATAGAAAATAACTAACGCATTGAGGAGCAGAATACAGCACCATGTGCTATTCTTAAAGAAACTGGACAATTCCTAGAAAAATTAAACATGACGCAATATGGAAATAATTAAGGCAATACAAAAAAAAGAAAAAAAGGAGGCAAGGGTAAGGGAAAGTAGGTATGCAATTAAGAAATCTTCTTGAGAGTTGTCGGAATGACTGTTTCGGACATGATTTGAATGATTATACAGTGTTTGTTTTGGATTATTGCGACTTCTTCATTCATCTGCAGTCGGGTTGAATCACTCACAGCGCAAGATTGTGGTGTTATCATTAAACATAATTAATGTGGTCGCAATGCTTGATAACTGTTAACTGTTAACCGCACGCAAGCACTGTTAACTGCACGCCTACAGAGTGTCTCTCCGCTTGATGGCGCCACTCTGTAGGCGTGCAGTTAACCGTTAATATGTCATCAGTAAATCGGACGAAGATCGCTGGTTTCAAGGGAGGATTATTCTTGAATGCAGATAACCCTAACTTTGTCCGTACCCTCATTCAAACATTCAAAGAAAATTCAGCCCTCAAATTTACCTCTGTAGGAAAGTTTTCCTTTTTCGACTTCCTCGTCCATTCTCAACACAAAGTTTCCTGACTGAGGTTTACGTCAAATTGACAAATCTGGGCTTCTGCGTGAACTGATCCTCCGAATGTCCTGATCGAAATAAGAAATCCTTATAAACAAATCCTTCTCACACGGGCCGTAAGGCCCGTGTGATCTGTGTATCTATGTGTATCTATGTAACTCTTTTGATGAGATAGCAGTTGATGCAGAATTAAAATGAGTATCTATCTCAGCTGCTCATCAACAATGGCTAACCACAAAAGTCGATTGGCAATCCCATAAAACAGAAGATGGACTATACTACAACCTAAGACGGAAAAATGAAAAAATAAAAAATAACACAATAGACCTTTATTACCAAGAATTCAAGAACACAGGATTTAAGGAGGACGAAAAAGCCCTCAAAGCCATTATTCACCGTAACGTCACCCTTACCAACACAACAAACAAGGTTAAATTAGCAATTTATTACTGGCCAATGAAAACTCGCGATCTCCTTATAAAGAACAGCTGCCATCTCATGGTGGGGGAGAATTGCAGTAGTGAAATCATTTGTAGGAATATACATTTCCCTAAAAAAAAACCGGCCATGAAGATGGTTCTTGGAGATGGCGCATAACACATTCACTTTCGGTGAGTCCTTCACGTGCTCAACTGTGGCATGGGGATTTTTTTCGCCCCAAATGCGAACATTATGCTTATTGACTTTGCCATTAGTATGAAATGTGGCCTCATCACTGAAAACAAGACGTTCCTTGAACTCGTCTTCTTCAAGTTTCTCTTGCATATCAACACATAATTGTTTGCGCTTTCGCTTGTCATCTGCTGTTATGGCCTGAACTAGCTGCAGCTTGTAGAGTTTCATTAGCAAGCGTTTCCTCAAGAGGCGCCAAACTGTCGTTGGAGGAATCTGGGTTTCCAGGCTTGTTCTCCTTATGGACTTCTTGGGGCTTCGCAAAAGTTTTTTGGAGAACCCGCTCGACCGTCTCTTCCGATGTTATTGGTCGTCTAGATCCTTTTTCCCTGCTCAGACAGCCTTCCTCTTTTAATTATTTGTGTCATGTCCAAATCTGCATTGCCGTTCGTGACTGTTTAGAGAACTCTAACACAAATGCACGCTGCACAGTCTTGTTCAACTGTGTACGAGTATACTCCACCACACAAAACACCTTTTTCACTTCCAGTGAATGGCATTTCTATAACTCTAAAGATAAAAACATCAAACATTAAACATCAAATTGTAACCTATTTTTACACATGCTGTTAAAACTTGAAGTCATTTGAACGGAAACTGGCAAAGTTATTAGATTGCAAAATGATATCAATTTTTTTGAAACACCCGGTATACATATATACCCTCATCCCTTGGAACGTTGAAACTCTCTGGCTCTTTCACAATGGGTATGTTTTTCTAGATTCTGTTACTTCCACGAGACAAGCATGAAAACATTCATTTGAGAACCACTGTCTTTATTATCAGCAATTATATCCTTTGTCTTATGCTCGGAGATCAATCTAACAGGAAATCAGCAGGGTATGATACCCTTCATGACCTGAGACGCCCACACATACAAACTGATGTTGCTCGCTCTCCGTAAGCTCATTACAGATCGTAAGAAACGACATTTTCCTCGCCGTCAGCTGAGACGTGTAAGCTCTGACCACATGGCCATTTTAGCTAGACGCTCGAGACAGATAGGTATCGCATACACACTTTGTCTTTTTAAGAAAAAAAAGGCATTATTCTACGCTCTTAATTTCTTAATCTTCTCATTTATATTCTTGCCAATTCAGTGAGTTTATTTATTTTACTCGTCCACTTTATTAAACCTCAATCGCATCGAGAGTTCGTAGGTCCAATCCAACTAACCTCTGTCAAACATCGTTCTGGTATAAAAACTCGGTGGATTTAGTTGATTGTTGAAGTTATCTTAGAAATAAGGATTTATTGCCAATTGACATTTTCTTGCTTGCGTAAGAAAGCGTGAAGTTTCAACATATGCAAGCATAATTAGTTGCAGGGCAGTCATTTTTATCGAAGAGAGAATTAGTTTGTGCTAGTTTGGAAACTCCTGCCAGAGCTGATCCAGAATTTGCCACAACGTGTTGACCAACCCAGGAGTGACCAGTGTTATTTCCAAACGCAAGAGTTTGGGCAATACTGTAACAACAACGAAATGCAAAAAGGCTGGTCGACAGCAACGCACCAACCGCTGCAAGTACTATTTGTGCAATTCCTTGCCCGAGCTTCAGCCTACCTCGCCTCACTCGTGGTTCACTCAAATCAAACTACTTTTCTTCTTGAGAAGAGTAACGAGTGGCATCCAGAAAAAAACTGCCACATGCAGTAATTGAAGGAAGTTTCTCCTTTCTAAGAGCCCACACCAACTTAACTTACTAAACTTTCAGAGCCCCCATTCTGGATAAATTTACCTCATACGGCTCAAAAAATGCATCATTTGATTAAAACCACTGGAAACAGTTTCATCTCGGACTTCCTCCCAAAATCTTTCATGCAGCCTTTTCAGCCCCACATTTATGAAGCACTTGCAACTCTTGATCAGAATCCCTCTCAAAAACTCCGCCTCCATGCCCTCGATCCAATCAATGGAAGACTAGTCCTGAGAATTTTGGAGTATTCCCTCAGACCATCCATTCTACTTGCAAAAACTTACAATGATACTTCTTACCCACACATCTTCCTTCAAACACACCTTTCCCTCATTTAGAAGGCCTGGTAGTCTATCGTAATCTCCCAATTTCTTGCACAAATGGCACTCTATAACACTCAACCTTCTGCCAGTCAAACATTCTGGTACTTTTACCAGAATCTCTTAATTCAGCAGGAGCAGAATGAAAACACTACTGAGACAGTATCTTAATCTCCAACGAAAACCACTCCTAATATGCACGGAGATCAATCTAACGAGAAGTCAAGTATATATGATTTCCACCCTTCAAGATCAGAGATGCGCACACCGACACACAAATATTGCTCGCTTTTCGGAACCTCGTTTCAGAACGTGATAAACGACATTTTCCCCGCCTTCAGGTGAGGCACGTAAATTCCACCTATGTGTTCATTTACAGTTGATCCCTGAGATAGATAGGCTCCACCTACACACCTTATCTCTATAAAGAAAACTTAGCAATTGTTCTTTCCATTCTAGGGCTTGTTAATTCATATATTTCTTTCATTGCACCTGCGTCCTCTTTATTCACCCTTAAACCAATCGAGGTTTTGGAGCTTCTGTCCACCATCGTGCTGCTGCAATACTTCAGTGGAATTATCATATCAAAGGTGTTGATTGTTGAAGTTATCTTTGGAATGAAGATTCGTTCAATAGGATATTCTCTCGCCTACGATGGAATAGAAGTTTGGACATCTACAAGCAGAATTTGTTAGCTGCAGGGCACTTTTGGTCAAAGAGAAGTTTAAGTGAGTGTAGAGATTCAAGCACAGACTGACTCAGATTTTCATATATATATATATATATATATATATATATATAGACCCGGGAGATTACACTAATCATTTATTGGCCGGGCGTTTCGGTCCTTCACTAGGACCATTTTCAGCGATTGTATCAACTAATGAGAAGGGGAAGAAATATTAACCATAACAGTTAACATGCATTATATAATAGTTGTATTGAAGAGGAGTAATTATTTAGGTTTGTATTTATTTTATTGATATAAAGTGACTAAGATTTTCAAATGGAGAAAAGGTAAGGCTGAAGATAAGATGGTAAATGAATCAGAATTAATAAGATGATGGTGATACTCAGAAAAGTCTAAGGAAAACCTTCTGCTTAGAAACAGCAGTAAGAATGGGTCGACGATAATATGTATATTTTGGATAGAAATTTGGATACTAACTTAGACTACCCCATCTCGAGCATTTGACATCCAGTTTTAACAAACTCCTTCTCTCTACCATCAACAATCATTTCCCTCAATGCCAATTTATTTGTATTAATTCCAGCCCTGTATCGTTGAATTCCTTTTTTCTTCATAAGGAGCCAATTCCTTTGGGCTTGCGATCCTGTATAGTTTACAATTATACATGTACGACCTGCCACAGTCGCTATGTAGGCCAAACTGGCTTACAACTTATATGCACGATATTTGTCTCATAGGACTGGTATTCCCATTTCTAAACCTGAAGCCTCTTCCATCAGGCAACACTCTGAGTATCACCATTATCCTCTTAATTCTGATTCATTTACCATATTATCTTCAGCCTTAACTTCTCTCGATTTGAAAATCTTAGTCATTGTACATCAACAAAGTAAATCCAAACCTAAATATTTACTCCTCCTCAATTAAACGATTCACTATATAACCAACCAACACTTCAATACATTAACTAGCCACTTGACCAACCGAACAAATATCGTTAGTAGTTTTTCTATCGTTAGTTATTTGATTTCACAACTCCTACGATAAAGGTTAGTTAATCTCGCTGTTTAATTCGTTCACATTTTTTTTATTTTTTGTTTATAATTTAATATATTAGGTTATTTTATTGTTTATTCTAGTTACCTTTAATTTTTGATTTCCAAGTCAGTTTATGTTAAAACTTCACTTCTAATTATTTTTAAAAATTACACTGGATAGTATCAATTAATTCTATATAGTGTTATTTGTGTTTTTACTTTCATCTCAATAATTGTCAATTTTATTGATTTACCTTGCCTTATCCTGCTTTTTTAGCCATTATATAATGCATGTTTTTAACTGTTTAACTGTTATGGTTAATATTTCTATATTGTGTAATCTCATGAGTCTTCATATTCCTACTACGTATTAGATTCCCAAGGAAAAAATCAATTACAAGTGTATATATATATATATATTTATATATATATATATATATATATATATATATATATATATATATATATATATATATATATATATCTATATATATATATATATATTTATATATATATATATATATATCTATATATATATATATATATATATATATATATATATATATATATATATATATATATATATATATATATATATATATATATATATATATATATGCAAAGGTTAAACCACGAGAAATCAAAGAAACCGAATGAGATCCCTAGCGCTTTAATGAGCGAACAACAAAGGAATAAATAATAATGAAAAGAATGGAGGTCTTACAAAAAATAAGACAATCTCTAAACTCGTTATTTAAACAAATGACTATCGCTGGCGTGTTATAGAACAAATGACAGTTGGGAAGACTAGAACGGTATATAGAAATTTCAATGCAGGGACATGCAAAGTTTTTTATATTAATAGACGAAGGTAACAAATACAGAGATACATAAATACACCCATATACGTATATGAATATATGCACATAGTAACAATATTTGAGGATGGAAGTTAAATGAAATATATATAAATATATGCATATACAGTGACTGGACCTAAGTATTTGCATAACTCTATTTGTGATGTATTTTGAAAAGTTCGAGATCTGGTTTGGAGTAAAGAGTACACGTAGTTCAGAGAACATATATTTAACAGAATATTTAAGTAGAACATACAAAAATATATTGAAAACCAGAAAATAAACTAAACAAAAAAATGTATGGGACAAAAGTATTTGGCCAAAACCAAAAACAAGTCTTTAGTATTTAATGGCGTGACCTTTATTTGCAATAAAAGCATGGAGACGATTATTGTAACTGGAAACTAACTTTTGACAATCCATTTGTGGTATCTTGTTCCATTCTTGCATGCAGACGATCCTCAAATCAGCAAGGTTCTTTGGACTCCTTTTGTGCACAGCAGTTTTGAATAATCGCCACAAATTATCAATAGGATTGAGGTCAGGCGATTGGCTAGGCCACGGAAGGACACCTATTTTCTTATTTGCGAACCATTCTTTCGTTAATTTTGCCGTAAGTTTGGGGTCATTGTCTTGCTGAAAGATCCACTTGCGCCGACCGTAGAATTATTTTGCGCTCAGAGGCAGCTTCTGCTCCAGTATCTGCCTGTACATGGAACTATCCATTTTTCCATCAATGATGTGGAGTTCCCCTACACCATGGACAGTAAAACAGCCTCGCACAATTATGTTGCCTCCTCCATGCTTGACAGTAGGGATTGTGTTCTTGGGATAATAGGTAGTCGCTGCTTTCCTCCAAACATGACGAGCTTCGTTTCGGCCGAAAAGTTCAATTTTGCTTTCGTCGGACCATACAACCCATTCCCAAAACTCAATTCCTTTGTCAAGATGGTCTTTGGCAAACGTTAAACGATTCTTCACATGTTTTGCTGTAAGAAGGGGAGTTCTGCGTGAAGTGAAGGCATGTAGACCACTTCGATGCAATTCTTTAGAAACCGTTTTTCGACTGACGTGAACTCCTTGTAACTCCAGTTGATTCTGTATGGGTAGTCATGGGCACATTCGTCACCTTACGCATCATATAACGTCGAGAGCGGCCCGTGATCTTGCGAGGAGCTCCAACTCTTGGCAGGTTGGAGACTGCCCAGTCTCTCGATCCTTCCGAACTATTGCACCAACAGTTGAGTATGGAACCTTAACACGTTCAGCAATTTGCCTATAGCTTTGGGTATTTCTTTGACTTTCGGCATTGTATTCACTGAGCATCCACCTTCAACAAACTCTGGAGAGGTAATGATTGTACCGATCGTAGTTTGTTTCCATTACATGTGCTTCTGGAAGTTTCTGGCAGCTTAATAAGACGTGTTTAAATTAAGATACTAAAATTGTGCGATAAACTAACAATGATTTAACATGATATTAATTTTGGCCATATACTTTTGTCCCATACACTTTTTTGTTTAGTTGATTTTCTGGTTTTCAATATATTTTTGTATGTTTTGCTTAAATATTCTGTTAAATATATGTTCTCTGAACTACGTGTACTCTTTACCCAAACCAAATCTCGAACTTTTGAAAATACTTCATAAATAGAGTTGTGCAAATACTTAGGTCCAGTCACTGTATTTATATATTTTAGGGTACATTTTTTTATGTTTGTTTTTTAATTATTTATTTGGCATCGTTAGTATTCAATCGTTTTAATTATTAATACCCTGCGGCAGTTAATATTAGAAGACTAGGTAGATTTCATCGATTCCGATTCTATGTATAATGTTTCGTTGTACATAAGATCTATTTTTTACAAGGTCTGCTGACCAAAAATAGCGTGCTCTCACTTATTCTGATTTATGACCTTAAGACCTTCAAAACTTTCAATTATTCCCCTAGTAACCTTGGGAAGACCTTATCAATTCTATCATTCGAAAGAGAATGTAAAACAACATGAGGGTTTCAAATTTCGTTAGAATCGGCTGTATAGTTATGATGTTATGGCCAAGTTAAAATCATTCCCGGGCTAATCTTGGGAGGACTTTGGCAGTTATATCGTTTGAAAGAGAATGTAAAACAACATAAGGTTTTAAAATTTTGTTAGAATTGGCCGAATAGATACAATGTTATTACAAAAACAATAAAAAAGCAAAACGGGGACTGACCGACCCGACATAGTGAGATGTACAGTCTCCCGTTACTAAAAATATCCCAAATATTAATTTAATTAAGCCAAATTATTATCGTCAATCGCACAATATTTTTTTAGCATCTCTCGCAGAGGATGTAATCTACTTCAAAGATGTTTCCTCTTATTTTTCTTAGCTCGGAGTATCTCATCGCAGGGCGAAATTAATATAATTCTATAGATGGGCTGAAAATTTTCTTTACTGCGCACCTTCTGAAGTTGGTTACATTATCCGACCTTCCATTAACTAAAATCTTTTCACATTAGGCTCAAAAAATATATTTTATGCATCCTAGCCTGAAGGGTTTCGCGACATTCATGAACTTCGGTGTTTTGGGGAGTAAAGAGCCGGAAAAATATCTTTACTTTCTAATATGGTAGACAAGACCTTGTGGAGGGAGACATTAGGCCGGTGTCAAATGCGGAAGTTTTCATAATAAAGTCGAAATTTGGAGGTGTTTCGCACGAAAGGAAATTTTAATTGGGGCCTTTGGGATGGGAAGGAGGTAGGGGGTATGTTCTTCTCTATAATTTTGCTTACTTCATTTAGTTTTGCTGAGCATATTTTTTTATCTAGGCCAGAAAATTCCACAAGAATACTGTTCATTTCTACTCTTAATTTTTAGCATTCATTCATTCTGTCGAAGTATGGCCGAGTGTACGGGAATATACGCACACGGGGTGTAAGGTAGGCTAAGCAAGGCAACAAATGTTATTGTTCTAAGAGTGCGATTTGAATAGATAGCTGCAGCTGCACGACCAAGGAATATTCCAAAGACAAGGACAAAAATAGATTTTTAATATCACTAGATTAAAGGTACACAATAAATATGGATGTATAGGTACATGCATAAGACGGAATTAGGTTCCGAATACTAATTTGATAACCAGGGTTATTAAATGGAATGGGAGCTTTGGGCAGTGAGAGAGTTAATTCTTTTGAACCTCGAGGGTAAAGCGGGGCAAACTTGGTTACTCATGGGTGTAGCTGGGAACCCGAAGAGGGTGATGATAGTTTCTCCGAACTCTGATTTAGTGAGATGCGGGCCTCTTGTCATCAAGAGGTCACTGGACGAACTTCGGAGGTGGGAAGTGACTTCTCCAAACTCAGATTGAGCGAGATATTGGGCCTCTTGTCCTCAAGAGGTCACCAGAAGAACTTCCGAGGACGGCTTCTCCCATCCTTAATCCGAAGGTGGTTGAGAAAGGCTAGCGTTGCCTCAAGAGACTCTTCTCCCTGACCCGAAGATAGGAGTGTAATGTCCAGCTCTTCCGTGGCTTGCGACCGTCACTAAACACTTCTGGGCGAGAGCGTCGAAAAATTGAACCTCCGTTCGGGGAAGCGTCGTCTAACTGAATCTGTGGGTAATCCTTGGGAACGTGTAAGAGGCCGGGATCAGTGGGTCTGACGGAACGACCAGCGGCTGGAGACATAAAAGTTGTTCGAGGCCAAACTACAAATAGACGAGTAATGTCCCGACCCGGAGGGAGTGGAGATTAAGACGGTGGGGATGTAGCCTTCAATTTTAGCGTCATGCCTCGGTGTGAATTTCTCAGTGACCTTGCGGCAATTCCAAAAAGGGTGAAGTCGGAGGGGGAGGGGGGGGGGGGTAGTGGCTCGCTTTCTCTCCCGAAGTAATATCTTAGGAAGTGGGGAAGTACCACTATTTTAGTGGATCCCTCTACACCCCTCCCTATCCAAAGACATTTTTACAGCACAGAACACTTTGGGGCGAAAAAAAATGTCTACAACTAATTTCATCAAGAAGGGAACTTATAAAGCTACAATTTTAACGTTTACAAACAGAGAAAAAAATAACATATAACACTACAGGCAATTTACATATGTGTAACCACAGAGAACTTAATATATGCATACGCACCCACAATATTAACAAGGCAAAAAAAAAGGAAACTAGTATTTACTAAATGAGTCAAATACGAATTTTGATATACACTCAGGTTGTTTAAGGGGGGTCTTCTATTTGATTCCTACTCAAGCTATCGGCTAGGCAGTTTTCGGTGCCTTTAACATACATGATCCGAAATTGGTACTCCATGAGTAGTAGGCTCCAACGCATTAAACAGCTATTTTGGCTCTTACAATTTTTTTAGGTACGCCAGGGGTTTGTGATCACTTTCGACAATAAATTCTTTACCTATGGGATACATCCTGAACTTACGAATAGACCACACTATGGCTAACGCTTCGAGCTCTATGGTGGCATACGCCGTTTCGCGATGGGATAGCTTCCTACTAACATATCCTTCAGGATATTCCAATCCATCGTCATCATATTGGACGAGAGCACAACCTAGGCCCTCCTGGGAGGCATCGGTACGAACCCCGAATGTTTTATTAGGATTCGGTAATCTCAAAATAGGGGCAGAGATTAGTTTGTCTTTTAACTGTTGGAAGTGATCTTCCACGGAAGGGGTGCAATTGACTGGATCGGGGGCCGTTCTATAAGCATGTCGTTAAGGGGTGAGGTTATGGCAGTGAAATTCGGCACAAAGCGACGATAGAATGACACGGATTCCAAAAAGGAACGAAGCTGTTTCTTCGTTCGGGGGAGGGGCATTTCCGAAATACCCTTTACCTTGTCGTCCTGTGGAAGCATTTTATTCCTACCGCCCTGGAAACCAAGGTAGTTAATAGTGTCCTTGGCGAAGTGACACTTTTTCGGGCCTACCGTGAACCCGTGTACAGGTAACTGGAATAGTAGCACGCAAATAGACTGTACGTGTTGGTCCCAGGTATGAGTAGCGACGTACACGCTATCGAAATAAAAAGTCACATACGATAGGCCATCTAACAACCGGCACATAATCCGGTTATAACTTCCACGAGCAGTTACCAACCCAAAGTGTTTAGATCTCTCTGAAAGCGGCACTTGATGGTAGGCTTTGCAGAGGTCGATCTCGGAGAAGAATTTCGCATCTTCGAAGGCATGAAGACTTTGGTTGATTAGGGGTATCGGTTTCGCGTCAAACTGTGTAACCGCGTTTAATTTGCGAAAATGGATGCACATCCTAAACGACTTGTCAGGCTTCCTAACCATTGAAAGTCGGCCGTAAATGTACGGGTATGGGATAAGGCTTGGTCCTTAACGCATCTTGAGAATTAGGACAATCTCATTTGTAAATTGGGTTGAGCAACCCGGGAATTCTGAAATAACGTCGGGAAAACCTTCCAATAAGGCAAGCAATTGAGCCCTCTCATTAGCGGCGAGATTGGGGTTTACGTCCAAGTCAGAGTTAGGCTCCGCTTGGGGGGAAGGAAGGGACGGCAGGAGATACTCATCGTCTGCTACTACGCACACCGTTTGGACTAGACACAAGGGTTCAACGGGATAGGCGGCTTTGAGGACGGGTTCTTCGTCTAGGGCGTCTATGTTATTTAGGCAAGCTCGGCGGTGGTATTTTTTTAAGAGGTTAATGTGGTAAATCTTATTACCGGAAGGGGCTTCGATTAGGTAATCCACGGGTCACGTGGCTCTAAAATGGGGAAAGGTCCTTTCCAGTGGGAGAATAGCTTATTTGCTTCGGAGAGAAGCAAGAGCAATACTTCGTCACCTGCTTTGAACGAACGCACCTTTAAGTTTAGGTCGAAGTAGGTGCGGTATTTCTCCAAGTTTACATCGGCGTTCCGGAGAGCGATATGCGCACATTTCTCTAACCGCCTATGCAGGACTAAAACATACGCGTGAGAGGATTTAGTTTTTTTTATCTATTCTAAGATTAGACCACGATTCTTTCAAAATGCTGGAGCTATAAAAGTTGATCGAGGTAGACCTACAAATAGACGAGTAATCTCCCAACCCGGGAAGAGGGAAGATTAAGACGGCGGGGAGGTAGCTTTCAATTTCAGCGTCATGCCTCAGTGTGAATTTCTCAGTCACCTGGTGGCAAGTCCAAAAAGGGTGAAGTCGAAGGGGGGAGGGGAGTAACGGCTCTCTCTCTCTCCCAAAGTAATATCTTAGGAAGTGGGGAAATACTACTATTTTAGTGGATCCCTCTACACATTCATTAGCATATTTTATATTATGTGATTGTGCCACTTTGGTAAAATATATATGGTTACGATTTGTGCTACAAATTGTTCCTATTTAATTGGTTTGGATACTCCCCGAAAAAACTAGCCTTGCAAAGGTTTTCAAGCAAACAACGCGCCTCTCTCTAATGAGCGACACAGGAGGACTAGGCTAGCCTAGTTATGCTCGGACCTCTTCCTTCCCGTTCAAATTCCCCATTATATTTTCCGTGATAGGCAAGATAAAGGGCGGGGGGCAGGGTGTTTAGGCCGAATGCGGCCTGTTTGCTATTAAGTGCAGCCTTAACATAACATAACATAATTTCACGGATGACAAAAGCCACAAGGGCCTATCAAAGGTCATCCGCCTTCTGAAGGAATTCAAAAAGTACTCGTAAAAGTCATTAAAAGGTTAGATACTTGAGAATTGATCATTTGTTTTCCATTTTTAAGCTGATATATTTTGATGGTAGTTAGGTATATACAAAATAATGTTTAACTTACAGTATATATAATTATAATTTTATGAATGTGGCCTACAGCTAACTTAATGTGGCCTTTAACACGGAAAGTTTCCCACAGATTGGTTCTAGTAAATAGCCTAATTAGGTTAGCTTATTCTTTAGTGGTTCTAAAATTAGAAAGAAACGCTAACATAAGAGTTGAACTAGATTAATGTTAACTTTTTTCAGTTTGCATTTATTAGGTTGCTGCAATGTTAATAGAGGGTGAAAATATATAATTTTAAATGCTAAGTTGATCCGTGCGTTTCACAACAGAAGATAAAGCCTTCTTCGGAGTATACACAGAGAGCTTAGACTATTAGGCTGCCATTCGCAGCGGATAGGAGGAAATTCATATGGAAGCATCTTTTGGCGTTTGTGGCACGTTCGAATTTAAATTAGTTTCATACAGTGTATGGAATTATACGGGAGATCTTTGCTTTTTTTTAGTTATAAATACATAGATTAAAGGGTATCAACCTTGTAAAAGCACTTTTATTATCATCTTCTAAAGCCCCGAGACAAAAATTAAATTGTAAGAGAAACAATTTTATAGGAGGAAACTTTCGCTTTTATCTTCCTAAAAAAGACGACACAACCAAAGTCAAGATCGGGAAGAAAACAAAACATCCTCCGGGTGTTGTGATTGTCATTATATATTTTGTTATCTGTAAACATATGATTTCTTCAATTTCAAATATATATTCCTTAAAATATATTCCTAACAAAACTATAAATTATTTGTAAGAGAAAAACAGATAATGCCCCTCTCCCTGTGTGTCTCCCTCGCTTTGTGATAGGGGAAGACCTCCTCTCTTCCGTCCCCCACCGCGTGCGCTCCCTGATATCTCTGATGACGTCATTACCGCTCGCTCGATTTTTCTTGAGCGAGGTAAATTTCTTTCTCTTCAAAGTGGAAAACGAAAATCACCGAATTTGAAGCGACAATTGTTTGTTTTAAATGATACCTAATCTCCACAAACGAACAAATATCTTTTAGGAACGATCAAATCTGCCGTTATACTTTTGGAGTCTCTCTTCCGAGCGTCACTTGAGACAACGTTGAGTTATCTTTTTGTTTTGTAAAGTGGTTTAATGTTCTCTCAATTTGGCCTATTAGGCAAAATAAGAGCAAAAACTTCACTAACGCTTAATTTTAAGACCGGAAGAGCGTGTATAAGACTCCAGGAACAAACCCCTACTAAGTTAGTGGTACTTATGAGCGAAGTGTTGGTATTCACAATAACATAATTGGTCATTTCCCCGCAGCCCATTTTGCTAAAACCCTTTTTCACAGATTCAATTCCTCCGCGTTTGTTTTCTTCCTCCGACAACAATGGATTCGATCATTCTATCTCCTTCAATGACCCGCGTTCCATTCCTATGCGACCTTTTATTTTTCACACCCTTTGTCTTTGCAAGAAGACTTACGTGCTCTTTCATCCCATACACTTTTATTGGTGCACAAAAACGTCAGCGCATTTATCTCTCCCTAATTGAGTTGGAGAGGATGGATGGATGGATCGCACAAGTCCCTTTGCACTGAGTTGGAGAAGAGGCTTTCGATCGCCCGAGAACTGCTTCAAATTTCTGTTTATGTTGGTTTCAGGCCTCCATGTTTTTCACACCATTACTGCTTGAGCGATAATGGTCATTGCTTCTCTGAGGTTCGTACCTGAGTCTCTTTCTATTTGGGGTAGAAAATCAATCAGGAACCCTTTCCCTAAACCCCTCTTCTTAGCGAAAACCTTGGCTCAGACACTTCTCTTTCAGTTATAACGTTGCCTCGCGTCATTTCTTCACTTATGCGTCAGTGATCAATGGCGGTTTCCTCATAATCTCGAATTTCCTCCTAACGTGAGAGTTTGATGTCATTAAAGCGTGAATGTGTAGGCAGGAAAAGGGCGTGTCGGAAAATAAAGAAGCTTGAAGGTATTAAAACCAACTCCAGGTCGTTGAGATCAGTGGGCAAAGGCTTAATTCACTCGGTTATCTGTGATCCTAAAAAAAGAAGACTCGGCTTATATCAAACCAAAACGAGTCTGCTTCACACTCGTCGTGATACACCAGGCAAACCTCGTACACGTTTGAGCTCTCTCTCTCTAATTCTCGATCGAGACGGATTTCTGAAAAAACTCTTATGCCCCCCCCCCTCCCTATTCCCCTCCTATTTGCGCGTAGAATTTGTAAGGGCGTGTGAGTCTGCTAAACAATGGAAGCAGGAGTAGAGAAGGGGTCCGGGATCTGTTCTCAGCAAGAAATCCATCAAACCCCTAGATTCGAATTATTTCGCTTGACTGCAGCCACCGAGAACAAATGGTAATAATAATAAAGACGTGCTCCGCGTGTGGAGAAGAGGGTTCGAAGAAGACGAAAGTTCCTCTGAAACGGCTATGCAAATAGAAGCAATCATTCTTCGGCCGCATGCAATTTTCGCCACAAGCCTGACTTGCATAAGGAAGGTCATCAGCCACGCCGAATCACCCGGAAAATGAGCAAAAGAATGGCCAAGGATAATGATCAATATCTTTTTAACTTCCTTTACTCTTCTTTGCTCTCTTGGGTACCCATTTTCTCGACCTATTTTCTCTAAGCGCCAACGTGAGATATATAATTGATAGTTGTGTAATTGTAAATCGAGAATACTAAAACTCCTCCGAAAAAAGATTTATAGCTGTTGCCTTAGCGCGTATTAAACCGACCAATTTAAGCCAAATTAAATTGCAAATTTTAATATGATTTTATGATTTCAGTGAAGCAACAACATTTTGGTTGAAAGATCATTGTTAAAGCAGATTTTGAAAAGTCTAACTTTTATTTTATCAAAAATGAATAATCTAATTTGTAATATTTATCCTAATACGCTAAAGAGGCCCAGATTTATACACTTCATAATTTCGACCAACAAAAAAATGTCCTATCCTGGCGTGACTCTTGATGTTGGATTTGATAATGGATTAACTGGCACTAATAAAGCAGCATACACATTATATGTATGTTTACGGCGACACTTCCCCAATTCAGTGTAATTGTTTGTCTTTTCTCAAATCACTTTGTTTACCTTTCGTTGCGTGCAGACTAAATAATTGCTCTTCCAAACCCTAATAGCGAATTGTTAGCAAATAGGAAAACAACAACTTTCAGTGCCTCTTTATCGTGTATCTTAGCACTTTTTGTGTCCTACTTTTGCATATCTCTGTATTAGGGTAAACATAACATAAATTAGTCGTCATCATCATCATCACTAACTCTATAATTTAAGAACGGGATTTTTGGGAGTATTTGAATAATAATTTCATCTTAGTTTGGTTATGACTTATGTATGTTTTAAATTTTTATCAAGGTAATTTCTAAGAATTTCTTTAGAGTTTGAAAAAACAAAATAGTTTAATTCAGAAAAAATAAATAGTATTATCCAATGCTTTATAATGTTTTGAAAGAAAATAAATTACAATTGATGAAGTCAGAAAATTTATTAAAATTTAAGTAAGGCTGCTTTTTTATTTTATCCATAACTATATTTTAGCAACGTGATTTTTTGAAAGGGGGAAAATAGTTTAGAGTTCCTTTTCAAAATTATTATAATTGGCTGTTTTTTTCTAGATTTTAAATTTTAATCTCAAGGACGACATCCACATAATATGACCGAATTGCACAATTGTTGGATGCAAAAGTAGTTGACCAATGATGTTTCCGACACCCACTACCTTATCCTGTCCATGCAGCGGTTATCTAGGATCGTGGAGGTATTGCATGCTATTAGGTACGCTTGCGTTACATTTAAGTGATATCATTGAATTATTCGACCCTGGAAACGTATTCCTAGCACTTAAGAGCATAAGTAGTTTGTGAATTAACAACGAAATTATGGTTTTCCTTAAAGGCAGAATTAATTTGTATTTCTACTCCGGATCAACCTGACGCCGAATTGAGACAACACGACGTAAATCCGTTACCTTGGAAACCTACTAGTCGCATTAGGAATCATGTTTCGCTCTTCACTAGTTTGTGAATTATTAACATAAAGCTGATTGTACATAATGGCAGATCCGGATCTTGGATTTCTCCTGATTATAACATTTTACCTTTGACAATTAGACAAAATCTGTTCAGGGCGTAATAGACATACATTAAAAAAATGTAGACATTTTAAAATCTGCTTAAAAAATGATCTTTCAACCAAAATGCTGTTGCTTCACTGAAATCATAAAATTTGCAATTTAATTAGGCTTAAATGTTTACTTATTTTGCAAAGACTTTTGAAGTGTTTAGTCGTACTCTTAAATACTATATAAAAGAAATTGTGAATGAAGATGTATGAATTTATTTCAAGTGAAAGTGCTTCCTAAGTGAAAAAGGTTTACTGAATGATTTAAATATTTGTCAAAAGCGCGATGAACCTGTCGTATTTACTACTAAAATATCACGAGGAAAGCATTAGCAAATGTGGAGATGCAGTAGGAAGGGTTGTCAAGCAGTCGGCTTCGTGAGAAGAGGCGATAGTTTCTTTTTCGTATACAGATTTAAATTGAGAATTACACTTAAAATTGAGCCTTTGTGTAATCGCTCAACTCATTTTTTGTGGTCTAAGCAGTCGTCATTAATACAGGTTACAGGGTATACAGGATTATCATCTGCTACTAGGAATGACTGGTTCAATTATTGCCGTGAGGTTTGTTCTACTATAGTTTCTGTCAAATGAAACCCCGCCAGTTCAAATCGAGGAAGAAAAAATAATGGCGGACGGATTTTGGAAAGAGACCAACCATCATCTACACTAGATTCTGAAAATATCATCAATAATCGAAATCATTGTAAACGTTTATTGATGGTCTTTGGTTTATGCCAAGGCAATGATGTGCGTTATTTCTACGTACCAAAGAGAGATGCAGCGACGTTTTACCCATCATTAAAAGGGAAGCAGCGGTTGGATCATGGATACACTCTGACGAAGGGCCTGTATATCGTAGAGTATCTCAACTTGGGTATGTACATCAAACCGTGAACCATCAAATCAATGTTATCGATCCAAATACTTCAACTTATAATTGAAAAAACTTGGTGAGAAAGCAAGATGAAGATAATGAAGAAAAAACGGGGTGTGCTTAGTCATGTCCTGAAGAGTTAGTTAAATGAATTCTGTTGGAGAATTTATCTATATTAAAACTATTTAGTTTACGTTGAGATATGCGTGATATGTTGTTTATCTCTAAATTTAAATTATATAATTATTCGTTATTTGCAATCATTACAATGGTTAGGTTCTCAAATGAATATTAACTCTCTATGCCATATGTCAAGTAAGGTTGCACCATTGTCATATATAAAGAGTGGAGAATAGATTTAGGAAGAAACTTATTTAATTTATATAATATTCCAATCGATTTTGATAGTTTGGTTGAGATATGCGTAATATGTTGTTTATATCTAAATTTAAATTATATAATTATTCGTTATTTGCAATCATTACAATGGTTAGGTTTTCAAATGAATATTAAGTTGTTTATATTTGTATAAACATGAAGTGATTTTTAGTCTTGATAATTTTATGCTTAGTCTTAAGTTTCTGCCCTAAAAGTCACTGACTTATTTTGGGCCCATAAATAATCCTGTATGTATAAGTACTTATAGTAACTTGGCATTAAGATTTAAAATGTAATATGTTTTTACTGTACATTGGATTAGTATGGAATAAATAAATAAATAAATAAATAAATAAAAAATTGTCAGAAAGTGATAATTTAATCTGTTACGATATATTTTAACTCAGAATTTTTTCTGGATTTAGTTTTCATTTAAAAAAAAAGTTTGTAGATACAAATTAACAAGAGCAGATTTCGGGATATAAATATAGCCATGTCAAAAACATAACATTAGGGTTAGGAATGCAATTTATTTTTTCGGGGGGAACAGTTTGAATTTTAGTTTGGGAGTAATCTACGGTAGGTATATTTGAAGTTTTTATTCAAGTTCTTTCTAAGATTTTTTTACAGTTCGCTAAATAGCAGGGAAGGGTTGTTTTTTTGGTATATTTGAAGCTTTTGTTAAAGTTCTTTCTAAGAGTTGGGAAAAAATAAATATAATTATGGAGTGTTTAGGAATTTTTTAAAACAAAAATAATTACAAATTGGCAATTCAGAAAATGCATTAAAATATAAACATGGGTATTTTAAAATATATTTTGCGTATAAAGGCAAATGGAGATGAAAAAGAAGAGCTCTGAGGATTGTTTTCTCCCTGTATCAAAAAGAATTCCAATAAAAGATTTTTTTATACTTTAGGCCTAGAAAATAACCATAGATCTGAAAAAATAGACCAAGAGTAAAATATTAGGAGATCAGGCAATGGCTCCACCCCCACCTACGCGGGGAGCTTGCGCTTCGCTCCTACGATTAAAATTTAAAATCTAAAAAAAGGCAGCCATGGTTAAATTTTTCAAAATTTTCTGAACTTCGCCAATTATAATAATTTTAAAAAGGAACTCTAAACTAAATTTACCCCCTTTCAAAATATCACGTTGCTAAAATATAGTTATAGAAATAGAAGATATCCAAAAAATAAATTTTCTGAACTTCACCATTTGAAATTCTTTGGGTTTTAAAAAAATTCCCCAAATTTCGATATTTATATTTATTTCTGAACTTCACCATTTTGTTTTTGGATATTATAAAAGAATTATTAGAAATAACTTTGATAAAAAAACACAAGTCATAACCAAACTAAGATGAAATTATTATTCAAATACTCAAAAAAAATCCCGTTCTTAAATTATAGAGTTAGTGATGATTATGATGATGATGATATGTACTGGAAACATTTAAAAACTTTTAGACCAAAACTCCGTTGCTAGAACCAGATAAGCCGTAGGACACAGACCGAAGGTCCGTCTGTGAACGCAAGCTCTTCCTGTAAAGGGTAGTGGCAAAGCAGCTCGTCCTGTAAGAATATATTTTAACTTTGGAATTTTTAAAAAATAAAATGGCGAAGTTCACAAAAAAAAGTGATTATAGAATGTTTTGGAACTTAAAATAAAAAAGAATTACGAATCGTGAAGTTCAGAAAATTAATTAAAATTTGGCATGGTTGTTTTTTGTGTTTTTTTTTCGTATATTCGAAGGTTTTATCGAAATTATTTATAAAATAGATTGGCAATTTTAATCCTTAGCAGTAGGAAATCGTCACTAAACACGAGTAAAGCAAAATTAAATTATTAAACCAAATTTAGATGAAAAAAAAGACGAGGATTTCTTTTTTCGTATTTTAAAAGAATTCCGTTAAAAGTTTTTTCCTTGCCTTTAGGCCTAGAAAATAACCATCAATGTGAAAAAAGATAGGGCAAGAGTAAATTATTAGGAAACAAGCCATACTTCGTATTCTTTCCTACAGAAAGAACTTGGTTCCACAGGCACTCCTTCGGCGTGTGGCCTACGGCCTATTTGCTATTCTAAACCGCTTTTTTTAATCCCCTTTATAGACTCTTTATTTTAACACCCTGAACACCTTTTTCAACATAGATATCCTGAAACATTTTTTAAAGTTATTTCACCTTTTATTATATTGTCTTTATCCCTTGAAGATTTATATACAGTTGAGAATTTTCCAAACACTTTTTTCAACATAGACACCCTGAAACCTTTTTTAAAGTTACTTCACCCGGTTTGATATATAGAAAAACCTTCGTCAGATGTCTTTTTTCATCTAAATTTGTTTTATATACGAAATGAGAGTAAAAAAGCGCCAAAGCCTAATTTTAATACCTTTTTGAACTTCACGATTTGTATGTTTTTCATTCCAAATCATTCGATAATTATATTTATTTTTTCTGAACTCTTAGAAAGAACTTTGATAAAAGCTCGAAACATACAAAAAACAGCCCTGCGAATAAAAGGTTCAAATAAACCTAAACTTAAAAACATGGAAGGTTACTTGTCCACTAAGCAAAAAAAAAAAAACATTTTCCAAAATTTCAAAAATTCACCAAGTTAAATTATAGAGTTAAGGATATGTACTGGAAACTTTTAAAATTTCTTTAGACCAAACCGCCCGTTGGCAGATCCGGATAAGCCGTAGGGCACAGACCGAAGGTCTGATTGCGAAGCCCAAGCTCCTCTTGTATATATATTATTTGATGAGAGATGGAGGATTTGGGATATATTCAGTTATAAATAAACTGGATAGGACAGTAACTAATAAAATAAATTAAATTTATTGATTTTATTTATACATTATTGCTGTATTTCAAGTCGTACTGTTGAAACATTTTGAAACTGTTTTGTTTCACTACAGGGCTGCCAAATTTCCTCCCAATTTTTCCCCTTTCCAGCTTTAATTAACTATATATATTTATTTAATTTTTAATAATCGACATAAAAATATTCACACTATCATTTAGCTCTTTTTTTATTCTTATAATTAATTTTACAACTTAACATGTTTGAAAATATTATTACTTGACAACACAGCAAAGTCTAGCAGCATCGATCCAAAACTATTCAATTAAACTGGGTTGCATCCTTCCCCCCCCCCAAATTCCTTGCAACAAAGACGTCATTACCATTTCCCATTAGAGCTTTGCATCCTGAATCCAGAAATCATGCTAATTTTTTCAGGCAGGTTCTCATTTTTTTGTAGTAACCGACACTAAATTATTCAGGTTTATCGTGCAGAAATGCGTCTGAGCCAGGTCTATAAAATTCCTGTAAATTTATATAGGTAAGTAAAGGCAAACAAAGGTTGACAGGCCATTTTATTTTATTGAGAAGTAACAAAACCATGATAAATGTACGTTACACACATACATGCATGTACATATCTGCTTACGAAAATCACCATTGTATTTGAATATTGAGGCGAGCTATTTTCCCTCAAAGGCACACGTTCGAGACTTTCTCTTGTGTGCCGGTGTATCAGCAGATGTTGCCCGGCTTCTTTGAAGCGACCAGCAGAAATCAGCCATCATCGTCACTCTCCAATTGTCTTGATAGCGGTGCTCTATTTCGGATATATTTTGATGGAACCTCTCGCCCTGTTCCTCACTGAAGTCACCCAAGTTGGCAGGAAAGTAGTCAAGATGGCTATGGAGGAAATGCATTTTTATGTTCATCCGTACGCCAACTGTCTCATATGCTTGAAGCATGTTCTCAACTCTTTCCTTGTAGTCATCGGCTTTTGTGTTCCCCAAGAAGCCTGTGACAACTGACTTAAAACTATTCCAAGCACTTCTTTCATGAGGGGTTAATACTTCAGTAAAGCCGGTATCTGAAAGAAGCTCACGAATCTGTGGTCCAACAAATATGCCGGCTTTCATTTTAGCATCACTTACAGAAGGGAATTTGTGGGACAGGTACTTAAACCCTTCTCCATCTTTCGAAAGTGCTTTTACAAAGTTCTTCATCAATCCCAGCTTTATGTGAAGTGGACATAGCAGCACTCTCTCCTCTAGGACAAGTGGTAGAGCTTTGACGTTATGGCGACCAGGTACAAATTCCGTCCGTTGTGGCCATTGCACTTCTCGGTAGTGTACGGAATCTGCACGGCTGTCCCACAAGCATAAAAAGCATGGATGTTTTGTGTAGCCTCTGCAGCCCTAATAAAATACTTAGGACCTTCAGGTCACCACAAAGAAGCCAGTTGTGATCCTGATATTGTATGTTGTTAAGAAGAAGTGACATGGTAGCGTAGGTTTCTTTCAGGGTGACGGAATGCGCAATGGGCAATGATGCTACTTTTTTGCCATTAAAAAGTAGCACGGCTTTCAGACTCCTTGTAGAGGAATCGATAAAGAGCCTCCATTCTTCAAGATGGTATTCCTTCCTTGCCCATGTGTCCCACAAGACCTTAAACATCATGGCAATACACCATGTCATCTGTCTTAGTACAGTACTGCACAAATTCCTGCTCTCGATGCCTATACCATGCAAAGTGTGTGCTGCTTCCCAAAAGATTTTTCTCTGTTAACCTTGAGCCTAGCAATTGTGCAGATTCTTTTGGCAGCCAAAGATCTCGAACGAGGTCATCTAGCTTACTTTGTTTAAACAACTGAGGGCTTTTCCCACCGATCCCGGTAGGGTTAAACTCTTCATCCACATCTGCATCTTCACGGTCACTACTTGAAGAGTTACTAGAACTGCTACGGTGCACATTCTCAGGACATATTGGTACTGGGACGTCATCACTGTGTGGTACAGGTCGCATAGCTGATGGAATGTTTGGATATTTAATGTGTTTCATGCTTTTAGCATTCCTTCCCAGCGGTTTCACCATACAAAAATAGCAGTCATCAATGGTGATTTTTCGGTTCCCGCCAAACCATTGGTATAACAAATGGCATTGACCTACGTTTCCCTTTAATCCAATGGCTGAACCCAGAAATACAGTCCACGCAGGCAAAGTGAGGAGCCCATGGCTTGTCCTGATCTCCTAGTTCAATGGCAAAGTAGGCACGATACAGACGCTTTACTGAAGATGTGATAGTGGGCTTCTGTTTTGAGGATGTATACTTTCCGCATATGTAGCAGAACGAGTTAGGATGGTTCTTGCAAGTCTGCGGCATCCTTCAGTTAATCTGCAACAAAATAAATAAACATAAGACACAGTCAATGATCACACACGGACATTACACAGTAATAATTTATACATAGCTGCCTATGCACCTAGCTCTATACCACATGGTGTGCAACACAAAAACTAGAACCTCAGGAGCAAAACGAATACTATCACAGTGTTCAGCATGCAAAATTGGTCTGGAAAATGATATTGCCATTTATGTTGCATTTTTGAAGCAGTCCAGTGTTATTTATAGAACATATACCCCCTTTGTTTGAAACATTTTTAAAAATGTGACATGGCTATTTGGGGCAACTGTACAATTGCCACAATTATTCATATCACAGTTTACCCTGAATTTGTTTCAGAGCGTGACAATTTATTATATTATTATTTGATGAGAAATGGAGTGTTTAGATTATATTCAGTTATAATTATACTTCAGTAGATACGACATTAAACAATGAAATAAATTAAATTTAGTGAGAGTTTGTACGTTATGGCCGTATTTCAAACCGTACTGTCGAAATATTTCGGAAAGGGTTTGTTTTGAAACAAGGTTGCCAAATTTCCGAAATGTGAATTTTCTTCGCTTATTTACCTTTATCATCATCATCATCATCATCATCACTAACTCTATAATTTAAGAACGGGATTTTTTTGAGTATTTGAATAATAATTTCATCTTAGTTTGGTTATGACTTATGTATATTATAATTATTATCTAGGTAATTTCTAAGAATTTCTTTAGTTTGAAAAAACAAAATAGTTTAATTCAGAAACAAATAAATAGTATTATCTAATGCTTTAAAAGAAAATACATTACAATTGATGAAGTTCAGAAAATTTATTAAAATTTAAGTAAGGCTGTTTTTCTATTTTATCTATAACTATATTTTAGAAACGTGTTTTTTTGAAAGGGGGAAAATAGTTTAGAGTTCCTTTTTAAAATTATTATAATTGGCGAAGTTCAGAAAATTTATAAAAATTTAACCATGGCTGCTTTTTTTTAGATTTTAGATTTTAATCTTAGTAGCGAAGCGCAAGCTCCCCCGCAGGGGGAGTGGCGAAGCCATTGCCTGGTATATTTATAGATTTATTCATTTATTAATCATGGAACCCCCCCAAAAATGTTCGCATTAATAATTCGGCTTCTTTTTTCGACGCTATAATTAATTTTCTAATTTAACCTAAAAAAAAATATTACTTGACAATGCAACGAAGTCACGCAAAACTATTTGAAGATTTATAAAACATAAAAATAATTATATCGCAGTTAACTTAGTTTCGTCTAACACATTTTGAAAATGTGACATGACTAATTGGGGTAGTCATGTCACACTTTGCGCTGACTTTGATGACAATGATCATTTAATATATCATCATTTGATAAGAATTTGACTGTTTGTGGTAGATATGGTTATGATTATAGTAATTCTGACATTTAACAATAAAACAAATTAAATTTATTAGTCGGCAACAGCACTGCAAAACCTAGCGACAGTCATACAAGGCTATTCGAGGATTTATAAAAGACATAATTTTATTGTAGTTAACTTACTTTAATTTTGCTGTCAATGATGTGAATTGTGATTTATACAAAACTTTAACTTAAAATTGCTAAAATATCTTTGAATTTAACGATATTTTTGTTTCATTTGTATAATTTACATCAGCCATGCGTTAGTGCCGATGTTGACTGCTATGAATCATTGATTATGTTACAAAAAAATTCTATGAATAACAATATAACATTTTAATAGGGATGAAAAAAATCATACCATGTGAACTACCTGTTCCAGGAATATGTGAAAAATTACATATACTGTACAACAAATTTCAGTGTCAAGAAAAAAAAACAAATCTTATGTGAATTTTATTATTAAGAAGTTGATTGTGCTGAATTCGTATTTTATAACAAAAAATTGCCATCACGTAAAATTTACTTGAAAATTGTCGATTTAATAATTATGAAATTGATACCGATTTCAACGATATATAAATGTATTTCGCCCCAAAAGTCAGATTAAATATGTCCATTTTAATCAGTTCAGGAATATATAACGAATCAGCATGTTTGTTAGCATTATATAATGTATTAACCTACATTTTAGTATTTACTTCTTCGTTTGTAAGACGTCTCAGGTGTGTCAGGCTTCAGGTTCCAGCAGAAGTTAGCCAGCATAGCAGGGCTCCATTTTCCCTTATACCTGTTTTCCATTGTCGCTATATTTTGATGGAACCTCTCTCCATTTTCATCACTCACATCCCCTGAATTCTCTGGGAAGAAGGACAAATGAGAACGAAGAAAGTGTATTTTCGGTAACACATTGCATCCGAGATCTTGGTAGCACTTGATTAGGCTCTCCACTATACGCTCTCGCTTGGCTCCTTGGTGCTTTCCCAGAAGTCCTTTGCATACACCATTGAATGCATGCCAGGCCGCTAGCTCAGTTTCATCCATTGTCGCTTCAAAGTTATCATCAGCCCTAAGTTGACGAATCTGAGGGCCTACGAATATGCCTTCTTTAATCTTGGCACACTTATTTTAGGGAGATTGCTTTGAGGTACTGGAAACATGGCTTGTTATGTTGCAGTGCTTTGGTAAATTGTTCCGTTAAGCCTAGTTTTATATGCAGTGGTGGCAAAATGATTTTCTCCTTAACTTGTGGCCCATGAATTACATTATGGCATCCAGGCCTCATAGTTTCCCAAGGTGACCAGTCTGAGCGTAGATAATGTTCTGATTTGGCCTACTGTCCCACTTGCAAACAAAGCACATAAACTTGGTGTATCCAGTTTGTAGCGCATTAAGTAGGGCTACTACTTTCAAGTCAGCACAAATTAGCCACTCATACTCGTTGTAACTTATGTGGTCTAGAATAAAAGCAAGGTTCACATATGTCTCTCTTAACATGAATGTTTGAGCAACTGGAACTGAAGGCATGGTGTTCCCAAAGTGCAATATAACCACTTTTATGCCTTAAAGAGATGCATCTATGAATAGCATTCACTCATTTAGTTTATAGGTCAGCTCAAGGGAATTAAATAGGCCTCTGATATCATTACAATAAGTCAATTTGTTTTAAAAAGTGAAGAATTGCTGTAGATCTGCAGAACGCTTCCTAAATACTGTAATTCGAGCATGTTCATCCAACAGGTATCATGGTTGCAGACGTGAGGCCAGGAGTTCACTCTGTTGCTTAGTAAGTGTTAGATCACGAACTAGATCATTGAGTTCTGGTTGGGTGATGAGGTGTGGTTTCTTGTCAGATTCAAGCTATGCCACATATGATGTATCTTGAGATTCTGAATCGTCTGAGTTGCTCCTGTCATCGCTTGGTAGTTGAGAGGGTCGCTGTGGTACAGGAATGGTACTTGAATGTCGAACTGGGCGAAGAGCAGACTGAAGATCTGGATACATGATATATTTCTTGCCTTTTCTGTTGCGACCTGCAGAGAAATAAAATAAAATCAGACTAAAAATGGATATTACTGCCTGTAATCACTTGCAGAAATAGTGGAAGTACAACATAGTATGTATTTTGATTTTTTAATTGATACATCTCTTGAAAATTTATTAAAGACCAGGAAAGAAAACATTGAATACCCACCTTTAATATCTGTTAAGCAGAAGTAGCAATCCATTGAATGGTCCGTTGGCTCCCCTCAGACCATTTGTACGCCAAACATAAGGCCAGTCTTTTTGCTTTTCACCCAGGCAGAAAGGGTACTTGTACACATAACACAACATATGTGAGATGCCTAGAGTTTGTTTCTGTCATCCACTTTACATCTAAAGTACAGATCCTAAAGTTTCTTCCCATGTTTAGTCAACTGTCTCTTGTATTGTCTTAATGTAACTGATCCACATATATAACAGGAACTGTCTGGAGAATTTTTGCGTTCTCTAAGCATTTTAGCTCCGTATCCTGTAAAGAGAAATCACTGCAGTATGTGAAAAATAATATGAATAGTAACAACAAGAAATATTAAATAAAAAAAGTAAAGATAGGAAGCATTTATAGTAAGTTACAAAATTATAAAGCGTTACGTAAGAGTTACCACGGATTTGGACTCATATAACTAAAAATACTATTCAGTATAGTTTCATAAAATTCATAGGTTAGGTTAACAAATAACTTGGGAACACCCCATTAAAATTATATCAAAATCTATTTATAACTTTTCGAGTTGTCAATTTCTGCCCGATCCTGTTTGCATTCAATCCCTACGAAACAGACAATGTAAGATGGTAATTAACGAGAAACTGGAGAGTCACAAAAGGAGACGGACGTTATATTCATGATTTATGCAAAAAATACCCCTAGAAAAGGTTATTCTAATTTCCTTTTTTTTCATTGTTGTACAGTGTTATTTACCCAGATGTAAGTGCTTGTCAGATATCGCTAACCTTGTCCGAAACATTTTGAAAAATTTGACCTGAGTAAGTGGAGAAACTGTATATTTCTAATAAATTATATAAAATATATGGTTATTTTCTTTTACTAGGTATTGTATAAAACTTTAAATCCTCTTCATTTTCCACGACGGGAGTGTACTAGTAAATATTAAATAAGAAATTTTTCGCTCATTGAATTTGGCTTCTGATTAGGTTGTGACATCGACAGTAAATCAACCTAAAGAAATGACGATAAATTTCGAGGTTGAGTGAACAAGATTTTAATCAGACACAAACTCATATTTGAGTTATAAAAGTGTCAAGAGAGGGCCCCTACAGGCTGAATAATTGAGACAAACAGCAAATAAATTATAAGGGCTACAAGGCGTTCTTTCTCGTTCTTGTGCGAACGTCTAGAAACTTGTGGTAATAGCACATTTCTTCTGAGAGTAAAGATAAGCTACATCGAGTGTGGTTTAGTCGCTGTATGGAGATCTTTCGAATCGACTTCATAGCTGCCGCCATGCGTTGAAGTTAACGGTTGCTCCGATACCACGTTAAGCTGCAAGTACCCACGGAGAAATACAAAACCTCGAAAACAAGCGCAGATCGATGGGAAAATCTTGACCAAATTATATTTTACTCTTCTTCTCTTCTCATAATATTGTGCATTATTATTTGAAGTTTCTACCAACTTTATAGAAAATTCATCAAATATAATTGAAATAGTTGACAGGTTCTCTTTCAAGCGATTCGAGAATGGGAAGTTTTCAGAGTAAATGAGCAACAACCCTCGAGTCAAATATTCGTCCTAATGTAATTTCAGCTCATTAATTCTTTGTTATGTATACCTTAAGCTGAAGAAACGATAAAGCTTGTAAGCCTACAATTAAGTAACTTACTTTCTGTTAATTACCGCCTTGATCTGTTTCTTAATGACTAATTAAATTTTTATTGATTTGTTTACCTTTCTGCAATTTGTGTGATTAATATAGATCGAATTTACGTCGCTTGACGACCTCTAGCTTCACTCCTGTGCGTTGTTTTCAGTAGAACTCGCTAACATCCATCTAGTTTTTAAATGTACTACCCGAAACATATTACAATGTATTATCCATAACTCTATAATTTAACTTGGTGATTTTTTAAAATTTTTGAAAATGTTTTTTTTGCTTAGTGGACAAGTAACCTTCCATGTTTTTAAGTTTAGGTTTATTTGAACCTTTTATTCGCAGGGCTGTTTTTTGTATTTCGAGCTTTTATCAAAGTTCTTTCAAAGAGTTCAGAAAAAATAAATATAATTATCGAATGATTTGGAATGAAAAAACATACACATTGTGAAGTTCAAAAAATGTATTAAAATTAGGGCTTTGGCGCTTTTTTACTATCATTTCATATATAAAACAAATTTAGATAAAAAAAGAGATCTGACGAAGGTTTTTCTCTATATCAAACCGGGTGAAATACCTTAAAAAAAAGGTTTCAGGGTGTCTATGTTGAAAAAGGTGTTTGGAAAATTCTCAACTATAAAGACAATATAAAGACAATATAATAAAAGGTGAAATAACATTAAAAAAATGTTTCAGGGTATCTATGTTGAAAAGGGTGTTCAGGGTGTTAAAATAAAGTCTATAAAGGGGATTAAAAATAGCGGTTTAGAATAGCAAATAGGCCGTAGGCCACACGCTGAAAGAGTGCCTGTGGAAGCAAGTTCTTTCTGTAAGAAAGAATACGAAGTATGGCTTGTTATATTATAAAACTGTGGTAGTAAGAAACAACTATTAAAACAGGTAGAGGACGTCCTTCGTCCATCTTATAGTCTTAATCTTTGCTTGCATCCAGGAAACGTGGATGCCAACGACAGAACTTAGCTTGGTGCTGAAGCGCCAATTTTGTATCTTTTAACAAATCTAAAACATTTTGAAAGTTGTTCTCATAATTATACTACGTCCGTTTCTTGCTGGGGTACTGTAGTGTTTTCCCGGGTTTTGTAAAAGATCTGTTACACTCGTTTTTTTAATCTTTCGAGAGGTTTACGCGTGTGAGAGAAAGAGTACCGCCAAGCAAACCTAAAGTTCTACTTTTCCAGAATGTGTCATTTAAACGTCTTTTCCATTACGTGTCGAGATAGAATTGAAAAGAATCCGTTTACCGAAAAAAAAGAGTCACAGGACTAGGCTTAAGTTACCTTAGTTTCTATGATTTTAACTACAAAATATCCACAATAAAAACCTAACTACATAGAAGTTTCTATCTAACGTCCACCTACCATTTAATTCATAATTGATATATTTTTCTAAAAAATTATTTTCTAAAGAATTTATTTCCATCTGACTTATATGATAGAGTTTAAAAAAAGTTGCTTGATAAACTCATTGACCCCACTCAACCCTCCATAAAAGTTCCTAAAATGCCCATTTATTTGGTAATTTCAGAGATGGGCTTTTTAAACGATAGTTTTAAAAGAAACTTATTTATTTAAAAAATATTTTTCCCCCAAATTACCCCTTAAATAGTTTTTTAAAACTAGTTATCAATAGGAAGTTTCTTCACCACTACAGATCCTATCTCTTTGGAGGTCCGCAGTGATGCTGTTTATTTATTTAAATGTCCCAGTTGTACTGGAGCCTCTTACATTGGTAGCACTGGTAGGTCTCTTGGAGCTAGGTTCTCTGCTCATTTGGGGATTAGTTGGCACACGGGCGAAATAGTGAGTAGCAAGGAGAAGTCTTCTATTAGGGAACACGTCATAAATTGTAACACCGATATTTCTATCGCTAAGTATTAAGCTCTAATAACAACCAGCAATGCCTAAGAACCCTTAAAACTTTACTTATAAACACTAAAAACTTACTCTCAATAAAGATTTAAGTACAATACCGTTATTAATGCACTATTTTTTAACTACCATTGGTTAGTTGGTTGTAGAACTCCCTTTCCCTCACTCTCAAGCGTCACCTTTTCGAGCCTGAATCCTATAGCTATTAGCCCCTATTCTAAATGCATCATCCACTCTCTAGGATGGATCCTCTACAGTAAGTACTAAAAACAACCCCTTTTTTAAGGCTCTAAAAATACATATATTCCGTTAAATGTTTATTTGCTCTTGCAGTTTTTAATTCATTAATTTAAAAGATTTTTAAACAAACTTTAAACTTATTCTTTTAGGTGAATTAAAAAAAAATACAGTTGCTTATTTTGCTTAAAGTTTTTATCTTACTAGTTTATTTTTCTTTTTAGTCTTTTTTCCAGCAATTTTGACTACTTCTTGTTCGTATTTTAAACAAATTTAAAACTTACTCTCATTTGTCAATTAAAAAAACATTTGTTTATTCTTCTTATAGTTTTAAATTAATATACATTTTATTAGTATTTTATAATTAGTCATTTTCAAAGCAATTCAATGTCTTTTTGATTACTGCCTGTTCATATTTTCTTTATATGTATTCATTTTAGTAATCTTGTATTTTAGCCTGAAGATGAAAACTTGAAGTTTTCGAAACGTTGAGTGGAAAATTAGTTTCTGGTGGCTCTGGAATTTCTCCTCAATATTAAATGCAGACTTCACGGTCAAGCTCTGTACAATTATATATATAAATTTGTTCCCGTTTTCTGTTTCTTGCGGTTTGTTGGATTCATTTTCATCATTCTTTCGCGCTCCTGAAAGATTTATACATTGTATATTCGCCGCGTGTTTACCTCAATTCTCCTTTATCCTTTGAATTCCCTATTAATTTTCTCTCTCTTTCATAGCCCCGATCAACCTTGCGAATCGTAGCTTAAAAGTTTGTTTATTCGGATGATTTTTTGGTCTTCCGCGTAGCCAAATGGCTAAGAGATGATTTAATTGAGATCAAAGCGGATGCTCGCTGCCTCAGTGTTCACGGTTCGAATCCCACCTCTGTACGGAATTTTTGCGAATTAGGAAATAATATTTCCGAAGAAAGATTTTCCCGTTTTCTGTTTCTTGCGGTTTGTTGAATTCATTTTCATCATTCTTTCGCGCTCCTGAAAGATTTATATATATATATATATATATATATATATATATATATATATATATATATATATATATATATATATATTCCATAGATTGATTTCTCATCGTGTATCATACATCCTCCTAGATATAATTCAAACAGTGATTTTTAGTCTTTTTTTATTCGAACTGTTTCAATCCCGCTTTTTAAAGTTAAATATATCGGGCTTTGCAAAAGTTCTCTTACACTCTGTTTTTTTTTATATCTCGAGAAGTTTACGTGTGTGATACATAAATTTCCGTCAAACAAACTTAAACTTCTATTTTTCTATCATGTTTAATTAAAACCTCTTTTCCATTGTGTATCGAGATGGAAGTGAAAAGAATCGAGATCTCTGATCTGCTGCGCGCTGCCCACAACGAGTTTGACATCGCCAAGAGGCTTAACGTTAGCCTGATGACCGGCCATAGAGTAGCGGAGAGGCTCAAGAACCGGGAAGATCTCAAAGATCGAACTCGTTAAGGCAGGGCTCAAGTTGTCAACCGTTTGGCTGTGAGAAAGCCTATCGAAAGTGCTCCGAATCTCGCTGGCCATGGTGGCCAGAGCCATCATGGAGGAGGGCGACAAGAACTTGAGGTGAGTGGAAAGGCCTCTGATCGCCGACCGTATGCGAGAACAACGTCGGGAGCGCCGTCGTCGTCTTCTGAACGACTTGAAGAGTCATGGCGATTGAATTCCCTCTTTTTTTCTGGTAAAAAAAACTTCACGGTCGATCCGGTCATTAAAGGTAGAACAACCGCGTGGTAAGATTCGGTGAGGACGTCTACAAGGTTTGCTACGTGTCCACGACCCCCTCCCCCCCCGGCCTCCGTGATGATACTCGGCCTCATGGCTTCGAATAACCAGAAAGTGCCACTAGTGTAGTTCGCAGCGGTTACAGGCTCACCGCGGGCCATTACAGGGCCATCTTGGCCACGAGAGTCTTGCCCTGGGTGAGAAAGATCGCGATGAAGGCGAACTACGTCTTTCAACAGGACGGTACCACGTTATACACACCCAATATCGTATAAGAGTGGTTATGGTGGAACATGAACTTTTGGTCGAGGAATGACTTCGTCTGCAACATGTACATGACCTTCAGGTCTCGCCCGAAGCGCGTCCTCGCTCCCCAGAGCGGCCACATTGATTAATATTACAATTCAAACACATATTTATGTGTTAAAATAATTAAACGTGTCTAACTACACCGAAGCTATCATTGTGTCTTTTGTTGAGATGGGCGTAACAAGTGTAACAGGACTTTTGCAATACTCGGTATCTAGACTTAAAAAATATAAATTGAATCTAGAAATTATCTCTTTGCTTTTCTTTATCAAACATTTCTCTCGCATTTTTTATATCGCCATGAAATGTAAAAATTCTTTTCGAGAAATTGAAGCTATTTGCTTTACGTTATGCCCTTTGGGAGGGAAAGGGGCGATTTATAATGCACGTTCATCACCGAATAATCCTTGCATGGGAGTTCAATTTCGTTAGAAACTTTTTTTAACGAAATATTGCTTTTGTTTTATAGCTGATGAGCTTTGAAGTAAACTCCTTCTTCGCCATTAATCTTGCTCGGTAAAACTACTTCATTGGCCTTTCTTCCCTTATTTTCTGTTTCCTCATTCTTTTCCACGATCTAAACGAATTATTTTTTGAAATAACTCCTACGTTTCACGGCCAAAATCAACGAATATTAATTTCAAATTAATAAATATTTGAGCGAAAATTATCTGAAAATCCATAACCTTGATTTCCGAAATCCTAACATATTTAAAGCAAAAGTTTAAATAGTGAAACCTTAGCTACATAAAAATGCGATTTATCTTATTTCGGCCTACCATAATTTATTTACCCAATTTTAAGAAAGAGAAAATCACGTCTTTGGGGACGTGACCTTTTAAATAGGCTTACGTACTTCGTGTCTAACTGCGATGTCATTTCCAGAAGCAGTTTAAGCTCTCATGACTCAGCAATGTTGGGATTGGGCGAGGCCTAACTCTCTTTCAATTTCGAATCTAAGAAAATCTGATTAAAACGTGTGGAGATTCCTTTGTCTCTACGAAGTCTATGGAATTTCAAACTAAATTTTAATGAAAGGAGTCGATTAATGAGGATTTGGGTCCAAAATATTCACGAATGATTAGACAATTGGTATTTTCGAAATCCTTAGGTAATATTTTCTATATTTGTCAGAAACTCACGTCTTACGCCTGTATTGTGTATCTATAGAGTTCTACCAAACACGTAAATATTTGTGGATTTGGTATTTACAAAATAATTTTAACTATATAATTTTACCTGAACATGTGTTCTAAAAACAAGTTTAAAATAATAAGATTTTTAATTCTAATAGTTTTTTCTAATATATAATAGTAACGTTATATTATGTCCCATTTTTGAGATAGATTCGCTTGGCCTATCCCTTCGACGCGAAATAATCAGCTGTTAAATGGACACGCCAAACAGCTAGATCGGATTATTTTTAATTACAGTTCGTAATTGTTGAGAATTCGAATCTAAATCTCGTTAGTATAACATTTAAACATTTTAACAAAATATCTTCATTAATTAAGATAAATCTACGATTTCATCGAATCATTCAGTTCATTAAGACATTTCTTTAAGTTTTCGACCAACAAATTTTGCTTAAAACGCTAAGTTCATTATTGAGGTCGTGATGGTATTCACGAATTGATCGACTAAATATTATGAATAATAAGAAATAGAGAAGAGGTTCCATCAAACGATCACTAGAGATGGAAATATAAAAGAGGAAGCAAATGGATGAAGTGATAAGGCTGAAACTTTTATTATATCCTGGATATTGATGCCCATGGATGTGTATGATGACATCCCAAAATATAGGACACCTGATACAACGTGAGAGGGAGAGGACAATTCTTTCCCTTACTATCTCTCTCTCAGACACCATTTGGTAGCGATGCTCTGGAGAAAAAGAAATCACGACAGGGCGATTGAAGCATACAGGAAGGAGGCGCGCAAATCATAACGGCGAGTCATAAAACAGCTTAAGCTGCCTTGGGGGAAGTTTAATTTTAAATAAGGTGAATCTCTCTCAGCTTAAGCTGTCTTGGTGGAAGGTTAATTTGGAAATAGCTGTGTTAATCATTAACGAATAAGTAATGTTCGTGTCTTTCAGTCCAATATTGAACATCTCTCAGTTTCGATAAGACACCAATCTTTAGGCTTTTATGGCTCGATAAAACTCGCTTCTTCCCTCGTTTAGTACACATATCCAATTTGAAGAAAATTTATGTTGAGTTAGATTTTTGTTCTGATTTAGACTAAAGTTAGCATGCTGATTCCAAATTTGTAGTCAGCTTTTTTCTAGCACGTCTATATTTTTCTCCACAGCTTACCCCCCAGAAAAGTAAAATTCCACTGCTTAGCTGTAATAAGATTTGCCTGCTGATTACGATTGAATTCATCTACAGCTACGTGGCAACTTGTTTGTGCAGTCACCATTGAGACAGTGCGGTGAGAGGTGTGTGTTGTACGTTCTATTTCGTTATATGCTGTATTTTTAGCTTTCAAAGCTGGTAACTATTCCATCTTAGTGTTTTATTTACATGGATATAGATTTCCTTTGTTTCAGATCATGTCTACTCCTGCAAATTCTCGTCGTAAATGCCTAAACAACCCTGACTCCTTCTGCTACATTTGTGGCAGTTTCACCATTTCAAGTCAGAGGACAAACATCAGTGCATTTTTCAAACAAGCATATTTAGCATATTTTAAAGTAAAACTCGATGATCAAGACAAGCCATGAGCCTCCCATAAAGTGTGCAGACAATGTGTCGAGAGTTTACGGATGTGGACCAAAGGAACACGTGAAAGGTCGCCATTTGGTTACTTCATGGTTTGGCGAGAGCAAAAGGAGCATTGCACAGACTGTTACTTTTGTTTAGCGAGAACATCAGGATTTAACAAGAAAAATAAAAGTAAAATAGAATATCCTAATCTACCGTCAGCTATAAGGCCGATGCCTTATTCAGCTGAAATTCCAGGGCCAGTTTTCGAACAACTACCTCCTCTAGAAGATCTGAGTGATGTTGACGAACGCAGTGACAGCAATGATGCAGATTTTGAAATTCACGAGGATTCGGTTCATAGGGGATTTGATCAGCACGAGTTGAATGATTTAGCACGTTATTTGGGCCTATCAAAGAAAGCTTCAGAAATCCTAGCATCAAGACTGAATGAGAAAAACTTACTTGAACAATGAGCGAAAGTATCATACTTTCGAACAAGAGAAAGTATATTCCTGCAGTACTTTCGAAGTGACAGCGGTTTTGTGTATTTCCATAACATTCCTAGTTTACTGAAGGAATTAGGGCTTTCAATCTACAATCCAAATGAATGGCGAATGTTTATTGACAGCTCAAAGCGGAGCTTGAAGTGTGTCCTTCTACACAATGGCAATTTATTTGGTGCAGTCCCTATTGGGCATTCTGTCTGTCTTCGTGAAGAACATGGAGATATAAAGATGATCATTTAGTTATTGCAATATGACAAACACAATTGGATCATCTGTGTTGACCTTAAAATAGTGTGTTTCCTTCTTGGTCAGCAACGTGGGTACACAAAGTATCCCTGCTTTCTCTGTATGTGGAATAGCAGAGCTCGAGGGAAGCATTGGGTTGAGACGAATTGGCCTCCAAGATCTGATCTTAAACCTGGATATCCCAACATTCTGCATGAGCCACTTGTTGACAGGAAGAATATAATATTCCCATCTCTGCACATAAATCTAGGCCTCATGAAGCAGTTTGTAAAGGCATTGCCAACTGATGGCGACTGTTTTAAGTATATCATCTTGACATTTCCTGGTCTGTCAATTGGAAAAATTAAGGCCGGTGTATTTGATGGTCCAAAAATTCGACAGCTCATCAAAGATGAACAGTTCACCGGGACTCTGTCATACCTTGAGAATAATGCTTGGTTATCATTCAAAGATGTCGTCAAGAACTTTCTTGGAAATACATGTGCAAGTAATTACACAGAAATTGTTCAGAATCAATTGGAGAGCTACAAGGCGCTTGGTTGCATCATGAGTATTAAACTACATTTTCTGCATTGCCATCTTGCTAGCTTTTCGGATGATCTTGGTGCTTTTAGCGACGAGCAAGGTGAACGATTTTACCAAGATTTGAAGGTTATGGAAGAACGTTATCAGGGTAGATGGGATGTACATATGATGCTTGACTATTGTTGGAGCATCAAACACAATAGTCCTCAAGTTGAACACTCCAGAAAGAGCTATAAACCTAAATTTTTACCTTAACTACTTGCACACAATTATAATTATATAATTACAGTAGCCATATCCTTTGTTAAAACATAATAGTGTTAAATAAACATTGCAATCATGCCTGTTTCTTTCATATTTCATTGTATGTCAATATTTGAGAAAGTTCAAAAACTTGACGTGATGGAGAAAAACGGAGATCAGTTTTGGATTCAATACCAAAAAATTAGTTAAAAACAGCTGTCAGACCTAAATCAACAAAAATTGTGTTCCCCAGTGTTACCAATTCAAATTATAAAGGCGTATTAAAAACGGTTAAACAAAATACAATTAAAATTTCAGTTACACGAAGTTTTGCAAACATGTAAAGATGTGTACATGAAGACGCGAGAATATAGAAAAAATCCCTCATTTGAGCGATATCAATTCTATTAAAATGGAAGCAAAACTAGCACCCGTTTCCTAGAGAATCGGTTTTTTTTTGCCGAATAATTGAGAAGTTAGCTTTAAAAGTCCATTTTTAACATGACTTTAGGAATAACAACTTCTGATGTTCTATTAGCATTGATCATGGATTTTGGCAAATTAGACTATATATGTACATTTTATAGAATACGATAGTGACTTAGATATCTAAGATTAATTTATTTTAGTTTCGGGGTCGAAAGCCTTGAATCTCTCGATGATATTTGGGGAGAGACAGATTATGAACTCATTTGATATGAACTAAAGATTTCTCTCTTTCATCTCACTTCCTAGAGTGCAGTAAATCAAAAGACATAATAGGAAAGTTGAATCTCAAATATCCTCAAGCGAGGAAAATTATTCATTGTCATTAAATTCATAAAAAGGAGACCTTTTGAATATGAGCCAGGGGTAGCTATGCACGAATTTTCCACATTGACTGATGGACTGAATTTTATGATCATAATAACACAATTTGAATGTTGTTGTTTCTAAAATGAAAACTATAAGACACATCGACAACTGATTGTACCTTTTTATGAATTAATATAAAGAAACCTGGAGCCCAGCTATACGCTTGTGTACAGGAAGCTCGCTTCAAGTCTGTGATTTTCGTAACTGTATTAGTTTTTGTTTGTTTAGTTATAGTTTCGTTTCTTTCGTGAATAGATTTAATACTCATATTTTGTGCGCATAGGTTTAACATACATATATTTATTTTGTGACTGTGCACGTTGATCACCATGAGAGTACTGCTATAACTGAATTTATCACAAGCGACGTTTTTTCTTTCTCTTGCCGTTTTATTTTTTACTGTGTTTTATCCCATTTCCGTTTCCTTTAAGTTTTATTTATTTTTATATGAATATATATATATATATATATATATATATATATATATATATATATATATATATATATATATATATATATATATATATATACGAAATTAAAGTATATGTTGGATGTTTTATACCCATGCGAGATCTTGAAATCCATGTGTTCTGTTTGACCAAACCCTTTTCTATGTTTCAGGTGAAATAAACTCATTAATTCATCCTCATTCTAATATCTATTTGTTTTTAGTGGCTAATTGATAACTCCTTAACTACAGGTTTATTTTTTGGTACTTACGTCAATTTTTCCTGTTAGGAACATTTCATGGTTGTCATAGTTGGTAGAGATTGCAAGTGTAAAGTAGCATGATCAAAACACATTAATTCAATCCAGAATTAATTTCACTAAACTTAAAAGAGTTGCCATAAGTCGATCCCATACCTGCACTGCATTAAGTACTCATTAATAATTCCATTTTATTACTTAAAAGCCGTTACCTTTGCTTAAAAATGAGAATAAACTAATTATTTTATTTTTATTAGGTACTAGTTCCTAGATTCATAATACAAACTGTGACCCGGGTAGTTCCGTTCGAGAAATCGTCCACTGGACTGACACAATTCTCGATGGTACCTCACGGATAACGGTATCTCTTCAGTCGCGTTGGTTTCCTCCTGTAGAATTCTTCCAATTGGTCCCTAGTAATAGAGGCCTACCCCCCAAAAATTAGACATCATCTTCATCCATGTTAGAACTTAAAACTGAAAACTTATTCGTCATTAATAGTAGCAATCTCGACTTTGGCTGTCTCAGGGAAGTTCGCCGGCGAGCAGGAGTGAAGGCATCTCCCTCGACTGCCGAATGCTTGACTCGCAGACTCTCTCGCGGCTCCGGATCCGACGTGGTTAAAAGACCTTCGTCATTCTCGCAGTCACACCTAAGTGTGCCGCCCGATATTTCTTTCACTTTGAAATTTACACTTTCGTGATTGCCACTATTAATGACGAATAAGTTTTCAGTTTTAATTCCTAACATGGATGAGGATGATGTTGAATTTTTTTCTGGGGGGCTCTATTACTAGGAGCCAACTGAAAGAATTCTACAGGAGGAAACCAACGCGAATGAAGAGATACTGCTATCCGTGAGGTACCATTAGGAATTTGGTCCGTTCAGTGGAGGTTTCTCAAACGGAACTACCCGGGACACAGTTTGTATTATGAATCTAAGAATCAATACCAAATGTATTATCTACAAGATCCGAGGAACTCCTGACAACCTATCTCAAATTCAACGGAGTGGACCTAAAAGGACCAGGCCCGGAGAGACTTGGAAGAGTATTAAATACTACTTCGATGGATTTTCCGACAAGACTACAACAGAGAATGGAGTTGACATAGGAGAATGTTGTTCGCATCAACGTAATAATCGTACACACACTCAAAGTTCTGGAAATCTTACACGAAATTTGACATGTTTTTACACAAACGAGTGAAGTTTGAGAAACAAGCTTCACACTATGTAGGGCTTAGTTGCGACAGAAGATTTTGGTATTATCGCAGTTTCGGGCACATGAATATAAAGGGCTAATAGGAAAATATGGATAATTGAACTTACCCCACTATAAAAATTTTATTAGGGATAAATCTAGTGGAAAATGGACCAGCGTTATTTTATTAAAACTAAGACTGAACTATTCTCGATAATGAAAGAAATCAATATAAATTTTACATCTCAGATTTTAGCTGCTGATTTTATATTAATAGAACCAGGCAATGGCTTCGCTACTTCCCCCCTAAGGAAGGAGCTTGCGTTTCGCTACTAAGATTAAAATTTAAAATAAAAAAAACAGCCATGGTTAAATTTTTATAAATTTTCTGAACTTCGCCAATTATAATAATTTTAAAAAGGAACTCGAAACTAAATTTACCCCCTTTCAAAATATCACGTTCCTAAAATATAGTTATAGGAAAAGATATATAAAAATAAATTTTCTGAACTTCAACATTTGTAATTCTTTGGGTTTTAAAAAATTCACAAAATTTCGATACTTATATTTGTTTCTGAACTTCACCATTTTGTTTTTTATATTATAAAATAATTATTAGGAATAACTTTGAGAAAAAAAACCTAAGTCTTAACCAAATTAAGATGAAATTATTATTTAAATACTCCAAAAAATCCCGTTCTTAAATTATAGAGTTAGTGAAGTGATGATGATATACTTTGTTTTAGTCTATGGGCCACCAAGACAAATGAAAGAATACAACACTATTCCTTCAGAAACTTTTTCGCTTTTCATTAGTAATCAGTCAAATGGGCAAACGAAGCGTCTAGAGGGAATTATTTTTAAAAATTGTTCGTAAATGCTGAGTTACGAACAGAAATCTCGTTGGTTTAAATGTGCAGTTACCTTCGTTTCATTTAACACTTAAACGGATGAAAGTAAGATTTTTTTGTTTGATATGATTCCTTCCCCCAACAAGGACCTGCTCTTTTATGTATATTTCATTATCTGCTCGGTGGATCTCTTCCACAATGCGAGAGACGAAAAACGCTACCTACGAGTACCTATGTACGTACCAGATGCCAACAGGTACATAAAAGTTACTATGAGAAAAGCAGACTTTTGTAAACAGCTTTGCTATATGTGCATTTACTGGTACTTCCACCGGCCTTATCCCCGTATATCAATGTTATCTACATTTCACAGGATTCCTCTTGTCCTATTGAATATTTCAATCTATGTATTTATTAGCTATTTCACGTTAAGACCAACAAGGTAGGGAAGATATATAAGGAAGTTTATATCAGAGGTACACAAGATATATATCCTTATATCTTTAATTTAGGGCTATTTTTAAGGGAAACATCGCTTGGTAGTGTTTGTTGAAAAGTTGCTTTTGCGGGTAATCATGGTTTTCTTATTTTTCAGATTATCGAGCTTTTAGCTTTAAAATAGGTTCAGTACTTAAAGATTTACTATAGAAATAATTCAGGTTGACAGTTTTATTTTTAATATTTCGCGTAATTAATTATTGGTTGCCTCTTTTTTTCTTTGATGTACAACTTGTTGGGCAGATCTATATATTCAAATGCAGTTCATACATCATACATATGGAAATTTTGACTGAAAAAGTGGATTAAGTAACAGAGGATGAACAAAAAGATAGCAGCGAATCACAGTTTCATTAATGTATTTTATCTCTCACTAAAAACAGCGTAGGGAAATAAGAAAAAGAAATAATACTGGTGAGGCTGCAGTGAACATATGATTTTATTAATGGGATTCTTACGATTTGTCCGACAGGCGTTGTAGATTTATGAACATACATATTCTAGAAGGGCTGGTGCAATCGGGTACAGTTTTGTGGAGTACTATTATAATTTGTATTAATCTCCGTAAAAACAGAATATATAAAAAGAAAATGGCCCACGATTTAAAGGCTAATCATAAATCAAATCTTAACGTATGAGTAAATGCTCCACAAATGGCTTCCAATATAAAAAATAAATGGAAATTAACTGTGGCTTTCTGGAACTCCAAGATCTAAAAGAGAAAGAATGTTAGGAGAGAGAAACATGAGACAGAGCAAGACAGAAGAACTAAAATGTCATCGAGGTAGGAAAGAAGGCATTAAAAGAAAATTAAAGCGAGGGTATTACGAGACAGTAGAAAGAAGACAGTCCATACAAGAATCAGGAATACCATTTCAAAATCATTTGGGGGCTGAGTTCTAGTCTCCCAATTTCCGGTTGACTGCTCTAAGAAATTAGGTGCCAAACACTATTTCCAAGTATTTTCACGCATCACCTCCTTAAACCCCATATCTCTCTTGTCAAAAACGCACATTTAAAAAGTTACCTCTCTCTTTATTATGCGCAGAGTTCGCCCTCCCCTCTTCCCAATAGGTTGTCCTTCGTCTTTGGTTGTGAGCAATCCGTTCTAAGTCAAATTGAATTCTCTTTCGTACGCTTTCTCGATAGACAATCCTCAATAGCATGGTTTCTGCGGTACTATATCTCTAAAAGGGTTGGAGAACAGAATAATTGGCGAAAACCATATGGTAGTTTCCTATTACCAGTACATATGCTGTATAGGGTCGGGTAAAAATATTCAATACACGTTCAGAAAACGTTTATTGCATTATTTACATCATTTTATTCCAGGTAAATAGTTCATATTCGCACTTTACGTGGTATACCTTGTAGTAATAGGAATTCCTAACAAACCTACGAGAGAATATAATTATATGCAAAAATATATAGTGATCTTCTCAAAAGCACAAGTCAAAAGTATTAAATATCCTAAGAAACTTCCGTCGAATACTTTGTGGAATAGCTTTTGTTGACAATGGCAGTCACCAAACTCCTCTTATAAAAAGCGGTCAGTTTTAGACACTTTTCATCTTGTATTTAACACTGCTCTTCTTGGCAGAACTTATAAGGTTTGTTTACATTATTTGTGGGCGGGGGGGCTCTTGATCACGGCTTTTTAAATCCCACCCCAGATTCTCGATCGGATTGAAGTCGAGAGAGTCGCGGGGTCATTTTAATATTTTGATTTTTTTTTTTCAATAAGCTATTTTTTGTTGTCGATGGTCGTGCTCTTCAGATTACTGTTATCAAGCTAAAATACCCAGATATCCTTCATCTTAAGGGATTTTGCTGGTCATGGCAAGGAAAACATATGGATACCCTTATTTTGCACTAACCATGATTCATGGTTGGGGAGGTGTTATGAGGTTGTCCCTATGCCTCGTTCTTCTTTTTTCAAACTTTACGATAGGAAATGGTTTGAAATTTTAATGCGAGTTGGTCTCATCTGGATTATAAAAATTCCCACAAACTTAACAAGTTAGGTTTGAATTTAAATTTTAATAGTTCTGGAAAAGAAGTTATATTCAATATCTTAGAAAAATCTTTGAGTGCAAAAAGACCGACGAATTTTATCCTCATGTTTAGATTTTAGGCTTCCCATTTTTTAGATCGAGTTCTATCGATATTTCGTGTATTTGGAAAAGGGTTCTCCCCAACTCCATTCCTTTTCAAATTTAAACATATTTTTTATTTAATTAGTGAAGTCCCTTGTTAACAAATTTTATTATAAATTTTATGGTTCTAAGGTTTTTAATCCTGTTTTTGCTTTAAAAAGTTTTGATACTATCTAATTTACGTAAAGATCAGTCCATCGTGATTTGCAAACCAGATAAAGGTAGAGTAATAGTTATACTAAATCACTGTTAAAATACAAGCAGCTACCCTCTCAGATAACACTAAATTTAAAGACTTAATACCGAGCTCTAAAATATATTTTAAAGATTGGGGATAAAATAAATAGTTGCTGCGCTTCCTAAAGAAGAAAAACATTTCAAAGAGGGTTACTGTCACATTTTCTTATCCGACCTAGCCCTAGGGATTATTTATTGGTTAGCGAAAACCCACAAAACAGGAGTCTCACTCCGTCCAATTTTATCAGCGATAAAAGATCATTGTTATAATTTAGCAAAGTTTTAACTTCATTCCGTAGAGTTTGCGAAATATTTGACTCAACTTAAAGACTCTTTTTATGGATTCGATGGACTTAAAGATCCCTCTCACTAATATAACTTTTCATGGAACGTGCAATAAAATCACAGATTCTCTCTATGAAAACAAAATTGATATTTTAGGTATATGTAAGTAAATATATATTTTTAAAACTTAGCTATAGGGATATTATATTTTTTTTATAACGACCTATATTTAGAACATGACGATATGGCAATGGTCTCTCCTATAGATTCTTCCTTTGAAAATACTTTTTATGCCATCACAAAAAATGATGGTTCGGGAATTGTCCCTTAGAATTTAAATCCCTTGTCTTCAGACGATATGTCGAGGACTGTTCAAGCATACCAGAAACGCTTCTTTATTGCTAAACTATATTAACAAACAACACGTTAATATCAGGTTTTCAATGGAAACGAAAACTAACAATAAGATTATATTTCTCGACATTAAATGTCACTAGAGTTGGGTCAGCTTTTAATGCGTCACTAGAGTTGGGTCAACTATTAATGCGTCGCTAGAGTTGCGTCCACTTTTAAAGAGTCGCTAGAGTTGCGTCAACTTTTAATGCGTCGCTAGAGTTGGGTCAACTTTTAATGCCTTGCTAGAATTGGTCAACTTTGAATGCGTCACTAGAGTTGAGACAACTTTTAATGCGTGGCTAGAGTTAGGTCAACTCTAATGAGTCACTAAAGTTGGGTCAACTTTTAATGCGTCGCTAGAGTTGGGCAAACTTTAAATGCGTCGCTAGAGTTAATACAACTTCAAAGGCGTCGCCAGAGTTGGGTAAACTTTTAATGTGTCCTAGAGTTAGGTCAACTTTTAATGCGTCACTAGAGTTGGGTAAACTTTTAATGCGTCACTAGAGTTGGGTCAACTTTTAATACGTCACTAGAGTGAGGTCAACTTTTAATGCGTAACTAGAGTTGGGTCAACTTTTAATGCTTCACTAGAGTTGGGTAAACTTTTAATGCTTGCTAGAGTTAGGTCAACTTTTAATGCGTCGCTAGAATTGAGGCAACTTTTAATGCGTCACTAGAGTTGGGTCAAGTTTTAATGCGTAACTAGAGTTGGGTCAAGTTTTAATGCGTCGCTAGAGTTGGGTCAACTTTTAATGCGTCGCTAGAATTGAGGCAACTTTTAATGCGTTGCTAGAGTTGGGTCAAATTTGAATGCCTCGCTAGAGTTAGGTCAACTTTGAATGCGTCACTAGAGTTGGGTCAACTTTTAATGCGTGACTAGAGTTGAGTCAACTTTTAATGCTTCGTGATAGTTGGGTCAACCTTTTAATGCGTCGGTAGAGTTGGATAAACTTTTAATGTGTCGCTAGAGTTGGATCAACTTTTAATTCGTCGCTAGAGTTGGGTCAACTTTTAATTCGTCGCTAGAGTTGGGTCAACATTTAATGCGTCACTAGAGTTGAATCTACTTTTAAAGCGTCACTAGAGTTGAGTCAACTTTTAATGCGTCACTCGAGCTGGGTCAACTTTTAATGCGTCACTAGAGTTAGGTCAACTTTTAATGCGTCACTAGAATTGAGTCAACTTTTAATGCGTCGCTAAAATTGAGGCAAATTTTAATGCGTTGCTAGAGTTGGGTCAACTTTTAATGCGTCACTAGAGTCTGGTCAACTTTAAATGCGTCGCTAGAGCTGGGTCAACTTTGAATGCGTCACTATAGTTGGGTTAACTTTTAATGCGTCACTAAAGTTAGGTTAACTTTTAATGCGTCGCTAGAGTTGGGTCAACTATGAATGCGTAACTATAGTCTAGGAAACTTTGAATGCGTTGCTAGAGTTGGGTCAACTGTAAATGCGTCACTATAGTTAAGTCAACTTTTAATAGTTCACTAGAGTTGGGTCAACTTTTAATGCGTCACTAGAGTTGGCTTAACTTTTAATGCCTCACTAAAGTTGGGTCAACATTTAATGCGTCACTCGAGTTGGGTCAACTTTGAATGCGTCGCTAGAGTTGGGTCAACTTTTAATGCGTTGCTAGAGTTGCATTAACTTTTAAAGCGTCACTAGAGTTGGGTCAACTTTTTATGCGTCGCTAGAGTTGGGTCGGCTTTTAATGCGTCGCTAAAGTTAACTCAACTTTCAATGCGTAACTAGAGTTGCATCAACTTTTAAAGGGTCAACAGAGTTGGGTCAACTTTTTATGCATCGCTAGAGTTGGGTCAAATTTTAATGCGTCACTAGAGTTAGCTTAACTTTTAATGCCTCGCTAAAGTTGGGTCAACATTTAATGCGTCACTCGAGTTGGGTCAACTTTGAATGCGTCGCTAGAGTTGGGTCAACTTTTAATGCGTTGCTAGAGTTGCATTAACTTTTAAAGCGTCACTAGAGTTAGGTCAACTTTTTATGCGTCGATAGAGTTAGGTCGGCTTTTAGTGCGTCGCTAAAGTTAACTCAACTTTTAATTCGTCACTAGAGTTGCATCAACTTTTAAAGCGTCACTAGAGTTGGGTCAACTTTTTATGCATCGCTAGAGTTGGGTCAAATTTTAATGCGTCGCTAAGGTTGGGTAAACTTCTAATGCGTCACTAGAGTTGGGTCAACTTTTAATGCGTCGCTAGAGTTGCGTCCACTTTTAAAGAGTCGCTAGAGTTGGGTCAACTTTTAATGCCTCGCTAGAATTGGGTCAACTTTGAATGCGTCACTAGAGTTGAGACAACTTTTGATGCGTGGCTAGAGTTAGGTCAACTCTAATGAGTCACTAAAGTTGGGTCAACTTTTAATGCGTCGCTAGAGTTGGGCAAACTTTAAATGCGTCGCTAGAGTTAATACAACTTCAAAGGCGTCGCCAGAGTTGGGTAAACTTTTAATGTGTCCTAGAGTTGGGTACACTTTTAATGCGTCACTAGAGTTGGGTAAACTTTTAATGCGTCACTAGAGTTAGGTCAACTTTTAATGCGTCACTAGAATTGAGTCAACTTTTAATGCGTCGCTAGAGTTGGGTCAATTTTTAATGCGTAACTAGAGTTGGGTCAACTTTTAATGCTCCACTAGAGTTAGGTAAACTTTTAATGCGTAGCTAGAGTTAGGTCAACTTTTAATGCGTCGCTAGAATTGAGGCAACTTTTAATGCGTCACTAGAGTTGTGTCAACTTTTAATGCGTAACTAGAGTTAGGTCAACTTTTAATGCGTCGCTAGAGTTGGGTCAACTTTTATGCGTCGAAAGAATTGAGGCAACTTTTAATGCGTTGCTAGAGTTGGGTGAAATTTTAATGCCTCGCTAGAGTTAGGTCAACTTTGAATGCGTCACTAGAGTTAGGTCAACTTTTAATGCGTGACTAGAGTTGAGTCAACTTTTAATGCGTCGTGAGAGTTGGATCAACTTTTAATGCGTCGGTAGAGTTGGATAAACTTTTAATGTGTCACTAGAGTTGGATCAACTTTTAATTCGTCGCTAGAGTTGGGTCAACTTTTAAATCGTCGCTAGAGTTGGGTCAACTTTTAAATCGTCGCTAGAGTTGGGTCAACTTTTAATGCGTCACTAGAGTTGAATCTACTTTTAAAGCGTCACTAGAGTTGAGTCAACTTTTAATGCGTCACTCGAGCTGGGTTAACTTTTAATGCGTCGCTAGATTTGGGTCAACTTTGAATGCGTCACTAGAGTCTGGTCAACTTTGAATGCGTCGCTAGAGTTGGGCAACTTTGAATGCGTCGCTAGAGTTGGCTCAACTTTGAATGCGTTACTAGAGTTGGGTCAACTTTTAATGCGTCACTAGAGTTGAATCTACTTTTAAAGCATCACTAGAGTTGAGTCAACTTTTAATGCGTCACTCGAGCTGGGTCAACTTTTAATGCGTCTTTAGAGTTGGGTCAACTTTTAATGCGTCACTAGAATTGGGTCAACTTTTAAAGCGTCGCTAAAAGTGAGGCAAATTTTAATGCGTTGCTAGAGTTGGGTCAACTTTTAATGCGTCACAAGAGTCTGGTCAACTTTGAATGCGTCGCTAGAGCTGGGTCAACTTTGAATGCGTCACTAGAGTTGGGTTAACTTTTAATGCGTCACTAGAGTTGGGTTAACTTTTAATGCGTTGCTAGAGTTGGGTCAACTTTGAATGCGTAACTATAGTCTGGTCAACTTTAAATGCGTTGCTAGAGTTGGGTCAACTGTGAATGCGTCACTAGAGTTGGGTCAACTTTTAATGGTTCACTAGAGTTGGGTAAACTTTTAATGCGTCACTAGAGTTGGCTTAACTTTTAATGCCTCGCTAAAGTTGGGTCAACATTTAATGCGTCACTCGAGTTGGGTCAACTTTGAATGCGTCGCTAGAGTTGGGTCAACTTTTAATGCGTTGCTAGAATTGCATTAACTTTTAAAGCGTCCCTGGAGTTGGTTCAACTTTTTATGCGTCGCTAGAGAAGAGTCGGCTTTGAAGGCGTCGCTAAAGTTAAGTCAACTTTTAATGCGTCACTAGAGTTGCATCAACTTTTAAAGCGTCACTAGAGTTGGGTCAACTTTTTATGCGGCGCTAGAGTTGGGTCAAATTTTAATGCGTCGCTAAAGTTGGATAAACTTCTAATGCGTCACTAGAGTTGGGTCAACTTTTAATGCGTCGCTAGAGTTGAATCAACTTTAATGCGTTGCTAGAGTTTCAACTTTTAATGCGTCGCAATATTTGGGTCAACTTTTAATGCTTCACTAGAGTTGAGTAAACTTTCAATGCATCACTAGAGTTGGGTAAACTTTTAATGCGTCACTAGATTTAGGTCAACTTTTGATACGTCACTAGAGTTGGATCAAATTTTAATGCCTCGCTAGAGTTGGGTCAACTTTTAATGCCTCGCTAGATTTAGGTCAACTTTTAATGCGTTGCTAGGGTTTGGTCAACTTTTAATGTGTCACTAGAGTTAGGTTTAACTTTGAATTCGTCGCTAGAGTTGTGTCAACTTTTAATGAGTCGCTAGAGTTGAGTCACCTTTAAATGCATCACAAGAGTTGGGTCAACTTTTAATGCGTCGCTAGAGTTAGGTCAACTTTTAATAAGTCGCTAGCGTTTGGTCAACTTTTAATGTGTCACTAGAGTTAGGTCTAACTTTGAATTCGTCGCTAGAGTTGGGTCAACTTTTAATGAATCGCTAGAGTTGGGTCAACTTTAAATGCATCACAAGAGTTGGGTCAACTTTTAATGCGTCACTAAAGTTGGGTCAACTTTTAATGCTTTGCTAGAATTAGGTAAACTTTATTGCGTTAATAGAGTTAAATCATCTTTTCCTGCGTCACTAGAGTTAGGTCAACTTTTAATGCGTTGATAGAGTTGGGGAAACTTTTAATTCGTCACTAGAGTTGAGCCAACTTTTAAGTGAATCACTAGAGTTGGGTCAACTTTTAATGCGTCACTAGAGTTTGGTTAACTTTAAATGCGTCGTTAGAGTTGGGTCAACATTTAATGCGTCACTCGTGTCGGGTCAACTTTTAATGCGTGACTAGAGTTGGGTCAATTTTAATGCGTCACTAGAGTTAGGTCAATTTTAATGCGTCACTAGAGTTGGGTCATCTTTTAATGCGTCACTAAAGTTCAGTCAAATTTTAATGCGTCACTAGAGTTGGGTCAACTTTTAATGGGTCACTAGAGTTGGGTCAACTTTTAATGCGTCGCTAGAGTTGGGTCAACTTTGAATGCGTTGCTAGAGTTGGGTCAACTTTCAATGCGTCGTTAGGGTTGGATCAACTTTTAATTCGTCGCTAGAGTTGGGTACACTCTCAATTCGTCGCTAGACTGGGGTCGAATTTTGAATGCGTCACTAGAGTTTGGTCAACTTTGAATGCGTCACTAGAGTTGGGTTAACTTTTAATGCGTCGCTAGAGTTGGGTCAACTTTTAATGATTTGCTAGAGTTGGGTCAACTTTAAGTGCGTCACTAGAGTTGGGTCAACCTTTAATGCGTCGCTAAAGTTGGGTAAACTTTTAATGTGTCACTAGAGTTGGGTCAACTTTTAATGCGTCGCTAGAGTTGGGTCAACTTTTAATGCGTCGCTAGAGTTGTCAACTTTCATTGCGTCGCTAAAATTTACGTCAACTTTTAATGCTTCACTAGAGTTGGGTAATGTTTTAATGCGTCACTAGAGTTGGGTAAACTTTTAATGCCTCACTAGAGGTTGGTCAAATTTTAATGCCTCACTAGAGTGGGGTCAAATTTTAATGCCTCGCTAGAGTTGGGTCAACTTTTAATGCCTCGCTAGAGTTGGGTCAACTTTAAAAGACCTCGCTAGAGTTGGGTCAATTTTAATGTGTCACTAGAGTTGGGTTCAACTTTTAATTCGTCGCTAGAGTTGAGTCAACTTTTAATGCGTCACTAGAGTTGCTCTAACTTTAAATGCGTCACTAGAGTTGGGTCAACTTTTAATGCGTCGCTAGAGTTGGGTCAACTTTAATGAGTCGCTAGAGTTGGATCAAATTTTTATTCCTCGCTAGAGTTGGGTCAACTTTTAATGCCTCGCTAGATTTAGGTCAACTTTTAATGCGTCGCGAGGGTTTGGTCAACTTTTAATGTGTCACTAGAGTTAGGTTTAACTTTGAATTCGTCGCTAGAGTTGGGTCAACTTTTAATGAGTCGCTAGAGTTGGGTCAACTTTAAATGCATCACAAGAGTTGGGTCAACTTTTAATGCGTCGCTAGAGTTAGGTCAACTTTTAATAAGTCGCTAGCGTTTGGTCAACTTTTAATGTGTCACTAGAGTTAGGTCTAACTTTGAATTCGTCGTTAGAGTTGGGTCAACTTTTAATGAATCGCTAGAGTTGGGTCAACTTTAAATGCATCACAAGAGTTGGGTCAACTTTTATTGCGTCACTAGAGTTGGGTCAACTTTTAATGCTTTGCTAGAATTAGGTAAACTTTATTGCGTTAATAGAGTTAAATCATCTTTTCCTGCGTCACTAGAGTTGGGTCAACTTTTAATGCCTCGATAGAGTTGGGGAAACTTTTAATTCGTCACTAGAGTTGGGCCAACTTTTAAGTGAATCACTAGAGTTGGGTCAACTTTTAATGCGTCACTAGAGTTTGGTAAACTTTGTATGCATCGTTAGAGTTGGGTCAACATTTAATGCGTCACTCGAGTCGGGTCAACTTTTAATGCGTCACTAGAGTTGGGTCAATTTTAATGCGTCACTAGAGTTGGGTCAATTTTAATGCGTCACTAGAGTTGGGTCATCTTTTAAGGCGTCACTAAAGTTCAGTCAAATTTTAATGCGTCACTAGAGTTGGGTCAACCTTTAATGCGTCACTAGAGTTGGGTCAACTTTTAATGCGTCGCTAGAGTTGGGTCAACTTTGAATGCGTTGCTAGAGTTGGGTCAACTTTTAATGCGTCGTTAGAGTTGGATCAACTTTTAATTCGTCGCTAGAGTTGGGTCAACTTTCAATTCGTCGCTAGACTGGGGTCGACTTTGAATGCGTCACTAGAGTTTGGTCAACTTTGAATGCGTCACTAGAGTTGGGTTAACTTTTAATTCGTCGCTAGAGTTGGGTCAACTTTTAATGATTTGCTAGAGTTGGGTCAACTTTAAGTGCGTCACTAGAGTTGGGTCAACCTTTAATGCGTCGCTAAAGTTGGGTAAACTTTTAATGTGTCACTAGAGTTGGGTCAACTTTTAATGCGTCGCTAGTGTTGGGTCAACTTTTAATGCGTCGCTAGAGTTGTCAACTTTCATTGCGTCGCTAAAATTTACGTCAACTTTTAATGCTTCACTAGAGTTGGGTAATGTTTTAATGCGTCACTAGAGTTGGGTGAACTTTTAATGCCTAACTAGAGGTTAGTCAAATTTTAATGCCTCACTAGAGTGGGGTCAAATTTTGATGCCTCGCTAGAGTTGGGTCAACTTTTAATGCCTCGCTAGAGTTGGGTCAACTTTAAAAGACCTCGCTAGAGTTGGGTCAATTTTAATGTGTCACTAGAGTTGGGTTCAACTTTTAATTCGTCGCTAGAGTTGAGTCAACTTTTAATGCGTCACTAGAGTTGCCCTAACTTTAAATGCGTCACTAGAGTTGGGTCAACTTTTAATGCGTCGCTAGAGTTGGGTCAACTTTAATGAGTCGCTAGAGTTTGGTCAACTTTTAATGCGTCACTAGGGTTGGGTCAACTTTTAATGCTTTGCTAAAATTGGGTCAACTTTATTGCATTGATAGAGTTGGGTCAACTTATACTGCGTCACTAGAGTTGGGTCAACTTTTAATGCGTCGTTAGAGTTGGGACAACTTTTAATTCGTCACTAGAGTTCGGTCAACTTTTAATGCGTCACTAGAGTTCGGTCAACTTGTCATGCGTCACTAGAGTTGGGTCAACTTTTAATTCGTCACTAGAGTTGGGTCAACTTTTAGTGCGTCGCAACAGTTGGGTTAAAATTTAATGCGTCACTGGAGTTGGGTCAACTTTTAATGCGTCAGTAGAGTTGGTCAACTTTTAATGCGTCACTAGAGTTGGGTCATCTTTTAATGCGTCGCTATAGTTGGGTCAACTTTTAATGCGTCACTAGAGTTGGGTCAACTTTTGAAGGTTCACTAGAGTTAAGTCAACTTTAAATGCGTCGCTAGAGTTGGGTCAACTTTTAATTTGTCGCTAGAGTTGGGTCAACTTTTAATGCGTCGCTAGAGTTAGATCAACTTTTAATGCGTCGCTAGAGTTGGGTCAACTTTTAATTCGTCACTAGAGTTGGGTCAACTTTGAATGCGTCCCTATAGTTGGGTCAACTTTGAATGCATCCCTATAGTTGGGTCAACTTTTAATGCGTCACTAGAGTTGGGTCATCTTTTAATGCGTCGCTATAGTTGGGTCAACTTTTAATGCATCACTAGATTTGGGTCAACTTTTTAAGGTTCACAAGAGTTGCGTAATCTTTTAATGCGTCACAAAAGTTGGGTAAACTTTTAATGCGTCACTAGAGGTTGGTCAAATTTTAATGCGAGTCTAGAGTTGGGTCGAATTTTAATGCCTTGCTAGAGATGGGTCAACTTTAAATGCCTCCCTAGAGTTGGGTCAACTTTGAAAGACCTCGCTAGAGTTGAGTCAATTTTAATGTGTCGCGAGAGTTGGGTTCAACTTATAATTCGTCGCTAGAGTTGGGTCAACTTTTAGTGCGTCACTAGAGTTGCCCTAACTTTAAATGCGTCACTAGAGTTGGGTCAACTTTTAATGCGTCGCTAGAGTTGGGTCAACTTTAATGAGTCGCTAGAGTTTGGTCAACTTTTAATGCGTCACTAGAGTTGGGTTAACTTTTGATGCGTTGCTAGAATTGGGTAAACTTTATTGCATTGAAAGATTTGGGTCAACTTATACTGCGTCACTTGAGTTTGGTCAACTTTTAATGCGTCGTTAAAGTTAGGGCAACTTTTAATTCGTCACTAGAGTTCGGTGAACTTTTAATGCGTCACTAGAGTTCGGTCAACTTTTAATTCGTCGCTAGAGTTGGGTGAACTTTTAATGCGTGGCTAGGGTTAGATCAACTTTTAATGCGTCGCTAGAGTTGGGTCAACTTTTAATTCGTCACTAGAGTTGGGTTAACTTTTAATGCTTTGCTAAAATTGGGTCAACTTTATTGCATTGATAGAGTTAGGTCAACTTATACTGCATCACTAGAGTTGGGTCAACTTTTAATGCGTTACTCGAGTTGGGTCAACTTTTAATGCGTCACTAGAGTTGGTCAACTTTTAATGCGTCATTAGAGTTGGGTCATCTTTTAATGCGTCACTAGAGTTGGGTCAACTTTTAATGCGTCACTAGAGTTGGGTCAAAGTTTTAATGGTTCACTAGAGTTGGGTCAACTTTTAGTGCGTCGTTAGAGTTGGGTCAACTTTTAATTCGTCGCTAGAGTTGGGTCAACTTTTAATGCGTCGCTAGAGTTAGATCAACTTTTGATGCGTCGCTAGAGTTGGGTCAACTTTTAATTCGTCACTAGAGTTGGGTTAACTTTAAATGCGTCCCTATAGTTAGGTCAACTTTGAATGCGTCACTAGAGTTGGATCAACCTTTAATGCGTCCCTAGAGTTGGGTCAACTTTTAATGCTTCGCTAGAGTTGGGTCAACTTTTAATGATTTGCTAGAGTTGGGTAACTTTTAATGCGTCACTAGAGTTGGGTCAACTTTTAATGCTTTACTAGAGTTGGGTCTATTCAAATTTGTCACTAGAGTTGGGTCAACTTTTTATGCGTTGCTAGAGTTGGGTTAACTTTTAATGCGTCGCTAGATTTGGGTTAACTTTGAATGCGTCACTAGAGTCTGGTCAACTTTGAATGCGTCGCTAGAGTTGGGTCAACTTTGAATGCGTCGCTAGAGTTGGGTCAACTTTGAATGCGTTACTAGAGTTGGGTCAACTTTTAATGCGTCACTAGAGTTGAATCTACTTTTAAAGCGTCACTAGAGTTGAGTTAACTTTTAATGCATCACTCGAGCTGGGTCAACTTTGAATGCGTCACTAGAGTTGGGTCAACTTTTAATGCGTCACTAGAATTGGGTCAACTTTTAAAGCGTCGCTAAAATTGAGGCAAATTTTAATGCGTTGCTAGAGTTGGGTCAACTTGTAATGCGTCACTAGAGTCTGGTCAACTTTGAATGCGTTGCTAGAGTTGCATTAACTTTTAAAGCGTCACTAGAGTTGGGTCAACTTTGTATGCGTCGCTAGAGTTGGGTCCGCTTTTAATGCGTCGCTAAAGTTAAGTCAACTTTTAATGCCTCACTAGAGTTGCATCAACTTTTAAAGCGTCAATAGAGTTGAATCAACTTTTTATGCGTCGCTAAAGTTGGGTCAACTTTTAATGCGTCGCTAAAATTGAGGCAAATTTTAATGCGTTGCTAGAGTTGGGTCAACTTTGAATGCGTAACTATAGTCTGGTCAACTTTGAATGCGTTGCTAGAGTTGGGTCAACTCTGAATGCGTCACTATTGTTAGGTCAACTTTTAATGGTTCACTAGAGTTGGGTCAACTTTTAATGCGTCACTAGAGTTGGCTTAACTTTTAATGCGTCGCTAAAGTTGAGTCAACATTTAATGCGTCCCTCGAGTTGGGTCAACTTTGAATGCGTCTCTAGATTTGGGTCAACTTTTAATGCGTTGCTCGAGTTGCATTAACTTTTAAAGCGTCACTAGAGTTGGGTCAGTCTTTTTATGCGTCGCTAGAGTTGAGTCGGCTATTAATGCGTCGCTAAAGTTAAGTCAACTTTTAATTCCTCACTAGAGTTGCATCAACTTTTAAAGCGTCACTAGAGTTGGGTCAACTTTTTATGCGTCGCTAAAGTTGGGTAAACTTCTAATGCGTCACTTGAGTTGGGTCAACTTTCAATGCGTCGCTAGAGTTGGATCAACTTTAATGCGTTGCTAGAGTTTCAACTTTTAATGCGTCGCTAGATTTGGATCAACTTTTAATGCCTCACTAGAGTTGAGTAAACTTTCAATGCATCACTAGATTTGGGTAAACCTTTAATGCGTCACTAGATTTAGGTTAACTTTTAATGCGTCACTAGAGTTGGATCAAATTTTGATGCCTCGCTAGAGTTGGGTCAACTTTTAATGCCTCGCTAGAGTTGGGTCAACTTTTAATGCGTCGCTAGGGTTTGGTCAATTTTTAATGTGTCACTAGAGTTAGGATTAACTTTGAATTCGTCGCTAGAGTTGGATCAACTTCTAATGAGTCGCTAGAGTTGGGTCAACTTTAAATGCATCACAAGAGTTGGGTCAACTTTTAATGCGTCGCTAGAGTTAGGTCAACTTTTAATAAGTCGCTAGCGTTTGGTCAACTTTTAATGCGTCACTAGAGTTGGTCAACTTTTAATGCGTCATTAGAGTTAGGTCATCTTTTAATGCGTCGCCAGAGTTGGGTCAACTTTTAATGCGTCACTAGAGTTGGGTCAAAGTTTTAATGGTTCACTAGAGTTCGGTCAACTTTTAATGCGTCGTTAGAGTTGGGTCAACTTTTGAATTCGTCGCTAGAGTTGGGTCAACTTTTAATGCGTCGCTAGAGTTGGGTGAACTTTTAATTCGTCACTAGAGTTGGGTCAACTTTGAATGCGTCCCTATAGTTGGGTAAACTTTGAATGCTTCACTAGAGTTGGATCAACCTTTAATGCATCCCTAGAGTTGGGTCAACTTTTAATAGCCCGCTTGAGTTGGGTCAACTTTTAATGATTTGCTAGAGTTGGGTCAACTTTTAATGCGTCCCTCTTGTTGGGTCAACTTTTAATGCTTTACTAGAGTTCGGTCAACTTTTAATGCTTTACTAGAGTTGGGTCTATTTAAATTTGTCACTAGAGTTGGGTCAACTTTTTATGAGTTGCTAGAGTTGGGTCAACTTTTAATGCTACACTAGATTTGGTTAAATTTTAATGCATCGCTAGATTTGGGTCAACTTTGAATGCGTCACTAGAGTCTGGTCAACTTTGAATGCGTCACTAGAGTTGGGTCAACTTTCAAATGCGTCGCTAGAGTTGGGTCAACTTTGAATGCGTCACTAGAGTTGGGTCAACTTTTAATGCGTCACTAGAGTTGAATCTACTTTTAAAGCGTCACTAGAGTTGAGTCAACTTTTAATGGGTCACTCGAGCTGGGTCAACTTTTAATGCGTCACTAGAGTTGGGTCAACTTTTAATGCGTCACTAGAATTGGGTCAACTTTACTGCGTCGCTAAAATTGAGGCAAATTTTAATGCGTTGCTAGAGTTGGGTCAACTTTTAATGCGTCACTAGAGTCTGGTCAACTTTGAATGCGTCGCTAGAGCTGGGTCAACTTTGAATGCGTCACTAAAGTTGGGTTAACTTTTAATGCGTCACTAGAGTTAGGTTAACTTTTAATGCGTCGCGAGAGTTGGGTCAACTTTGAATGCGTAACTATAGTCTGATCAACTTTGAATGCGTTGCAAGAGTTAGGTCAACTGTGAATGCGTCACTATAGTTGGGTCAACTTTTAATGGTTCACTAGAGTTGGGTCAACTTTTAATGCGTCACTAGAGTTGGCTTAACTTTTAATGCCTCGCTAAAGTTGGGTCAACATTTAATGCGTCACTCGAGTTGGGTGATCTTTGAATGCGTCGCTAGAGTTAGGTCAACTTTTAATGCGTTGCTAGAGTTGCATTAACTTTTAAAGCGTCACTAGAGTTGGGTCAGCTTTTTATGCGTCGCTAGAGTTGGGTTGGCTTTTAATGCGTCGCTAAAGTTAAGTTAACTTTTAATGCCTCACTAGAGTTGCATCAACTTTTAAAGCGTCAATAGAGTTGGGTCAACTTTTTATGCGTCGCTAGAGTTGGGTCAAATTTTAATGCGTTGCTAAAGTTGGGTAAACTTCTAATGCGTCACTAGAGTTGGGTCAACTTTTAATGCGTCGCTAAAGTTGGATCAACTTTAATGCGTTGCTAGAGTTTCAACTTTTAATGCGTCGCTAGATTTGGGTCAACTTTTAATGCTTCACTAGAGTTGAGTAAACTTTCAATGCATCAATAGAGTTGGGTAAACTTTTAATGCGTCACTAGATTTAGGTCAACTTTTAATGCGTCACTAGAGTTAGATCAAATTTTAATGCCTCGCTAGAGTTGGGTCAACTTTTAATGCCTCGCTAGAGTTTTGTTAACTTTTAATGCGTCGCTAGGGTTTGGTCAACTTTTGAAGTGTCACTAGAGTTAGGTTTAACTTTGAATTCGTCGCTCGAGTTGGGTCAACTTTTAATGAGTCGCTCGAGTTGGATCAAATTTTAATGCCTCGCTAGAGTTGGGTCAACTTTTAATGCCTCGCTAGAGTTAGGTCAACTTTTAATTCGTTGCTAGAGTTAGGTCAACTTTTACTAAGTCGCTAGCGTTTGGTCAACATTTAATGCGTTGCTAGAGTTGGGTCAACTATTTATGCTTTGCTAGAATTAGGTCAACTTTATTGCGTTTATAGAGTTAAATCATCTTTTCCTGCGTCATAGAGTTGGGTCAACTTTTAATGCGTCGCTAGAGTTGGGGAAACTTTTAATTCGTCACTAGAGTTGGGCCAACTTTTAAGTGAATTACTAGAGTTGGGTCAACTTTTAATGCATTACTACAGTTTAGTTAACTTTTAATGCGTCGCTAGAGTTGGGTTAACATTTGATGCGTCACTCGAGTCGGGTCAACTTTTAATGCGTCACTAGAGTTGGGTCAATTTTAATGCGTCACTAGAGTTGGGTCAATTTTAATGCGTCACTAGAGTTGGGTCAACTTTTAATGCGTCGCTAGAGTTGTCAAATTTCAATGCGTCGCTAGATTTGGGTCAACTTTTAATGCTTCACTAGAGTTGGGTAATCTTTTAATGCGTCACTAGAGTTGGGTAAACTTTTAATGCGTCACTAGAGGTTGGTCAAATTTTAATGCGTCACTAGAGTGGGGTCAAATTTTAAAGCCTTGCTATAGTTGGGTCAACTTTTAATGCTTCGCTAGAGTTGGGTCAACTTTAAAAGACCTTGCTAGAGTTGGGTCAATTTTAGTGTGTCACTAGAGATGGGTTCAACTTTTAATTCGTCGCTAGAGTTAGGTCAACTTTTAATGCGTCACTAGAGTTGCCCTAACTTTAAATGCGTCACCAGAGTTGGGTCAACTTTTAATGCGTCGCTAGAGTTAGGTCAACTTCAATGATTCGCTAGAGTTTGGTCAACTTTTAATGCGTCACTAGAGTTGGGTTAACTTTTAATGCTTTGCTAGAATTGGGTCAACTTTATTGCATTGATAGAGTTGGGTCAACTTTTAATGCGTCGTTAGAGTTGGGAAAACTTTTAATTCGTCACTAGAGTTCGGTCAACTTTTAATGCGTCACTAGAGTTGGGTCAACTTTTCATGCGTCACTAGAGTTGGGTCAACTTTTAATTCGTCACTAGAGTTGGGTCAACTTTTAATGCGTCGCCAGAGTTGGGTTAAATTTTAATGCGTCGCTAGAGTTGGGTCAACTTTTAATGCGTCACTCGAGTTGGGTCAACTTTTAATGCTTCACTAGAGTTGGTCAACTTTTAATGCGTCACTAGAGTTGGGTCATCTTTTAATGCGTCGCTAGAGTTGGGTCAACTTTTAATGCGTCACTAGAGTTGGGTCAACCTTTAATGGTTCACTAGAGTTGGGTCAACTTTTAATGCGTCGCTAGAGTTGGGTCAACTTTTAATTCGTCGCTAGAGTTGGGTCAACTTTTAATGCGTCGCTAGAGTTAGATCAACTTTTAATGCGTCGCTAGAGTTGGGTCAACTTTTAATTCGTCACTAGAGTTGGCTTAACTTTTAATGCTTTGCTAAAATTGGGTCAACTTTATTGCATTGATAGAGTTGGGTCAACTTTTACTGCGTCACTAGAGTTGGGTCAACTTTTAATGCGTTACTCGAGTTGGGTTAACTTTTAATGCGTCACTAGAGTTGGTCAACTTTTAATGCGTCATTAGAGTTGGGTCATCTTTTATTGCGTCGCTAGAGTTGGGCCAACTTTTAATGCGTCACTAGAGTTGGGTCAACTTTTAATGGTTCACTAGAGTTGGGTCAACTTTTAATGCGTCGTTAGAGTTGGGTCAACTTTTAATTCGTCGCTAGAGTTGGGTCAACTTTTAATGCGTCGCTAGAGTTAGATCAACTTTTAATGCGTCGCTATAGTTGGGTCAACTTTTAATTCGTCACTAGAGTTGGGTCAACTTTGAATGCGTCCCTATAGTTGGGTCAACTTTGAATGAGTCACTAGAGTTGGATCAACCTTTAATGCGTCCCTAGAGTTGGGTCAACTTTAAATGCTTCGCTAGAGTTGGGTCAACTTTTAATGATTTGCTAGAGTTGGGTCAACTTTTAATGCGTCACTAGAGTTGGGTCAACTTTTAATGCTTTACTAGAGTTGGGTCTATTTAAATTTGTCACTAGAGTTGGTTCAACCTTTTATGCGTTGCTAGAGTTGGGTCAACCTTTAATGCGTCACTAGAGTTGGGTTAACTTTCAATGCGTCGCTAGATTTGGGTCAACTTTGAATGCTTTACTAGAGTCTGGTCAACTTTGAATGCGTCGCTAGAGTTGGGTCAACTTTGAATGCGTTACTAGAGTTGGGTCAACCTTTAATGCGTCACTAGAGTGGGTCAACCTTTACTGCGTTGATAGAGTTGAGTCAACTTTTACTGCGTCACTAGAGTTGGGTCAACTTTTAATGCGTCACTAGAGTTGCATTAACTTTTAAAGCGTCACTAGAGTTGAGTCAATTTTTTATGCGTCGCTATAGTTGGGTTGGCTTTTAATGCGTCGCTAAAATTAAGTCAACTTTTAATGCCTCACTAGAGTTGCATCAACTTTTAAAGCGTCACTAGAGTTGGGTCAACTTTTTATGCGTCGCTAGAGTTGGGTCAAATTTTAATGCGTCGCTAAAGTTAGGTCAACTTTTAATGCGTCACTAGAGTTGGGGCAACTTTTAATGCGTCGCTAGAGTTGGATCAACTTTAATGCGTTGCTAGAGTTTCAACTTTTAATGCGTCGCAATATTTGGGTCAACTTTTAATGCTTCACTAGAGTTGAGTAAACTTTCAATGCATCACTAGAGTTGGGTAAACTTTTAATGCGTCACTAGATTTAGGTCAACTTTTAATGCATCACTAGAGTTGGATCAAATTTTTATGCCTCTCTAGAGTTGGGTCAACTTTTAATGCCTCGCTAGAGTTGGGTCAACCTTTAATGCGTCGCTAGGGTTTGGTCAACTTTTAATGTGTCACTAGAGTTAGGTTTAACTTTGAATTCGTCGCTAGAGTTGGGTCAACTTTAAATGCATCACAAGAGTTGGGTCAACTTTTAATGCGTCGCAAGAGTTAGGTCAACTTTTAATAAGTCGCTAACGTTTGGTCAACATTTAATGCGTCACTAGAGTTGGGTCAACTTTTAATGCTTTGCTAGAATTAGGTCAACTTTATTGCGTTTATAGAGTTAAATCATCTTTTCCTGCGTCATAGAGTTGGGTCAACTTTTAATGCGTCGCTAGAGTTGGGGAAACTTTTAATTCGTCACTAGAGTTGGGCCAACTTTTAAGTGAATTACTAGAGTTGGGTCAACTTTTAATGCGTCACTACAGTTTAGTTAACTTTTAATGCGTCGCTAGAGTTGGGTTAACATTTAATGCGTCACTCGAGTCGGGTCAACTTTTAATGCGTCACTAGAGTTGGGTCAATTTTAATTCGTCACTAGAGTTGGGTCAATTTTAATGCGTCACTAGAGTTGGGTCAACTTTTAATAGGTCGCTAGAGTTGTCAAATTTCAATGCGTCGCTAGATTTGGGTCGACTTTTAATGCTTCACTAGAGTTGGGTAATCTTTTAATGCGTCACTAGAGTTGGGTAAACTTTTAATGCGTCACTAGAGGTTGGTCAAATTTTAATGCGTCACTAGAGTGGGGTCAAATTTTAAAGCCTTGCTATAGTTGGGTCAACTTTTAATGCCTCGCTAGAGTTGGGTCAACTTTAAAAGACCTTGCTAGAGTTGGGTCAATTTTAGTGTGTCACTAGAGATGGGTTCAACTTTTAATTCGTCGCTAGAGTTGGGTCAACTTTTAATGCGTCACTAGAGTTGCCCTAACCTTAAATGCGTCACCAGAGTTGGGTCAACTTTTAATGCGTCGCTAGAGTTGGGTCAACTTCAATGATTCGCTAGAGTTTGGTCAACTTTTAATGCGTCACTAGAGTTGGGTTAACTTTTAATGCTTTGCTATAATTGGGTCAACTTTATTGCATTAATAGAGTTGGGTCAACCCATACTGCCTTACTAGAGTTGGGTCAACTTTTAATGCGTCGTTAGAGTTGGGACAACTTTTAATTCGTCACTAGAGTTCGCTAAACTTTTCATGCGTCACTAGAGTTGGGTCAACTTTTAATTCGTCACTGGAGTTGGGTCAACTTTTAATGCGTCGCCAGAGTTGGGTTAAATTTTAATGCGTCGCTGGAGTTGGGTCAACTTTTAATGCGTCACTCGAGTTGGGTCAACTTTTAATGCGTCACTAGAGTTGTTCAACTTTTAATGCGTCACTAGAGTTGGGTCATCTTTTAATGCGTCGCTAGAGTTGGGTCAACTTTTAATGCGTCACTAGAGTTGGGTCAACTTTTAATGCGTCGCTAAAGTTGGATCAACTTTAATGCGTTGCTAGAGTTTCAACTTTTAATGCGTCGCTAGATTTGGGTCAACTTTTAATGCTTCACTAGAGTTGAGTAAACTTTCAATTCATCAATAGAGTTGGGTAAACTTTTAATGCGTCACTAGATTTAGGTCAACTTTTAATGCGTCACTAGAGTTAGATCAAATTTTAATGCCTCGCTAGAGTTGGGTCAACTTTTAATGCCTCGCTAGAGTTTTGTTAACTTTTAATGCGTCGCTAGGGTTTGGTCAACTTTTGAAGTGTCACTAGAGTTAGGTTTAACTTTGAATTCGTCGCTCGAGTTGGGTCAACTTTTAATGAGTCGCTCGAGTTGGATCAAATTTTAATGCCTCGCTAGAGTTGGGTCAACTTTTAATGCCTCGCTAGAGTTAGGTCAACTTTTAATTCGTTGCTAGAGTTAGGTCAACTTTTACTAAGTCGCTAGCGTTTGGTCAACATTTAATGCGTCACTAGAGTTGGGTCAACTATTTATGCTTTGCTAGAATTAGGTCAACTTTATTGCGTTTATAGAGTTAAATCATCTTTTCCTGCGTCATAGAGTTGGGTCAACTTTTAATGCGTCGCTAGAGTTGGGGAAACTTTTAATTCGTCACTAGAGTTGGGCCAACTTTTAAGTGAATTACTAGAGTTGGGTCAACTTTTAATGCATTACTACAGTTTAGTTAACTTTTAATGCGTCGCTAGAGTTGGGTTAACATTTGATGCGTCACTCGAGTCGGGTCAACTTTTAATGCGTCACTAGAGTTGGGTCAATTTTAATGCGTCACTAGAGTTGGGTCAATTTTAATGCGTCACTAGAGTTGGGTCAACTTTTAATGCGTCGCTAGAGTTGTCAAATTTCAATGCGTCGCTAGATTTGGGTCAACTTTTAATGCTTCACTAGAGTTGGGTAATCTTTTAATGCGTCACTAGAGTTGGGTAAACTTTTAATGCGTCACTAGAAGTTGGTCAAATTTTAATGCGTCACAAGAGTGGGGTCAAATTTTAAAGCCTTGCTATAGTTGGGTCAACTTTTAATGCTTCGCTAGAGTTGGGTCAACTTTAAAAGACCTTGCTAGAGTTGGGTCAATTTTAGTGTGTCACTAGAGATGGGTTCAACTTTTAATTCGTCGCTAGAGTTAGGTCAACTTTTAATGCGTCACTAGAGTTGCCCTAACTTTAAATGCGTCACCAGAGTTGGGTCAACTTTTAATGCGTCGCTAGAGTTAGGTCAACTTCAATGATTCGCTAGAGTTTGGTCAACTTTTAATGCGTCACTAGAGTTGGGTTAACTTTTAATGCTTTGCTAGAATTGGGTCAACTTTATTGCATTGATAGAGTTGGGTCAACTTTTAATGCGTCGTTAGAGTTGGGACAACTTTTAATTCGTCACTAGAGTTCGGTCAACTTTTAATGCGTCACTAGAGTTGGGTCAACTTTTCATGCGTCACTAGAGTTGGGTCAACTTTTAATTCGTCACTAGAGTTGGGTCAACTTTTAATGCGTCGCCAGAGTTGGGTTAAATTTTAATGCGTCGCTAGAGTTGGGTCAACTTTTAATGCGTCACTCGAGTTGAGTCAACTTTTAATGCTTCACTAGAGTTGGTCAACTTTTAATGCGTCACTAGAGTTGGGTCATCTTTTAATGCGTCGCTAGAGTTGGGTCAACTTTTAATGCGTCACTAGAGTTGGGTCAACCTTTAATGGTTCACTAGAGTTGGGTCAACTTTTAATGCGTCGCTAGAGTTGGGTCAACTTTTAATTCGTCGCTAGAGTTGGGTCAACTTTTAATGCGTCGCTAGAGTTAGATCAACTTTTAATGCGTCACTAGAGTTGGGTCAACTTTTAATTCGTCACTAGAGTTGGCTTAACTTTTAATGCTTTGCTAAAATTGGGTCAACTTTATTGCATTGATAGAGTTGGGTCAACCTTTACTGCGTCACTAGAGTTGGGTCAACTTTTAATGCGTTACTCGAGTTGGGTTAACTTTTAATGCGTCACTAGAGTTGGTTAACTTTTAATGCGTCATTAGAGTTGGGTCATCTTTTAATGCGTCGCTAGAGTTGGGCCAACTTTTAATGCGTCACTAGAGTTGGGTCAACTTTTAATGGTTCACTAGAGTTCGGTCAACTTTTAATGCGTCGTTAGAGTTGGGTCAACTTTTAATTCGTCGCTAGAGTTGGGTCAACTTTTAATGCGTCGCTAGAGTTAGATCAACTTTTAATGCGTCGCTAGAGTTGGGTCAACTTTTAATTCGTCACTAGAGTTGGGTCAACTTTGAATGCGTCCCTATAGTTGGGTCAACTTTGAATGCGTCACTAGAGTTGGATCAACCTTTAATGCGTCCCTAGAGTTGGGTCAACTTTAAATGCTTCGCTAGAGTTGGGTCAACTTTTAATGATTTGCTAGAGTTGGGTAAACTTTTAATGCGTCACTAGAGTTGGGTCAACTTTTAATGCTTTACTAGAGTTGGGTCTATTTAAATTTGTCACTAGAGTTGGTTCAACCTTTTATGCGTTGCTAGAGTTGGGTCAACCTTTAATGCGTCACTAGAGTTGGGTTAACTTTCAATGCGTCGCTAGATTTGGGTCAACTTTGAATGCTTTACTAGAGTCTGGTCAACTTTGAATGCGTCGCTAGAGTTGGGTCAAATTTGAATGCGTCGCTAGAGTTGGGTCAACTTTGAATGCGTTACTAGAGTTGGGTCAACCTTTAATGCGTCACTAGAGTGGGTCAACCTTTACTGCGTTGATAGAGTTGAGTCAACTTTTACTGCGTCACTAGAGTTGGGTCAACTTTTAATGCGTCACTAGAGTTGCATTAACTTTTAAAGCGTCACTAGAGTTGAGTCAATTTTTTATGCGTCGCTATAGTTGGGTTGGCTTTTAATGCGTCGCTAAAATTAAGTCAACTTTTAATGCCTCACTAGAGTTGCATCAACTTTTAAAGCGTCACTAGAGTTGGGTCAACTTTTTATGCGTCGCTAGAGTTGGGTCAAATTTTAATGCGTCGCTAAAGTTGGGTCAACTTTTAATGCGTCACTAGAGTTGGGGCAACTTTTAATGCGTCGCTAGAGTTGGATCAACTTTAATGCGTTGCTAGAGTTTCAACTTTTAATGCGTCGCAATATTTGGGTCAACTTTTAATGCTTCACTAGAGTTGAGTAAACTTTCAATGCATCACTAGAGTTGGGTAAACTTTTAATGCGTCACTAGATTTAGGTCAACTTTTAATGCATCACTAGAGTTGGATCAAATTTTTATGCCTCTCTAGAGTTGGGTCAACCTTTAATGCCTCGCTAGAGTTGGGTCAACTTTTAATGCGTCGCTAGGGTTTGGTCAACTTTTAATGTGTCACTAGAGTTAGGTTTAACTTTGAATTCGTCGCTAGAGTTGGGTCAACTTTAAATGCATCACAAGAGTTGGGTCAACTTTTAATGCGTCGCTAGAGTTAGGTCAACTTTTAATAAGTCGCTAACGTTTGGTGAACATTTAATGCGTCACTAGAGTTGGGTCAACTTTTAATGCTTTGCTAGAATTAGGTCAACTTTATTGCGTTTATAGAGTTAAATCATCTTTTCCTGCGTCATAGAGTTGGGTCAACTTTTAATGCGTCGCTAGAGTTGGGGAAACTTTTAATTCGTCACTAGAGTTGGGCCAACTTTTAAGTGAATTACTAGAGTTGGGTCAACTTTTAATGCGTCACTACAGTTTAGTTAACTTTTAATGCGTCGCTAGAGTTGGGTTAACATTTAATGCGTCACTCGAGTCGGGTCAACTTTTAATGCGTCACTAGAGTTGGGTCAATTTTAATTCGTCACTAGAGTTGGGTCAATTTTAATGCGTCACTAGAGTTGGGTCAACTTTTAATAGGTCGCTAGAGTTGTCAAATTTCAATGCGTCGCTAGATTTGGGTCGACTTTTAATGCTTCACTAGAGTTGGGTAATCTTTTAATGCGTCACTAGAGTTGGGTAAACTTTTAATGCGTCACTAGAGGTTGGTCAAATTTTAATGCGTCACTAGAGTGGGGTCAAATTTTAAAGCCTTGCTATAGTTGGGTCAACTTTTAATGCCTCGCTAGAGTTGGGTCAACTTTAAAAGACCTTGCTAGAGTTGGGTCAATTTTAGTGTGTCACTAGAGATGGGTTCAACTTTTAATTCGTCGCTAGAGTTGGGTCAACTTTTAATGCGTCACTAGAGTTGCCCTAACTTTAAATGCGTCACCAGAGTTGGGTCAACTTTTAATGCGTCGCTAGAGTTGGGTCAACTTCAATGATTCGCTAGAGTTTGGTCAACTTTTAATGCGTCACTAGAGTTGGGTTAACTTTTAATGCTTTGCTAGAATTGGGTCAACTTTATTGCATTAATAGAGTTGGGTCAACCCATACTGCCTTACTAGAGTTGGGTCAACTTTTAATGCGTCGTTAGAGTTGGGACAACTTTTAATTCGTCACTAGAGTTCGCTAAACTTTTCATGCGTCACTAGAGTTGGGTCAACTTTTAATTCGTCACTGGAGTTGGGTCAACTTTTAATGCGTCGCCAGAGTTGGGTTAAATTTTAATGCGTCGCTAGAGTTGGGTCAACTTTTAATGCGTCACTCGAGTTGGGTCAACTTTTAATGCGTCACTAGAGTTGTTCAACTTTTAATGCGTCACTAGAGTTGGGTCATCTTTTAATGCGTCGCTAGAGTTGGGTCAACTTTTAATGCGTCACTAGAGTTGGGTCAAACTTTAATGGTTCACTAGAGTTGGGTCAACTTTTAATGCGTCGCTAGAGTTGGGTCAACTTTTAATGCGTCGCTAGAGTTAGATCAACTTTTAATGCGTCGCTAGAGTTGGGTCAACTTTTAATTCGTCACTAGAGTTGGCTTTACTTTCAATGCTTTGCTAAAATTGGGTCAACTTTATTGCATTGATAGAGTTGGGTCAACTTTTACTGCGTCACTAGAGTTGGGTCAACTTTTAATGCGTTGCTCGAGTTGGGTCAACTTTTAATGCGTCACTAGAGTTGGTCAACTTTTAATGCGTCATTAGCGTTGGGTCATCTTTTAATGCGTCGCTAAAGTTGGGCCAACTTTTAATGCGTCACTAGGGTTGGGTCAACTTTTAATGGTTCACTAGAGTTGGGTCAACTTTTAATGCGTCGTTAGAGTTGGGTCAACTTTTAATTCGTCGCTAGAGTTGGGTCAACTTTTAATGCGTCGCTAGAGTTAGATCAACTTTTAATGCGTCGCTAGAGTTGGGTCAACTTTTAATTCGTCACTAGAGTTGGGTCAACTTTGAATGCGTCCCTATAGTTGGGTCAACTTTGAATGCGTCACTAGAGTTGGATCAAACTTAAATGCGTCCCTAGAGTTGGGTCAACTTTAAATGCTTCGCTAGAGTTGGGTCAACTTTTAATGATTTGCTAGAGTTGGGTCAACTTTTAATGCGTCACTAGAGTTGGGTCAACTTTTAATGCTTTACTAGAGTTGGGTCTATTTAAATTTGTCACTAGAGTTGGTTCAACTTTTTATGCGTTGCTAGAGTTGGGTCAACCTTTAATGCGTCACTAGAGGTGGTTAACTTTCAATGCGTGGCTAGATTTGGGTCAACTTTGAATGCGTCACTAGAGTCTGGTCAACTTTGAATGCGTCGCTAGAGTTGGGTCAACTTTGAATGCGTCGCTAGAGTTGGGTCAACTTTGAATGCGTTACTAGAGTTGGGTCAACCTTTAATTCGTCACTAGAGTTGGGTCAACCTTTACTGCGTTGATAGAGTTGAGTCAACTTTTACTGCGTCACTAGAGTTGGGTAAACTTTTAATGCGTCACTAGAGTTGGGTCAACTTTTAATGCGTCACTAGAGTTGGGTCAACTTTTAATGCGTCACTAGAGTTGGGTCAACTTTAAATCCGTCCCTAGAGTTGGGTCAACTTTTAATGCGTCGCTAGAGTTGGGTCAACCTTTAATGCGTCGCTAGAGTTGGGTCAACTTTTAATGCGTCACTAGATTTGGGTCAACTTTTAATGCGTCACTAGAGTTAGGTCAACTTTTAATGCGTCACTAGAGTTGAGATAACTTTTAATGCGTCGCTAGAGTTGGGTCAACTTTTATTGCGTCACTAGAGTTGGGTCAACTTTTAATGCGTCACTAGAAAAAACTAACAACAACAATATTAGAAACTCATTTTTAGTCGCGATTGAGTCTAGTCACGGGCGACTCTACATCTCACATGTCGCTCGGTCCCCGTTTTGCTTTTCTTTTATTTTTGTAATAACATTGTAATTATTCACCCGATTCTAACGAAATTTGAAACCTTTATGTTGTTTTATGCATTATTTTGAATGATATAATTTCCAAAGTCATCCCTTGGTTAGCCCATGAATTATTTGTCTTGGCAATATTTTTATAACTATTCGGCCGATTCTAACGAAATTTGAACCCCTTTTGTTGTTTTAAATTCTATTTCGGAAGATGTAATTGCCAAAGTCCTCTCAAGGTTAGCCCTGGAATGAATTTTTTTGGTGATAACATCATAACTATTGTCCGATTCTAACAACATTTAAAACTCTTATATTGTATTACATTCTCTTTCGAAAAATATAATTGGCATGGTCTTCCCAAGGTTAGGTTGGTAATTATTTTTATTCGGCCGATTCTAACGAAATCTGAAACGCTTTTATTTTACATTCAATTTCGAATGATAGAATTACCAAGGTTCTCCAATGGTTAGGCCGGAAATTATTGAAAGTTTTGAAGGTCGTAAGGTCATCAATCAGAATAAGTTAGAGCAGGTTAGTTTTTGGTCAGCAGACCTTGTTTTTTGTCGCACTCATCATCATTTTTATTTAGCGAATATTAGGAGTCAAATTTTTCGAGTATCAGATTTGCTAAAATTGTGGATCATTTCACAATGAAGTTCAAAATTTAAGAAGTTTCTTTAATTTTAATTAATACCCTCATTACTTGTTTGATAAAACCATCTCCAAGTTTTATCACAACTATTTTTTAACAAGGCCCCATTAACAGGTGTTCTAAAGCAAAAGTTCTATTTAAAACTCCTTTACCTAGAACATGACCATTAAATTAAATGAAAACATAACTGTACCTTCAAAATTAACTTTACACAATATAAATTTGTTTTGTTATACTCTAACTCTCGCTCTATACCCTCTATTTTACGGCACAACGCTTGGCTTGCGAGTTGCTTGCGATCAAGTGTCATCTACCTCTTTACTTGTACGACATGCCAAAGTCGTTATGTTGGTCAGCCAGGCCTTTAAATGAGATAAAGGATTGCTAAGCATTTAGGAGTCTCCCCCAGAAAAGAATATTCCTCTTTCAAAACCACGTCTTTCATCAATACGGAGATTTTCAGAAAATTCTAATCATCTCGTTAATTCAGATTCTTTTTCGGTCCTGTCTTCTGCTTCCAATTCTTTAGACTTAAAAATTCTCAAAACACTTCATTAAAACACTACATCCTGATCTATTCGATTACATTTGATCTCCCAAATTAAATGCAGTTTAAAAGTTTCATTCCCATTTCAAAACACACACGCACGCACACGCATATACACAACCACTACAGTAGATTAGATGGTTACTTAAAAAATTTAGTCCCTGTTTAGTTTTTACCAACGACCCACAGATAAAGGTTGGTTTACATTTAATTTTTTGGGGTAGATTTATTATTTTTAGAATTTTTTAAATGTTTTAATTCAATTTTAGTTTTTGCATATTTTGCCTGTCCTTTAATTATATCTAGTATTCATTCATTCATAAGTAATTTTTACCATTATTTTAATTGGAAATTTTACGTTTAATTTTTTTATTCCATTTCAAATGATTTCTTGTTTATTTTGTCTTCCAATTAGTTTTTTACTATTTTTTTATTTATATATACATATTTTTTATTTTTACTCGCGGAATTTACCAATAGTTCCTTGTTCCTAATTAGAATAAGATTATATATAATTTAATTGAATTTTAATTATGTTTGTTTCCTAATCACAAATCAAGGGAGTTTGTGTTTTTTCGAATTTCTAGGCGCTGATGATTGTCTCTGTTCGAAGACCGAAACGTCCGGCCTATTAAATGTTCAGAATTCTCACGATGGTCTTAAATTTAAATTGGGCGACACTTTTGTGTTTTGAAGTTTGAAGGCGTGTTTTAATCATGTTTGCTATGTCTCTTTAATCCGACTATTTTTTTTTAAAGAATACTTGTGTGCAGTGCGTCATGGAGCACTTTACAACTGAGCAGCGCGTTTTCATCGTGAAGACATTTTACCAAATTTGAGAAAGTGCGACGCAAGCAGTTGGAGCACTTCGTACTATTTTAGCGAGAAATGAAGCACCCAACGAGTCTACGGTTCGCAGACTTATAACGATATTCAAAATAACTGGTTCAGTTGGAACGATCAAATCGCCTGGGCGGAATAGTTCTTATCAAACAGAGAAACAAATTGATATTGTGCAAGAGAGTGCCACTCTGAGATCGGGAAACTCGATTCGCTGACGTTCGCAGCTGTTGGACATCTCGACCACTTTTTCGCATTGAATTCTCTATAAAGATCTCCATATGCATTCGCACAGAATTCAACCTACGGAGCATTTTCAGCCACCTGACCACGAGAGGAAGCAATTTGCTGACTGGGTTGTGGAGAGATTTGCAGCCAACGAAAATTTTGCAAATAAATTCATCTTCAGTGATGAGGATCACTTCCACTTGAGTGGATTTGTCAATAAACAGAACTGCCGAATTTGGGGAAATAAAAATCCTCGAGTAATGCAAGAGCGTGAAATGTATCCACTGAGAGCGACTGTGTGGTGTGGTTTTGGGCAGGGTGAGTACATAGACCGTTCTTCTTTGAAGATGATGAGGGAAATGCATTTACCATGAATGGGGAACGTTACCGAGACATGATATCCACTCAGTTATGGCCGAACTTGGAAGATATTGTGAGTGACAACCTCTGGTTTCATTAGGATGGAGCGACTTGCCACACTTCGCGCCAAATGGTTGCATTACTCCACAAAAGATTTCCGCAACGAGTGATATCCTTACATGGTGACCAGAAATGGCCACCAAGGTTCTGCGATCTTTCCCCTTGTGATTTCTTCTTATGCATGTATGTGAATTCGCAGGTATACGTCAACAAACCACAAGTAATTCCTAAGCTCAAGACTGAAATCAGGCGTGTGATTGGAGGCATTGAGACACACATTTGTAAGAGAGTTATCAGAAATTTCGAGGAGCGCATAAATGTGTACAGACTCGATGCAGGTGGACATCTGGCCAACATTGTGTTTCATACCTAAACGGGAGACATAACTCATCAGAAATAGGCAGAATATAACCAGGTTTATAAAAATTCGTAATTCGGTACTCTTTATGGAACACTCTTTATATATATATATATATATATATATATATATATATATATAGTGAAAAAATAATAATAAACGACAATATTTGAATCTAATTTATTTCCAACAACAAAACTAGTTTCGGCTAGTTAATGCCATGTTCAACTGAGTAATGAAATGCAAGGCGAGTGACTTCAGTATATAAAGGCGAACAAAATACTAAACAAAACGAAAACGGAGGAAAAAAAATGGAAAAAAACATAAATATATGGCGCGGATCCGGGGGTAAGTTACTAATCCCCGTGAAAACATGGTTCCGGCGGCTGTTTATAAATAAGATTAGCAAATTTATTCGAGATATATTTGTTGAATTTATATTGCCATTCGGGTAAATTGAAATTATCGACTTATTTAATGATGAATGATCCTGCAATTCTCCGCTCAATATAATTGTTTGATTTATAAATTATTTTTGCTTGGTTGAAATCAATTCTATGGTCATAATTTTGCATGTGTGTAAAGAGACTTAAAAAAATATCACCCCTTCTTATATCTGCTTTGTGTTCTTTTATCCTTTTAATAAAGTGACCAGACTCTCCAATGTACGACAAATTGCAATTTTGGCAGATGATTAGATATACGCCGGCTTCTTGGTTGGTGGGACGTAGTTTAGTCAACGATTTTTGTATGGTATTTGAATATTTAAATGTAATATTTATGTTATTTCCGTTCGCATACGATTTTATGGGGGCTAAGGCTGGAGCATATGGGAAACTAATATATGTTTTAAATTCGTCCTTTCGAGCTGTAGAAATGGATTAGAATTTTTTTTCGATCTTTTGAATGGCATCTCTATATGAAATAAATTGGGTATTTTAGTTCGATGAAATTCCAGATAAGGTGGTTTATTTCATCCTGAAGGAAGATGGGGTTGCATGTTCTGTATCCTCGGAGAAAAAGGGAAGAAAGAACAGATATCTTAACAGATTTGTCATGTAGTGAAAAGAAATGTATGTAAGCATTTGAATTTGTAGGTTTTCGATAGACTGAGCACTGTATCTGATTATTTAAACGGTGGATGTTTACATCCAGAAGCGGTAAAGAATTGTTCTGTTCCCATTCTACTTTGAATTCAATCGATGGATGTAACGAATTCAGGTTGTTGAAAAATTCATTGAAATTGTTATTGTCTAAGGACCATGCCGATAGGATGTCCTCTACATATCGGAAACAGATAAGAGGTTGGGAATGGACTCTAGAGAGGAGGGACGATTCATAGTTTTACATAAAAAAATTGCATAGGATGGGGAAAAGAGTATTTCCAATGTTTAGGCCACATTTTTTGGCGAAAAAACTATCATCAGCTGAAAACCCATTATCAGTAACACATAAGCGCACTAATTAAATAATTCTCTCTGATCCTACAAAACTGCGACCGAATATTCCTTCAGGATGAAATTAACCACCTTATCTACAATTCCATCGAACTAAAATACCCAATTTATTTCATATAGAGATGCCATTCAAAAGCACGAAAAAACTTATATTCCATTTCGACACCGCGAAAGGACAAATTTAAAACAGATATTAGTTTCCCATATGTTCCAGCCTCAGCTCCCATAAAATCGTATGCGAACGGAAATGACATAAATATTACATTTAAATATTCAAATACCATAGAAGCCGGCGTATATCTAATCCCCTTCATTTTGTTTAGTATTTTGTTCGCCTCAATAGACTGAAGTCGCTTCCTTTCATTACTCAGTTGAAAATGGCATTAATTAGCCCAAACTGGTTCTGTTGTTATAAATAAATTAGATTCAAATATTGTGGTCTATTTTTATTTTTATCACTGGAAATATATCACGTTTATGCGATAGCTTCTATAGCTTCTAATATATATATATATATATATATATATATATATATATATATATATATATATATATATATATATATAAATATATATATATATATATATATAAATATATATATATATATATATATATATATATATATATATATATATATATATATATATATATATATATATATATAACCCCCCTAAAATAAGAAAAAATGATACACATGCGTTTTTGTCTTTTAATAACACCAAACATAAATCAAACTTAGATTAAGAAAGAACGAAGAGAGAGAGAGAGAGAGAGAGAGAGAGCTAAAGGAATAAAATAATATAAACTCTGTTAACCGTAATAGAAAGTGAAAAATAGTTAGGGTTCACCGTTTTTGCTTTTCAGGTCACTGCGGTAATCACTCTGCTACCATCCAAACCGCCACAAAAACTATGCTCCAAGTCAGCTTATAAGCAGAACAGTCTAGATAAGTCCCTATATATTATTATATATGTGTCATTAGGCATCTACAATGTAACGTGCTATTGTGATTTCCAGTTTAAATATATATATATATATATATATATATATATATATATATATATATATATATATATATATATATATGAAAAGAAACCACCATAGGGCTTTCGCCATATTGCAGACTATAAAACAATACAATACAAAAGAAAGAGAAATTAGACGGAAATGAGCAATGAGAAAAGAAACGAGTTTTCTAAAGGTAAGAAAAAGGGACATTGGAAGATTACAAGGATCAAAGAGAGCAAAGAACGGCACAATGAAGGCAATCCATACAGAGAAAATAGAAAGAACGCCAAGTGAAAAAAGTTTAAATAATCAAAGCCTCCAATTTCCCATTCCTTTTTACTGCATTGATATATATATATATATATATATATATATATATATATATATATATATATATATATATATATATATATATATATATATATATTCTAAAGATTTCAGGATAACAAATCTCATCTTCTGTGGCATTTTTCACTAAGAATAAAAATATAGTCATTATACCTAATGTAACCCTATGTTTTATGGCTGTCTGCTTGTTATAGAGGAAGGGTTTCAGTTTAAATATATAAAGCGATTCGAGAATATTTAAATCCCTCGTACAACGAACTGACCTTGTGCAAAACCTTGAAATTGTTATTTTTAAAGGAGGTTCCGATGTGTCGGTATAGATCGCGGGAGAGTCTCTTTCGTGGAAAGAGAGACAAGCCCGCGTTGACAGACGGCGTGCTGTGAAGAGCGAATAAGCAGTGTTCGTTGCGTTGAACCGACACAATTGACGTCATCATAGGCGACGCAACGGCAAAGATATACATGTATACATACCTAACGAAATATCACTCGTTAGGAAGGAAATTCTTGAAGCGGAACGATGACGCAATTTTAAATTGATTGATCAAAGTAATTTAACATTCAACTATGGAAAATTACTATTTACAAAAATTTGAAGCTCTAATTTCATCAATATGCTTTTGTGGCCAAAGTCGTGGATTTTTTTTTAGTAACGCAATTTTAGGAACGTTATATACTGGGTTGGATGCATTGTAATTTATGTTAGGAAAGCTGTTTAAACAATTCTAAAAAAATTGCTGTGTATGGCCATTAAAAATATTATTGTTCTAGCTAACTAAATGTTAAATTCAATAGACCGCAATTGGAACGTTTACTCATTGTATACAATATGATATTATATTATATATGTATCTCTAAGAGGCTCGATCTGTTCCTGCGTGACAACATTGTTCACTCATAACTAACGGTCATTCACGCATGCGCGTAAACTGGCGGCCGCGCGCGGTGAAACGTTTACTCATTGTAAGTATATTACATGATATTATACGATAGAGTTCCAGCTCTCCTAAATCTGCCTTCAACCTATAAATAATAATTATCAGCAAGTAAAGATATTTTCGTGCCACAATATAAGAATTTCAAACATGCATCTACATTTATTTGCGACAGAACTTTTTATCCAGGGCAACGCCAGATAACTACGCTAGTAAATTATAAGTACGTTCCAATAAGGTGAAATAGTGTTTACTTCTAATTAGTGAGAATTAAAACTAAAATAAATTAGAAGCATACAAGTAATCGTTGGTTTAAGGTAAATTGTGGTTAGAAATTATGACGAAATGAAAGAGAATTATTTTTTTCATCGTCGATCATAAATTTTATATTTCTAGGACATGAATTGTAATAGTTTAAGAATTTAATAGTTATTCTTGCAAAGAAACAAATACAAAACGTGATTTATATAACCCTGGGAAAATACAGGCTTAGAACTATTATTATAAACATCTAATCATTGGTTTCTCAAAATAGCACAAAGGAAGAGCCACGACCACAGCATCAGTCTACTTATGCAAATAATTATTAAATATGAAAAAAAGATTCGCAAAGAGTTGAAGGTTTTAGAAAAAGATTTGGGGGCAAAAAAGAGACCCAATCATAATATCCAAAAATAAAATATAAGCGAATATTAATATTTTACCTTAAAGGGATTTTGATGACGAGGTCTTTCAAAATCTAAAGTGTCCCTTTTTATAAGAACGTCTGCATTATTAAAATGAATTAATTCTTAAACAAATCAATGAGCCTTATTAACTGTGTATTTATTGACGGAAAATGGAGAAAGGATTGAAACTAAAACATCCCTAACAAATATTAAGTATTTTAAACAGCAAATATAAAGCGAAGGGACAAGTTAAGTTTGTATGTTTTGGGAAGTCCTTGTATTATGCCAGGAGCTAAACCATAAGCAACCAATTGATCATATATTTATCAAATGAAACGATTTTCAATCGTTTACTGATTTTAATTAACGGTATTTCTTTTTGTTCGCATTGTTAGTGCTATTATATTCTTTATACCTTACCTAATTTAGATTTAAAATATTCTCATTTTAGAAATACTGCTGACGACGAAATTTCTTATCTCGAAATATTTGAAATAAATCGAATTCAAGATGTTCTTTGTATCCCTGGTAGCCCTGATATTTTTTAAAATTGTAATTATCTTCTTCGATCGAATACACTGAAATAATATATATATATATATATATATATATATATATATATATATATATATATATATATATATATATATTTAAAGGCCCAAGGAAAAGGGTAATTGGTAACACAACCGGAAAAACACTAAGGAGAATATTACATGTACCAATGAAAGCTTTCGAAGGAAAATTGGAGATGTAGATAAGGGAAAGATAGGGCAAACTATTTTAACCGTTATATGAAAATAAATAAAGAAGTTGAATTTGAACCTTTGTCATCAAGCGCTCATCGCTTATATGACTAAAACGCCCATCGCCAGAGCTACCATATATACAGTCGCCGCAACGGAAGTCTGGACCTTGGTCATATTATATGATATAGGTCCAATAATCGTTGCGGGGAAAATGCTATAATTGATTAATGTTTTGTTGCGGTTTCTGGCAACGTCTGTTAGGTATATATGCGCATTGTGTCCGCTGTATTATTCAGTACACGCTCAGACTTGGTCGTGAGGGGACGCTCATTTTTTTGCGATGTGATTTTCATTTTGGTGGTTTCTTGAAGATATTTGGGTGATCATATATTTTTTAACTAGCACTCCAACCATGGGTCTCAAGCCTCTCGCAAACGAGGAAAAGGTCCGTATTATCACTTTGAGGGAAGAAAATGTTAATATAAGTGAAATATGCCTGCGAACAGGGCGGGCAAAATCTACCGTAATGGCGCTCCTCTCTGCTGCCCGTGAGCTTCCCCCAACACCATACCCTAACATTAAAAGCGCCAGGAACCAGAGAAAAAGACTACACTGGGGACAGATTGCTTGCTGAAGAAGGCTGTTATAAAGAACCCTAGGATAAGAGCCAGACAACTCGAGTAAATGTACCCTAACCTCCTCCAAAATGTCTCGGAACGGACCGTACAGCATCATGTTCTGAAAGATTTGAAACTGCCCAGCCGTACTGCCGCGCTCAAACCGCTGTTGAATGACCGCATGAGGAAGAAGAGGCTTCATTTTGCAAAGCAGCACAAGGGCTGGATAGTGAAACAGTATTCAGAGGTCATGTGGCAAATGAAAGCCCTATTCAGGTCATAAGGCCGCACAGAGTAAAGTTTAGGAGGCCAGTTGGGTCAAATAGGTACAGCCCCCAATACACAGTGAACACTGTAAAACACATTTCCTCAGTTATGGTTTGGGGTTGTTTCAGTTCCAAGTTAGGAAGAGGTGGTTTATATTTCCTGCCCAAGAATGCGACCATGAATGCGCAGCGCTACAAGGAAGTTTTGGAAGGTCATCTATTTAATCATATGGAACTTCATGGAACATCCATCTTTATGCATGATTCATCTCCTTGTCACAAGGCTAATTTGATCAAGTAATTGCTACAGAGAAAGCGCATCAACGTGTTGGACTAGAGTGGGAACAGTTTCAATCTCAACCCCATTGAAAACGCTTGGAAAGTCATCAAAGACAAGGTTAATGGGGCCAATGTGTCATCAGTGCAGGACCTTCAGGAGGTCATCAAGAAAGTGTGGTGCACCAACATGGACTTGAGTTACTTCGAAAATCTTGTTGCAAGTATGCCCAAAAGGATGCAGGATGTCATCAAGGCCAGTGGGGAGATCATAAAATATTAAAAGTATCAACAAAAGTGTTTTTAATTCTATTAACCTAACCTAATGGAGGTAAATAATATAAAAATAACATAAAATAGTGAGGGTCCAGACTTCCGTTGCGGCGACTGTATATATATATATTATATATATATATATATATATATATATATATATATATATATATATATATATATATATATATATATTAGTGTAGATGTGTAGCAGTCTTTCCTGATGCAAATTGTGTTAAAGACCATGGTATATTTCGACATGATCAGTTTCTTTTGGCAACTTTATATTCTTCTTACTGTCTTTTTTTAGTCCATCTTGTTGATGGTAGATCAATATAGGATAAATGATAATTTTCATTGGGTCAAATTTAAGTAGAGATTTTAATTCTCATGGTACACCCATTTTGCTCCCAAACTAATCTGCTTTCATCCAATCATGTGAAGCTTTCATTTTGGGGGAGTGGCCCGTGGATTTATGTATCCGAGATTGTTCAGGGAAAAGTGAGGGGAGCTGGGGGGATATTTGGTGTGTTCGCGTTTGTTCGTTTTTAGATATTATTAGATTGCATTATCTTGTCTCTCGGGAATTCCTGTCCTCGACGCAGCATTGAATAGTGAGAGCTGAAATATCTTGCGCGTTTGCTATTGCGTCACGAATAATTTAAGTGTCTGAACTTGCGCGAGATTAAACTTTATTGAACCTAGAAAGACTTAATGTCTGGAGTTTTTCTGTCATGCGGTTTTTTTTTATAATAAGTTTGTTTAGTTCTGAGTATACATCATTTCTCTAATTGTTCTAGCCCGTCTAATTTTCGTCTTTTTCTAAAGGACTAATCGTAGCCTCGGATAATCTTGTGACATCATTATTTGTCTAAGTTACGCATTATAAAATAGCTTCTGTTATATTATTGTTGCCATTTTCTAATGAAATTTCTGTTGCTTGGTGATTATGTTTATGAAACTTCAGTTGGTTTCTTCTATTTCTCATGCCCTTCACTCTCTTGTTTTAGATCTATTTTTGATATTGCTTTAGAGCTATCTGTGGTCGTTTGTTACCTGTGTTGAGGGAGTTGATATCCAATATGTCTTTAATAAACCTTCTCCTGTTTACTAGTATGTAATCGATCTCATTTTTTGTTTTATTTGGCCCGATCGATGTCCCTCTTCTGTTTTGTCACTTTTGGAAGATGTTCATGATGTAAACGTTTGCTCTTTCTGAAAATTATACTGCTATGTTTCCACGTTCATTACCATCGCCGATTATGATTTTCGTGTCGATTAAATATCATATGTCTGTTCTCCACTATTTACATTAAAATCCCCCATAATTATTTTGAACTCATGGTTACCTTGCGTATGTGCATTCACGAGTGCTGCATAAAAGTGTTTAACCTCCTCCTCTAAGAGATCTTGTTGCTGCCTATATTGTTATTACTTATGTGGAATACCTATTTGATATTTTAATTATGTCTTTAAATAATATTCTTATAATTTTTGTGATGAATAAGTGCCAATGATGCTTCATTTTCTTCAATTGGTGGAGCTTAATGTCATATACAAGTAAGTCTGCGAATATATTATGCAAGAAAGTCCTCATTTGTCGTCGGTCTGTTTCATTTACTCGGTATGCTTCACTCCCATCTGCTACCTAAGTTATCTATCCACTGGCATGGGCAGAGGTTCGATCGCCTTCGGAGGATGAGGCTGTGTTTTGCGGTGTGCCATTATAGAAGTAATAGGCTAGAACAGTACTTCTCAAACTATCTGATGTGGCGTACCGGCAGTTTTTTTTCCAATGTGCCAGGGACCGGAAATTTTTCTTAGTAATATTAATTTAAACCGGAAACAATATATATAATGAATATAATAAAAGTTGAGAATTTTTTTATCTTATATTTATTTTGTAAACAAATAATACAATATTACATAGGCATTTTATAATCTTAATCTTTACTAATGGGAAAGTTGAGGCTGCTTCTTCTTTGTCAGTTTATCTAACCGTCGTTCAATTTAGGACAGTGCCACGTGCAATGGAGAATGAATTTCCATATAATTTTTGTAATTTGTCTTAATGCCACTCATGGTTGAGAAGCCATTTTCGCAGAGGTATGTTGAAAGAATTGAGAGAAGAGTTCACAGATCAATTTCACTAAGCTCATGATGTTCTGCTTTTACTTTAAACCAAAAGAAACCAAGTAATGTTGTAGTTTCGAAACTCCTCTTCAATACTTAGTCACCAGCCAACTCCAACAATTTATTTTCCATAATGACACTTAAGTCATCTTGCAGTGGAATAAACGGATTTCGGATCCATCCATTTCCTTTCCGTGGATCTTCTTCTGCTGGAAAGTATAACTGAAATCGGTCTTCCATATTCGTCAAGTGTTCTCTGATGACATTTCGTAGAGATGTAATATTAAGGTATTCGCCTGCATCAGTGATAATTTTTGCTAATTAATGAAACATGTCATAACAATCTCTTGACACTCGACTCTTCAATGCTTTTAGCTCTCATTTATGCCCGTCGATCTTGTCTGGTATTGTAAAACGTAAGCCATCGTTCCCTGCATATAGGTGTTGAGATCATTAAAGATGTCAAAGATATAAGTCAGATTGGCTAACCAATCCACATCTCAGAACAATTGTGACAAATTTGTTTTTTTTTGTCCTAAAGAAACTCGACAAGCTCGGTTCGTAACTCAAATACTCTTGACACGACTTTCCCCTTCGATAACCAACGTATATCGGCATGCAATAAGAGCTTTTTATGATCAGCTCCTATAGTATCACATAATGAAGTGAATAGTCTCGAATTTAAAGCATTCACCTTTACATGGTTCACAATTTTTACAACCATGCTGAGCACACTGCTTAGTTGTGTTGACATTTTTTTGTTGCAAGACTTTCTCGGTGAAGGAAGCAGTGCATCTACTTGCATTCTGGGACAAGCGCCTTAATCTGGTAACCACTCTGGAATGCCCTCCTATCATTGCGGGAGCGCCATCAGAACATACGCCTTCACAAAACTTAAAATCCAACCCATATTTGTTAATGATGTAGTCGCTCACAGTCTCGAACACTTCAAAACTAGTTGTTTTTGTCGGTAGTGAAACAGAGAAAAAACCTTTTTCTTCAAATCACCTTCATGTTCAAAGCGCACATACACCATCAGAATTGCCATATTAGCAAAGTCTGTAGATTCATCAAGCTGCAAAGAAAAGTACTTTGCTAATTTAATCTGTCCTATGAGCTTATCTCACACTTCCGTAAGCCAGGTGGTGAATTCGTCGAGCTATAGTGTCATTTGAAAGTGGCACCTGAGCCACTTGCTTTGCCGCCGGCTCGCCGAGCATTTCCATGCCGACATCTTGAATACACAGCCTATCACTAGCATCTAACCAATTGTGTATGGCTTTTTAGCCTTAGCAACTCGAAGTGCTACTTTATAAGAAGTCCACAAAGCACAAGTATTTATGTGTCACACTTCAAAGATCTGTTTCTGACAGCTTTTTACATCAACATGCTTTTTTTCAAAGAACTCTTTCGGCTTTGGACTCATTTCTTTATGTTTTGTATTTAAATGTCTCCTGAGATTTGATGGCTTCTTTAACATCGCCGTTATCTGATTCAAAATTACTTGCGCGTTCAGGAACCGGATGTCTCGGCTTGATAAATAAGTCCATAGGGCCTCGCTTCGCCATCTGTAAATTAGGGATAACAATAATTAATATATATTCCATAACCCCAGGTATATACTTGATTTATGATATTAGGATGAAAGCCGAATAAATGCAGTGGGAATTATTTTATTGAAAAAATATGTGTGAGAGATCATTATTAGGATAAGAAGATAATATAAAATTATATTACAAACAGGATAAAAATGGGAAAATTAAGATTATTCGTACTTACATTCTCAGAGCAGTGGGCTATGACAGGGCCCTAAATGACAAACGCGCAGATATCCGTATGATGCTCTCTATTTAACTTCTTGATGGTAACTGCGGGTGACCAGCCTATTCACAAGGTTGCCAGATATCGCCACTCACCAGAGCTCCACTACCTCAACTCACTCCCTTTTGATCTCTCCACTTTCTTTCCCTTTCTACTCTTTACACAATATATAAAACTTTAATAATCCTGATACTACATAATAATCGACTCTGCTAAAAACCCTCTTTTTCATTATAAATTATATTTGAATCATATAGTGGAGGCATATGACAACCCAACCGTCGCGGGGCCCGACCGGACATTCCAAAGCCCACACAGCTGCCAGACATCGCTAGAAACAACTTCCTTTCTACAAGCGTGAACACTAATATACTCTTAATATTACACCAGTAAGTTATGGTAAATACAAAATATATTGTCATATCATAAATATACTACATTTACTTGCAAAATCTCTACCACGGTCGACCGGCCAGCTGATGAGTTGTTTACTGCAGTGCATGAGGCGAAGTTACTGAAATTATGCTATTGTTTCTTTCTTTTCTGGAAACTCGCCGCGTACCGGCACCAGTCCGCGGCGATTTGGAACAGGGTCCAAAGTAACAACAATATCAGAGTGCCCCTCCCCCCCGCCAACTTATGTGTAGAATCGCCTGATATGTATTGTCTCGCACGTAGGACATGTTTATATATTAGGTCATCAAAGAATTAAGTTCGTTTTGAAAACATAAAACATATTTTTAGAGTTTTTAAATTATTCCAAATTTGTTGGAAGCTGTTTAAAGATAACTAGTAATGCTTAGGGCTTTTTAAACTAGAAAAACAGCGTTTGGGAGCTATATTACCTGCCTAAAGCACATAGTTTACAACGGCTGCAGATTGCTTCATCTCTATAGGCTTGAAATGCTCGTAAGCAATTTCTGGTCAGACTGTTACGGAAGATGAAAAGTGAGCTTGTTACTGTTAACTTTTGTGGAAAAAACAATGGCTTGAAGGCAAACAAAAAACAATTCCTACTCTTAGACGTCATCACCTAAAGTAGAAAGCTATGATTTGCATTTGTTAGGGTAATCGAATCGGACTAACCCCCGCCAAACGAATCGCATAATCGTAATTGGACAGCAGAAAATTTAAAGTGATTTGTGATTAATCCTGGTCGACGTCGTCTTTGTTTTTTCGCAATCGCAGTTTCTTAATAAATTTTTCTATATTTTTCTCAAGTAAATATTTTTTTCATTTTATTTTATTATATTCACACTTTCGTATTTTCTCTATAATATAATGCGTAAAATATCATGATTAATTATTAAATAATATAAAATAAAAAGGTTATATTTTAAAAGTATAAAGTATGTATAATAAGAGTTTAGTTTTTTGTTTTAATACGCGTCTCATATCGGTTAAGTGACGCGCCGCACCAGTTTAGAGCCAGCCATCGTGGGAGCAAGCTGCTGCTGCGCTGTTCCCTTGCCACCACTTGTGAATGCTTCAAAGTAATCCTTCTGTTTTCATTTTCCTGCTATTGTGGACCCCAATGGCAGTAGGTTGCACCATTAATATTTACATTTAGTATTTCTATTCCGTTCTAGTTGTATTCATATGATCATATCTAGACTATTAGTTTCATAAAGTTACGATAAATCAAGCTTAAAGTTCGTGAATTAGCCATTTCATACAAGTTTCATCATGTATTCGTGCGCACCGGCTTCTTACTTGAGTGCACTTGCTTTTTGCTAGTTAGCATATTTGTAAATACTGAATTTTTGTACAGAATTTAGCGCGTGCAAAAGAAATATCCTTTTCGAAGACGGAGTTTTATTCACACTTTTGATAGCGGACGAAGACGCGTCCGTTACATCCAGTATGGAGAGACTTCTGACTCCCCAGCCCAGGGACAGGAACGCCAGCGGCGCAAACCAGAAGTTTCTGGGCTCCCAGCACAGCGAACAGGCAGCGGCAGTCAACGACAACATCATGGGGGGCGTGGGGGACACCCTGACCCTTCCGCTATCGCGTAGCGAGAACAGGATGTCGCTGGACTCGAACTAGGTGGCTGAGAGTAAAGCCACAATGGAGAGAGACAGCTCCAGCCTCAGCCAGAAGAACAGTTGGAGGCACATCACCCTGTTCTTCAAGGTCGTGGACAACAACAAGGCTATCCGAACCAAGTGCTCAAAGACACTCAAAGACGCGTCCGTTACATCCAGTATGGATAGATTTCTGACTCCCCAGCCCAGAAACAGGAACACCAGCGGCGCAAACCAGACGTCCCTGGGCTCCCAGCACAGCGACCAGGCAGCGGCAGTCAACGAGAACATCATGGGGACGTGGAAGACACCCTGACCCTTCCGCTTTCGCGGAGAGCAGGATGTCGCTGGACTCGAACCAGGTGGCTGAGAGCAAAGCCACAATGGAGACAGACAACTCCAGCCTCAGCCAGAAGAACAGTTGGAGGCACATCGCCCTGTTCTTCAAGAGCAGGATGTCGCTGAACTCGAACGAGGTGGCTGAGAGCAAAGCCGCAATGGAGAGAGACAGCTCCAGCCTCAGCCAGAAGAACAGTTGGAGGCACATTGCCCTGTTCTTCAAGGTCGTGGACAACAACGAGGCTACCTGCACCAAGTGCTTAAAGACACTCAAAATTCAGCAGAAAACAACTTCAAACTTGAAGGTGACTTTAAATTTATTTTATTTAATAATTTATTGAAAGACTTTTTTACCAGGATTCATAATTATTTGACAAAGACTAAACAGGCTAAAAGTTAGGCATTTATTTTTAGTTTTTACTATATGAATTTTAATTTATTTTTGTTTTTAATTTTTAGATACACTACCAGAGGTACAACCCAGGTCAAGTCCACGACCTCAAGGCAGCTCTCGAAGGCGCCAGCAAACGCGGCCGCTACCAGGACCACCCAGCCCAGGCCTGGAGCGTGTGGAACGCCCAGAACAGAAAGACAGTGACCGCCAATAACATTAAATCCGTTCTGGGCAAGAAGCTTGTTACCCCTGGCGTCACTAGGTGTAATTCTAGCCACGACGCCTACGAGTGCCTGCTGACCGAGGTGCTTGACTTGGACAAGAGGAACAAGATGAACCAGATCGGTCAGCGGCAGCAGCCCCACCCCCTGCCGCACATCACGCAGGACGACGTGCAGATCTGGTCAGAGTACGTCAAGGTGACCGACCCCTTCGCCGCCTGCCTAGACGTACTACAGGGCGAGGAGAAGGCATACATGGGGTGCCTTCTCCCCCACCTCTAGGTGCTCAAAGACTCCCTGGAGGCACTGTCACGCGACGATAGCATTGTCTGTGCCCCAGAACCTGGTGGCCCACCTCCTCCACGAGCCTGGAACAAAGGGCTTTGATGGCAGGTTAGTCATATTATGATATTATTATTTTTATCGTAGTGAGTTAAAACTTAATAAGTGCTCTTTTCTTCTTATATTATATTATTATTAAATGATCATAATCCTTGCTGGTCAAATAATTCATTTGAAATAAACTAAAATAAGTGTAATGAAATTAAATTTTTCAATTGACAAATCTGATATATTTTAAAATTTGTTTTAAAACTTTTCTTCTACTGCAGGTTCAGCCACCTCTTTGTGGACATGGACCTGCTGATAGCTACGGCGTTGCGCCCCCACCACAAGCTCGCCACGGTCAGGGCCATCTGCAGGAGACAGGACAATGATGTATACTGCGACCTAGTGAGGGACAAACTCATCAGGGACTTTCTCGCCCTAGTCCGGCCTGACGAGCACCTGGACCCTGCCTCCCAGCAGGTACCCCAGTCAGGCTCCAGCAGCATGGACTACCTGTTCGCCATGGAGGATGGGCAGTAAGAGGAGAGCCTCGAGGAGAAGGTCAGGGTAGAGGTCAACAACTGGTCAAGGAACCCGCGTAGGGGGAACCCGGTGCTCTCGCCCAATCTCTTCCCGCTCGAGTTCCGTGATGCTTTAGTAACACTCTTCCTCAAGCATAACTCGCCGCTCCCGAGCTCCACCTCGGTCGAGCACGTGTTCAGCTATGGGTCGGACATCCTCAGGCGTAAGAGGGCGGCCCTCGCTGCACCAAACTTGTAGGCTCTCGTCTTCATGAAGGGCAACCTCCACCTCCTTAAGAAGGCCCACGAGATGAAGGAGGAGGACGAGGACTAAGCTAGCGAGCTAAGAGTAGAGTAGAGTGGAAAACTTTAAATATTATGAGGTATATATAAAACAAAATTTTTAGTTGACCCTATCTTTTTTTCTGAGAGAATATATTAGTATTACTGTGTGTATTTTGTGTAATATGTACTGTATAGTTTAATTTTTTGGTATATTATATTTTAATTAAAATAAAATGTTTATTTTTTATCTTAAAAGCTTGGTTTTTCTTTGTATTAGTTAGAAATGGCTTATTTAGGGTAAAAAAAACATTAGATTCACTTTAGAAACATTGAAAATCGCTTTAAAAACACTGAATCACTTTTAAAAATATCGAATCGCATTTGAAAAATTTAATCGAATCGGATAATCGCTAATCGGACTTCAATTTGTTCGAATCGCGCCCATCTTTGTATATATATATATATATATATATATATATATATATATATATATATATATATATATATACGAGGGGCGGTCAATAAGTTTTGCGAATCGGTAGGGCAAAACAGAGGAAGGGTGATGGCTGTTTGTGAGGGTGTTATGACAAGTTATGACAAGTCAGGACCTGCAGCTGCACGCTCCTGCCTCGTCTATTTAAGAAGCAGTAGCTGATCGCAGATCGTCAGTCACAAATTTTTCAACAATAGCGAAGATTGAGCACCGCGCAGTGATCAAATTTTTGACCAAGGAAGGCAAGAATGCAAAGGAGATCCAGGAACGCATGGTTGCAGTGTACACCGACACCGCCCCGTCCTATGCAACCATTGCTCACTGGAATAGGGAGTTCCGCCATGGTCATGAGTCCATTGAAGATGACCTCTGTCCAAGGACGCCTCCCAATGTTTATATCTGAATTTTTGCGAGATCGTGGATTCCGCGTACGGGTGGGGGGAGCCCTCTCTGGCCCAAAGGTGCAGGAAGAGGGTGCCCCGCAGGGAAGTGTCCTCAGTGTCACACTCTTTGCCCTGAGCATCAACGGCATCACCTCGGTGCTGCCGAAAGATGTTCTCGCTACGCTCTACGTGGACGACCTTTCGATCTCTTTTGGCGCGGCCCAGATGCCAGCTCTGGAGCGTCGACTCCAACAGGTATTGAACCGCGTCTCTCGCTATGCCGAAGCGCACAGGTTTCGGTTTTATTTGGCCAAGGCTAAGGTATTGCACTTCTGCCGCCATCCACGGCTCCACCCCGACCCATATTTGTTTCTTAATGGGGTGCGCCTGGATGTGGTAGAATCGCACCGTTTCCTCGGTTTTGTATTCGACCGACGCCTCACCTGGGAAGCTCATATTCGCAGCCTTAGGGTCTCTTGTACCCGCGCCATGGACATTCTCCGTTCCGTGACGTTTAGCGCTTGGGGTGCTGATCGGGCTACTGCCCTACTTTTTTATCGATCCTTTGTTCGTTCGAACCTCTAATATGGATGCGAGTTTTATGCATCCGCAGCCGAGCGTTTATTGCGGAAGGTGGATTCGATCCACCACACCGGCCTTCGCCTTGCGATCGGTGCCTTCCGCACTTCATCCATTGAGAGCCTGTTGATCGATGCTGGGAAGATGCCACTCGCTCTGCGCCGCGTGCAGTTTATCACTCGCCTGTACGCGCGAGCCCGGCGCCTCCCTCAGTCACCAACAGCTCTCACTGTATCCACAGCTGATCTCGATGGTGCCTATGCCGCCGAGAGACGCCAGTCATACCCTAAGCCCTTTGGGTTTAGGGCCAGGAAACTCCTTCGAGAGCTAGATATAGCTCTCGGGCCGGTGGCGCTCTGGTTCTGCCCAGGACGCCACCCTGGAGGGTACAACATTTGGCTATTTGTCGCCACGCCTCTGCTCCCAAAGCTTGTACGGCGCCAGGAGTATTGCGTTTGACCTTTCTGGAGCACACCTCGTGTCACGCTGGAACTGTGCGAGTGTATACGGATGGCTCCAAGTCCCAAGAGGGGGTCGGCTTCCACGCTGTATCCCCTCTGTTTGAAGTCAGCGGGTCTCTTCCAGGCGCTGCGTCTGTCTTCACGGCCGAGCTGGTGGCAATATACCACTCGGTACGGGAGATTACGCGACGTGCCCGGTTCGGAGACCGGATTGGGATCTATAACGACTCACAAAGCGCCCTGAGTGCTATCGGGACATTGGAATCTCCGCATCCCCTGGTTCGCGATATCCGTGACGCCACGGTTATGGCGAGCCGGGCAGATGTCGAGATTATCTTCTGCTGGGTTCCTGAACATGTAAGAATTGCGGGGGATGAGCGCGCCAAAGAGTCCGCAAGGATTCTGCGACCGGACCAGCGTTTTGCTCTTCATCACACCGACTACATGGCAGGAATACGGGCAGCTCTTCGGACTGCTTGGCAAAGAAGATGGGAGACGATCGAAGGGAACTTAAAGTTGCGTGCCATTGCGCCGCGACTGTTCCCATGGACCTATCCCCCAATGCCGCGACGGCTTCAGTTCGCTTTCTGTCGTCTCCAAATCGGACACACTCGTGTGACGCATCGCTATTTGATGGAGCCCTCGCCTGCGCCCTATTGCCACGACTGCTTCGTCCCCCAGACTGTTCGGTACATTCTTGTCGAATGTCCCAGTCTGGGTAATCTTTGCGGACGTTACCTGTCCCGGTACCGGGATAGGTGGGGTCACTACCGCCTGTACCTTGTACTCGGGTCGAGTGCGTGCACCATGACTGGTGGACTTGTTGACTTTTGGGGCGAGGCCGGCCTTCTCCCTTGTATTCAACTTGTTTTTTTGTTATTGTTGTTTGTTTGATTTTTTCTTAGGTCGCAGGCTCCATGATTGTTATCCCCTTTTTATTGTTCTTTCTGTTAAAGTTTTTATTTTAAAGTAGCCTAGAACTGGGCTGTTTGTTTTCGGCGACTTATGCCCAAGTGGGCAGTCGCCAGATAGCCCCTTGAAAAAAAAAAAGCTATAGAGTGTCAAAGAGTGCAAGTTTGTAATCCAACAATAAGGGAGTTGTAATAGAGAAAGTGGCTGGTATCGAAGAAGTTAATGGCAATATCAAAGCTGTTGTGGTCGAAGTGGAAAGGGATGGATATGGCAGAGATTGTGGAGAAAGCATAGAGACCAAGGCAATAGCATAAAAATACCAAGAGGATGAAGAGAGATGCGGGAAAGCAGTGGAACAATAACTAACAACTTTTATTGAGTACCAAAACGCACCGCCGACGCAAGAGATGCATCATTACTAATGTGGATGGATTGAGTTTGAGATGGAATGGAGATAATCCAGTTGAGAACATTTCCTAAGCCACCCAGGAATTCAAGGAAGCAGTGAATTAGAACAGTGTGGTCCATCGTGGCAAATGCCATAGAGAAGTTCAGAAGTACAAGAATAGAAGGCTGATCAGATAGCGAGAAATATTGTCAGAGAAGAACGCAAAGGGGAGATGAGGGAAGATTTTAGAGGGACAGATATTTTCAAATAGCTTGAACATGAGAGGTGGCTTGTTTTCGTTTTCTGTAAGGATAACGCAAGTGTGAGCCTCACTGCCTGAGTTTTGGAGGGCATTGTATGGGTGAATAGCAATAGAATATTCAAAGGAGTATACAAAAGAGGATGATTCTGTTTCTGTGCCACGAGCACGGGATACTTAAAACGGTCTCTTGCATTCGCTTTTGTGTTTCCTAGGATTCAAAATAGTTAGGGAGAAGCTTGGAGCACGTTATCAACGAGTGAGGGTTCGGTGAAAGAAGGCATGTGCGTGTCGAGGAAAGAGGAGATTTTCTGATTGAAAGAGCGGAGGGCTATGTTGAGGTCAGCATAGGTGATGATAGACTATAAATGGGGAATGAAGAGAACCGAAAGCGCAGATTACGACAAGACTATCTCCTTAACTTTTTGATGGGAAATATTGTCCATAACCTGGACAGCTAAGAGCTCTTCTGTGAATAAATTGAATCATATTTCTAAGAGGAAACCGGGTGTGATTCGCCACAATTCACGCAATTGGTGTACATAACAGTATCAGCGTGCACAGCCTTGCAACAAGTAAAGATAATTTTGTGGTCACAGTGATAATATCCAGAAGGCTTGATGCTGTCTAGGTCAAATATAAGAGAAGTAGGGACGTTTCAAAACTTTCACCTGTTTTCACATCAAGCGCTCGATCTTTCATAGAAAACCCCTTTAACAAATTTCATTTTAGTGTGGTGTCACCTACAAATATTTTAAATTCAACATCCGAAGAGTGATCAGCATTGCTTCCTGGGGAGGATTAACTGCGTTGACCAGAGGGCACTTTTTGGTTCTCTACTAATAAAATTAGTTAATTCCTGGTACTGATTCGGCATTTGATACTCTGACAGCCTTGCTAGATCAGCGACGAGAACGACCACGAAACGCTTGAAATTGACTCACTTCGGAACCTGTGCATTGGCTTCGAAAAAATGCCCAATTTCTTGAGCTACAGTGTGGCTCGATGAGCCTACTACTGCTACTCCTCCAGTCGTACCGATCCTTGTCGCCTGCTCGATTCTGGAAAAAGTGAGTACTTATCTTCAATGTCCATTCCTTTATTATTAGACAGCCCCTGAGATAGCGAAGTTTTGGAGAGCACCTCCGTTTTGACCGGGCCGCGCGAAAGCAACTCCCCAAGAGGAAGATTAGGCGAGGGAGTAAATTCTCGTCGGAAGAAATGGGGGCTGGGGAGGCTCCTTCACCGTGAACACTATCCAGATTCTCGCTGTCGTGCATTGCGAGATCTTCGAAGGTCTCATAAGAAAGCGAGTGGAGAAAATTCGACGAAAAGGACCCTCCTTAACCGTAAGAGGAAACCTCTCCACCATGAACCATATCCAGGTTCTTGTGGTCAAAATCCATTAGGTCTGTCCGATTTGTTCATTTAACCTTTTCCGTTCTAACCATTGAGATCCATTCTACAATTTGGGTTCGCACCCACTAAACGCTCACCCTAGGTGCTTGGTCCGAGACTGGGCGCATAAGATACCATTTGGTACCACCCCTCTTTCCCGATAGCCAAACGTCCGGAGTACGGTGTGCCGCTGCCCCCCGGACGTAAAAGGAAACTGACTATAGATACCTAGATTTGGGGTAGTAGGAGGATAAGAATGTTTTTAAATAACACCCCCTCTTCCTCACCGACCCCGACCAGAGGTGAATAGATTATCTGCCCATCAGGGAAGTAGATAAGAAGGGTTTGGACCAGAAAGTAACAAAAAATTGGAACAGTGGAATGATCTAGAAGGAGTGAAGCCTGGGTAATCCAAGATTAGCAAAAAAACACCAAGAACTTTGGGGTCGAGAAGGCGCGCTACCACCCCTGGCTTCATTTGCATCAATGCTTTGCTTCCGCTACAACTTCCACCCCTTTTCCTAGAAAAGATAGGTTAAAATAGATGGATAAAAGAGAGTGGTAAAAAAGGACTCAAATGAAAATATCTACCAGGTATTGCAAAAGTCCTGTTATATTCGTTACAACGCTCATAACAAAGGACACAATCATAGTTTTGATCCAGTTATACACTTTTATATTGTTTTAATATATAAATATGTGTTTAAATTGCTATATTAATCAATGTGGCCACCCTCGGCAGCGAAACCTAAAGGCCTCGCAAACGTTGCGAACGAAATCCTTTTCATGCTGGCCTACACGCAGTTGACGGAGGACTTCAGCTCGTCGACTTTGCTGTGGCGGACCTTTCAAGCCTTACCCTTGACATGCGCACACACATTGTAGTCGATAAGATTGATGTCGGGCGACTGCAGTGGCCAAAATTCCTTCGACCTGAAGTTCATGTTCGATCCCAACCACTCTTGCACGGTCTTGGTTGTGTCGGCCGGGGTAACGTCCTGCTGAAAAACTTAGTCCGCCTTCTTCGTGATCTTTCTCATCCAGAGAAGGACTTTTGGATCCAAGATATCTCTGTAATCGGCTGCGGTGGCATCCTCTCGCCATTTGAAGCCACGCCGGCGTGCATTATCACAGAGGTTGGGTGCTTGGTCAAGGACAAGTACCGGACCTCGGAGACGTCCTAACCGAAGCTTACCATGCGGTCGTTCTGCTTGTTAATCACCCGATCGGCTGTGAAGGTATTTACATAAAAAAGAGAATTCAAGATCCATAAATCTTCATGTCCTTAGGAAGGCAACGACAGCGCTCCCGACGTTGTTCTCGCATAGAGTTGGTGAGCAAAGGCCTTTACACGCACTTCAAGCTCCTGCCGTCCCCCTTCTTGATGACCGTGGCCACCGAGATGTTCTTATTTGTGAACGCAGACATTTTGAACTTCGAATCACTTTTTGCATTCTTTTCTCACAACCAAATGGTTGACAATTTGAGGTCTGCCTGAACCAGGTCGATCTTTGAGGTCTTCCCCGTTCTTGAGCCTCACCGTGACTCTTTGGACGGTCATTTGGCTGACGTTGAGCCGCTTGGCGATGTCGGACTTGTTGTGCCCCGCGCAGGTGAGAGCAGGGATCTCAATTCTTTTCTCTTCCATCTCGACACACCTGCACACAATGTAAAAGACGTTTTAATGATACGTACTGGAAAAGGAGAACTCTATATTTGTATGATGGAACTTTCTCTCACAGAACTTTTTATATCCAAAACGCCTGGCAATCAACAAGCTTAAGAACAACTACCACGCCCTCGCAACCTCAGAGTCATCAGCTTCCATCACCAACCCTCTCCTCTCCATGTCTAAACTTGCATTTTACAATCTCTTTCATTTACTTGTCCATTTCTAGTGGCTGATGCTCGTTTCTAAATTTCAGATACAGACATTTCTCTCTCGTCCTTGACTCTAAGAACCGAATTTTTACGGACGATAACGGGATATTTTATAAGGGGCACATCCTATTTACTTTCCCTATCTCATTTATTTCCTCATACATTTAGTTCATTTAATTTCAGATATATTCTTCGCTTCTACCCTCCTTTACTTCTCTCTATATCTTTCTGGAGCCCGATGATCATATTACAAACTCATACTGTCAAGTATCGAACCCTATGGGCCTGCTCTCCAATTTAAACTTCATCGTTTAACACCAATGACTGAATAGAGCCACAAAACCCAATCGTTTCTCTTGCCTCATCTCTATATTCTCAATTCGCAAATATTTGTCTTTACCTTCTAAAATTGCCCTTAGCAGACATTTTAACATATTCCAAACAGTGCTGTAAAAAGTAACCTGCTTTGAAACTTAAGTAAAAGTATTTTTACCCTGACAACTTTTACTAAAAGTACAAGTAAAAGTCGCAAACTTAAATGTACTTAAGTAAAAGTATCTTATTCATGAAACACTCAAGTAGTGAAAGTAAAAAGTAGCGGCAAATACTAAAGTACCCATCACCTCAATCCCTATTCCTTATACTGTAGAGTAAACCCTTTTATATCCGCTGTACTGACCCTTATATATTGGAATTCAGTTAAACTGAACTTAGCAATCAAGCTGTAAATATCCCTCTATTGATAAGAGAGTCTAGTTTATATGAAAATAAAATTAACTCTACAAAATTATCCAGTTTAACAGAATTCCAGTTTGGTTAACTAAAGTAATTATTAGGTAGAAAATATACAAAGGGACTAATTACTGACATATTTTTTATTCAGCTTCACAAGCAACTGATTTTTAAAAGTTCTGAAAGGATGCATGTGATTGGTGCAAACATGAACAAGCACTTATGATTAGTTCAAACCAGAGTTCACACTTGTGATTGGTCATCGTCTGACTTTTGCTTTTACGTCTGTGATTGACCAATATTAACTAAGGACTAACGAATACTTCTATGCTTTTCCAACATAATAGAGTAAAAGTAAACTAAGAAACAATACACAAGTCGAAGTGAAAGTACTCAAATCATTGAGTACGTTTTAGGAAGTAAAAAGTATAACAAAGTTACTTGAGTACAGTAACTAAGTAATTGTACTTCGTTACTTCACAACTCTGATTCCAAAACTATAATTGGTACGTCGTTTATATATATATATATATATATATATATATATATATATATATATATATATATATATATATATATATATATATATATCTTCCATATCACTAACTATAATTTAAGAAGGGTTTTTTTAATATTTGAATAATAATTTCATCTTAGTTTGGTTATGACTTATGTTTTTTATCAAAGTTATTTCTAATAATTATTTTATAATATCAAAAAACAAAATGGTGAAGTTTAGAAATAAATATAAGTATGGATTTTTGTGAATTTTTTAAAACCCAAAGAATTACAAATGGTGAAGTTCAGAAAATATATATTTATATATCTTCTATAACTCTATATTTTAACAAGGTGATATTTTGAAAGGAAGGAAATTTAGTTTAGATTTCCTTTTTAAAATTATTATAATTGGCGAAGTTCAGAAAATTTATAAAAATTTAACCATGGCTGCTTTTTTTAGATTTTAAATTTTAATCTTAATAGCGCAGCGAAGCCATTGCCTGGTATATATATATATATATATATATATATATATATATATATATATATATATATATATATATATATATATAAAGCTAAATTCATTACTTTATGACTCAGTTGATATATTCAGACCTTTGTCCGTTTTATTAACGAGGACTAACAGATATTCCCTTCGTATTTTCGCTCTATACGATATTTTGCTACGAGCCAAACGAGCTTTCCTTTAACGTCTAATCGCTCTTTGAAATGACTTTTTCAATATAACATAGAAATGATCCCTGAGAATTGTCAGCTCGAGGTCAACTAACAAAATTACCTAGGATATCTTCTTTAGTGTTGATGCATTTTACCTCTACTATCGAAGGTCGATGCAATTTCGACTTTCTCCCCATCTAAAACATTCAAACAGATGCGTGAATTCCTGAGACTTGTGAAGACGTCACTTCAAGAATGCTGAAATTTATTTTTATTTCTCATAAATCTTAAATACGCTGCGGGGGAAAAGAGGAGACCTAATCCTTTTGGTGGAGGAAGTTAAAAAGGTTTTGAGGGGATCATAAACGCATTTTACCGCTTTTTTGAAATGTTATCCGAAGTCACATGTCACACTACGTTTAATTTGCTACGCTTCCGTACACACATACAATAAATAATTGGAATATGATGAAAATGGCAATTTCGAGTGATTTGATTGTTTTTCTACAAAATTCTCACAAGCAATGTTCAGATATTCAATCTTCTCTAGAGTGTCTCGCCAGATATTAGTCAACAAAGCATTTGGTAAAACTTTAGAAAAGCTACGCCGTATATTTGGTAGTAAAAACAATACTAATGGTTTTTTAGGCATTCCAGTCGTCATTTACAGCTTTGGTTTGGCGCCAAAGCAGTTATTTGTAAGATATAAATACCTTAAAAATAACTGCTTTCCGCGCCACATCGAAGCCGTACGTGACGACTAGAATGCCTAAAAACATCATTATTACTGTTTTTACTACGACCTAACCTACCGAAACCTAACCATAAACACCTAGTAAAGAAAAAAAACACTTACTCTATAGTGCCGGGGAAATCTGCTTTACGCGTCAAAACGAAGCCGAAAATGATGACTGAAATGCCAAAATACGCCATTAGTATTGTTTTTACGTACTTTATATTTATTTAGAGATTATTTGCATATGCGTTAGGTTACTGGAAGCCGTTATCAAGCCGTGCTGTGGGTTGCCATTCTAGCAGGCGGCCCCCCATACACCCCCCTCGCTCGCTTCGCTCGTGCCTCACGAGTAAGTAATACAACAAAAACTTTTGGCGCTAGAATCGAAATCAGCGATCTTATAAGCGCTTGCAGCATCCAGGTTACCAATGTGTGAGATAAGTTCGAATTAAATGTTGTCAATGTGTGAAATTCAGGGTTTCTATTATATCGGGAGACTGTAAGGCGGACTTAATTTAATTCCAATATTAATCCCATCAAGGCGTAGTATCTAAAAAATATGTACTTTCCATGACAAAACGCAACTTTATAGGACGACTGGAATCCTTAAAAATACCATCAGTACTTTTATAATACTAACCGCGCAATGGTTTCGCCTCTTACCCTTACGGGGGGGAGCTTGCGCTTCGCTACTAAGATTAAAAGTTAAAATCTAAAAAAAAACAGCCAATTATAATAATTTTAAAAAGGAACTCTAAACTATTTCCCCCCGTTCAAAAAATCACGTTGCTAAAATATAGTTATAGCCAAAATAGAAAAGCAGCCTTACTTAAATTTTAATAAATTTTCTGAACTTCACCAATTGTAATGTATTTTCTTTTAAAGCATTGGATAATCCTATTTATTTTTTCTGAATTAAACTATTTTGTATTTTCAAACTCTAAAGAAATTCTTAGAAATTACCTTGATAAAAATTTAAAATATACATAAGTCATAACCAAACTAAGATTAAATTATTATTCAAATACTCCCAAAAATCCCGTTCTTAAATTATAGAGTTAGCGATGAAAAATACGGCGTAGGTTTTCAGAAGTTTGACCAACCATTTTCTCTATTTTCAACGGTTCCGAATTTCCAATTGGACAGATCACCGCGCTTATCGATATGTCTTCCATCGTCACTCTCAAAATTATTCACATCGTGAGAGTCACGATCTTCATTTTCTGTCCGAATTCACCTTAGATATTATCTGGACGCTTGGTGTTGAAAATAGAGCGGATGACGAGCTTAGATAATCAGAAACAGAAATTATTAATCTCCTGCCCTATGCCACAGTTCTCGCGTGACAATGGTACCATTACTTTCCCATCATAAGGTCAAATGACGGAGCAACAAGTTAAGCAAAACTCTTCTCTTATCATTCTCTAACCACACACACCACGCACACTAGCAGTCGAAGCCCCATCTTCGAGTTTTTTCAAACCGAACTCTCTCGTTACCAAAGGCTCGACTGCAAACATCAATCCCGAATAAAGTAAATGTTCTCAAATTAAGGTTTTCTCAGATTACCAATATTCTTTAAAATTTGAATATTCTGCCAAATTTTTATGTACGTATCTTGGATCCCTTAAAAATAATATATATTCACTTGTTCCGAATTCTTGTATTAAGAAATTTTGTTAATCAACTTCTAGCCTTCCCCATTCGAGAGTTAAAAGGACAACTAGTCTGATTTCTTTACAATTCGTATGGTGCAACATAAAAAAAAACATGCAACATGGTCCTTTCCGAGAAACAGTTGCCAGATACGAGATTTGTAGAAGTTCATATGGACATCACGGGTCTTCTTCCCAATTTGTTGGCTTTAATTATATCCTAGTATCTGTTAATAGCTATAAAAGATAATGGGAAGCCATTCCTCAAAGTATTTCGGACAACGGCATCTATTTTGAATTTGATTCCTTTCCAGATTTCGTAAAAGCTTCTTGTATTGACCACATTTATGCCTCAATTCAAGCGCATTAGCAAGGCCAAATAATAAGTATAAAGTTCGCTCTCTCAGACGTGGAACTGCAAGCAAAAATGATTCTTAAACTAGTTTTCTTCCGTCCTAGTCGCTTTAAGTCAAACACAAACATATCCCCTGCAGAATTACTATAATGATAAAAATTAAAGCTTCCCGATACATTTGTGGAATCATAGGAACCTCCCATCCCCCTTAGCTCATGTGGCTAAGCACTTAAGGTTATAGTACAAATAACTATTATCCGTACCCGTCCTCCTAATTTACAGTAATCTAGACTTCACCAGACTTCGGTTCATGTAGGCAGGTACTTGTAAGAAGAAAGGCAATAATTCAAAACCAGTCATAAATCTCCAATTGCTTATGTCGTTTCCATTCAAACGAGTTATCCAGCCCCCATTCTGACCAATTCTGTCAATTTTCTTCTATAGAAAGAAAAATTGCACTTTTCTCTCGTTCAAGCGAAAAGTCCTAAATCTCCGACAATATACAAGAGCACATCCATCTCGAACACATCTCAATTACTTAACAGTTATGTGCCTACATTTACTCATTGTTTCTACAATATCTTCTATTCTACATTTTGCTTGTGTATATCACTCGCTGTTTCTTTTCCTCCATAACGGGAAAATATCCCATCCTTCTTTAAAGCAAAGTTTTATTACACTGTATCGGTTGTCTACGATTGGCTATAATTATTTTTTGTGCTTATTGTCATGCTAGAGTTTAAATTGTATTTCATTTTGCTTACTTTGTGTTCGCAAGTATTGAAGGTCTGTATTACATAATAATGGAAAATAAAGAGTGTACGATTAATATTATTTACTTAAATTTATTAGACGTAAATCAACGGATGCATTTCAAATGAAAAGGGTTGGAATAGGCTTATAAATATAATGGAGGGCTGGTAAAAGTAAAGAAATACACACATGGTTGTGAGTACTCCGCCTATCACCTCAATAGTCAGTAGGTAAACTCATAGATTTTATCCTTCAAAGGGGTACTGTTGGGGGAATTCATAAAGGAAAGAAGAAAGTCGTTGAGAAAAAATTACCCCATTAAAGGTGATTTGTGGGTGAACTTCTTTGATCTGGAAAACTCTTTGAATGGGCGATTGGCTTTATTTTTAACTCTTTTGAATCGACTTTACCAAACACTTCATTTGATATAGGAATAAAGCTTCTCACGTTTTTCTGCAATTCTTTATTGTTAATTCTCTTTCTCAGCTTCATAAATGGCAAAGGAAAAAGAAAACACGCCTATATTAGCTATGAGAAAGTCTTAAAACATGGAAAGAACTCAAGCGTATAATAATAATAATAAAGTAAATATTATGCGAAGAGGACTTTATCATATATATCTTAAGTGCGTGTCTTGTGAATCAGACATGGTAGTGTAAGAGAATAAATGAAAGCCATACAGGAGAAAAAGGAAAAACTGAAAAAAGAAAATTAGGCAAAGTCAAGGACATACCTCGAGGCAGCGACGACGCCGAGAAAAATTGAAACAAAGGCAACGACTCTACAAATGCCAAAAGAAGGGACAGAAATTGTGAGTATGATCATGTTTGCACAACTGGCTCACCCCGAAACGTTTGCGGAAGAATTAAAACGACTTCTGCAGATAAACGGAGTAAGAAAGAAACTATGGTTCACGCCAAACCCCGTATCCAAGGAAATATTGAAAATACAATTCACCGACGACCCAGAAGAAAATAATAATAAAGAAACAACAGGAAAAGAAGAGGAAGGACCAGAAGAAGATGAAAAACAGTCGAATATATCTCCATGGAAGAATCCCCACCAAAAGAGAAGGAAAAAAGGAAAGAAGAAAAAGAAAACTATCGAAACAGAAGAAGAAACCACTACTACTGAGGAAGAGTTCGAGATAGAGGAAGCAACGAATTACAAAAGTCCAAAAAAAAGGATAAACATAGACAAAGGAAGAATGAAGAATAGGAAACACTTGAAAAGAGGAAACATCAGAAGAAGAGGAAGAAGAACGCACGAGGTACCATGGGGTACCCCTCACGGAAGAGAAGTACATCCTGGAGGAAGGATGCTTCTACAACGCCAGAGACGTGAAATTCCAGGTCCTCGGGACACCCACGCGCAAACTCCCAGTATGAGACCAGGTGAAACTGAGCCAAGGAATCTGTCATGGGAAGTTTAAGTGGATCTACGATGGAGCAAACTCACCGTGGGAGATCGAAGGAACGCTGGCAGACAACACGCTTTGCATACTTTGCAGATTCGTGCGTCCATTCGGTGAGCAAAAACTCTTTTAAAAAAGTTAAAACCGAACAAAGAATATTAATGTCACAATTAAACTTCCCCCCAAACTAACAGAAGTGAAGGTGTTAAAAAGTTAATAGTTAATAGAAATGGTGTTAAAAATTGCATTTAAGATTTACAAGTAAACAAATTAATAATTTGACTAAGTGCATAACCAAATTACTCAGTGGATAAACTAATAAGTGAATAATTAAATTAATAGGTGATAAGTAAATTGAAGATAAATAAAGTGTGTAATCGCATAATCAAAAGTAAATAAAAAACATAAATAATGAAAAATGTAGAAGTAAAACGAATAACCATGATAAAAATAGAATAAATGAAGTGATAATGACAGCTTAATGACCCTTTTACCCCGTTTTGTGTTTCTTGGTGTTTTTTTCTTTTTGTTTTTCTGATATGTACGCTATTTATAGACTTTTGTAACAAATGCATTCTCAGTATACGACTGAAGAGGGTATGATAAACTACATACCGAAACTAGTCTCGTAAATTAAACTTTTGGTTCCTATACAGTGGTTTCACTATCATATACCATAACTCGTCATTGAATTATTTTACATATATATGATATATATATATATTTATATATATATATATATATATATATATATATCATATATATTAGCGGCCATAATGATTTGGACACAGGTTTCCATCACAAAACTTACAGTGGCTTAAAACCAAATAATGGTAAGTAATGCATGATAAATTACAAATATATATTAAGCATAGCAAAAGTTTTACATCTATATTATGCATGTTAGCATGGATGAAACTGCAATTTACGTGCAAAAGAGCATTTTTATTTCAAAAATATGGTAGTCGATTGGGACAGATAACACAACAGACATACCTAGATGAGAAGGCACAAGGATACAAGCTACTTAAGAAATAATTTTCGGGTGTTACAATATATTAGTACTTGGCATGTAGACCTTTACCATCAATTACGCACTGACATCTTCTGCCAGAGGAGCGCACTAACCGAAGGCTTTCTTCTGGTCGCATTTTTCTCCATTCTTCTTGTAATATTTTCCAAAGTTCTTTGACGGTACTTGGGGTTTCTCTCCTTACTTCCCTCTCCTAGCTTCTTCCTCAAATTTTCAATCGGATTGGGATTCGGGAAATTCTTCACCAACTTTACTGTGTGGTAAGGTGCTTTATCTGGAATGAAAAATGGCAGGTTGGGCAGAGGTGGTCCCAACATGTGCTTGCAGAACTTTCTTAAAAACGTAACCATTCACTCTGTCCTGCAAGCGGAATTGTGGGCTAGTACCTTCCGCTGAAATTATGCCCCACACGCACCATAAGCCCAGTGCCGGCTCGTAGCTAAAATTAGTGCGAGTGCTGCCTCAGACTTCTTTTAGTATTGTTTTAATATTGTGTAAAAAAAAATAAACATATAAAAAGAAAATTTATAGATAAGCCTGATAAAATCCTAAACAGAGCAAAATCAAACATTTTTTACTTACTAATAGCCTAAATTGTTACAGTTTAAGCTTGATCTATTCATTTAAAAACGAAATCCATTTTTCTTTTTTTAATTTGCGTGAAAAGATTGATTATTTTCTCCTTGATCTCTGGATGACTACTAAAGAATTTTTCTCCATTGAAAGCACTGCAAGTGCATTGAGTCTTTCAGAATTTATAGTGCTCCTTAGAAGTTTTTTAATTCTTTTCAGTGTTGAAAAGCAGCGATCTGCCCCTGATGTAGTCATGAGAATTGTCAAGACGATTTTCCTGTTTCGTAATTTCACCCAGAATATCATCTAGATTATTTCCCAAGATAAATTATAGCAGCTCACTTAATTAATTAATAAAATAACCGAAAAATATGAATTAAATTCTACACTTTATCACATTCAAGATTATAAACACAACACACGTGGAGTAAAAAAGAAACCCTACCTTTCACCGGCACACTAGGGTCAGCACTGCGTGAGCCACAGTGCCCTCTTTCCCTAACGTGTAGCTTCCTATCTCGGACATGTGAGCATGCGAACAACAGCCAAACACCGCGTCGATGGAATTGTGAAGCGAAAAGTTCTATACAAGAATTTTCGTATTTTTTCATAAACTAGTGGTCTGGCTACTGATATTGAGCTTAAGGATTATATAATGTAAAAGTATAAAGAAATAATTAAAAAAAAAAGAATCATTATATTGAATGTTATCGATAATATGAAGTGGAAATACGGGGTGCTGCAGTTGCGCAGGGCCTAGACACGAGCCACCACTGAGTCCATAACACTTCCTCCACCAAACTTGACGCTGCTCTTCACGCAGTTCACCGATAATCTTTCGCCAGGTCTTCGACGGACGAAACTCCTCCTACCATCTGAACCAAACAAATTTTACCTTGATTCATCGCTGAAGTGGACTTTGGACCATTGGTCTTCTGCCCATAGAACATGCTTAGTGGCGAAGGATAATCTAGCTTTCTTGTTCTTAGGGCGAGATTTTAAAGAGCTTTCCGTCAAGCGCCGTGATACTGTCTTCCTGGAGACACTGATATCGATAGTTTCTTTACGTGTCGGGAAATCTTAGTTTCCGTTTTATATTCGTCCTTTTTAGAGATAGGGAGGGTGGCTTGTCCTCTCTCTTTGAGGTTTTCCTAGGCTAACCAGTAGAAATTTCCCTGATAATTGAGTCTGTTTTATCGTTACGTGAGATATACTTTTATGTACGACACATTTGCTGTGTTTAACCCTTTCAACTATGGGTCTGATGGAGAGATGATCCTTTTGAGGAGTAATCTATTTATCAAATTTAAGGCGAAAACCAACGGGGGCATCTTCATAAAGTTTGCTAGAATAGATTTTTAAAGAAAGTATTCATTGCCAAATAAAAATGTTAGTCAATGAGAATTAATATGAATACGTATTATTCGAAAAAATACTTAAATATACATATGTACACACATGTATACACGAATTGAATGTAAACATAAAATATAATTATTCCGCACGGGGAATAAATTTTTATAGCTGGGGAAAATTTGTTTTCCGTTTATTATCTACTCTGTTAGTTGCTTGCAAAGACACTCCAGCCCCCAAAATGTGAAAATTCTTTGTTTAGTTTAAAATAAAACCTAGACTAAGAAACAAAAAAGAAAAAACAAAATAAGACCCCCCCCCAACAATGAGTATGCAACAACAAATTAAATAACTAAATACAATGGATGAACCCCGCCTCTTCCAAGTACTCAAGCACATCAAAGTCTGGTGTGCAGAAGCCCCCTCGCCCTTAAAGACTCGGGACAGGAGAGAAAGAGATCTCTCACGAGGATCCGTTAGAGAAGGACATCTAACTAAGATGTCTCTTAACGTCTTACTATCTGGAGGACAAAATACTATTGAGAGAAAAGTTCAATAGAGCGCTCCATCTCTTATGCTGCGTTCGGTGAGTCTGTCCGATTTAGAGACGACGGAAATGAGCTAATAGAGTAGAGACATTGTGGATTCGGTGCACGGGAAAAGTTGGGGCACAATGACATGCAACTTTAGAATTCCCGTTCGCTCTCTCCCCTCTTATTTGGCATTCAACCGGAAGGGCTCTAGCTATTCCTTCCATGTAATCAGAATTAGGAACAGAAAACTGCCGGTGTAGTTGCTCATTACATTCAGCAGCTACTTGTCCAGGAACCTAGTAGAAGACAATCTCAACAGCTCTCGACTCACAGAAGCCCTGTTGTTATGGATACTGCAAACGAGAGAATCCTGAGGTTCCATAGCCCCAAGGGGCACTTAGCACGCAATGTAAATTACTAGGAATTGCAACTAATTCGGACTTGAAGGCAGATGCTGGCCCCGGAAGAGTCTCGACGTGTTCAAATATTGGAGAGATAGCATGAAAGACAACTGCCCCTGAGAAGTTATAGCCTATTATAACTTAAAACGAACGATGAGGGTGAAAATTACAAATGATAGCCTTATCATAACCTCCATGGATGAACGCCAGGAAGCGAATAATATGCATGGCGCGAATACAAGAAACCTCTCGGATGCGAATGTGCGCCTCACATGTGTGGCATCGGTCATAAAATATCAAGAAAATGATGCAATTCTACCATGTCCAGGCGAGTCCTATCTAGGAACAAGTCTGGGTATGGCTAGGAATCTAGAACGGTGAAAAAAGTGCACCATATTTGCCCATGAAAAAATTAACTTGTGCGTTTCGGCTTAACGAGAAATGCGGTTCTGAGTATGTTGAAGTCTGCAATGCAGTGTAGTCACATAACCGCAGCAAAAAGGAATGGAGAAGTCGTCTACGTTGAGTACTTTGAGAACATCTTATGGCAGCATAGAGAGGATACCTTTGATCTCAGTGAGGGAGTATACCACTGAGGGCGCTTTCATGTAGAGACGCTTCTTTCTATCCTACTGCAATTCGCATGATAGAAATTTCCACACTCGTATACCTATTCGACGATATTGGTAGATGCCCACTGGCCCCAACAGTATGGAGAGTCTTCATGATACCTCATCGCCCAATGCAAACATAAGCGTTCTCCAAATCAAAAATATCACCGTACCAAAGTGCTGTTTACGAAGGAAGTCCTCGCAAATGGCAACTCTAGTCATGGGAAAAAGTTTTGAGACTACTATATTTTTTCATATAAGTAATTTAATAAAACTAATTAGACGTTGCATTTTGTTTAAGTATGTTTTTATCTAATTTGAAAGTGAAATATACAAAATTTGAGCCCCAAACCATTTTATTAATAACTACAGTCAATTTATTATCGCAGTCATTATTTACAATGCTGTGCCTTGTTCTTAAAGACTACTTCGATTCATTTTTGCATCCTGAAGACAAAATATGTGAGGATAACTTAACTTATATTGCTCCATTTTTTTTCAATAAGCCCCCTCAACTGCCCCCAAATTGGATGGCTTCTGTTTATCAGCTGATGGGCTGATTACTGCCCACAAATTCTCTATTGGGTTAAAATCTAGCGAATTCCAAGACCAAGGTCACAAAAGTTCAATGTTATTTTTAATTTGTGACAAGCTGTGTCCTCATGTTAAAAACTACTGTTATCGTGCCTAAATTAGTCCTGAACTGTTGGGAAAAGGTACTGATGAAGCAAATTTTGGTACCAATTTGAGTGATTGGTAGTTATTGGGCAACATTGTTAGTGCCCCAGTTTCCTTAGATGAGAAGCAGCCTCAGACATGAAAAGTGTTCGCATGCTTTACCGTGGGTTTAACACAGGACTCGTTAAAGCGCTCACCCTTTCTCTTCCTAACGAAGGATCTTTCAGAAGCTCCAAACAATCGAAAGGAGCTTCTTCACAGAATATCACTTTGTGCCATTCTCCATCAAATCCATACTTTAAATTTCATAAAAAGTGGAGCCTATCGTTAAGGTTCTTCTTGGTGGAATGAGGCTCCCTCGCAGCCCTTTTCGACTTGAAACCTTTGTCTAAAAATCTCCGCCTCACTTTCGAAGCTGGATCGTTAACACTTGCCTCTTTCCAATCGTGAGCGATCTTGGCACTGGAGGCAATCCTATCTTTAAGCTGGGACTTTACCAGGAGGCGATCTTAGTGTTCATTTGAAGCTCTTGGGCATAGAGAAGATTTCTTCACAAGAGTGTAACCATCTTTTTCAAGTAATTAATGATCCTAAATATGGTATTCTGTGATGCAATACCCTTAGTAACTATATATTTGCATTTTATTTTACCCTTTTTATTGAATAACAAAGCTTCAGGGACTGAAACTACCTCCTACAGGAACAGGACCAGAATGTGATTTTGAATTCAGCGATGGTATGCACGGTTTTTTCTTATTATTTTTGAAATGCTGATTTTTTAATAAACCTGCAATAATTTAAATATTAGAATAATTATTACTATCACGTAAATTTAAAAAAACGAAGGAAAAAAAATATATTAGGCTCAAAACCTTTGGCAATGACTGTACAGCCGGAGCAGAGCATCCGACGTGAAGTAGAACTTAGGAAAGCCGCACTGTGCAAGAGATAGGTGACTTCATTTGTGCAGAAAATGAGCTAATATAACCTTTACCAATATTTCTATAAACTTTTCTACATACAGTTAGTTAGAGAAATTAGGAAAAAACCAGCCGGGGTATACTGATCTCTCCCAGGTAGACGAAAAACAAGCAAGGTAGTTATTCGCTTGGGATCTTGGAAGAAAGTTTCCGTCCAAGTCTTGTTGAACAACATTAGCCAAAACTCTAAATCGCTCCTAGAACAGAAATAACACATTTTCTCCTGAATACGAGCTTCTATCTACTGTCTGATTGGCCAGGATCTCTTTTTTGAAAAGATTCGAATCGTACTGATCAGAGGAAACAAAGTTTGATCGGCAAAAATTCAGACATTTGGCTGTGCAAGAGTGTCTCGGCATTCACAGCTTTGGAACAGGTTTTGCAAATTAGGGTTAACCCTCCTTTTCACGGAAAAATGTTTCTGTTTACTTAACCGAATCTGTAAAGACACCAATGGCTTTACACGGTAGTGATACCAGCTAGCTTGCACCGATTCAGGCAGAGTGACTCAATCAAACGTAAGGAAGGGTCGAGTGGTGGGTCTCGAGATCCCTACCTGTTTCGTCATCACATGCTTAACTTTGCCAGACGACTGTTTTGTCAACTCTTCGGTATTGTAATTAACTTGCATAAATAACAGTTGTAACAAACAAAGTTCTTTGTAGAGTGTTGGGTTAACTGCACCGGTGTGCCATCGATCGTCCGAAGAGTGCTCAGTATGGTACCCGAGGAGGAGGGGAGGCTCTCATCTGAGGAACAGGAGACCTTCGGCTCTACCAATAACCCAAGCTAAGGCCTTACGTTCACAGATCAAGAGTCCGTCGAAAATGCTTGCTTTGTCAATGGATCGGAGGACTAGGAACCATTTAAAGCTAAAGCTGGCGGGTTCAAAGAGGTCGGGTAACCTCTTGATGAGACACCCCATATCTTCAAGATTCCACTGATCTTTTCTTTTTAGGTGTTAATGGGAAGGAATTGTTTGCATTTCCGAGACTTCGAGGCTCGACTGCTCTACCTTGGCCAGGTTCTGTATCGAAACGATGAAGAATCCGCCAATACCTGAGGCCAGTTTGGAAGGAGAGAAACCCTTTTTACTTAGCTTTATTTTTTTTTTATTTGTGGCAAATTCTCTGTCCAAGGCCGAGCCAGCCTGAGACGCGGGCTAGGCTAGAGGTTAGATCTCAATCTGGCCCCTTAGTGAGGCCTCTAGAGAGGGTTCTTGTTCTTGGAATGGGCTACCTTAGTCCTATTACACCACGTACCAATGTTTTTTTATATGCATTTTTTCACGTGTTTATATGCATTTTTTGCCCTAGTTTTAAATATTACCTCAGTTTTTGAATATAATAACTATTTTTAGAGATTATTTTAGTTTTACATTTGGTCTTTATCTAAGCAACTTTCCTCGAGAGCGATATATCTAGTTCAATCTATTCCGATTTTGGTAAGGATATTGAGACAGTAACATCTCATTTTCCTGTGTGAATGCTTTTATCTGTTCTAACTAGACACAATATATAGTATCGCATCATGGCAGTATCACATCTTCCTTGGTATTTTATCCCCATTGTTGTGATATCTTGGTGTAAACGCGCATAAAAATTACCTTAAACGACATACGACAACCAAAGTCCTTAATTCTTTCACTAAGCGTTGCTACCAGCTGCTGGAACTCCTCCATAAATCCTCCGGTGCCATAGTATCCGCCGTCCTCCCTGCCCCGTCAGTATCCTCTGTTCGCCCCCGTCGGTACCCGTTATTCGCGTCCCGTTGGATTCTGCATAATTCTCGCAGAATTCCTCAAGCTCCCGGTATTCTTGTTAATTCACGTGAGTCTACCTCGACCCGCTTCCCCGTCTCCTCAAACGCGGCGCGCTCAATCTCGATTCGTGTTATTCAAAAGCAAGATTTAAGTCCTCTCCCCGTTCCCGTAATAGTCATTATCCAGAGATTATTGTTTGAACTTTGCACCAAGGCAAGGATTACTCCTTCAAACCAAATCTTCGAGGTAAAGCAACGCGCAACTCTCCTGTGCAAGTGCCCCCCCCCCACGTGTAAGCCTCATCATCGGCATAGTTTACGCTCAAGGTCGTTCGGCCCTCGGTGTACATTGTCCGTTTGTTTGTAAGATGACCGTCCTCACCACGTCTCCCCCCCTTCCTTAGCTGCGGAGACCCGTGTAAATCTACTATGTGTATTGCTCTTTCTAAAACTCCTTTTTACCTCGTAAAATAATATTCATTTGCATATTAGTAAAGTTATTTTTGTACCCGTTTTACTGTTATCCCGGAACTCCAAGATAGTCGACTATTGGCCAACCTACTTTCAGTTAATTTGCACTCTGCTTATATTGTAAACTTCTCACGCATTGGAAAGCAGAAAGGGTGAACTTGACCCTATTCTACGACATATATATTGAATTAGTGCAAGGTGTGTATGGTTAACCTACGATATCTATATTAATCTGGTGTAAGGTGTGCGAGGTTAACCTACGACAGTGGACAACCTTTTTTTTCACAAAGGCGACCTCGCACAAGGTCTGGGATGAGGAAATTTGCTTAGTGACAGAAGTATCGTGGCAGAGACAAGGGCTGAACCCTCATCAATGCAACTTCTTAAGGAACCCTTTGCCTACACCTGGAATCAAATAGTTTAATCATATACATATCTATACACACACACACACACACACATATATATATATATATATATATATATATATATATATGAATGCAATGTCCCGCAGGAAAAATGAAAAGGTGCTTCCAAGTATATATAAGCTAGTAAAAGATAAAGGACCGCCTCTAAGACAAGAAATCACCCATGAGGAGGTAGGAGAGGGGTGGATAAATTTACATTAAGATTTAGCTATAAAAGGTAGCAAGGTCAAACCGAGAGGCAAGAATGAGTCAAGAACAGAGCCAAAAGGGTTAAAACGATTAACGGATAAAGCGATAGTCTAAAGAAGAAGGAGATTAGGAGAGACACGAGAAGTAAATTCAAACGAAGGAGAGAGGAAGAGAAATAAAATAATGTTAATACAAAATAAATGCAATAATTAAATTGATAAATCGGGTTACCATAAAAATAAAAATTGCAAAAGAAATTAGGAACATAAGTCAAAGCTAATTTCTTTAAGAATGAGTTTTTTCATAACAACATCAATTTTAAAAGGGGAAATGTTAAAGTTATTAAATTGGCTTATATATATATATATATATATATATATATATATATATATATATATATATATATATATATATATATATATATATATATATATACATATATATATAAAGGCAAGAGACCGCCGTAATAAGTTTCGGTAGCTTAAATGAACGTTGTGTTAATAAAGATTTAATTGTCAAAAGAGGCCGTCGAGGGTAAACAGAACAAATGTCCTTATGACTTTGAAAGCTCATTTCCAAGGTTTATCTTTAGAGATGGCCTTGACGGATGACAATGGGATTAATGGAAGGTCACGCTGGTAAATATATAATTTAGGGACAATTTATAGTGAATGTGAAATACCGGCCCTTCCCAGTTTAGACACATTCCCCTACCCCTGTCCTTTACATATAGACCATGCAACCCTTTCCTCTCTTGATAATTCTGTCTCTTATTAAGTGAAGTAAAACGGCAGAATGCCCAAGCAGCAGCGATCGGTTCTACCAATCTAGATTCATCATTTATGATTATCCCATCCTCTTTCGTTTTCAATCAGCGTTCAAGATCCACGTTCTTCTATTTCCACTTTATTTTATATTTTTCTTGCTATTATTTTTTAAAATTATTTTTAGTCGTGGGCGACTTTACATCTCATTATGTCGGTCGGTCGGTCCCTTTTTTGCTTTTTTTTTGGGGGGGGAGTAATAACATTGTATCTATTCGGCCGATTCCAACGAAATTTGAAACCCTTATGTTGTTTTACATTATCCTTCGAATGATAGAAATGCTAAGGGCTTCCCAAGGTTGGTACGGGAATTACTAAAAGTTTTGAAGGTCTTAAGATCATATATCAGAATAAGTGATAGCACGCGACTTTTTAGTCAGCAGATCTTGTTTTAGTATAATTCCTCTTTGGATTAATTAAATGAAAACAAATAAAAAGCGAGTTGTTGATGGAAGAACCCTGGGTTCAAGAATTAAATCGAAAGTTGTTTTAATCGTAAAATGAATAGGCCGCTTGAACCGACACCTAGTTTTATTTTCCATTTTTACTAATATATCATTTATCTATTATTACTAGGATTTTTCCAAGAGTAGGGTCCTGGATAAAATTTTGGCGTCAAGGAATTTGACGTGACATAATAATATGCATTTGTTTTGAACTAACCACCTCTGGTCTACATTGAGGCAAGAAGGGTAAATCATCGCTCGGACTTCGGACTTTCAGATGATATCCGCCATGGTCGAGTAAGTTGCCCAAGTCATGACAAGAGGAAAATATCTATCAAGCGATGCCTATTTAATGAAGACCAGATTTAATGCTATTTCGGATCTCTAGGCATTTTTTGCAGTCCCATCAACATACAGTAGTTGGAATTCTGGATAGACTTCTTCATTTCGACTATTTATTCGACGCGTTGAGAATATTTTTTTTATATTACCTCTGTTAGTCAATCATTATTTGTTTTGTTTTTTCAGTTTTATTTAGATTTTTTTTCGTGTGTGCTTGAAAGTAAATCTCAGGTACTACAATTTCAATGATTGTCACTTTTGAGTGTTTTTAGAATTTCTTTTATAGGTGTGTGTCACCAGTTATGGGGTGCTTTGGCGGTCTTACAGTCGAGTTTGATCTGACTCCAAAGTGTTCTTTTTGGTAATTCGCTTATAGGCTGGGTTCGAATGGTAACCTTGTTGTTGCTTGGCAGAAAGAAGGACTCATAAGAAAAATGGCGTTTTTGTAGGCTTTAATCTTGGCTTAAAGCTACCTAAGTTCGGGCAAGTGAAATTGTTAAGTTCTCCCGGTTAGTTTGGCTGCTCATGTCTCTGGTTGACTATCAATGTTAATACCCAGTGTTTCTTGAAAGTCTCTTGTGCGTCAGATTGTTGGAACTATGGACAGAGGGATTGAGGACGAGGCACGGACTGGTTATACTACTAATAATAACGCTAATAATATACTAATCAGAATGAGAATAATGAATAATAATAAGAATGTTTCTGCCCGCTTATTTATGTATACTAACAGTAATTAAGGGGGCATGGCTTCACTTCTCTTAATCAGAACGAGGGGCGGAGCTTATCGGATCAATGGTATGTGCGTGTGTTCTATACTAAGACTGCTGGGTGGAGCTTGTTTGGCCAAAGAGTAGTAGGGTAGTGTGTGCATCAAGACAGTATCTGACTTAGGGAACCTAGCCTTGCTTTATCAACCAACATTTATAGCAAGATTGAATTTGTCTTTCACGGGTTCATGGAAAGTCTGGCGGTTCAGATCAGATTCGGTTTTATGTGTACACTCACTGTTTCCTCCTCAACTTTTTTTCTCTGTCGCCAGACCTTCGGCTTGCATCTGTTTCCTCATGTATGCGTATTTTTACGTTCGCGGGGGAGCCCAACGATTTCACTTGCCTTTTTTCTCTGTCGCCAGACCTTCGGCTTGCATCTTTTTCCTCATGTATGCGTGTTTTTACGTTCGCGGGGAAGCCCAACGATTTCACTTGCCTTCGTAGAAAAATACTCTGCTTTACATTGATACATATTAAATTGTAATTTTACATTATTTACAAGTACTTGTTTTGTCTTACATTAATTAATTATATATTAGAGGATGGTATATTATTTCAATGTTCGATTTGTGTGCCCAATTTCAAGATTTCATAGCGCCCACGGTGTGCTCATTTGTGAGATTCGTTGTTAGTCGCAGGCGACTCTAAATTTCACTATATCGGTCGGTCCCTGTTTTGCCTTTGTTTTTGTATTTGCAATAGCTTTGTATCTATTTGGCCGATTCTAACGAAATTTGAAACCCTTATGTTGTTTTAGACTCTTTCGAATGATATAATTGCCAAAGTCCTCCTAAGGTTAGCCCAGGAATTATTTTGTTTTGGCAATAAAATCATAACTATTCGGAAGTTTCTAACGAAATCTGAAGACCTTATGTTGTTTGACATTCTCTTTCGATTATATAATTGCCAAAGTTCTCTCAAGATAACTAATAAATTTATTTTTTACAATAATAACAACTATTCGGCCGATTATAACGAAATTTGAAGCTCTTATGTTGCTTTAGATTCTCTTTTGAATGTTTTAAGTACCAAGGTCCTCCCAAGGTTAGCTCGGGAATTATTGAAAGTTTTGCAGGTTCTAAAGTCATAAATCAGAATAAGTGAGAGCACGCGACCTTTTGGCTCTATTCCACCCTGAAATTGGGCGCTACACTATCCCTTCTATTCAGTCTATCTTATTCTTTATGCTTATTCATTATCATCTTTCAAAGAAATACTGAGACGTTGCTCCAGGTGGATGATAAGATTTCCTAAATTTTATCTGCAATTTAAATTGATTGAGTCGAACACTTTCGTTTTCACATTAATCGAAGTTTCTCGCAATTTCTTTCTTAATTTGACATTCACTGTCCTCCAGTAAGGTCTTTTATAAATATTCCCCCATGATTAATGTGTAATAACTCTACGAACATTTAATCTCCCCCACCCCCGTTATCTAGAGAGAAGAGTTAGTGAACGTGCGATGAAAGACTTCCTTCTTCGCACTCCGGACTACACCGCGTCCATCATGTCCCCTCCTTTTTTTGGTGAAAACGATACAATTTATGTTCGATTTCTATTTGCATTCTTAGAATAAATAAAAAAAATAGAGTATAAAATGATAGTTATTTGGCGAATGGAAGAGAAAAAAATGAATGCAATGATAAACAAGATCGAAAGGAGACGCCATAAAGCAAGAGCAAGAGAGAAGAAGATACGCGAAGTAGTGAACAAGTTCTAACGACGAGGTCCTATGAATGAGACAAGAAGTCGGGTTCGAGACAAGAACCATACACAGAACTTGTTCGTTTCAATTTGTTTCCTATTTTCCGTATCTTCTTATCTGCTGATACCCATTAAGGGAATCTTCTTTCAAATTCCTATTTGATTCAATTCAATTTCTTTCGACAAATTACAGAATCGCACCCGTATTCATTCCAAGGATGTAAATAGGAATTGAATAGGAATTGCGGTGTTTAAACCAAAATAGCCGGATAGTTATGAACACCCTGTATATATTTTGGTAATCCAGGTATGTCTCATAAAAGGGCAATTATCTGAAAAGGACGAAACACTTTAGGGGGAGTTCGATTTTACTTTTTATTCTCACCAACGTAGATGTGATAAATGCCATAAATTCTTTTCCCTCAATTTTGAAAAAATACCAATATTTTGATGCTCCATTTGAGTAATTAAAAAAAAAGGGAATCGTAATTATAGGATGATAACAAAGTGCTCATAGAATACTAAAGCTCCCCAAAGTCCTAGGAGTAGTCTATCTCTTAATCATTTCCACAATTAATCGAAATTACCTATAATTCATGTTAACTTTAAATTAATGAATTCTCTCATTAAACTTTCTTGGTAATTAAATAACTTTGGATTAATTAAACTTCGGAAAAATAGCAGCATTTCATTTTCTAGCCTATTTATATTTCTAATTTCGACTTCGGTAAGCGATCGCATTTCCACATTTGGATCTTTGGATTAAAGATGTGAGATCTGTTTGTGTCGGGGAAGGGGGGGGGGGGGAGCGGCGCTTCCGACGAAAATGAGAGCCAAAAGACTCAAGACAGCTTCCCTGCATGCCAACTTTGTCAGTAAGGCGCCCAGGAAACAGAACTCGTAAGTGAATAATGAATTTTTCAATTTCTTGAATTCAAAGTCCGACAAATAGTTGAGACTTTAAAACTTAACTCACTCATTTTTCATTTTTATCCTATTTTTTATGACTTTCTACTGAATTTCTCCGAGATTAAAGAAATCCAGATATATTTTCAGACGAAATTTCGAATTATGCAAAAATTACTGTCGTTGAACATTAAGGGAACTCTTTAATGGCCTTGTCAGCCGACATGGGAGAAAAAGCATTTGAAAATGAAATGAGTAATGAAAATTTAATTTTAAAACCAAACAATAGACCGACGAGTAATTGATAGAGCAGATAGATAGTAGTATAATTCTAGCGACGGGAAATTTATCACTTATATCAGTGCATAAAAATCGCAAATCAGTAACTAGGTAAAAACTGACATGGGCAGTGATGTAAAGGTTGGATAAGTCCTTTGGTGAAGTTTAACTTCTCTTTATAAAAACAACCAGTCAATTCAAGGCATATAATTATAAAAAAATGAGGTTGGCTTTCAAGAGAAGCAACGAAAAGCATACAACACCATTCACGATGGTTTAACAACAGAAGTTAAAAAGTTTATAGACCAACTAACACATCATCATTCTAACGATCATTCAAACTACGTAGATCCCATAATTTTCCCATCAGATCAACAGGTACACATAAGTTTGTTGGAAAATATCAAGTTCAATGATTTTAGGGACTTATTAATTGATGAATTCGTTAACTATTTTCTCCACCTCATATCCTACAAAGTAAATAAATGAATTGAAAGTTGTTCACGCGAAAGGATCCCATTTCCATGTTTGTGTCACCTACCGCTGTTGACGTCAATAGTTTAAAATAGGGTTGGAACCTCTCTCCCATATCGTTTAATTAAGAGTTGTGTTTGCCGTCGTTCCTTCGATTTTATTACACTATATTTGTTTCCTTTAATCATTCTTCTTCTGGTGGTCCGGATATCAAAAGAAACGAGAGAGAAATGAAATCACTTTCGCCTCGGTTTTCATTTCGTGAAACAGTTTACGTGTGAGGTACTGAGTAGGGCTTCGGTGAAAGGGTTTTGGTAAGGAGCAAAAAAGAAAAAAACACTCACTTGATGATGTTACCTTCGATGAAACTTAGAGCCAAGTGATGGGTTCACTAGGGCCCAGTTTATTAAAACCACGGCAAACTCTGTACTAAAGGAATAAAGTAGAGGAATGAGAAAAAAGGGGATAAATTGAACAAGAACAAATATGGCAAAGGACCGAGTAAAATTTACTGTTATGGAGGGGTAAAAGTGGTTAGCAACAGACCAATGAATAAAATATAGGATGGAGTGAGAAATTGCAAAAAGAAATTGTAACGGGAGAGGATTAAATATGGTTGTGAGTCTAAATGGTAGTGGTGTAGGTTGTGTTGGTGGGGATAGTGTAGGCGTGTAAGGGGTAGGGGGTGTTGTAGGAGGTTGTGGTGTAGGTGTTGTATGAGAGTTATGTAAGTGGATTATGTGTTATAGGAGAGTATGGTGTAGGTGGCGGTGATGTATGTGGTGTAGGTAATGTAGGTGGTAGAAGTTCGGTGATGGTAGTGTAGGCGGTGTAGGTAGTGGTGTAGCTGGCGATGGTGTAAGTGGTGTCGGTTAGCTGGTGGTGGTATAGGTATTCTAGGTGATGGTGGTTTAGGTGGTGGTGTAGGTGATGTTGGTGTAGGTAGTGTAGGTGTTGGTGGTTTAGGTGGTGGTGGTGTAGGTAGTTATAGTTCTGTAGGTGGAGAAAGTGGTGTTGGTGTATGTAATGTGGTGTAGGAGGTGGTGGTGTAGCTGTTAGTTGTGTAGGTGGTAGTGGTGAAGGTGGTGATGGTGGTGAAGGTGGTGGTGTAGCTGTTGGTTGTGTAAGTGATGGTGGTGTAGGTTATAGTGGTGTAGGGACTGATCGTGTATGTGGTGTCAGTGGAGGTGGTGGTAGTTTACTGGTGGTGTTGTAGATGGTGTAGGTGATATTGAAGTAAATGGTTTTGGTGGTGTTGGTCTCGTAGGTATCGTAGGTGGTGCAGGTGATAGTGTAGGTGGTGTTGCTGTAAGTGGTGTAGCTTGTGGTGGTGTGGGTGGTGGTGCCCTTATTACCAGAGTTGGTGATAGTGTAGAGGGTGTAGGTGTTCGTGGTGTAACTGGGGATGGTGGATACAGTGTAGATGATGGTGGGGTGTAGATTGCATAGGTGTTGTAGTTTGTGTAAGTGGTGGTGGTGTTGATATTTGTGGTAGTGGTGTAGGTGGTTGTAAAGCAGGTAGTAGTTGTGTGGGTGGTGGTTGTGTAAGTGGTAATGGTGTAAATGATCGGGTAGAGGTGATGGTGGTGTAGGTGCTAGTGGTGTAGGTGATGGTGGTATAGGTCAGGATTGTGTAGGTGGTGTCGTGTAAGTGGTGTAGGTGATAGTGGTGTAGGTGGTAGTGTAAGTCACCATTGTGTAAGTGGTGGTTATGTAGGCAGGGGTGGTTAAGGTGGTGGTCGTGTAGGTGGTGGTGTAGATGATGTGTTCTAAGTGGTGGTGTAGATGGTGAGGCTGTAGGTGGTGGGGCGATGGTACTGTAGCTAATGGTGATGTAGCTGGTGCTGCTGTAAGATGAGCTGGTTTAGGTAGTGGTGTTGTAGGAGTAGGTGGTGTAGGTGTAAGTGGTGTAGCTTCTAGTGGTGTGGTTGGTGGTGCCTTATTAGCAGGGGTGGTGTGGCTGGTAATGGTGTAGGTGCCATAGGTAGTGTTGGTGTAGGTGGTTAAGATGTTGTTGATGTAAGTAATAGCGGTGTAGGTGTTGTTAGTGTAGGTGTTGGTGGTGTAGCTCAGGGTGAGATATATAGTGTAGGTGATTGTGGTGTGTAGGTGGTGGTGATGTATGTGTAGGTGGTAGTGATGTATGTGGTGGTAGGGTAGATAGTAGTTGTGGGGGGGGTGTATGTGATGTCGGTGTAGATAATAATGGTGTGGGTTGTTAAGGTGGTGGTTTAGGTTGTGTAGGTGATGCTAGTATAGGTGGTGGTGATGTAAGTAGTGGTTGTGTAGGTATGGTAGTGTAGGTTGTGTCGTGTAGGTGGTGGTGGTGTAGGTGTCAGTTAGGTAAGTGTTAGTGTATGTTGTGTCGGTGTAGGCAGTGGTGGTGTAGGTGATTGTGGTGTAAGTAATGATGCTGTAGGGGTTAGGGGTCTAGGTGATGGTGGTGCATGTGGTGTTGATATAGGTGGTGGTGTAGGTTGTGGGGGAGATAGTAGTGTAGCTAGTGGTGGTGTAAGTGGTTGTGCTGTAGGTAGTGTGGTGTAGGTGGTGTATTTAGTGTAAGTGGTTGTGTAACTAATAGTGACATAGCTGGTGGTGCTCTAGGAGATGCTGGTTATAGGTAGTAGGGTTGTAGGAGTAGCTGGTGTAAGTGTAAGTTATGTAACTTCTAGTGGTGTGGGTAGTGCCTTTATTAGCAGAGGTAGTGTAGAGGGTAATGGTATAGGTGGTGTTGGTGTAGGTTGAAATACTGTAGATGGTGAAGGTGGCGTATTTGATGCCAGTGAGGTGTTGTAAGTAGTGTTGGTTCTGTTGTAGGGTGTTAAGATGGTGTTCGTATAGGTGATAGTAGTGTAGGTAGTAGCGGTGTATGTGGTGGTGGGCTAGCTAGTACAGATGATGGTGGTGTAGGTGGTGTAGGTGGTGTTGGTGATGTATGTGGTGTTGGTGGTGTAGCTAGGGGTATTGTATATAGTGTAAGTGATGGTGGTATAGCTGGGAGAAGGGTGTAGGTGGCATATGTGTTGTAGTTAGTGTAAGTGGTGGTGGTGCAGGTGGTAGTGATGTAGGTGATAGTGATGTAGGTGATAGTGGTCCAGTTAGTAGTTGTGTGGGTGGTGGTGGTGGTGTAGGTGCTGTCAGTTAAGATGGTAATGGTATAGATTGTGGTGGTCTAGGTGATGGTCGTGTAGGTGGTGGTCTAGGTGATGGTCATGTAGGTGGTGGTGTAGGTGATGGTGGTGTAGGTTGGTATGTAGTATAAGTGGTGGAGGTGTAGCTAATTGTGGTGTATGCGCAAGGGTTGTTATTGTAGGTGGTAGTGGTGTAGGCGGTGGTCAGTTAGGTGACAGTGGTGTAAGTGGTGGGGTGATAGTAGTGTAGCTGTTGGTGGTGGTGTAGGTGGGGCTGGTGTAGGTCGTTATGTACTATAAGTGGTGGAGGTGTAGCTAATTGTGGTGTAAGTGTAAGGGTTGTAGCTGTATGTGGTAGTGGTGTAGGCGGTGTTCGGTTAGGTGGCAGTGGTGTAGATAGTGGTGTAAATGGTGGTGTTGTATGTGTTGTAGTTGTAGGTCGTATTGGTTTAGGTGGTGGTGGTGTAGCTGTATGTGGTAATGGTGTATGTGGTGGTTGTTTAGGCGGTGGTTGTGTAGGCGGTGGTTGTGTAGCTGGTGGTTGTGTTGGTGATAGTTGCATAGGTGCAGGTGGTGTAGTTGGTGGTGGTGTAGATGGCGGTGGTGTAGGTTGCGGTAGTGTATGTAGTGGTGGTGTAGGTTGTGTATGTGATGTAGGTGGTGGTGTATGTGACGGTAGTGTACGTAGTGGTGATGTAGGTGGGGTAAGTGGTGGTAGTGTATGTAGTGTATGTAGTAGTGGTGTAGGTGCTAGTCTTGGTGGAGGTGGTGGTGGTTACGTGGTAGTGGTGTTAGTGGTGTAGGTTGAGGTGGTGTATTTGGTGGTGGTGTGGGTGGTGAAGGTGGAGGTGATTGGAGTTGTAGGCGAAGTTGGTGCAGGTGGTGGCGTTGTCGTGGTGGTGCTGTAAGTAGTGGTAGTGGTGATGGTGTTGTAGGTGGTGTAGGTCGTGGTGATATAGGTTGTGTAGCTGATGATTCGAAGGAGTATGTAAAACAACATAAAGTTTTCAAATTTCGTTAGAATCGACCAAATAGATACAATGTCATTGCAAAAACAAACCGCAAAGCGAGGACCGACCAACCGCCCGCCTGACATACTGAGATGTAGATTCGCCCGCGCCTAGACTCTCACGCGACTCAAAAAACGAAGCGGCTAAAGTATTTAAGCTACTTTAAAATTATGGTCTTCAGGGAGATAATTAAAAATTGCACAAAGAAATAATTTAAATGAACAAAATATAAACACAGACGAGTAATTATGACTATACTTATTTCAGAATATCTAAGAAGTGATGACTGAACGGAGAACCACCTAAAGAAAGTTCTGCCATTGAGATTGGCAAGGAATCTACCTATGGTGGAATGGACAAAAATCTCTTAAATCATTAAAATCTACTATAAATGTATTTATTAATACTATTAAATAGGGAATAGCGTTAAAATTATTGAATAAGATAAGTCTTGAAAACCCTATAAAATTTAAAATCAATATATTCTATAAGAAAACGGTTAAGAGGAAACTTTGTTCGTTTTGTTTAGTTATTCGCTATGGGAAATTAAATACTGAATTTATTAATTTTAAAATAGTTTTAATAACCGGATTTTTTGTTTGCAATGGTTTTATTTTTATTATATTTAACGTAGTATTTATTGACAAAATTGACAATTAATTAAATTAAAATACTGGATTTAAGCTCCAGAGAATTTTTTTCAGGCTGTGAGAGCAGAGCTGGCGATTCAGGATCAGTTTTTTCAAGAATTTTAATGCTGCTATTTATGAATGAATTTACAATTAATAACAAATTATTGTTTCATGTTAGAGGTGATTATGTCACTCAAGAAGTGTTTATTACTATGGAAAGCTTTCTGCCGCTAGAAGAATGCGAGCACAGAGAGCAGCTGAAACAGAAGAGGAACGCAATCGAAGACTTTAAGAGAAAAACTCTAATATAGGTTTTACTCAATTACAGAAAGAGCCGTTGTAGCAAAGTGCTTAAGATAAAAGGCAGGCGATTCCAATTTCTCACCATCAAACAAGAATTCAAGCAAAATATTTATGGGAATTAACTTGTAGGCAACAAGAAAAAAAAAATATCAACACAATCTCTTGACTTTATGCTTGGAATTGGAATTCAAGTCATTTTAGCTACAATAATACCTTTTATAAAATAGGAAGTTTGTTTGGTTATTCGGTATTGGAAACCACACATTGAACATATGCACCTTAAAATAATTTCGTAAAACCTGGATATGACATGCAATGTAATTATCCTATTAATTTTATATTTAATGCAGAATTTAATGACGAATTTGTCAAAAAGGACACTACGAAAGTGAGCCTATACTGATATCTGCGCGGTGTTCTTTGATCCTCTTACTGAAGTGGACCCGACTCTCCAATGTAGGACTTATCACAATCTTTAGAGGGGATAAAATATACACCTGCGTCCTGGTTGGTGGGACGCAGTTTGGTCAAAGACCTTTAGATGGTATTTGTGTATCTGAATGATATATTTATGTTATTTCCTCTCTCATACGATGTTAAAGGGGCTAGGGCTGGATCATATTTGAAAATTATACATTTTTTAAAGTTCCCTTTTTGGGGTGTGGAGATAGAATAAAAGTTTTTTCTAACCTTAGAATGGTATTTATCTATGAATAAATGGGATATTTCAGCTCATTGAAATTGCAAATAAGGTGGTTGATTCCATCATGAAGGAAAATTGGGTCACATGTTCTATAGGCTCGGAGGAAAAGGGAAGAAAGAAAGGAAATCTTAACAGATTTGTCATTTAATGAAAACAAATGTATGTAAACATTTGAATTGGTAGGTTTTCGATAGACTAATCATTGTATCAAATTATTTAAACGGTGGATTTTTACATCCAGAAAGGGTAAAGAATTGCTCTGTTCCCATTCTACTACTTTGAATTTAATCGATTGGTGTAATGAATTCAGGTTATGGAAAGATTCGTTGAAATTGTTGTATCTAAGGGCCATGCCGATAGGATATCGTCTACATATAGAAATCACATAAGAGGTTAGGCATGGATTCTGGGAAAGAGGGACGTTTCATAGTTTTCTAGAAAAAAGATTGCATAGAATAGGGAAAAGAGGATTTCCCATGGATTTCTTCTTATTACATGACAAGTGTGTTAAGATATCCGTTTTTCTTCCTTTTTCCTCTGAACCTATAGAACATGTGACCCAATTTTCCTCCACGATGAAATTAACTACCTTATTTGCAATTTCATTGAGCTAAAATATCCCATTTATTTCATAGACAAATGCCATTCTAAAGTAAGAAAAACTTTTATTCCATCTACACACCCCAAAAAGGGAACTTTACAAAATATATAATCTTCCCATATATCCAACCCTACCCCTTTTAAAATCGTATGGGAACGGAAATGACATAAATATTTCATTCAGATACACAAAAACCATCCCAAAGTCTTTGACCAAACTGCGTCCCACCAACCAGGATGCAGGTGTATATTTAATCCCCTCTAAATATTATGATAAGTCTTACATTGGAGAGTCGGGTAACTTTTAATAAGAGGATCAAAGAACATTACGCGGATATCGGGAGAAGCTCACTTTCCTCAAGTCTTTTCGCTCATGTCCAAAAATTATTACCATACAATCGAATTCAACCTAGCCAAAATTATTTATAAATCCAACAATTATATTGAGAGGAGGATTGCTGAATCAACCATTTATTAGCAAGGTCGATAATTATAATACCTATATCTAAAGGAGAATATAAATTTAGCAAATCTATAAGGAATAATGTTGCAAAATCAATTTACAAACTGCCAGAATCGGTCGTTCGCCGAGATTGAAAGTTGCCTCCGGAACCACACATATATTTATATCTTTCATTTTTTTTCCTCTGTTTTGATTTTGTTTAGACTTATTTTTCTCCTTCATATAGTGGAGTCGCACGTCTTACATTTCATTATACAGTTGATAATGACGAAAACCGAAACTAGTTTTGTTTGTAAATAAATCGGATTCAAATATTGTGGTTTATTATTTTTTGCACCATATATATATATATATATATATATATATATTTATTGATTAAAGAGCAGGTCTCTAAATTTCAATAATCAATACTTTATAGTGTTACCTTGTAAGCATAATTTATATGTGCTAGCAATGATACTTACATATGATTAATATTTGAATTCTACAGTATTGCGTTAGAGTTGATAAAAATATATATTAAGTTAACTGGATCGTTCTTGAAGCTTGGCAAAAACTTTTAGTAACATTTTTAATTAAATTTAATCAATTTTATAGCTACCAATTTGTTTTATAGCCCTTTTCCAATCGTGATACTATTATTTTTTATTATGACGTAAGGAATGACAAATTTTCAGAACCCTGAAAATTTGTTTCTCTGTAAAAAGCTTTAATAATAATAATTACGGGGAACATCATTTAATTATTTTCATCAGGACCAACGTTTTCCAACGCATAAGAATATACACTATAAAGTAGTATTAGCCGAACCTGTGGTACTCCTCTGCTACAGGAGCAGGCAGCTCTATTATATACTCGTACCTCTTAATTATTTGCTCTTTGTTCATGTTTTTTTCATATCCATGCTTATATTCTAGACCTAAAGGAAAACAAAATAAAAAAGAGCGAAATATTTTGAAATACGGAAAAATAAAAAGACACAACGCTGTTTTTTCCGTTCCAATTTGTTGTAATTATTTACTTTGGGTTTCCTGGGTTTTAAGGACCAGTACCTATTTCCTCGGGGGAAAAAAGTTAAAATGGAAAAATCTATTTAGAAAGAACTTAGATAAAACCTTGGAATATACGGAAAAAACACAAAAAGCTATGCCTTTACTTTAATCAATTTTCTCATTTTTATTGTAAACTTTACCATTTTTAATTCTTTTTGTTTTTAAAAAATCAAAATATTCGATACTCCTATTTATTTTCAAAGAGTTCAATTTTCTTTAAAAATTGAATAATAAAAATAAAAAACATGATCATTCTCAAACTGAAAATAAATTTTAGGAAATATCCCGAAATTTTCCCCAAGTTAAATTATAGTTTTCTGCATAACGATGGCAAAACATTGTAGAACAAAGTAGTAACTATATAATTGATTTCCTATACTTGAATATATATATATATATTTTTTTTTACCCAAAGTGGCTTAAACTTTCCGGATGACCTAATATATGTATATAAATGTTGATTTCGCGCTCCCTTCTGGCCTTGTAACTATGGTGCCAATGACCCTCAATCGGTAGATGAGGCACAAAGTCAAGGTGATCAGGCAGTCAACGCAAGGGAATCCTTCTTGATGAGAAAGGACTACCCAGGAGTTTGGCACACGGTGCAATCTGAGGTCAAAGGATGATTCTTGCAAGGGGTTCGATCGTGGAAGAAGGGCGGGGACCAATAATGATCCCAGCAATGGCGGAGAGTTTGGTCAGGGGATGAAAGAGTCGGATACAAAGAACAGTTGAGCTTTTTGGAAAAAAAATAAACTTAATTAAACTGCTAAGCGTTTAATTCCTATCTATTTGTCTATCTATTATCTATCAAGCTATCTAATTACAATCAAATGTATTTTTCCTAAGTATGAAAGTAAGAGGCGGGCTTCACGTTTTATTTAACTATGCTATTATAGTTACTTTGTTGTTAAGGCACTTAACACTAGTCCCTTCCAAAACAAGTGTGGGAACTCTGGTTCTTTGCTCCGCGTCGCACTTCTATATTATTGATATAATAATGGAAATTTCTATATCCTATGATTTACAAAAACATGTTACAAGCGGCCAGTTAATAAGAAACTGAACGTACTCGTTTTGTACAAATTAATTGAACCAAACGATAAATTGTAATGGTTTTATTTTTATTATATTTAACATAAAACAATAATTTGTTATTAATTGTAAATTTATTCATAAATAGCAGCATTAAAATTCTTGAAAAAACTGATCCTGAATCGCCAGCTCCGCTCTCACAGCCTGAAAGAAATTCTCTGGAGCTGAAAACCAGTATTTTAATTTAATTAATTGTCAATTTTGTCAATAAATACTACGTTAAAATAATAAAAATAAAACCATTGCAAAAAAAAAAATCCGGTTATTAAAACTATTTTAAAATTAATAAATTCAGTATTTAATTTCCCATAGCGAATAACTAAACAAAACGAACAAAGTTTCCTCTTAACCGTTTTCTTATAGAATATATTGATTTTAAATTTTATAGGGTTTTCAAGACTTATCTTATTCAATAATTTTAACGCTATTTCCTATTTAAAAGTATTAATAAATACATTTATAGTAGATGTTAATGATTTAAGAGATTTTTGTCCATTCCACCATAGGTAGATTCCTTGCCAATCTCAATGGCAGAACTTTCTTTAGGTGGTTCTCCGTTCAGTCATCACTTCTTAGATATTCTGAAATATGTATAGTCATAATTACTCGTCTGTGTTTATATTTTGTTCGTTTAAATTATTTCTCTGTGCAATTTTTAATTATCTCCCTGAAGACCATAATTTTAAAGTAACTTAAATAATTTAGCCGCTTCGTTTTTTAAGTCGCGTGAGGGTCTAGGCGCGGGCGAATCTACATCTCAGTATGTCAGGCGGGCGGTTGGTCGGTCCTCGTTTTGCGTTTTTGTTTTTGCAACGACATTGTATCTATTTGGCCGATTCTAACGAAATTTGAAAACTTTATGTTGTTTTACATACTCCTTCGAATCATCAGCTACACAACCTATATCACCACGACCTACACCACCTACATCACCATCACCACTACCACTACTTACACCACCACCACTACAACGCCACCTACAGCAACACGACCTACATCAAATCACCTACAGCTACACCACCTACACCACCACTTAGAACACATCATCTACACCATCACCTCAACCACCACTGCCTACATAACCACCACTTACACCAAAATCACCTACACCACCACTTACACAATCGTGACTTACACCACCACTGCCACTTACACCATTATCACCTACACCACTTACACGACACCACCTACATCACCACCTATACTACCATCACCTACACCACTATCACCTACACCACCATCACCTCTACCCCATCACCTACACCACCTAAACAACCTACACCACCACCAAATACACCACGTACTCTACCACCACCTACACCGCCACCACCTAGACTAACACCTACTCCACTACTACCTACATCACCTACACTACCACCACTTACACTACCTACGCCACTTACACCACATACGCCACCTGCATCCCTAAAACATACACTTCCATCGCATACTCCATCACCTACATCACGTACACAACCTAAACAACCTATACCATCACCACATACACTACCGCAACCTACACCACCTACAACTACACCACCTGCACCTACACAACTATCACAAACACAACCACCACCTACACCATTACCACATACAGCTACACCACCACTACCTATACCAATACGACCTACACATACAACACATACAATAACACCATCTACACCATTGCCTACACCACTGCCACCTAACCGACCACCGCCTACACCAACAGCACATACAGCTACAACCCTTACACCTACACCACAATTAGCTACACCACCACCACCACTTATACTACATGCCCACCTACACCACGATTAGCTACACCACCACCACTTATACTACATACCCACATACACCACCACCAGCTACACTACTGTTGCCTCCACACCTACACCAATACCACCTACACTACAATCACCTACACCACAACCTACACGACCATCACCTAGACCGCCAATGCCTACACCACCGCTAACACCACAATCACCTACACCACCACTGCTTAAACCGCCACCACATACACCACTACTTACACTACCACCACTTACACGACCGTCACTTACACCACCAATATCACATACAACACTTACATGACACCACCATCACCTACATCAAACACCACCTACACCACCACCTGAACAATCTATATCATTACCATCTACACCGACAACACATACACTACCACCTACATCACCACCACCACCCACACAACTACTAACAACACTACTACCAACTGCATCATTACCACCTACACACCACCACCACCCACACAACTACAGCACCTTTGTCACCTATACCCTACCCCCATCTATACCACCATCACCTACACCACCATCACCTATACCAACACCACTTACTCCACCTACAACACTTACGCCACCTACACAACTAAAACACTTACACCACTGCCCCTACACGACCAACACATACACTACCTACATTAAGATCATCTACACCCTCACCAATTACTTCACCTACACCAACACCACCACCTAAACTACCTATACCATCACCAGCTAAACCACCACCACCTACACCACCACCACCTACACTGCCACCACTTAACCACCGCCAGCTACACCACCACCACATACACTACCATCACGAACACTACGACCAGCTACACTGCCACCACCTACCCCGCCACCACCTACCTCACTGCCACCTACACCACAACCTACACCAAAATCTCCCACAACACAAACACAACCTACATACACTCTCCTACAACACCTACACCAACACATACACTACCTGCATACACTCTCCTACAACGCCTACACCACACTCTCCTACAACACCACCACCTATATGCCTACACTACCCCCACCAACGCACCCTACACTACCACCTACATCACTACCATTTAAACTCACAGCCATATTTAATCATCTCCCATTACAATTTCTTTTTGCAATTTCTCACTCCACCCCATATTTTATTCATTGGTTTGTTGCTTCCCACTTTTACCCCTCCATACCAGTAAATTTTACTCGGTTCTTTGCCATATTTGTTCTTTTTCAATTTATCCCCTTTTTTACTCATTCCTCTACTTTATTCCTTTAGTACAGAGTTTGCCGTGGTTTTAATAAACTGGGCCCTAGTGAACCCATCACTTGGCTCTAAGTTTCATCGAAGGTAACATCATCAAGTGAGTGTTTTTTTCTTTTTTGCTCCTTACCAAAACCCTTTCACCGAAGCCCTACTCAGTACCTCACACGTAAACTGTTTCACGAAATGAAAACCGAGGCGAAAGTGATTTCATTTCTCTCTCGTTTCTTTTGATATCCGGACCACCAGAAGAAGAATGATTAAAGGAAACAAATATAGTGTAATAAAATCGAAGGAACGACGGCAAACACAACTCTTAATTAAACGATATGGGAGAGAGGTTCCAACCCTATTTTAAACTATTGACGTCAACAGCGGTAGGTGACACAAACATGGAAATGGGATCCTTTCGCGTGAACAACTTTCAATTCATTTATTTACTTTGTAGGATATGAGGTGGAGAAAATAGTTAACGAATTCATCAATTAATAAGTCCCTAAAATCATTGAACTTGATATTTTCCAACAAACTTATGTGTACCTGTTGATCTGATGGGAAAATTATGGGATCTACGTAGTTTGAATGATCGTTAGAATGATGATGTGTTAGTTGGTCTATAAACTTTTTAACTTCTGTTGTTAAACCATCGTGAATGGTGTTGTATGCTTTTCGTTGCTTCTCTTGAAAGCCAACCTCATTTTTTTATAATTATATGCCTTGAATTGACTGGTTGTTTTTATAAAGAGAAGTTAAACTTCACCAAAGGACTTATCCAACCTTTACATCACTGCCCATGTCAGTTTTTACCTAGTTACTGATTTGCGATTTTTATGCACTGATATAAGTGATAAATTTCCCGTCGCTAGAATTATACTACTATCTATCTGCTCTATCAATTACTCGTCGGTCTATTGTTTGGTTTTAAAATTAAATTTTCATTACTCATTTCATTTTCAAATGCTTTTTCTCCCATGTCGGCTGACAAGGCCATTAAAGAGTTCCCTTAATGTTCAACGACAGTAATTTTTGCATAATTCGAAATTTCGTCTGAAAATATATCTGGATTTCTTTAATCCACGAGAAATTCAGTAGAAAGTCATAAAAAATAGGGAAAAATGAAAAATGAGTGAGTTAAGTTTTTAAGTCTCAACTATTTGTCGGACTTTGAATTCAAGAAATTGAAAAATTCATTATTCACTTACGAGTTCTGTTTCCTGGGCGCCTTACTGACAAAGTTGGCATGCAGGGAAGCTGTCTTGAGTCTTTTGGCTCTCATTTTCGTCGGAAGCGCCGCTCCCCCCCCCCCCCCTTCCCCGACACAAACAGATCTCACATCTTTAATCCAAAGATCCAAATGTGGAAATGCGATCGCTTACCGAAGTCGAAATTAGAAATATAAATAGGCTAGAAAATGAAATGCTGCTATTTTTCCGAAGTTTAATTAATCCAAAGTTATTTAATTACCAAGAAAGTTTAATGAGAGAATTCATTAATTTAAAGTTTACATGAATTATAGGTAATTTCGATTAATTGTGGAAATGATTAAGAGATAGACTACTCCTAGGACTTTGGGGAGCTTTAGTATTCTATGAGCACTTTGTTATCATCCTATAATTACGATTCCCTTGTTTTTTTAATTACTCAAATGGAGCATCAAAATATTGGTATTTTTTCAAAATTGAGGGAAAAGAATTTATGGCATTTATCACATCTACGTTGGTCAGATTAAAAAGTAAAATCGAACTCCCCCTAAAGTGTTTCGTCCTTTTCAGATAATTGCCCTTTTATGAGAAATACCTGGTTACCAAAATATCTACAGGGTGTTCATATCTATCCGGCTATTTTGGTTTAGGCACCGCAATTTCTATTCAATTCCTATTTACATCCTTGGAATGAATACGGGTGCGATTCTGTAATTTGTCGAAAGAAATTGAATTGAATCAAATAGGAATTTGAAAGAAGATTCCCTTAATGGGTATCAGCAGATAAGAAGATACGGAAAATGGGAAACAAATTGAAACGAACAAGTTCTGTGTATGGTTCTTGTCTCGAACCCGACTTCTTGTCTCATTCATAGGACCTCGTCGTTAGAACTTGTTCACTACTTCGCGTATCTTCTTCTCTCTTGCTCTTGCTTTATGGCGTCTCCTTTCGATCTTGTTTATCATTGCATTCATTTTTTTCTCTTCCATTCGCCAAATAACTATCATTTTATACTCTATTTTTTTTATTTATTCTAAGAATGCAAATAGAAATCGAGCATAAATTGTATTGTTTTCACAAAAAAAAGTTGGGACATGATGGACGCGGTGTAGTCCGGAGTGCGAAGAAGGAAGTCTTTAATCGCACGTTTACTAACTGTCCTCTCTAGATAACGGGGGTTGGGGTATTAAATGTTTGTAGAGTTATTAATCTTTAATCGCGGGGGCATATTCATAAAAGACCTTACTGGAGGACAGTGAATGTCAAATTAAGAAAGAAATTGCGAGAAACTTCGATTAATGTGAAAACGAAAGTGTTCGACTCAATCAATTTAAATTGCAGAGAAAATTTAGGAAATCTTATCATCCACCTGGAGCAACGTCTCAGTATTTCTTTGAAAGATGATAATGAATAAGCATAAAAATAAGAGAGACTGAATAGAAGAGATAGTGTAGCGCCCAATTCCAGGGTGGAATAGAGCCAATGAAGTTGAGAGGAAACAAGGACTGCTGACCAAAAGGTCGCGTGCTCTCACTTATTCTGATTTTTGACTTTAGAACCTGCAAAACTTTCAATACTTCCTGGGCTAATCTTGGGAGGACCTTGGTAATTCAACCATTCAAAAGAGAATCTAAAAAAACATAAGGGCTTCAAATTTCGTTATAATCGGCCGAATTGTTATGTTATTATTGTAAAAAAAATCACTGGAAAATTGGTTCGGGGTTTAAATGTTCTATAAGACATTTTAATTATTGTTGTTGTTTGGGAGCATTTAACGGAAGCAGGTTTGCGAATAATCGCCGAGAAGTTTGGTGATCTAAGAGAATTTGGGGATGAAGTTACGGTAGAACCCTACAAAGCCAAGAAAGTCTTGGACTTCTTCAACCGATTTTGTTGGGTGTTTCTTTTGGAGTCCATCCGTCTTCGCTGGATCAGGTTTGATTCCTTGTGAGGAAATTACGAATTTAAGGTATACAAGAGATTCTTTGAGGAACTTGCATTTTGCTAGTTTTACTTTTAAGTTTGCCATTAGCAATCTATCGACTACATGGTGGACTTGGTAAAGTGGGTTGGTAGATCCTTACTAAAAATTAGGATGTTTTCTAGATAGGCTAAGGCCTCTACAGCCACTAGGTCAGAAAAGACAAGGTTCCTCAACCTAGAGAAATTAGAAGGTCCGTTTCGGACACCAAAAGGTAGAACGTTAAAATTGAAATGACCGAAATTCGTGGTAAGATTATAAGGTCTGCACTCTGGAATGACCTCCATTTGTCAATATCAATTGGCCAAGTCTAATGAGGAGAAGTACTTCGAGTCTCCTACATTCTGAATCGTTTCGGTCATGTTTGGTATAGGAAATCTGTCCGGAATTGTAACACTGTTTAGTCGTCTAAAATCTATAAATGGTTTCGTTCCTCCGTCCTTTTTTTGACATCAAAATCACGGGAGAAGACCACGGATTAGCCGAAGGCTCAATGACGCCTTGATGTAGCATGTCTTGGACTTGCTCTTTTACAATTTCTAACTGTAAATGGGGGAACCTATAAAGATGTGTAAATATAGGCGTTGTTCCGGATTTCAATGTTATTTCAAAAGGCACTAATTTAGTTCGCCCTAGCCTATCTCCGGATAAAGCAATAACATATAAGAAATCGAGTATTGTACTCTGCGTGCTCGTCTCTGGTAATGCAATCGAAGATTTGAAGTTACCCGTTAGACAGGATTTGTACTTTTCCCGCAATTCACTTCTATCCCCACTACCCTGCTCGTCCGAGGAGTGTACGAGTCGTATTGGGGTTTAATTTTCTTTTACTTGGGTAGCGGTGCCTACCTCTCACCCAAACTAACTTAACTAACCGTGGACCACTGTTCAACACCTCAGTAAGAATTGACCCATCCTCGCTATGACCGATAGTCTCTGCGATAAATAGTCCCCTGTTTATGCCTCCCTTTTCTATAACATATAACCGATTCTCAAGTTCAGTATTTCTTGCATTTGCTCCCTCTATTTTCACACTAAAATGAACTCTTTCTTTGGCTGTATTTCTACATTCTCTGGGACAACAATTCCACTCGGTTTTTAGTTTCCACTGTGAGCTCTATTAGTACTTGCACCCAACTACAAGCTAAGTAATTTTTAAACACAGTATCTTCTTTTTTACAGCTTGTCACGCGGCCGTAATTTTCTATACTCGTATTTACAGGGGTCACCACACGACTCCCTTGATTCAACCCTACATCTGAAGAATTTGATACTTTATTTCCTCTGTGACTTAACTCATGGACTCCAATTTGTTCCATAGACTCAACATGACTCGTAGATGACTCTTGTAGCCTATCGTTAATAGAACAGGGTAATGGCTCTCTCTTAGCTCATGATGCAACATATTCATCTCGTTTAGTCGTCGTACACGACTGTTAGTTTCATCCTTAGCCATTTTCGGGACCTCTTTATCTGCCAAACTGTCTTGAAAGGCATCACTCAACTCCAGTGCCTCTGTGCCTTCAAATAGCTCTGTGGGTGCATCCTCTTCCTCGAGGTTTGATGCACTTGACTCGCGTAAACATTGTGCTTGAACATTACTGTCGGTCAACGCATGTGTATTTATTCTACCTCGAACTCGCTTACCGGCTAGGTATATTTCTCAAGAATTTTGGTTCCTAATGTCCATACCCAATAAAAAATCAGTTGAAAGGGCAACCCTATTATCTACAATTTAAAATAGGATTGGGTACATAGCACCAATCACACTTAAATAAAACTCTAGTTCCCAAAAGTTAGGGATTTTGCATCCTTGCGCGTCGGTCAATCTAACGTGAGATTTAGTGATATGATACCTGCCTGGGTACCAAGTTAGCAATTTATCCACAAAATGCTCGTTTTACTAAGGAACCTGCCGCTTCGGTATCCAACATAGCGGTAGCTGGCAATTGCCTTACTCGTCCTCTTACTACTAGTTCTTGTAATGGGTTTATTGGTACTAGCCTAATGGGAAGGGATTTACTTTATACTGAGGAAGTCATTTGACTAGCGGAGGGCCTCTTCCCTAAAAAGGTTCCGTATAGTACGGGCTCTCAACTTCCGGGTAAAACTCAGGATACCCCAATTCTTCTTCATAATCAGTGGAAATATCGTCTCGTTCGGACTCAAATACCCGAATATTCTTTGTACTGGACCCTGCAAATCGATTCCCTGTTCGATCGGTAGGGGTTCGTTGTGGTGGTTTCGATGGGAACATTCTTGCATTCCTCAGTGCTACAGGTGTTCGGCTGTAACTTTCACATTTTGGGGTTTCACCTCTCTTGGGTCCATCCTCACGGCATGCAGCAGGTCGGGGGATTCCTACATTCATCAACATAGTGTCATTTGACCTCACAATTATGACACTTAGGTCTTTCTCTGCATTGTATCACCATGTGTCTAACTCGATCACAGTTAAAACACTTCTCTACCCTGGGAGTGTTAGCACGTTTATCATTCCTTGGTATATTATCCCTCCGCTTATCATTTCTATCGTTCGCATACCCTGGTTCGTATCTAGTTTGGGTTCGTTGAGCGGGTGTATGAGCCTGTGCATCTATAAACCGACTACTTGGAGCTAGGTAGATTGGGCTGTTCGGTTTCTGTGGTCGTTGTCCAAAGTCCTCTGGTTTATCCTTTCTCGTTTTGTTTAAGGCAATGTTAACATCCTCATCTTACTTAATTTAATTCCGGAATTTCTTTTGTGCAAGAGGCGAAATGTTTGCGTAAATTTCAGTCGCAGCTAATAGATTCCATAGTTCCTTAATATTACTACACCGGAAGTTTACTGAGGTTTCTACGCCTTTAAGGGCTTCCCCAATTGTTTTATGTACCCTGTATGTAAAAGTGTGTATATCCTCTTTCTTGTCTGTATTTTACTTTAGAGCGAATACCGCAGCTAATCTATTCAAGGGCTGTTCTTCATTAATTTGTTTGCAATGATGGCAGAGCGCCTCTTTGAACGCTTGCCATGTTGCGGCATTTTTAAAACTAGGTTGTTATTCAAAAGCCAGATGGTCATTTCCCTTTGATTTGTGTACAAACCATTTTGCCTCTGTGATTTTGCCTTGGTCAAGTTGGAACTAATGCGGGTTCCCGGCGGAAGTATTCTCCTGGTTCATTAAACCATCTGTTTAAGTGAGGTTCTACCCATACGCCATTTACTGTTTCTTTTAGTTTGCAAATTGGATTTGGTAAGGATAGTAACGCGTTATGTTCAAAGTATGTGGGTACACAGTGTTTGATGAGTTGGGTTGAAGTGTAGGATTTGGTGGGTTTATAGGAGTTTGATCCATCGTCTCAAAAGAAAGGGGTTTGAATCTGTGGTGCCAGGAAAAGAGAGAGTTGGTGGGATGCGGTACTATGGTATCGTCACTGTTACTATGATCACTAAGAGTAGCTAAGGGAGTAGCTCAAGCTGAATTATTAACCACTAAGTGCCTGACCAATATTAGTCTTTTTCCACAATAAATATACAATGCGTACTTTAGCTAAAATTTCTACGGAATTATAAAATGTATTTTAGCTCAATTATTTTGATAAGAGATATGGTAAATGTTACAAATTCTTTAAAGCTCAGTACTCGAATAATTTGCACTAAAACCACTCAAATGAAGCCTAAATTTTTCGTCTTCAATATCATACCCTAACGATAAGGATTTGATCTTAATTATAGACTAAATCAAAATGGCTTCCTATAAATTCACTAATAATTGAAAAGTAAGTGAAAAATCGTTCGTCAAAATGAAATATTAAGGTGCCACCAAAAAATTAAGCTAACAGCCTAAATACCCTGCAAGTTGAGTTGTTTCCTTGACGTATTTAATCACTGTGGTTTCGTGATAATTTGATTTCGTTAATCTTCAGGCTTCAGAGAGTCTTTTAAAAGTGTCTCGCTGTCCGGACTCGTGCCGTGCTCTGGTAGAAGGCTACTATGTCCCGCGATGGCTTCAGGAATGTAGCCCTACAAAGTGTTCTGAGTTAGTATACTAACGTTGGGTATGCCAATGACACTCATTCGGTAGATAGCACAAAGTCAAGGGGATCAGGCAGCAGGCGCAACGGAATCCATCTTGATGAGAAAGGACTGCCTGGTAGTTTGGTACACGGTGCAATCTGACGTTAAAGGAGGGTTCTTGCAAGGGGTACGATCGTGAAAGAAGGGCGGTGACCATCAGTGATCACAGCAATTCAACGTAATTTGCATGCCCGTCTTCGAAACCCGGTACGACGCAGGGGCTGAGAGCAAAAGGATCGGTATGGCTTAGCTTTATTCAAAGTACAAAATAAACTCAGAATTCCTCTGAACTAAAGTTTACAAGGATTTTGTATGAGAAGAGTTGGGGCTCACCGCCAAAGGGGTTTACCAATAGGATACTACTTGGGAGGAGTTATGGGCTTGTTTAATGAAAGTCTTCCAATCCTATATTACGCGAGAGGAGTTTTCACAGGTTTTTAAGTGGGTTTACCAATTACTAACCTAAGAAGGGCAGGCCAATTTCCAACACTGCCTATTTATTTGCTACTTTCACTTTCCCTAACCTATCTTAAAAAGTGGGTGGCACCGGAAATGTAGGACGGCAAGCAGAAAGGGTTGGTAATAGTGTAGAGTATGGCCGGATGCGATTCTTAGCTTATTTTGGGGGCTATTTTTCAGTGTTTTTCTGCTATCCCACTGACCAATCACAGATCTGTATTCGGCCGCGTCATTGACCAATCAGAAAGCTATATTTGTTTCAATGCTTTTTGTGCTTTTAATATTGTTCAAAAGTAGTTTTTTCTTTTATTTTATGGTTTTTTTTCTTATTTCTTTTATATATATCCTACCTATTCTATGCCTGAGATTATTTAGTCTTTTTAATTAATTTTCCATTGTTTATTGTTCGATAAAACTATATTTTTTGGTTGTTAACGAAGCCTAACTTTCTAACTCTGGCTAAAAAAATAATTTTCTTTTGTTCTGCTTCCGCTTTGATTTCTCTTCTTTGATTTGTTAAAAAGGTTTTTTTTTACGACCTTCATTTGGATTCTTATTCCCAAAGGAATCATTCAATATTAATGTTTTTATGACTATATATGTGTAATTCAAGAAACACAAATCCTCTAATTCTGTAAAAAAAAAACGACGCTACCTTTCCAACCAACTCATTGGTATTTAAGCTACCACTCACGCAGATTCGCGCCATTAGTCAAAATGTCTGATTCGTGCGCCGTGTGCTCTTTGAATGTTTACCATTTAGGTTCTGTTTTATCCGACAACGATAAATGTGCTAATTTTCTCGTAGCCCATTGCCTTTTAAAATCTAAACGCGAGTGTCCCACTTGTAAAGCAGAACTTACAATGGACAAAAATTGGGTCTTCAGGTGTGATAAATCTTATATTTGCGCTGACGGAAAAAGTGAACGCTGTAAGTACAAATCAACAGCTCGAAAACGAACCTTTTTCGTGGGATCATGACTCTCCATCAAGAACATTTTAGTGGTTGTGTTTTGGTTCATTGTGAATCGAGTACCCATGAGTGTAATAACCGCACATACGAGCGTTTGTCGAAAACCCCTAGTCGATTGGTTTAGCTTTTTCCAGGAAGTTCTTTTACATTATTTGGAAACTTTTTTTTCATCGCTTCGAGGTCCCGGCAAAACAGTCGAAGGCGAAATTTGGAAAACGCAAATATAACTGCGGTCGTGTAGTGGAAGGGCAATGGATTTTTGGAGGTTTCGAACGTGAATCGAAGAAAACTAACATTGTTTCGGTTAGAAATAGAAATCGAGAAACCTTCCTGGCGGCGATAAAAAAAAGTGGATTTTGCCGGGAACGACATCGTATCGGGCAGATGGGTAGACTATTCCAATTTGCCATCTGAAGGATACGAACATCTAACCAGACCCTCCCCCCCTCCCCACCCCAGAAGTTCTTGGATCCAAAAACTGGTGCCAGCACGCAAAATATAGAAAGAGTTTGGCGGGATACGAGAGCGAATGTTTCCCATTATGGACGGAGAGAGGAACATATGTACGGGTATCTCGCCAACGCGCTTTTTATGAAGAAATTTCGAGACGTGAAAGAAAGATTCCACGAGTTCTTTGTCAACGCCGCTAATCGTACGCACCCGTCTAACGTAACTACATATCTACCGTAAACCATCATCATAGTGTAAGAAACAATAATTTAATCTTGAGGGTAGGTTCATGGGGGTGACGGCTCATAAGGCGGTCGCCCTGCGATGCCCCTGAGATTTCAATCATTTGCAGGGATCTGGGGGCCGCAGCCTCCAGACGTGAAAGAAAGATTCCACGAGTATTGTGGCAACGCCGCTAATCTGTACGCACCCGTCTAACGTAAGTACAGATCTACCAACCATCATCATAGTGTAAGAAACAATAGTTTAATCTTGAGGGTCGGCTCGTGGGGGTGATGGCTCATAGGGGGGTCGCCCTGCGATGCCTCTGAGATTTCAGTATATAATCGGAATATTTTTTATAAAATAACGTAACTAATCGCCATAAACTTCGTGCCAATAGATTTCAGCTGAAAAACTTAAACATATAGTCCAGAAAAAGGATCTAGGAAAAATAGCCTCAAAATAAGCTAGGACTCGTATCCGGCCATAGTCTACACAATTATCAAAGAGTTTTTGACCGTATAACAGATTCCTAAGCTTCTTTTTTTTAGAATTATTTAAGAAGAGGCAATTTTACAATCAATATAATTACATGCAAATGTATTTTTCCTAAGTATGAAAGTGAGGGACGGGTTTCCCGTTTCATCTAACTATCCTATAGTTACTTTGTTGTTAAGGCACTTAACATAATCTGAGTAACTTGTAATTACATTATTCAATTATTTCTGTCATTTTTGTATGAAGGCATATATTAATAATGATGATAAACACAATATGAATGATAGTTAATGTTGTAGTTAGAATTCCACCTGAAATATAGCATTTTCTTGAATTATTACTGCATGACTGCATAAACCGATGCGCTGTCTTAATGTTTTACCTCTAAAAATACATTTTGTCATTTGCGATTCAAAACGAGGAATTACTACTGAAATTTTCCTTTCTCACTCCTACGATACTCCTACTCCGCCATGTGCGCAAATCGATCCTGGAATTCGGGGCCAGAGAAAAATATTATTACACCTAACTCCTTGAATTGGTGCTTTGGGGGGTCTTTTACAGTGTACTACGAATCAGTGAGACGATAAAATACTCAAACGGCGAGTCGTCTATTAATTTTGAAGCCAATTCATCTTCCTCGGGAATAAGCGAACAAATTAGAGACCCCAAAGAGATATTTTTTTTTTAGGCTTTCATTATAGCGCGAGGGATCGATATCCTCTGGTGATAAATAATGGAAAATTAGTTTAATTGTTCTTTAGGTAAGTTTGTACGATTTCACCTACCAGTACGCTATCCCGAGTGGCTAAAGAGGAAAAAGAGGAATTGGCTCCACATGAGTTACACGTCCGAGACGAATGAAGAGAATGTAAGGAAGTTGTCTTTCTTTCCCTCCATGCAACTTCATCTCTAAAATTAATCGGGCAGTTGAGCTTTGATTTGAAACCAGAACCAGATATAAGAATATATATATATATATATATATATATATATATATATATATATATATATATATATATATATATATATATATATATATATATAATGAAAAAACTCACAAAGTGGCACGTGTGGAAAGCAATAGTATGAAAATTAACCCCCAGGAAAATTAAAAGATGAATCCAAGCACTTTCTAACTATATTTGCAAGTTCATTTTCAAGGAATAGCATGAAAATGGAGAAGACAACCTTATATAGGGTACAAAGATACGAAGGGAACACCCATCACATAGTACAAACCAATGGAAAAACACAAAAACAAGACAGAGAAATACCAATAAAAAGATCATTAGGTAACTAATAACAGACATATGCATCCCTAAAACTATAGACACACAACAACGCTGTGTGTATGAATGGAATGTGGTGGGTGAAAAAAACCCCAACATTTTAAAGGATTATCATTAGAGCGAAAACATTTAGGGCTAAGAGTTAATCCACGATCACAGCAGAGACACGTGGTGAGGGAGGCAATGCGAAAGATATTACACTAATAAAGAGTGACAACAGGCTACATTATGAAGTTATTTCATTTGGTACAAGTTTATTTAAAACAGGGTCGAGTTTAAATAAGCCAGGGGAGATATTTATATTAGGCAACATGCCAATTAATGAACACTCGACAATATTTCTTTTTGTGAAATCAGCAGAATGATAAATGAATTTTTCAGAGTTCCAGTCATTGGGGTGGTTATTTTCGGATAAATGTAAAAATAAAGCGCTGTTTAGTTCACCTCTTCTAATATTATACTTATGTTGGTAAATTCTAGTAGATAAAGATTTACCAGTTTGCCCGAAGTAAGGTAAATTACAAATAGAACATTCTATAGAATATGCTCCCCCTTTTTTCCTTGTATTATTGTGGACTAACATTTTATATAAACTGGATTCATATCTAAAATTTACAGAGATATTAAGTTGCTTAAAAATACGGGTGAAACAAAAAAATGGTTCAAAGTATGGCAAGATAAGACAATTTTTGTAATTGAAAACCGGTGGGTTATCAGTTCTATAAAAAGTTCTCTTAGCAAAGTTTAATGAACTATACAAAAATTGACGAGGGTAACAAAGTTTTTTTACCTATTTCCAAGATATTGGACAATTCATTATCCGAAAATTCCGGACTAACAAGGCGTAATGCACGCAGAAACATAAAAGTGAATACAGACCGTTTAATTTTAACACTGTGATAAGAATAAAAGTGAATATATGAACTGGAGTTAGACGGTTTGCGATAAACAGAGAATTTAAAACCTCTGTGCGGCCTATTTATTAAAAGGTCAAAAAAAGGAAGAGTCCCATTTTCATCAATTTCAAGAATAAATTTAATAGAAGGAACTAGAGAGTTAAGATTACATAGAAAATTGTGAATATCTTTTGAGGAAGGCCAAAGGCATATAATATCATCAATGTAAAGGTACCATACAATAGGAAAATCGAGGATTTGGGGCAAGAATAACGTCTCAAAGAATTCCATCTATATATTAGAGAGGGTGGGAGTAGACAACCCCCCATTGGAAGACCAAATTTTTGAAGGTAAAATTTGTCACTGAATGAAAATGTACAATTTTTAGCACAAAGAGAAATAAGCCTTAGGAAAGTATTGACCGGTACAGGGAGATCTAAGTTATATAATTTATCACAAATGAGAGGAAGAAGATTGTCTAAAGGAACTTTAGTAAACAAAGAACAAACATCGAAGCTGACAAGAATGAAATTGCTGGAGTAAGGTATTGTATTAAACTTCTCAATAAGTTCACAACTATTTTTAATATGAGATTAGGAGATGGACTCCACAAGCGGGGCTAAGCGATTCACAAGCCATTTTGATAAGGAATATGAAGCAGAGCCTAACGAACTTATAATGGGGCGCATAGGATTATTGGGTTTGTGAGTTTTTACCAAACCATACATATATGGAAGAGAGGCGTTGCTAGATTTAAATGTATTAATTAAATCGGGAATTTTTTTATAAGCGATAGAATGTTTTTATGAAATTCACTATTAGTAGTTAATTTAGGATCTTTTTGTAGGACATCATAAGTAGATTAATCTTCTAATAATAAGTTCATTTTTTCAATATAGTTCACTTTGTCCATAATAACAACGTCACCAGATTTGTCTGCTTTCGTAATATGTATAGAGGGATTTTTTTCGAAGATTAGATATAGCACGGTGAAAACGCAGAGGATAATTTAAGTGGGTAGGCCTAGATAAGCACTGATAAACACAACCCTTGGCGGTCGAAATTAAATCAATAGGAAAATCACAATATTTTTCAAATGAGCAAAGCTTTGCTCATTTGGAAAAATGTCTAATCATGTGCCCTTGTGCTCTTATGCCCTTTTGCTTTTATGCCCTTGTGCTCTTATGATCTTGTGCCCTTATGCCCTTGTGCTCTTATGATCTTGTGCCCTTGTGCTTTTATGATATTGTGCCCTTGTGCTCTTGTGCCCTGTGCCTTGTGTTCTTGTGCGAAAAATCTCTTTTAAGCTTTGGATGTACCATTAGGCCCTAAAATTTAAAGGAGATCCTATTTGCACACGCGAATTGGGTAGAGTTAGTGCCCGGATGGGTGTCAAGAATCGGATAAACAATGGAGCAGTTGTCATAAGCTGTAAGGTTAGATTCCCACCGTAAACTTCAAGTCCTCAAAGAGACAGTGCTTCAAGTCATCCTTGAAGGGACATCTTTTCTCTTTCTTCCACCGCATTAATGACCAGATCTAATGGATTTCGCCGATTTCCTTTTCCTCTTTATTATTCAAGTGCTCTGGTTTGGTTGCTCTTTATAACCTTAATTTTTTTTTCTCTCTCTTTAAACAAAAGAGCACTCGGTAAAAGATCGGAGCGGCATAATAATCTTTAATTTTTGCTTCAAATGATTTTTTTCGCCCCTTTTTTCGATTTTTATTCCAAGAAACATCGCTTTGTTTTCATTTCCTGTTTGAAAAACTGGAATTTGGGTTTTGTTCGAGGCTCTTTTTTCGTTATTGTTTCAAGGGAATTTTTTTCTCTTTCAACATTTTGTTTGGGGTAATTTTATTTCTTGCTTATGATTGTCCCGTTTTTCATCTTGTAGGGTAGTTTTGTAAACTAGAAGCCCTCTGGGAAATGATTTTCGTTTCTTTAAAATTTACATCTTTACTCAAGGGAGAAAAAAAATTCGTTAATCGGAAACTTAATGAATATATTTCTGCTTAAAAACACGCCATACATCATTCTTTTGTTATTAAAACTTTCCTTGGTTATTTTTGATCAAGTTTACGAAGGAATATTTGAATATTAATAACACTAATTTTCCGTTGCTTTGTTTTTCAACTCTAGACTTTCCCTCCCTAGTTTCCTTTATCGAGGGATATTTTTAACCTCCCGAAGCTATTAAGGTATGAATTAGAATATGTTCCCATTTGTTTTGCCTAAGAAATATAGAAAAAAAAGTACCGACAAAAATCAGACTGCTTTTTAGGGGCTGTTTCCAAATTTGCATTAGTCAAACGCCCTCCGGCACAGAAAATTTTTTATATTACGTTTAAGGGTTTCGGTTCTTTATGAACTACTTTGAAGGGATCAAGTTTATTGGAAGGACTTAAGGCTAAAATTGGACGTCGAAAATTTATATATATATGTATATACATAGAAATACTTGATCGAATTTTCAAAGGTTAATTTTCAATATTTTTAAGTTGAAAGTCAGAAAATTTGGTTGAGAACTAAAAATATAATGTAACCACAGGTTTCAGATAATTATATTGAAAAATAGTCTCTTCATTCTATCCTTCTTATTTTCTCTTTACTTTATTCTTTAGATTCGTACTCTGTACGAGTTCGTGCACACAGAATTGGCAATAAATGCTTAATAAACAAAGATGGACCACCTGGGAGAGTTTTTAAAAGGTTGAAGAGAGAACGCTTCAGTGTCTTCAAAGTGGCGGGAGATTTCTTGTAGAGTTGGCGCTATCCTCTTCTAAGTCAATGCATCTTATTATTATTGTCTGGTGAGCGTACAAGTTAAGCCGTTTTTTTCTGTATTGGTTAAATTAGTATTCGAAAATGCCATAAAGCCTTCGAATGGCAACAGTCGGTAATCCTATTCTTAAACGTGAAACTTAGGCAGACCATTCTGTTTCTTATATCGGCCACAAGAGGGAGTTCCGATCAGCGACGCGGAAAGGCAAGATGGCCGCAAAAACGTCTGTTGTGAGAGCCTCATAATTATGAGTCCCCTATCGGCGGTCCCCGACGAGGCGACCGCCTCTGAAAAAATAAAAAAATAACAACAGGCTAAATAGTGCGATGCAAAACACTAACAACAAGAGTAAAAATAACAGCTTAAAATAAGAACAAAATTCTATCAACAGCAAAAGCAGAGAAAAATAATGAAATCAACAACTAAGAGGCAAGCTTAAGTGCTCCCAAGGGTCTACTAGTTCAAACCTGGATGCGATGATGTATAAATGAAAGGTCTGAAAGAGATTTGCTCCATTTGGTGGACATGAAGTTACTGATCATTACTCGAGAGGAGCTTAAGAAGATTTCAAATGGAAATAACCCATTTGAAGTTGCACCTTTGGCAAGAAAATCGATGTCGATTAATTGAAGGTGTGGTAATTGAATTAATAGTTAACACAAAAGGGGGTGGCGGGGTCCACTTTCATTGTGTGGAATAAAAATAACGACAGGAACCCGAGAGGGTGCCTATTAAACACGATAGAGACAAGATCAGTAAGTGAGGCACCCAAGACAGGGCCCCAAAACCCCTGGTACTGTTTCTATATCCAGAAATACACCTGTTAAATGCTCTTCGTACTCTCGCGTGTTTAGATTTTTACAAATGGAAAATTTTAGACTTTTAATTATTTACATTTACTGTATTTGAATTTACTTCAATTTATACTTATTTACATTCAGACCTTTTGGTGTTCCTTTCTCCCAGCGACTCCAAACTCACTGAATATGTTGGGGTAAATTCATTGCAGCGGGGTAGTAATAACATCAACCCCATGGTGTTAGCTAAGGGTCGTAGAGGGTAAATACATGTGACCTCTGTGACGCGGGAAATAGCCAGAACTGCCTGGTATGGGGAAACAACTGCTTGTATAATAATCCCATGAATATTACTATATTTTATTTTTCGGCTAATTTCTATTTTATAGCATTTCCGCATCCAGATGCTCAGTCATTAAGTATTATGGGTATGAGAAAGAAGAAAGAAAGGGAGGGAGAAGGAACTAAAGATAGAGGAAGGAAAGAAAGGGAGGGAGAAGGAACTAAAGATAGAGGAAGGAAAGAAAGGGAGGGAGAAGGAACTAAAGATAGAGGAAGGAAAGAAAGAGAGGGATAAGGAACTAAAGATAGAGGAAGAAAAGAAAGAGAGGGAGAAGGAACTAAAGTTCGAGGAAGGAAAGAAAGGGAGGGAGAAGGAACTAAAGATAGAGGAAGAAAAGAAAGAGAGGGAAAAGGAACTAACGATAGAAGAAGGAAAGAAAGGGATGAAGAAGGAACTAAAGGCACCAACCTTTCTTTATCCAGCAGGATCCCTGACCCGATAATGAAATAAACATAAAGGTCAGTATGACAACCACTGGTGAGCCCGATGGCTCCACGGGCCGGTCCTCTTTTGGGGAGAGATGTCAGGAAGTATTGTGTTTTGACACCAAACAGCGAGCAACCGTCGCCGCTCCGGGGCAGAGGTGCCTGTTCCACCTCTGAGGTATGTGGATATACAATATATAGAGAGACCCATTGGTAGGATTCCTGGGAACAGAGTGTGTGTGCGTGTGTGCGTGTGTGTGTTGTACTGTGAAGACGGGAGAGGAAAGAAAGCAGTGTGTAATAAGAAGTGTAAGATCTACCCACCCGAATACAGGGCTGAGCACAGTGCGTCCACCAATGGGTAGCAAGAGATCTGTCAGTGCGCTGACGTTCGTGTCCGCTGTTGCCGGGATCGAACCCGGTACCGCGACGTTGGGAGACCAATGCCATATCCCCTCGGCTAGCAAGAGCTCTTATTATCACTGTGAGTACCATAAATTGAAATACCTAAATCAGGGATGCCTGATTTAGTTCAAGGCCGCTTTAAGGAAATTTAAAACAATGGAAATGTGAAAAAACAAAAACAAACATGCACTTTAATAAGCACCAATGTTATTTTGAATTTTATTATTATTCAATTGAAACTTCAAAAATAATATTTTCTTCAAACACAGGAAAGGCACAGCTTAAAAAAAAAGAAATATTAACCAGATTTTTGCACACAGAGTGAAAATGTTTCGCTGCTCCTAACATAATCATATTGGCATAAGTTATATAATGCCCACCCCATAATACTTTCAGAGGAATTTAGCTCTATATCCCTGAAGAGATATTAATTTTATTTCTGTTTAACTTTGCAGAAAAGTGAAATATACGACCTCATTTTATTTGTCAGGAATTGATAAACATGAGCAAAGTACTTTTAAAGAAACTCAATTCACAAACATTAACTCGCAAATGGCCATCTTGATCAGACTTTTCCCCTATATTGATAATTTTCACTTGAAACCTTCCACGCCATTTCTTATCTATAGTAAATTTCAATTGGGTATATTCTTTAAATATATCCACGACGACGTGGGGAAGTAAGCAAACGGATGAAGTAATGGACGAACTATCGTCAAGCCTGGGGGCACTATATTTTTAAATATCTATGACTATATAGCGTGCTCCAAGGTTAGTGAAAATGATCTCGTATCCTGTAATGGAAAAACTGACACCTAAAATAGCAGATTGATGCAGATCGTTTGGGACTGTTAGATTGGTCTACAGCCGTGACCAAAGGTTTTCGGACACCTCGGAAATTTTTGTAAATTAGATAAATAGAGAGTAGTAAAGTTTTTATTTGCATATCAATATTAATATCACAATAAAATAAGAGGAAATAAATAGCAATGTTATATAAGCTACAAACAATCAACAAGAATTAAAAAAATACACAATTTGCCAAAACATATAACATCAACATAAAACAGATTAGCAAGTGAAGCCCTGTGAAAATTACAGCAACACCAAACTGATACAGGAAGCTCAGTAGCGTATCGACAGTCCTTTGGCAGTAATTATAGCATTTATTCTTCTCCGCATGCTCTCCAAAAGGGTACGACACCTGAGGGCTGTGTTGCTAGCCTACTTCTCGGTAATGAGTACATTCAATTGCTCATTGGATGCTGGCTGCCAACATCTGACGGCCTCTTTCTGGTCCTGCCGCCCTTTTTCCACTGGTTTCATATCCAGAAACTGAGGTGGCCAGTCCATCACCGTAATATTGTTGTCTCTAAATCACTGTATAGTAGACGCAGACTTGTCATATCGGCATTGTCCTGCTGAAAGGTCACATTCAGGGCATTTCACGAGACGTCTTGGGTTGAGGGCAGCATGTAATCCCTTAGGAGAATTTGGTACTTCTCTCAATTCATGGCCCCATACCATTACATAGCGGCAACCATGCTTTATGTTGGTACTTTGTACTCTCGATTCCATTGCTTCCCTGGCCTCCTGCAAACTTTATCATTGTCTGGGGTAAGGAACAACACGACCATAGACTCGTCGGACGATAAGACACGTCCCAGTTGCATGGTCCAGTTGCGGTGAGTACGTTCCCAAGCCATCAACATCATTTCTGCTGAAGGTTTATCAGCAGCTTCTGGCTTAATTTACATGGCTTCAGGCCTTGTCCAACTAGTCTGCGACAGACTGTCTGGCAGATGCATTAATCTAGCCGCCCTCTGTCCATTCATATTTCAGCTGGACTGCGGTTTTCTTACGATCCCGAAGGCTTATGCGACGCAGAGACCTGTCATCACGTTGCGTACTAACCTTGGGTTGTCCAGAACGGCGTCATCTTGGATATTCTACTTTCTCGGATCCTCTTCAACACTTGTGCGGCACCGGAATGTGATGCGCCGAGCCTCCGAGCGACTCATCGACAGCTAAGAATCCTCATCGTGCAGGGTGCGTATTAGATTTCTTTTTTTTCGGTATCGTTACGAGTTTTCGACATTATCATATCATTATCAAATCCTATCGACATGGAATATCATATTAATCAACAAATATGATGTTATATGAAGACATTTTGGTTGTAACATACTGATTCCAGTAATTCATACATTTCAATAGCATCGCCATTTTAGATATTTACAAAGATGTTATAAGGAAGCCTGTATTTTAATTTAATTTTCAAGATCTATTGGATACATGCACTTAAAATTACATAACCCCAAAATAAGAAAAATTCCAGGTGTCCGAAAATTTTTGAACACACATGGACTTGATAGAGGTATGTTCTTGGCGTGGATGTTGAACGTCTCCAGGTGTGCCTTATACAGTGTCAAGGAGTCAAACCATCGCTATTTTTAACCAGATTTCATAGCTGCCTCATTACAGTTAAATCTTTTTTTTTTAATATGCATAAAACTTGCTGAACCGAAACGAACAGAACAATGGTTGTGCATCTCATGACCCTATTTTTGAAATAAAAATTGGATCAATTCCTAAATAAAATTGGTTAGTTCAGAATCATGAGCTATAGGCTAATTAAAATCGAAGAAAGGGAACATTTAGGTCTAAATAATTCTACAGAAATGAATACGGATAATAAATTAGAATAGATCGGATAAATGAACGGCAAAGTTCATAAGCACAGCGGAAAACTTCAGATGAACTATGGAAGGGACCCAAAGTAGTTGGACAATAGAAGCGATGAAAAGAGAGAGGATAATTCAGGAGACGTTATAAGCCCGCAGATATTGAAGAGTCCTTAAGATTCCTTTTTCCCTAATTAAACAATATAATTTTTGATACCTTTAGCATATATATGAAATTTAAAAAATATTAAAATAGAACGTCAAAACCTTAGGAGCAAAAAGTCATCGTATCAAAAAGCATTTTTATATTGTTCATCACAGCTTGCAATCGAACCAGTCAATTTGGAGGACTTACTCTGCAATATTTTGCATTATCAAAAGAAGAAGACTACCATTGTTCGAAAGTCGTTCGTTTATTTTGATTTTAAGATGGATACTATTAGCATGTTAATCGCATTTAGTTCTCACTATAAATATAAAGATGACAACTTGACACGTAGTATTAGCCTTGTTACTCAAAAGACCTTGTATTTTATGATATAATTATTTCGGTCGAAATGCCCCCTTTTTATGTTTTGTGTAATCTTAATATCTTGACTTCACTTTATTAAATTAATTCCCTTCACAGTCTCCCCCAAAAGTTAAAGTAACAAAGATCTCATGATACTTCGTCTTAGCTTGGTTCTCGATCATTTTAAGTCTTTAAATCTATCCTTTACTAAACTAGTTTTAAAACTGCATTCTTATCCTTCGTTCTTTATACATTTCGCCAAGAACTTGTAAATTATGAAAATCCCACTTTCATATTTCTTTAAATCTGGTTTGATACCACGTGAAATCCCGGAGTTTTGCACAAAATATAAATCTTTACATAGCGTCCGATCCATCTCCATTCCCTTTACAAGAGTTGTTTGATAGTTGTATGGATGAAGATATGGCAAGGTGTTTCTATGCATATTAATCGCCTGTCTTTATTTAGATTCTCTCTCTTCCCGCATTGTTAAAATCAATATTTAACGTATCGAGTCAATATCCAATTTTATTCAGTCAATGGCAATTCGCGTGACCGTTACTCGTTCATCCTTGAGAGAAAACCATGGGCATTTTATAACCCCACAATTTTCCCATTTGTATTCTAACTACACATCAAATTTACCAGTTTTTAATTGAGTTTTATTTTACTACTGTTTCATCCGTTCTTTTTTATACTCACATTATTCAATTGTCTTCTTTTTTCTTCATCTATTATACATTCCAATTTACATTTATTCTTGGCTAATTTGGTTTGGAGAATGTTTGGCATCATTGATTATTTTATTACGGTTCATGTTCTTTCCTCTAAATTTCTTACTTCATATTAGAGGATTACAAACCAGCCCAGACCCTAAGACCCACTAGAGGCTTAAGCAAAATAAAAGGGGGGGAAAAGGTAAAAATTAGAAGTTTAGGACAGGTAAAAGAAGAGACGAAATGGATAAAGAATTATTTCGCAGATCCAATTTGCAAAATCATGATTTAAAATAATATTTATCGATTCTTTTCTTAAAGATATTTAGAGAAGTAGTTTCAGGCGACATTTTTAGTCAAACCATTCCAAGTCTTTTATTTTATAAGAAAATTAATTTTTGCGCTGTTGCCTTGTTAAATCTTTTGTCTACTTGTTTTAAACCGTTATTCCAAGTGTCCACTCGGTTAACTATCTAAAATATTGAGTCATATTTCGTATTATTAAAACGTTTACTATTTTAAATACTTCAAAAAGGTGGCCATGCAGAGGCCGATCTTTCAGTTAAAGTAAATTCATGTCTTAGTTTTTCTTCGTACGATCTATTTCTAAGTTAAGGACTTAATGTCGTTTGCTTATCGTGGGACGCCTTCCAATATTAGAATCTTCTTTTGCATATATGGAGATCAGAATTGCACCACATACTCCAAATTAGGCCGAACAGACGGTTTATAGTGACCTATGATGACTATTTCCAGTAACAAAATTCTCTGTTTACGACTTTTCAGCCAGTCATCATCAAAAGACTTTTTGAAATCCAGCTTAACTGCATCAACAGCTTTATATTTGCCAAACGTTGTGATAATTAATGAAAAAAATCAAGCAATTTAGTTAAACGTAAGCGTCTGCGTCGGAAGACGCGTTGTGAAGCATTTATTAAGTTACTAGAGGTATCCGGCCTTGCCCGGGATAAAAAGTCATGTCGCAAATAAATACAGATGAATATCATTTGAAATTCTTATATTGTGTGTTGAAGGCAGATTCAGGAGAGTTACGCACTCTTCCTATCATATAATATAATATAACATATAATATTATACAATATACATACTTAAAATGAATAAGAATTTCAGGGCGCGTGCCCGGCATTTTACGCGCACACGTGAATGGCCGTTATTTAGGAGCGAACAAAATGTGGACGTAGGAAGAGATCGAGCGTCTTATAGATACAGATTTAGCTCCAGATGTTCTACGATCCTATGTCTAACAATTGACGAAGTAAAAGAGATGAGCTAAAAATTTCTAGGATCAGTCTTTATGCCTAATTTGAAAAATGTGTTGCGTTTCCCTCTTTGAATTTCTTAGGAATTATTCCCTCGTTATAGACTTTTTAAAAATTATTCGCGTTCTAAATATTTAAAGTAAATCTAATAGATTTTATTTGGAAGCGCACTTTCAAAATTTTCATTTTTTTAATTTAAAAATTAATTTTATTCTTAAAAATTAATAATTTGATTTAGCCCATTTTTAGACTAGCTAAACTAATCACAAAACTATACAACGATAGAACTGGAAAGATAGTTTTGTTTAAGGATTATGAAAGTATATAGCTGTACTTTGGGCCCTCTGGTTTGGAACTAGAAGCTTGACATTCGGAACAAAAGGCTTATGGTACCTTCAGTGAAATATGCACAACTGAAAACGTTTAGGAAAGAAAATCGAATATAGTATTCTGATTTCAACACTTCGTGCAATTAATATTCGATAAATTTACAATGATTTTCTTGTATTATATTTAATGTACCCTAGCCATTTCACGAATGCGATCCTACATCTTTCTCTTTCTCTCATTTCCAGTCTTCCAACTTAAAATAGTAATTTTCTGGAAAAAACTGACTTTTGTGATCCTTGAAGAGGGCAGTTTGTCTGCCTCTGTGCCTGGACTTTCTCCTTTCTCCATGAAACCATTCTCTTGTGTACAACAGAACCTTCTTCCCTCATAAATCTCGGGCGCATACATGACAAAGGCTTTACAAGGTCGTTAATGCACATTCGAGTTGAAGATTCTTGTCTAGCTCTTCACCAAAAGGAGATTATTAAGGTCGTAGAAATCGCCTTATGGCAAACAAATGGCGTAGTTCATATACATTGGCGTGATACGTTCTTGCTCCTGCACATTCACAACACAATAAACCAGCCATTTGTGGGGTCATTTTGGCGAGGTGGGACGGGCAAACGCGAGTCAATGAAGAACGTTGATTTTTCATTCAATTACAGCACTACAGAATGAAGACCAGCAAGAGTTATTGTGATTTATAGAGAGAACTGTGAGGAAGGCAAATAGAGTATTGCAGGACGCAAGTGTCTGTGGCAGAGTATTCGCAAGAAGTTTGATGCCGTGGCCATGAGTTCACAGGATTGAGTGTAAAAAAGGGAAGGGTTTTTGTTCGAGATTTGCACAGTTGGTACTTTTTTCACCACCGTTCATAATTCTTTTTGAAGCCTTTTTTAACACCGTTCATAACTTTTGTTGCGGCTTTTTTACCAGCCGTTCATAACTTGGGAAGCTTTCGTACCATCGTTCATAACTTATTTTACGTTTTTTCCACCGTTCATCCTTTATTAGGTTATTTTGCCACCGTTCCTAATTTTGAAGGGATGGGGGGGTATCACAGTTCCTAACTTTTTTTTAGGCTTTTAACCATCGTTCATAACTCCTTCTAAGGCATATATTTTTTAACACTGACCATAACTCTTTTTTTACCACCGTTCCTAGATCTTTTTGAGACTTTTTTGAGGCTTTTTTTAACCATAGTTCTTAACTCTTTTTTACACTGGAAGCTATTTAAGGGCTGGGAAGGAGCGTATTGCAGGAGGCAGTTCATTCCACATTCTAAGAGCAAACATTAAGAAGGCCCGATCACCCATGCAGGAAATAGTATTACGAGGAACAAGATTTAAGAGTGCAGAGTCTGAACGTAGGGTTCTCAAGGGCTGTAATATGTTCAGTGGGGGTGACGGGTAGGAGGTTGCTGCGCTATTTAAGATCTTATTATAATGATCCCAGTGTGTATGTGCGTGTGTGTGTTTGTCTGTGTCTCTGTGTGTCCGTCTGTGCATTTTTTTTTTAAATTGTGAAATTATTTTTTCCCTGCACACCAATTTTGAATGTTTTGGGAAATAAAAATCCCTTTTTCTTTCGCACCATTTTTTAATTTGGGGAGCGAAGCGAACAAGCGCTGCAGGACTAGCAAACAACGCCCCTATGGCGAATTTTTAAACGAGCTTTTTCATTTTCGCCAACTCTCACTTCCGTGGTTTCATCCCCTCGCTTTTTAAAGAGCTCTTAAGGTTGGCGGTAAGAGACAACCTTTTTTATCGTCATTCGTGAGATTTATTGCCAAACTGATGGAGTGGTAATGAGTAGTCCCTTAGTCCCCGTATTTGCTGTCATTTTTATGACATGGTTTGAGGAGAAATTGTTCCGTAAAAATCCTGGGATTAATACACCCATTTAAGAACCATCAATATGTTGAGGATACTTTCTTTTTGATTCTGAACCATCTTGAGACAACTTTTGGGGGTTTCACTAATAGTATTCACCCAAACACTCAATTTACAGTGGAAAAAAACACATCAATTCTATAATATTTCGTTTCTGGACATTAATATTACCCATTCTTCTTCTAAAGATTTGAAACCAAAGTTTTGCGTAACCCAACTTTTACGGGTCAAGTTTTAACTTTGTTTTTAAGCTTTTGTAACTTTTCATACAAATTGTGTTGTATCAAAGCACTTAGTTTTCCTGCCTACCACACATGTTCCCCCTATACCAATTTCCATAAAAAAATATGTTTTCTTTGTATAATTTTTTAATAATAACGATTTGCTTGTTGCCCTTGTCGAGGATACGTTAAGAAAATTCGGGAATATCTATTACCCGAAAATGAGAGTCTTCTTCCTAAAGATATTCGATATGTTGTATTTCTCTGACATAGGATTTTTTAGCCAAAGGTTTGAAAAGGATCTTCAAAATGCTCCCCCAAAAGTTTTATTTTCACATCGATTTTAAAATAATTTGTATTAAAAAACACCGTTTAGGTAATTATTTTAATGATAACGACCGATCTCTGTTGAAACAAGATGCTCTGTTGTTTATGAATTCAATTGTCCTGGATGTGATCGGAGAAGTACAGTGAGAGAGAGATTCCGTTCGCATATGGGTCTTAGCTTGAGAACTAGAGGGGTGCTTTCGAAGAAAGCGTTTCATCCTGTTCGTTCCCATTCCATAAATTATAAAACTAATATTTCCATTAATAATTTAAAAATGTACTCACGCCCCTTTCTCCTTACGCATTTACGAATCCTTGTTTTTTAAAAATCCTTCTCCTTCTCTCAACTCTGACAGCTCCTCCCATCAATTACTTAAACTTTAACTATATTTTTATCCTAACCAACCTCTTTTTATTCCTGTGTTCTTTCGTGTATCATGTCGGTTTTTCTATCTTGTCTTTCGTCAAGGGAGTGGGTATGTAAGTATGTTTGGAGACATTTTCATCTGATTTTAATTTCCATTCTATTTGCCCCCTTCTTCTTATACCCCATTTTTTAAGTATTGGTACATGATTATTGTTTCTTTCCCATTTTAATATGTTTTAGATGTATTTCTGAATAGAGTTACCGTAACTGGTTACAGTTTTTTTTAAGAACTTTTACATACATAACTTCGGTTTTAGATCTGCATGTCATAATCCTGAATCATTTGTATGTGTTGTTACCCGAAGTGCTGTACACGTCATATAAAGGATGGAACCATTTAGCCATATATATATATATATATATATATATATATATATATATATATATATATATATATATATATATATATATATATATATATATGCGGTTAAAAGGCTATTTCTGGCAGATACAGTCTACATCAAAGCCCTCGGAAGGAGCTCTTCTCACATACACGAGAAGGTAACACTTAACATAGGCGTTCTCTCAGATAGCCAAAAAACTATCTTTCGATTGGCCTCTTCAAGAGTCACCCTTACTTGTCGAAGAGAACGGAAAGTTTATTTTTATTCCGTGTCTGCCATGCCTTTATAAATAAGAAAAATTATTACAGTAACACAATTAATTATAAAAGCGTATAAAACGGTATATAAATTGCAAGTAAGAGGGTTTAAAAGTGGACCTAAAAACTTAGCAACTTTATACGAAGAAAGAATGTATGAAGCTAGAATGGGACGAAGAGGGTGTCCTAGCTTATGTACCTTAGGTAGCCCATAGAGTAGACCCAAGTATGATGATGAGACATACAAAGAACTGTACACAGAATCACTTAGAGCACAGGAAGATTTTAACTTGAGTAGAAAACGATTAATTTGGTCCTCTAAACGGTGAATAATAGTCATAGGTTGTTCCTGAATTCCATTATATTTTGATGTATCTGACAAAATCTGGGACATCTTTTAAATGTAATCAATCCTTTTCAAAATCACTACCCCATTACCCTTATCAGGACGGGTAACCACAATTTCTTAATTCACCCAAGGTTTCGAAGAAGAGCATAATCCAGTTTACTAAAAAGGAGAGACGAAAATTTGATGTGCTTGATTTTATGAAATAATTCATGTGCCACATTTGAAATATTAGTTTTAAGGTCAATGAGCAAACCTAGAAATGGCAGATGTTGGATATAGTGAATAAACATTTCAAATAAATATAATAATTTAGGTATTAAACAAGCTTGAAGTTTGTTAACTTAAATTGGAGTCCGAAAGAGAAGAAAAACTTTCCCCTTTCGAGAGTCTAGCGTCAGAAAGATTAACTACACAGATCAAATCGTTCAGTTTAGGCCGCGATAAGTTAAGTTTTCTGAGTTTTCGGTCATGGACTAACGAAATACTCTGGACATAGAACGAAATATTCCGGGAAACAATTAAAGAAAAGCATAGGTAGTCTAAACAAGAAAGAGTTGAGCGCAGAAGTTTAGAATAGGAATCACCAAGGGCCACAAGCTTATTCCGAGCGCGAAATTTAAAGTTATTATCATTTTTGAGTAGATAATCCAACGAGGAAACATATAAATCACTCGAATATAGCGAGATGTAGAGTCGCTCGACTACACTCGCACGCGACTAAAAACAAGAATAGTGTTCTAGGATACATAACCTGACATTTTGCCTTTAAATGGAAATATATTATTCTTCCCTAATATAATGCGCATATTAGACCTCATTTGGTGTACATACAAAAAAATCTTGTAATATTGGAACGCGTCCAGCAGGAAGCGACGAAATTAATTCCTAAACATAGAAATAGATCCTACGAAGAAATGCTGAGGCACCTCAATTTATTATTACTGCTCAGCCAACTTATGAAGTATTGGGTTGAAGAATAAGTTCTTGCGGTTTTATCAAATTTATATGCAATTTAATCAATAATGTATTCTCCGTTGTTATTTACGACTTCTTCCCAACGTTCAACTAGTTTTTCGATGCCTCTGCAATAAAAATCTCTGGATTTTGACTCAAAGAATTCGTCTAACTAGGTTCTTAATTGCATATCATTATTGAACGAAACGCTGCGCAAATTGTTGGAGAGCGATCGGAACAGATGGAAATCCGATGGAGCCAAGTCTGGTGAATATGGAGGATGCGGCAGGATTTCCCAATTAAGCGTTTGGATGGCGTATTTTTTCATATTGGCAATGTGAAGACGAGCATTGTCGTGTTGCAGAAGGACTCCATAACGTGGATGAGGTCGCTTTTCACGAATAGCTTCGGCGAGTCGATACATTTGTTGAACGTAGAGTTCTGCATTGACATTCTCGTTGTTCGCAAGGAGCTCATAAAGAATGATGCCTTCACAATCCCACCACACACACAGCATCGTCTTACGTGGATGAAGTCCTTGCTTTAATCGCGGAAGTGTTTTTTTATTGGGGCTAAGCCATTGTTTTCGATGTTGACATAAACACACCACTTTTCGTTGCCAGTGATGATGCGGTGAATAAATCTGTCCTTATATCCACGAGTAGCCTTGTGACGAGCAAGCAAACTTGCGGCACTTGTGGAGCGTTGAGGTTTGTTGCTTTCGCTCAAAGCGTGCGGAACCCATGCACCGAGTTTTTAAACTTTCTCCATTGAATGAAGGTGATTCACTACAGTTTTCTTATCACACGCCCATTATACAGTCGATTGACGAGGATTTTCATGAAGAAGGTCGTTCAATCGATCTTCATCCAACTTAATGGGGCGACCAGAATATTCTTCGTCATTAAGATTGAAATGACCGTTTTTGAAACGTAAAAACCATATGGAGCTTTCCTTTCTGATAAAGCATTTTCTCTGTACACAGCACAAATATCGCGACAAGCTTTGGCTGCGTTTGCATTGTTTCCGCCTCGATTGAAAATGAATAACAACAAGTGTCGAAAATGTGCCTTTCTTTCAACTTGACATTCCATTTTGAGGTTACAGAACAAAAATTAAATTAACACAACTTTTAAATAAACCGCAATGACTTATGTATTACTCAACTTCAAGACGTAGCCTAAGCAAAAGCCTAATAGTCTACGCTGTTAAAAGACATAGCCTAACCTTTGCAAATTTTGCTCTCATTATTTATTATTGTTTCTTAATACTCGTATGTGCACAAATCACATCAACAAAACTTAAATCAACACAACATTAAAAAAACCCGCAAGAACTTATTCCTCAACCCAATATTTAAAATACTTTACCTATATAAAGTATGATTATATTTGAGCGAAATAATCAAGCGGCAACTAGAAATAAGGATCTCAAGTCAGTAAACAAAAGATTAATCACTGCGATAACACAAATGTTCATCACCTTAAAATTCAACATCTACCAGCTTCCTCCAAAGTGGAGTTTGTATATTTCAAAGCAACTAAATCCTATCAGTTTTACCACGACAAAGTCACTTCATAGTGACGGGGTGCTGCATGTTGCAGCATCTGGTCCAGTCAGAGTTCATTCCTGGGCATCAGATCCCAAGCACACTTAATCTATGCACACCTATACTACGCATTATCATCCAGGACTTCCTAATTGGTTAGCACTTCCTCTCTCAAATATTACTGTACAACAAAGTTCAGTGTCAAGAAAAAAACATAGATCTCATGTGCATTTTATTATGAAGTTAAGGGTGCCAATTTCGAGTTTGATAAAAAAATTCCCATTAAGAATATTTTCTTGTAAATTGACGATTTAATAATTATGCAATTGATACCGATTTCCACGATACCATAAATGTATTTCGCCCCAAAAGTCAGATTAACTGTGTCCATTGTAATTAATTCATGAATATATAATGAAGCAGCATGTTTGTTAGCATTATATAATGTATTAACTTACATTTTAGTATTAACTTTTTCGTTGGTAAGACGTCTCAGGTGTGTCACGCTTCAGGTTCCAGCAGAAGTCAGCCAGCATAGAAGGGCTTCAATTTCCCTTATACCTGTTTTTCATTAGCGCTATATTTTGATGAAACCTATCTCTTTGGGAAGAACAGGTGAGAACGAACGAAGAAAGTGTCTTTTCGGTAACATATTTCATCCGAGATCTTGGTAACAGTTGATTGGGTTCTCCACTATAAGCTCTTGCTGGGCCCTTTGGTGCTTTCCCAGGAGTCCTTTGCATACATCATTGAATACATGCCAGGCCACTAACTCAGTTTCATCCATTGTCGCCTCGAAGTCTTCATCAGCTATAAGCTGACGAATCTGAGGGATTTCTTTAATCTTGGCATCACTTATTTTAAGGAAGATCTCTTTGATCTTCCCTTCCAGTGCTTTGGTAAAATTGCTTCATTAGGCCTAGTTTTATAGACAGCGGTGGCAAAATGATATTCTCTTTCTTAACTAGTGGCTCATGAATTACATTATGGCATCCAGGCATCATAGTTTCCTGAGGTGACCATTCTGAGCGTACATAATGTTCTGATTTGGCCCTACTCTCCCACTTGCAAAGGAAGCATATAGACTTGGTGTATCCAGTTTGTAGCCCATTAAGTAGGGCTACTACTTTCAAGTCAGCACAAATTAGACACTCATACTCGTTGTAACTTATGCGGTCTAGAATAAAAGCAAGATTCACATATGTCTCTCTTAAAATGACTGAGTGATCAAATGGAACTGAATACATGGTAATCCTAATGTGCAACAGAACCGCTTTGATGCTGTAAAGGGATGCATCTATGAATAACCTTCAATCACTTGGTTTATAGGTCAGTTCAAATGCATTAAATAGGCCCCTGATCTCATTACAATAAGTCAAGTTGTTTTAAAAAGTGAAGAATTACTGTAGATCTGCAGAACACTTCCTAAATACTTGTAGTTCGAGCATGTTCATCCAACAGGTCTCATGGTTGCAGACGTGAGGCCAGGAGTTCACTCTGTCATCACTTGGTAGTTCAGAGGGCGGCTGTGGTACAGGAATGGCACTTGAATGTCGAACTGGGCGAAGAGCAGACTGAATATCTGGATACATGATAGATTTCTTGCCTTTTCTGTTGCGACCTGCAGAGAAATAAAATAAAATCAGACTAAAAATGGATATTACTGCCTGTAATCACTTGCATAAATAGTGGAAGTACATCATAGTATGTATTTTGATCTTTTTAATTGCTACACCTCTTGAAAATCTATTAAAGACAAGGAAAGTAAACACATTGAATACCCACCTTTAATTTCTGCTAAGCAGAAGTAGCAATCCGTTGAATGGTCCTTTGTCTGCACCCAGACCATTGGTACGCCAAACATGAGGCCAGTCCCTTTGCCTTTCACCCAGGGAGAAAGGGAACTTGTACACCTGACACAACATAATGCGAGGTGCCCAGCCTTTGTCATAATCACCCACTTTACATCCAAAGTACAGCTCATAAAGTTTCCTCCCATGTTTAGTCAATTGTCTCTTGTATGGTCTTAATGTAACTGATCCACATATATAACAGGAACTGTCTGGGGAATTTTTGCATTCTCTAGGCATTTTAGCTCTGTCTCATGTGAAAATAGAGCACTGTAGTATGTGAAAAATAATATAAATAGTAACAGCAACACATATTATATAAAAAATAAAAATAGGAAGCATTTATAGTAAGTTACAAAATTATCAAGCGTTACGTAAGAGTTTCCACGGATTTGGACCACTATAACTAAAGAATATTGAGTATACTTTCATAAATTTCATATGTTAGGTTAACAAATAACTTGGGAACACCCTATTAAAATTATATCAAAATCTATTTATAACTTTTAGAGTTGTCAGTTTCAGCCCGATCCTGTTTGCATTCAATCCCAACGGAACCATTAGTGCAATTAACGTAAGTAAGATGGTAATTAACGAGAAACTGGAAGGTCACAGAAAGAGACGGATGTTATATTCGTGATTTACATAAAAAATACCCCTAAAAAAGGTTATTCTGTATCGTGGTACAACCACTCTATACCATACACTACTTCTATATTATGTGGGGGTGGTGACTTAATCACCTACTGCAACGCAAACCGTTGAAAGACTGTTCGCAGGGATTAACGACCGATTAGGAGGTCACACTTGAGGCTTTGGGTTTCAAATCCTTAATAATCTGACAGAGTGCATAAATGGTTGGCGAGATTTACTTGGATAGGCCGAGAGTATCGTTCAAGGTTAGTTAAAGATGAAACCAACAAATGTTATTTAATTTACACATATCAAAATAAGAATAATAATAAACAAAAGGGAATTATTCAAATTGAAAGATTCTCTTAAAAAATTATTATGAGGAGGGATTCTCAAATGAAAGGAATTCATTAATGTAACTAGGCTCAGATCAAAAGGGGGAAACTTGACAATACTAATAATGGAGGGGGTTTCAGTTTTACGGGTCGATGACTTCGAGGGAGGGCCTTCTTGCGATGAGGCGAGTGTGGAACGATCCGATGAGGCAAGTGGGGCACGGTCCGAATCAATCTTTCGATGAAGATAGCTAAACTTCAAAGATGACGTTCGACTGGGAATGTTGAAATTCTCGTAATTCCACTGAAAGAGGAATTTCCTTTTGCTCAAAAGTGATCAAAGGAGATTTTCTTCGGTTCAATTAAACGAAGGGAGACTGTAGCGCAAATTCAAAGGCTTGCCGTTCACAGAAGCTACCAATTGACTAGGATAGAATCACGCCTGAAGAAGTCTGCTGTCTGACGAACGCTCACGGGACGAGACGATAAGGACGGACTTGAGGTGCGGGCTGGACTCCTCGAACTACAGAATAGCCCGAGTATTTGTATGCCCGATTCTGGAGGAGAATGGGGAGTTTGAAGAAAGGAGTCACAAGCTCCAGACATCTTAATCCAGAGGCGGATCATTTCATCATTTAGCAGCAAGGACAAGACAGAGCGGCTCTTTCTCGCCTCGTCACCGAAGGGTGGGGGAGGAGGCTTTTGGGACGAGTTCGCAGGATTGGGAAATATTTTCTTACGTGCTCAGGAGTCGAAAATTCGATAATGTTCGAACAGGAAATGACGTCGTCCATGGCGTGATACCATAGCACGTGGTCTCCAATAAATAGGAGGGGGGGGGAGGGGGAAGAGGTTGTTCTTTTACTTTCTGATTTTCGTTTTTTTCATTGTTTTACAGTGTATTCATTTACACACTCAACCCTCCTTTTAAGCGGTCTTCCAACCTCTCTCACAATCTGACACTCACTCTTACATATTCTTCACAATCTCTTTCCATCCATTCTCCTTATATGCATATACCACCTCAAAACACTCACACACAACCTCATTCAAACCATAAATATCTCTTATTACTCTATTACTCTATTCACTTTCGCACACCAAGCTTCCAACTAACTTGTCCATTCGCACTGCTCTCACAAGAGACCTTTCCTCCTCCTACACAACCAGTATCACTATCATACACCAATGTTGGCACCAGCATGCTCTCATGAAGCTTCCTGGCATATTCCACACTCAAACATTTAGTATCCACTAAAGCTCTAATTAGTGATGGGACGAGTACTCAGTATCGGTAGTATCGGCTGTTTTTAGTGGTATCGGAACTCGTATCGGTATCGGGACTTTTATGTCTCATTTCCGATATAAAAATCCGATACTTGCCCATTAATTCCCAAGACACTGTATGTAATCATTTTACAACATATATTCATTCTATTTAATGATTATATTCTTGTGTCCCGTAGGTGAAAAAATTCACATAATGTTCACCTAATTTATAAACACAAAATTTAACATTTTATAACCCTTCCAAACCCTTAGTTTTTCAGGAAACCAAAAGGAACAAGCACAGGCCAAACTACTAGTTTACCCGCACGTAAAAAATTCAAGTAATTGCAATCAATCAAATGACTGCAGTTAGTTTGGTATAAATAATATAATTTTATTTAAATGTTTAACTCAATATTCGTAAATGTCGATAATTTTATCCCATTTAAAAATATTTTGAAAATAGTGTACACGTGCCGTCATAAATGAGGGAAAATTTTACATTATTTTCATCTCCATTATTATTGGGTAAATATGGAACCAAAGATTAGAATTTCTAAAGAGTCACTTCCATTACAATGAAAATTATTATTACACAAAAAATACATGCAATTAGCTTGAAATCAAAGCCGTTCCATATAGTTATATTGAATGTACATCTGCTACCAAACCAATTAATTTCTATTTTTGTTCCATAGTTTTTTCCGACAAATTTTATTTCGCTTAAAACAGCTAAAAGTTAACTTTAAATAGACTCTTTAATCTTTATGCACAACTTTTATCTATAATTGTTATTTGTCTTATTATATTCCTTCGATATTCATATTTAATTTTAACCTATTGCAGAATGAATATGAACGGTAGTGTTAGAGAGTAACCATATCGAACATGTTCAAACAGCGTTCATTCAAACGAACAAACACGAAACATATGACTCAAGATTTGTTATTGTATTATTATTCTTTCAATCTATAATCAAATGCGTAAAAATCTTCTTTTAAGGAAAAAATTATTTAGAATATTGGGTTTGAAGTACGACTAATTTTCAAATTTACACTTACTCGTATATTGTCTGTTGTCTTTATTTGGTTGCTAAAGGAATTAGTTGTATAATTGGATGCCTAAGTATTCTATTTTGTAATAGAATTAAACAAAGGCCCATTGTTCAGTAGTATTATTCTTCCAACAAATGAATAGAAACCTATATAGGTATTTACCAATACACAAACACGTACATATATATATTATATATACATATATATAAGTACTCGGTATTCGTACTCGGTACTCGTATCGGAATCGGGAGTATACAGTGGTATCGTACTCGGTATCGGTACTCGCTTGAAAATCTGGTATCGTCCCATCACTAGCTCTAATCACCTCAGACAAAGATTTTAGATACTTAAAACTTCACACTTGTTCACTCAGTGACATCACGGACTAGGATATCATACCCCACCTCATTCTCACCCAACATACTATTTCCTATTAATTTTTGCATTGATTTTTAACCTCTTTCTCTCACACACCCTATCAAAAGTTTCGATCAACATTTAAAAATCTCCCGCACTCATCCACCAACACAGAATCATAAACTTTGTGCAGATTCATAAACCTAGTATACACTACACCTCTTATCTGTTGTTTTTCCAGCCATTTTGTTCAGCGCAACTACTTGATCCAGATCTGGACCTCCCTTCTCCCTTGTTCATCCCTTATCACTCCCTTAACTATCCTCCTTCCACACCTAAAGAGATTTTTTCATGCACTTTACCTGCAACACTCTCTTGCATTCACCTTGCTCCCATTTCCACTTATGCAACGAAACTATTACTGCATTATCCTAGTTCCAAGGCACTCTTCCCCTTTCACATACCTTACAAAACAGCTACCATACCCATTCCATAACACAATCACCACCACTTTTTAGCATCTCACGAGACAATATCATTTACTCAAGCTGTCTTCCCATTTTTTAGACCCCTCACAACACTTAGAAACCTCTTGGATATTTATTTCTTCCATACTCTGATACTGCATCCGATTTACACATACGACGCAATCATATTTACATTTGCATCATCTTCCATACCCACATTATACAACTTATCAAAGTATTCTCGCCATCAATTTTCACCTCTTCATTGCTTACTAGTATTGTGCCTTTTATCATTATGTTCACACATCTCTTCTTCTCCTGGTTCCTCACCTTTCTCACTTCCTACCAGAACAGCTTCCTTTTCCCGTCAGGATCCTCATTCACCTTCTGTCCAGTTGATTCATTCGCTGCTTTCCTACTCTGTTTAATCATTTGTTTCACTTTCGCTTTCATCTGTTTGTATTTATTCAACTGCATCTGCCTGAAACATTCATCTTTACAATTGAACATTTGCAAGTTTGCATCCTTTTTCTTTTCACTACACTCTTCACAATGCTGTTCCACCATTCAGCATTATGTTTTTCCACATTTCCTTTATCTCCATGCACGCAATTATTTCCACCCCTCTACTTTCAAACATTCTTACATACTCTGATTCTTCCTTCCTTTTTAGCTTCATCACGTCTTTTCATACGTGCACCAATCAGTTTAATCTTACATAGCAATATTATATAAACATATGGTCTCTTTTTCCTACCTCTTACAGCTTTCATATAAACTGTGCTGAAGGAATGTATCTGCTACACATAAGTTTCTTTCAGGGCATAACCATATCACCCTCTCTTCATGTTCATTCTCTCTGAGTGTATAAAAAGTTCCTCTAGTTTTTACTCTTCTAATTTAGTCACACATTTGTCCATTAATATCTCCTACAACCATTAACAGCTACCCACTCCAAATTCCACCCAACAGTCAACCCAATTCATTCCTGAACCTCTCTCTCTCTCAGCTTTACCTCTATTTTCACAGGGTACATATACTATGTAAAAGTACGCTCAGTTTGACCATTGCCAACCTTAACTTCACCCACATAATTCTCAAACTCGCACATTCATATCCAACCAGTGCACTATGCCCCTCGTCATTCTTAGGCACTTCTACACGCTCTTTACTCATATCACCACGATCTGCACCTTATCAGACTCCATTCCCTCCATCCCAAACAAACTCTTCATTTCCTTTCTAATTTGTCTCACAGAGCGCAAAGATCTCTAATCCCCCGTTGTTTTAAAGACGTCGACGAACATTCCCCTCTTTCACACATCGCACATACACCTCACATTTCATATACCCACTCGATTTCCACATTGTTGCGGATTAACTGACCTGACTAAACGAGGTCGGCAACAGACCCGCCACTGTGTGACGCACTCATATGCTAGAGCGTACCTGGGCTCAGCCTCAAATGCTAGCGATCCCATATCAGCACTTGGTCGCTTTTTACGACACGTGCTGCCGGACAATATAGAATCTCGCTAAAAGCACTACAGTAGGAATAGGTAAATATTAATTAAAGGCACTACAGTAAACACACTACAGTATAGAATCGATAAATATTACCTTAAATAAAAATAATAGTATCAAAGCTGATATAGACGCTCTAGAAATAAGAGTTATGAGGCTAATTCTTTATCCCTATCCCTTCTTCCCTTTACATGTCCTTCACTTCTGACTTCCGTCTTTTCTCCTCTTTTTGGACTAGCCTCGAATGAATCCTGGGATCTTTGCTTAATTATTTAATAATTATTTGTGGTCGAATTCCCCCAATGCATAGGGGAAGGGGATAAGGGGTTTTACCACCGATCTGCTTCGGGGGAATCTTTTTTCCTTAGTGGGGACCGAAAGGTTGACCTGAGATACGAACCACGGTTGTCTACAATGCAGCCGCCTAAGCAAAATTGACCAAGGTTGTGTCTGAATCTGGCAACTAACTACAACCGAGGAGTCGCCTTCGAAAAATCGCCCCCAGACAAGATCGGGCGATGCAACGGACGTCGAGGAAGGAACGTTTGAAACAGGAGCCGAGATTTCACGTCATATTGCCGAGAACAAGAAGGTGTGACCCCAGACTGCCTCACGTCATTTGAGAGAGAGGTGGGACCCATAATTACGCTCCCTTGCTAAGATACCAGTAAATTTATGCGGACCCAAACATCTTTGAGTGTGAGGTGGCTTTTTTTATTCTGTTGTAACTACAAAATAATCAATTCCTTTGAATAGCAAGGGGATGGTGGTGACTGAGGCTATCGAAGTTGGTTGTAAGAGCGTTATGTGGTCAGAGGCGTTCATTCTCTTTGGAGTTCTAATGGGATTTTTTGATGGGAAACTCAGAACAACTTAAAACCTGCAATTAAACGGGGAGAGTGCCGACATGATATATTGCGAGAGATATTTTTTTGCAATAGGCAGGAATTGGCTCACCTGATATGTTCTTTTGATATGAAACTATTAGAAGCCTTCTCCTGTCATCTTGCAAGGCCGGGGTGATGCAGATCGTCGACCACTGTAAGCAATAGCCTCAATCTCGTGGCGTGGCTCCGTCGAAAACGCAAGGGTTTGATCCCTACTGTCTCAACGGTTGTTTTGGAGGCATTATTATTTTGTCTCCAAGATCGCGACTTGCATGTAGGAACATATTTTCTGGATTGATGATAGAAGGGGCGATAATACCAGCACCTGCTCCGGAGAGAAAACGCTCAGGAAGTAGAGCTTGTGGCGTGGCCAGAGGGAGCCGATGGGGTGTTAATGACAGTGAGAACAAGAATCTTGTTGAGTTGGAAATTTATCGCCCTTGAGTTTCAGACTGAGCTCCTCCTGGAGGTGTTTGTGAGAGCTCCCATACGGCTTGGATCTCGTTTGCGCTGGAACGTTATTCTCGTGGAGAGTCAGGCGCAACGAGAATGGCATGAAACTCGAGTTCAGGTTCCCGTAGATTTGGACCGGTTGGAGTAGTAAAGTTGTGGTCATGAAAACTTGACTAGACCCTGGCTGAGCATCTTGTACGTTAGGTTTGCTAAGTTTACACGTCGGTAGAGTTTCTCATGGCAATAGCGAGCGATGGCCCCAGAGTCGGAGTGTTGCTGAGTGCAGGGAAAGCAAAGGAAACGGAAAATTCGTCTCTCATTAACTGCGGCTAAGCAAGCAGGTCTATGGGTCATGCAAATCTCGTGTTGTGTTCATCTTATGTCCGCAACGAGTCGCTGGCTCAATGTAGCCAGCTAAAACCAATGCTATCAAGGTAATTGAGGTCACTGAGTTCAAATATGATATAAGTTGAACAGGTGGCGCCACATAGTGGCTAGAGGTGCTAAATCGGCCATTTTTGCCGCAGGTCCACTAGATCATATCCCTATAGTTCTGGCTTCAATAGAGTTGCTGCAGGAAACTCTTCTGTCTCAGTATGCAGTGCTATTTATTGAAATTCTTGGTTTTGCTTGAATTTCGCTAGGTGCTCGGACCAGGATTTGTAACCGAATGACAAGCAGACTCACTTTTGATCACCGAGAAGAACGGAACGAGAAGAACAATGATGGTGGCCTCGTTTTTTCCTTTAATTTTGTAAATAGTGTTAATAGAATGATAGGGTCACTAATGATGCGGGGGAGCCCGAGGAGAGGAACAACATCACGATTATCTGCAGTTTATTATTTCAAGTGTTTTATTGAATTTGTTCTTGCTCACAAGTTAACAGGGGCTCTGTGATTAAAGGTAGTGCTAAACAGGACGAGATCTGATTCAAGATGGCACGCGCGCGATAGAGTAAGTGTGTCTATGTCGAGTACGGGGAGAGGACCGACGGCCAAGCGACGACTGCCTCGAGTACGTAGTTCTTAAGTGGCTCTACTCAATTAACTCAGTAATAATGAATCAACATAGTTTGGGTCGCTTAGTAAAACATAAAGAACACTCATTGCTCAAGTTTAGGGAGTGCTTATCTTTTACTCGATCAAATTTAGAGAGTGTTCATCTTTCTAAGTCAATTTTAGGGACTTTATATATGTTAATCAAAAATTTGAAGGAGTACGCATGTTTGGTTTATCAAATTTGCGATTACTTATGTTTACTTGGTCAAATTGATGACAACATTTAGCGAGTGCTTATCTTTCCATAGCAAAATTCATGAAGTGCTTATGTTGACTTGGACAAATTTAAGGAGTGCTTACCTTTCCACGGTCAAAGTTAGGTAGAGTTTATCTTTAATTAGTCAAATTTAGAGAGAACTTATCTTTACTTGATTATTTTTAGGGGGAGGGGGGAGCTTATATTTTGCATGGCTTAGGGACTCCTTGAATAATTCAGCCAAACTAAGGAAGTTATTAGCTAGGTGAGTTTGTGAATACCGCTCATCTTTACTAGTGGCAATTGGGATTCTTATCTTTACTTTCTGCATTCATTAGATGAAATATAATATTAATTCTTGGATAAGCCACTCTGCAGGAACTTGGTAGAGGGGACCTTGTTCAGGAGAGTTACACCTCTTCGCAATCCCTAGCCCACCTTCCGCCATCCCCCCGCCTCCCTCTCATCCCTACCAAGAACAACTCATACTACTTGTTCTCTCAACCTTCGTCACACTTTATATTTCCTTATCTTCAGCATATTTTAAAAAACTTCTTTTATAAATACAACTGACTAAGATTCCCTTGTTGGTCTTCGCATTTGACTCTTATTGTAGGCGCCAGTAACCAAAACTAACCTGAATTTAAAGTAGTTGGCGATCAAGCGGAAATCCTTCAAAGCATTTGGTCAATATGTGGTGATCTTCATCTTAACATTTTTTTCTGCGCAGACAAAGAAATCATCGAGGACAAGTGACCTACTTATCGATTTACTCGGATTACTTAAGTATTCGATTTTAGACCGAAATGCAAAAGGTCATAGGATAGTAGTGTACAAATGTAATAGTGGGAAGCGCCACCGTACCGTGACATCTCGTGGGTCAGGGTGAACACCGGCTAAGGTGCTCGTGGAAAGGTCACGTGAATTATCGGAGTTCGAACGGGCATTTTAGAGGGTATCAAGCGGATAAGACATTCTATTTATGAAACTTCAAACATAGATTGTCCGAGCTAGAGTGTCACGTGTATATCGAGAATACCTTAAGGGAGGCAGTACCACTGTGGGCAGTGCAGTGGCCCACCACCGGTGCTTAATGGTCGTAGCAAGCTGCGTCTGACTAGAATTGCCCCTGGTAACAGACAATCAACACTGGCTCAAATCGCATTCACATTTAATGCACGGGGGTACCAGATGCATACCTATCAGGCCAGTGCAGTGTCCTTTACCTTCTATGTGACAGGAAAGAAAGAGACCCACCGGAATGTCCCTGTTAACTCCACGATACAGGACAAATCGCCACACATGGGCTCCCGACTTCGCTTATAGAACCATGGGGGACTGGCAGCGATTCTCATGGTACGATGAGTCATGGTTCCAGGGATGGTGGTGTCTCTATACTGGTATGGGATGTCTTCACGTGCCATGGGCTTCGTCTGTTGGTACCCCTTAACACCTCATTGACTGGTAACCGGTACGTTGCGGTCTTTGGTGACCATTTACATACATTGATGAACTTCCTGTACCCCAACCATGACGGCATATTCCAACCGTATCATTGGGCTCAAGTTAGCCAGAATTGATTCGAGGAGCATTCCAGAGAGCTCTAACGAATGGTGTGGTTACTAGGTTTACCAGACATGAAACCAATCTAACATTTATGGGGCGGGTGGCCAGGTCTGTTCACACCCAAGATCCACCACCTACAAATATAAAAAAAACCTGTTTATGCCATCGGTCTACATATCTCCAGAGTTCTTCCGTCCTTTTGTTGAATCGATTCCGCGCTGAGTTGCTGCACTTTTCGGGGCTAGAGGGAGTCCTGCACGATACTAGGTACCTATTCCAGCCCCAAAGCAAGGGAATTCGTCCCCATCAGGCCCAATCCCCGAAGATGGATCTACATGCATTCCATACATTTTCACTTCATCTATGTTCACTACTTTCTCTACAGATCTCTTCTTACAAACTTTCTCGAGTTTCAAAGCATTCCTCATCAGGTCAAAGGATTTGCCCTTACACCGTATTATCCGTTCATAAATAGATCGATTACCAAGTTCTTGGTTGGTTGATGTTTTGTTCCGCTTTGGAGGACTTCCGGCCATCTTTAAAATCGTACAAACATCAGATAAATGTCTTTTTTGGTTCTTCTGCCTTGCGGAATGCAAAAACTATTGCGTTTCGCTATTACTATACTAATAGTTAACCACTTTATACTGTATCTGGCATGCCTGGGGGGCGCTCCTCATTCATTCGAAGCAAGTGACTGCATCTATTACAACAGAAGCGTCTCCAAGCATGCGCGATGCGGCACTTCTGTCTTGCCATTGGTTATCCTTTTTTTTTATAACTACAAATTCATTTACTACATTAAATATAAATCTTCCTCTAAGGGTTGCTTTTCTTCGTGTTCAAGGTGAGTGGGGTGCAGTTTCAGGGGAGTTTCCACCATCTCAGTTTCTATCTCTTTTAGCACAAGTTGTATTTCTTTTGAACACTCGAGTTATTTGTCTCCCACACAATAACGGTTCTAGGAAGTTGTGCTACCTCTACTTAAGCACGGAACTCACAATGAGAATAAGATTTCCCAAGCTCTCGATCTTCAAATGACTACCAGCTGAACTTGTCCGGTTGTTTTGAATTCCGCTGAATATTTTATTGGATTGTCCACAAATCAATTTCGGTTTTTAATTACGAAAGATAAATAAGTATAAATAGCAATGCAATACATTTAATAAAAAAACGTAAGTACAATTTGCGGCTGTGTTGTTTTGAATGCCTTTCTTCTTTAAATGACTATCAGTTCTTAAAAACATAGTAATATGTGGTGGATATGTCCACCTGATTAATTAAATGGGGGAAGAATCTCAATTTTTCATTTATTCAACACTTGTAGAGTCAACTATGACAGACAAAGACAATCATTATCATATCACAGTTATTGATCGTCTTTGCCCATCAAGGTTAACTAGATCAAATTTGATGCATTTCAAATATTGACTGAGTCTTGTGATAGTTTTTCTTTGACTCGTAAAAAATAAGTTATATTGAATAGTACCAAGTGCTGCAAATCTTTCGGCCCTTACTATGATGTTGTCTTTGTGGAATTTTGCCTTTGGGATGCATTTAAGGGCTTCATTTACATCGAACCTATTTGAAACATGTGTTCTACTCTATCTTTCTTTAATTGCATTTTGTTGATCTATTGGCATAAAATTACCGTTTTCTTGGCATACCAGGAATTGAAAATCTGGTGACGTACAGTTTCCTAAATTAGCCTTTGCATTGTCAAAATGTTTTGGATAAAAGTAAGTTAATTATAATATAAATATTCATATGTTTTAAAAATCCTGTAATAGGCTTGGCATGGTGCTCTAAGCTTTGTTGTGCTTTGTTGCATAGTAATATTTGTTCTCACACGTTAGGTTGGAAAATTAATTATAGCTATAAAAATAAAAAAAATGTTAATAAGAATATTTTTGCGATATCCATGATTAAAAATTTAGTAAATATGCAAAGATAACTAAGCTACAAAAAGGCAAAATGTGGGGAAAGTTGGCACCATATTTAGAAACAAAATCATTTCAAAATTCTTTGGCAGTAAGGGTTGAAATAATTGAATACGTAAATAAATCACTATATTTAATCCATTTTATTGGTAAAGGTTCTATCTAGTATACTTTATAAGTAAATATACGCATATATAAATCTCTCATCAAATAATAATATATTAAATTGTCAATGAACGAAATTCCGAGTAAAATGCGACATGACTAATTATAGCAAATGTACGTCATTGAACATGCAGTACCAGTACCTTCCTCTTCAGTGGATCTAACGGTTAAGGTAATAAGGAGGTCCTGTCCCCACCATGATAAGAATCAAATTTTAGAGAATCCACTCTTTCATCACACCTCACTCTACTTCCAAATAAAGAATCATTTCGTTGAACATAGGCAGAGGTATTGTTGGTATGGTATCAGCTCCCGCAGAACCCAGTTGCTCTTTATCCATTCCTGCTAATTACATATATCATACATGTTGTCAACACCCCATTTACTTACTCAAGGTCTTCAGAGGGACAAGTTCTGCCTGGTAGTAACCGACTCAATCATCTTTATCACTAGGTTGAGGTTTCATTCTAAAACTGCATTGAGTTCCAGAACTTTCATAATCATGGTGAACCTTAAGGAGTAGTATCCGTTCATTAAGAGACCAAGGGTTAATGTTTCACTTGGTTTCGGAGGGTTTCCAGTCAATGTTTCGCCTCGTTTCAAAAGGCTTCCAGGAAATGTTTCGCTGCCTTTCAAAGGGCTTCCGGACAATGCTTTACTCCGTTTCAGAGGGGTCCACGCAATGTTTCGCTCCGTTTGAGGGCTTACAGAAAATCTTTCGTTCAGTTTCTGAGGGCATCGTGGCAATGTTTCGATCGTAGCAACTTTTCGTTATGATTCGGAGGGCTTCCAGGCAATGTTTCACTCCATTTCGGAGGGATTACAGAGAATGTTTCGTTTGGTTTCTGAGGGTTTCCAGGCAATGTTTCGTTTGGTTTCTGAGGGCTTCCAGGCAACGTTTCGCTCTGTTTTGGAGGGGCTGCAAGCAATGTTTGTCTACGTTTAGGATGGCTCACAGGCAATGTTCCGACCCGTCCAAGGGGCCTTCCATGCAATGTTTCGTTCCGGTTTGGAGGGCTTCCAAGCAGTATTACGCTCTTTTTTGCAGGGCTTCCGGGCTATGTTCCCCTTCGTTTTTGGAAGGCTTCCAGGCGATCTTTCGATTCGTTTCCAAGTGCTTCTAAGCAATGTTTCTCTGTTTCCCATTTTCAATGGATTCCAAGCAATGTTTCGCTCAGTTTTTGAGGGCTCAGGCAATGTTTTGCTTAGTTTCTGAAGGCTCAGGCAATGTTTCCTTCCGTTTCAGAGTGAATCCAGGCAATGTTTCGCTCCGTTCCTGGGAGCTTTCAGGAAATGTTTCGGTCCGTTTTAGAGGGTTTCTAAGCAATGTTTCTCGCCATTTGGCATGGCTTCCCGACAATGTTTTGCTCTTTTTCGTTCAGTTTTGGAAGGCTTCCAGGTAATCTTTCGTTCAGTTTCGGAGGGCTTCCAGGCAATCTTTCGTTCCGTTTCAGAGGGCTTCCAAACAATCTTTCGCTCAGTTTCTGAAGGCTTCCAGGCCATCTTTCCTTCAGTTTCAGGGGGCTTCCAGGCAATCTTGTGTTCAGTTTCGGTGGGTTTCTAGGCAAACTTTCGCTCCGTTTTGAAGGGCTGCCAGGCAATCTTTCCTTCAGTTTCGGAGGTCTTCTGGCCAATCTTTCGCTCCGTTGTGGAGGGCTTCCATGCAATCTTTCGTTCAGTTTCGGAGGGCTTCCAAGTAATCTTTCGTTCCGTTTCCGAGTGCTTCTAAGCACAAGTTATGACAAGTCAGGACCTGCAGCCGCGCGCTCCTGCCTCGTCTATTTAAGAAGCAGTAGCTGATCGCAGATCATCAGTCACAAATTTTTCAACAATGGAGAAGGTTGAGCACCGCGCAGTGATCAAATTTTTGACCAAGGCAGGCAAGAATGCAAAATAGATCCATGAACGCATGGTTGCAGTGTACACTGACACCGCGCCTTCCTATGCAACCATTGCTCGCTGGAATAGGGAGTTCTGCCATGTTCATGAGTCCCTTGAAGATGACCCCTGTCCAGGACGCCCGTCAGACATGACCAACGAGGACAATGTGGCCCGTGTGGAGAGGATGATCCTCGAAAATCGACGGGTGAAGGTCCAAGAAATCGAGCGACAACTTGGAATATCACATGGAAGTGTTATCAACATCATCCAGGACAATTTGGCTATGACCAAGGTCTCTGCCCGTTGGGTCCCTAGAAACCTCGTGCCTCATGATCGACTTCAACGTCGTCAAAGTCCACAGGGCCAGAGTTGCACAAGCTGCCTTGCGCGAGTGCGGATTCGAGGAGCTCAACCATCATCCCTACAGTCCAGATCTGGCCCCTAGCGACTACTTTTTATTCCACCAGCTCAAGGCTGCAATGCGTGGACGCCGGTTTGGGGACGATGAAGATGTCCAGCTCGCCGTCCAGGAGTGGATTGAACAGCAGTCGGGAGATTTCTGGTTGTCGGGAATTTGAAGCCTCAGGGACAAGTGGCGCAAGTGGATTGAAGTAGAGGGTAGTTATATTGAAAAATAATAAAACACTTTCCCTCATATCTCGTTTCCTTATATCCGAATTGCAAAACTTATTCACCGCCACTCGTAGTAGTATCGCGACTTTTGAGACCCCCTTAATTTAGGGTTTACCTAGTGGATTTTTAGATTTCTAGCTCATGGGAGCAAGGAAAGGGGTGGTGGGTTCCGGAGCGTTGCTCGTCCGCGCAATCCAAAGGGATTCAACCACCCCCCGCCCCAACTCACTCCACCGTGGACTTGAGCCCACTACCTGTTTCACCTTCCACTGGGATCAAGTACAATTGAGAGACCCCAAGGGTAAAAGAGCTGCTTATCTTTACTTAATTCATTTTGAGAGTGATCATCTTTACTAGGGAACGTGAAGAGGGATCACTTTACTAGGTTAGGTTGAAGCTAGATTTAAGTTAGGTTAGTTAAGATAATCTAGCGACTGCCTACAGGGGAAAGATTTGCCATAATCACGCTATCACCTAATTAGACTTGAAAAAAAAAATGTAAAAAACAAATAACAAAAATAAAAAAATAAAGGCAAGGAAACGAGCAAAATGACAACAAAATAAGCAAAGGAGAAAGAAGGAGAAAGAAGCGTGCTACGGCGTCGGGGGATGCCCATCTCTCCCCCGCGCAGGAGCATGCGACCTACAACAAAGAGAGTCAAATCAAATGGAAGAGGCCAGCCTCCTCCAAAAAGGCAGATATTCCGCAAGTCTGTGTGAACGAACCCGTTCTGAGTGCAAGGAACATGCTAACCATTCACCTACTCCATTACGGCCTATGCGAGTGAAAATACACCGTCTCATTTGAATCAAATTAAGCTCCATCTGGAGTGGTTGGTTAGTCGCCGGATGGAATTCAGATTCAGAACAATTTTGCAGGGACTGCCATAAGCTGCAGCGAGCCATGGTTTGGATCTCATTGCAGGTCCAAACTACTCGTAACCCCCCCCCCCCCACACACACACAAAATAGCGTAAATCGAAGGTAAATTCTGTATTGAAAACATAAATATTGGATAGTAAATGTTGCTTTGTTTCATGATAGGCACAAACACTGTTAGGACACGTTTCAAACACAAACATTATTTTATGTTATATAAAATTATCTTACAATCTTATCTAATCTACCCCAAAGACCCCACCTTACCCCAACGGATGCCTCTAGGGGATTTTTATTTGGCCCTCCCCCATAGTCGGGTTTTCTGGCCAGTTTTTGCCAGTATTTTTATACACTTGTAAATGCCGATCCCCGAAGGCCTTTTGTGTCCTTTCTCAGGTCAGATTAGGTTTCCAATACCTCTAAAATTTTAACGTTTCATCATTTTCTTCACTTCTTATATCACTTTTTAGCCTCGAATAAATAACGAAAAAAAATGTATATGGGAAAATTCATCATAGGTGAATAAAAAAATCGAATAAAGCAAAAATTGACCCTAAAAGAGCAAACTTCGTTAACTAATTCAGAATTCTGCGAGAAGTTTCGTTTCTGAATTTTGAGGGAGAGCAAATACCTATAAAAAAAAAATACCGAGGGGTCTAGTATGAAATTTTGGTTCTTTCTCGTACGTTTTAACATCCCTTCTGATTCATTAGTTTCGCTCTCGCTAGTGCAGATACAGACCAAACTAATTTTGGTAAACAGTCGGCGAACCCCGTGAAAAGAAGGAATGAGAATCTATTGGATTCAATTTTTTTTTTGTTCAGTCCAAATGAAGGTGAGAGTCCCAAAAAAATTAGGAGAAAAATCTTTTTAGATTTTAAGATCCTATAGAAATTCATGGCCAGCAATTTTATCTGCCGCCGGTTCCCAATTCTAGGCTGAGCTTATATTAATCTTAAGTCGGGGAAAGTATAGAGAGGAATATCAACTAACCTTAATCATCTGTAATTGGGGAAATACGTGAGGAGCCTTCCTACTGAGAACGCGAAAGGGGGGGGAAGGGGTATTTTGCAGATAATTAACGTTTTACATTTTTTTTCCAATGGTCTTTGAATATAAATAATCAGCACACGACGAGAGTAGGATTCGTCCTCATTAACTAATCTCAAAGGAAAGCCCTAAAATCCTCTAATGCATGGGTTGGTCGAATATACAGGAATAAAAAATCCATTTGTATTTTTATGCCTTACCTATACCATCAAATCTAATGGTGTTAAATTAAGGTAATGCTTTGTTTCGGATGAATGAATGGATCTACAGCAAACTGTGAGAGCTTTTAGATTTTCAAAGAGAGTAAAGTGTTGAAGAGTCAATTGTTGAGTTGCACCAAAATTAGGAAGAGCTGTGTCTGAAGTAATGGTAGTATTCCAAACGCGAGGAAAACTCAGCTCTAGTAGGCGTACTTCTGGACGGAAGACAAAACTCATTGACCGGGATTGCATTGGTTCTAAAAAGCAAGTTAACTGCAGAGCTAAAACAAAACTATTCTAATTGATTGTTGACAAAAGGAGTTCGTGGAAAGCTGAATGAAGCTGGATACCAAAAGGGAGTGGGTGCAATTGCCAAAACTCTCCTTTCTGACATTACTATCAAAAAATCGCAAACAAATGGTATCTTAATAATCAGAACTGGACAATTGAATAATGAGAGAATGCCATTTATTCTTCAGGATTTCTTTAGGAACTTGGAGATGTTTACCTATGGATGCAGCTCTAGAAAGCTTTTAATACTGACTTCCCGAACCCCACTATAAAGCAAGGAGGCGAGATGATGATGATTTAGGCAACCATATCATGGAGTTTTCATGGTCATACTTTAGCTGCACACAGTGAAAGTAATGCTCAGGAAATTTGCCAGTGTTGAGTGACCTGGTGCATCCTATAGAACAAATATTGGTTCTTAATAATTGATTATTAAAAGTTTTAGCGGTACCGCCTAGCTGCCACCTACAAGAGTACAGTGGCTTAAAATAAATTCTATTAGTCTGAAAAAAACAAGATGTAACAAAAACAAAAAATAAAAGATTAAAAAAAAACGAAAAGCAAAACAAACAACTCGCAATAAACATAAAGCAAGGGGATGACGACGGTCTTCCTCCCTAAAAGACACAAGCAGATGATAAACAATTAAAAAGATTATAAAGGAATTCTCCCCCTTCCTCTCCCCCAAAATTCAAAATGCCATAACCTGTTCCACCCCTGGAGAGGTCTCCGGCTCTTGTGGAATCCATCGTGAGATACCCCTTTGAGTCCCCGAGCGCCCCATCACACACCTGTGGTAGACTCCTAGGGGATCTGCAATTGAGGGTCTCTGTGAAGGGATCCGCCAGTGCTCCCAGCGCCCTGAAAGAAAGCGAAAGGGCGGCTACTTTCGCCCTAGATATGGTCCGCTTGGAGGAAGTTACCAAAGAGAAAGGGGTACGGTAGAGGCCCCTTTGTCATAAGATTGTGATAGCGGAAACCCCCTGCCTACTAAGGGGAAACTCCCTCCCTACTAAGAGGAAATTGGGATGGATCATGAGAATGGATGGGGGCACCTCTTTCACACTAGAGTGAGCCGCTTGGGGGCTGCTCTTGGGGAAGAACTGGTAAAGAGGAGGCAGCTTTACCGAAAGGTAGTGAGATGGGAGCTTTTCCACCAGTTAAAGGTGTGTAGTAGCTCTCCTCGCTTCTCACCTAGTCACCAAGGTGGGGCCAGACGACATTGTAAAGTGCTACTCTATTTTCATAACTTTTTAGCAAGTTGCAAAAAACACCGAGGGGTGTTCGAAGACTCGCATATGTTGCGACCAGTAAGAAATAAAAAAATAGAAAGGGAGCTACAGGATGCGGACGGTTTCCGTTTGCAATTTTCAACTGTTAATTTTATGCATATTCTTTTTTACCTTCGTTCTCGATCGTTTTCTTCTTAAAAAATAACTATTTTTGCTTTATTTATGGCAGAACAAATGACTATTGAAAACCACCCAATTTGTGAAAGAGGCATGGAGTCGTCCTTGATATCTGCGCCGGAAGGACAAACAAGAGAATTTCAGACTTCCTCGACGTCAGCAGAAAGATGGTGCAAAAGGTAGAAAAGAAGCTAGATGATTCCGGATTCGACTAGGAGGCGACAACAAAAAGAAAACCCCATGGTCGACTATCTCACGTCATCAGAACGGCTTAATTCGTCGCTGAAATTCAGAAGACCATCAACATGGATACCAGAAAGTCAATGCGTGCCATTGAAAGGGGGAAAGTTATGGATGAAAAGCTAACCAGGCTGGTGGTGCATGAATACATTCGGTACTTTTCATACAAGATGAGGAAGGGACAATTTCTGTTCAAGACAATGCAAGAAAAGCGACTCAAGAACACCAAAAATCTCATCAGCAAGTTGAAACACCAGTTCGAGCCAGACATGCTCTGATTCTTCTTCGACGAGAGGAATTTCTGCAAAGACCAGAAGATCAACTCACATAATAATAGGTGGCTCGCTGTCACACCTAATCATGGCCTTCGGTGTCATCAGCAGGGAAGATGACATCATGCCACCTCGCTTCTTCCCTTATGGTCTCAGGCTGAACACCGACGGCTACATCCGTAGTTTTGGCCAGGTGGGGAAGCCCTAGATCGATCATGCACCAATTAACCTTTAGAATACAAACTCATCTGACTGCAACCCTATCGACCTCTTTGTTCGTAGCGTGGTGGAAATAAAGACCACCAAATCCAGCTGCAACACAAATGATGAGCTGAGGGCCAGGATTACAAGGGCCTTCAGGGGGTATAAAACAGAAGATAGTGACGAAGGCCTGTGTCCGGTTCTGAGGTCGCCTGGAGGCTGTCATCGAGGTCACAGGAGGTTTGTTTCATCAATTGAACTTGAAATTACATGTCGGTATGAAGACAAACTGACCTAAATTTGACGAATATACATATTTAAAAAATAAAACTACTTTCATTTTTTCCTGAGACAGTCATCATGCGAACGAATACCGTCCGCACCCTGTATATTTTCCATCCAGCCACTCCCGCCTATCTCATCTAAGATTTCTGGACCTTTCAGGAGCTCCAACTCTGGACGTATTAAAGAATGGTTACAAGCTACCTGTGTGCAACGCACACCGAGCGGAAGTTTCCAAGCGGTCGGCGACTCCTATAAGTTTACAACCCCCAAATGCTAAGTCAGAGAGGCAGGTACGTGGGAGTCGAACCACATATAGTTATTCGCACTCATCGTCGACAAGACGATAAGAAGAAAATGTAATTTATCAGACCCAGAGGTCTGGCCCGAGGCTTTTAGTTGGGCTGGCAGTTAACAAGGCAGTAAAGTCTGCCCGCCATAAGCACTGCAGCCTTATGCACTTCCAAATCGGCATACGAGATTGGTGAGCCTATTTCACGCAGGAATGGGTTTATTAGGGAGTAAACCGCTCATCCCATTAACTGCGCACTAAGACCCAGATCTACTTAAGGCTTGTTTGCAGAAGTTCCAAAGCCTCGCTTCTAACACCAATTGAATTTACTGGTCAAGTCCTTTATACTAGATTAGATAACAGTTAGATGTTATAAAGAGGTGCAGTTACTCTACTGGTGACAGCTAAAACCACCGGCGAAACATTTCTTTGGGTATTGGAGCAAGGAGGATATTATTTGCTGCAAAAGACATTTGTACTATGTATTTAGATGCTACCTCTGACAGCGACCAGACATAAGATTGATTGAAAAGTCATTTAAGAGGTGAATAGTAGGACCCGGGAGGAGGGCACTAGTTTCTCTAGGTAGTAGGTGTAGTGAGGACAGTTACTACCACCGTCCTCCCCTTCATTACGAGTGATGGAACATGGTTCTGCATTCCAGTAACCACTGTCCAAAATTAGTATGGTTGTCTATGCTACAAGTGCATCCCCGTGCGCACTGGGACTTGGAAAGGGGGGACGATGCCGCTCCTCCAAGTAACAGATATAATAGTAAACACAAAGACCCTCTTTGAGAGACCTCAATAAAGGAGTGGCATTGCTATATGTTAAAAAATAGATCTATTTAATTGTTAAAATGTTGCCCATAGAGCGTTGTAGTGAATTGGAACACATTTATCTAACATTGTGATTTCTATGTGAGCAGGATGTGGATAACCGCTTTCTTCGGCCCACAACGCTGAAGGAACTAGAACAACCTTTGTTTCAAGAATGGTTCTGCATTCCAGTAACCACTGTCCAAAATTAGTGTGAGCCCATTTCTCGATACATTCAGGTTATCCTGACAAAGGAGGACCAACTGTATATTAACTAATAAAACCTTGTTTTTACAGTGTGCATTATTTTCTGTAAACCCTGTATAACTGTAGCTACAGGAGGCAATCATGGAAAGTACGAGGAGTGTAGCGACGTAAAGTTTATGACTATTTATCTTGGCCCAAAGATTTAATGGGTATTCTTTGTTTTCAGGAATGAAATATCAAAATTTGTCATCGTTATCATTGGCATTAATTGACATCTGCCAAATAGTATTTTGTTGCATTAAAATTAATGAAGGGTCAGTGGGAATCGATAATACGATCTTTGAAAAATAAAGCTAAATAAAAATAAAGAAAGTGAGGGAAATATTAGAAAAAGGGTTCTACAGAACCGCCGAACAATGTTATGAGACAATATAAAAGTGTGTTCTAAAGAACAAATCTAACTCTTCCCTGAATTAAAGTATTTTGTTTTTGTCATTATTTATTTCACCGTAATCCGTTTTTTTTTTGTATAGTTTAGTACTTCTTCATGTATTATTTTTGTGCTTTGTCCAAATCTGCTCGTCTTTTTGGACGGTCGGAGGCCAAAGGAAGTAAAATAATGAAACGAATCCTAGGAATGCTAGGCCACCGTGCACTTTCAAGAGAAGCGTACGGAGCCAAGGTAGCCTAGGCCACTGTGCCATTCTTCAAGCAAAACCTAGGCCATTTTACAGTGGTTTTTCAGCCACGCTGTAGTATGGTCTCGTTATTACTGCTTACTAAGAAAATAAAAGAGTTTCTGGGTAAAAGTTTACTTCCATATAACCTTTTTAATCAGGCAGTTAACAAAAGATCAACGCGTATTTGTAGTCACAAACTTTATTAAGACTGGCAGGATTAAACAAGTACAAGATTCATTTGAACCACGTTTTCCAGGTAGGCACCCACCAAGCAAGCCCACAATTTGGAAAAATGTTCGCAAATACCAACATGAAGGAACATGCTTAAATTTAAATAACGGTCGTTCGGGTCGTATGAGAACCATAAGAACAACAAAAAATATCGAAAATGTTCAGATGAAGCTTCTTCAAAATCGACATGTATCAGTCAGAAAGAATGGGTTACAATTGTTAAAGTCATCATTTAACCACATTAATAAACATGACTTAAAATGGCATCCCTATAAGATGCATGCAAGAACCAGCTTCTTGAAACTGATGTTCCTCGTCGTAGACAATTTGTCGAATGGGTTCTCCATAAACCTGCTCGTTTCTTGGAAACATTGTGATTGGTGACGAGGCAGCCTTTTTTATGAATGGAAAGGTAATTAGCCATAATATTCGTCAATATGCACCGCTGCCCCCCTCCCCGCCCCCACTCCCCAGCATTCAACTTTGACGCACGTATTTATCAGCACAAAGTGTCTCTGTGGATCGGAATATGCGTGTCGTAGAATTGCTCATAGTCTGGTCCAATAATTATTTTAGTCCTTGATCTGGACACACCGCTTTTGTTTAAGTCGATGGTATTGGCCCTATGACTCAATCTACGATCATATATATATATATATATATATATATATATATATATATATAGGTAGGCTTTAATTCCTACTGAACGTGCAAAAGCTGGTTAGAGGCGGGTTGTGCCGTAGCCAGGATTCTCACTATAAAAGTCCCACTTGTTACTGGGGGGAGGTTTGTGATTGTTGAATTCTAAGAGTGCATAATACAGGTTGAATGAATTAGCCGAAGGGATGCTTAATTAAAGTCTTGAGAAGGGTACATCAAAAGGGAGGAGCCACAAATAAACACACGTACTCAAAATAAACTTTACTTTACACAAATATAATAATTAGCAATAGTTAACAGGCAAAATTAAGGATTAAATATTAAACAATGACGTTAAGCGTCTAGATTTATAATGACTCAATGGGAGTATCAATCACTGTTAATTAAATAGGTAATTTAAGAATAGATGGACACTGGGTTTACAGATTACCATTAATTGTGATGGATTGGAGAGACGACTACTCAGGGCCAGACGGGGTGGTTCGGGTGGCGTTAACACGAGTTCTCGGGGAGAGGGGTGATAAGACGACGGGTTCGGGGCTGCTGACTGCAGTTCCGGTTAGTTCATTCCTAACTGGATGTAACACTAACAAATAGTAACTTCCAGTAACTATTTGGATGTTCCTTTTCTTTCTCAAGTTACGTTGAGCAACAGAGCGTATTCTTCTAGTCACAGACTCTACGGGGCGGGATTTACCTCAGGAACACTTTGAGACAGCGACCAAGTTGACTCGGCGGCGCGTTGGCAGTCGATACGTTACGGCAATGACTCTCGTTTAACGTGAGGGTTACGCGTTACGCTTATTGGTTTGGGACACTGCTCTAGAGAGATGAACGGCGATGTTATTTATACCGCAGATTGTGGGAAATCGAGAGAGAGATTCCATTCACGACAATTCGCTTATCGCAGCGCCTTCTGGACAATCTCCATGATATCATAAAGAAGGCAAATAGAATTTAGGCTTCTCTGTGAGATAGGCCTTCTTTCGTCAGACTTCCTGTCGCCAGTTGGGGGAAGGGTGGGGGGGGGGAGAGAGAGGAGACGAAGGTCAACTCAAACGACAAATTTCTTTCGTTCCCACGATTGTCTGGCGGCATGCGAGTATGTACGTTCCATACCCTCACAATGCGGGAATGGCTATCTTGTCGGCCCATTGTTTTACGAGAATAACTTGAATGGTGCTGCCTACCTGAGCATGATCAACGAAAGGATCTTCCGGGAACTCCGCCAGATTTATGTCAATTAATTCAATAGACTTTGGTGGATTCAGAACGGCGCACCAGCTTATAGACAGCTTGCTGTAAGAACAAAACTAAGAGAAACGTTTGACAACCGCATTGGCGCGCTAAATCATGCAATTGAATGGCCCCCAAGATCCCCTGACTTAACACCGTGCGATTATTTTTTTATGGCGATATCTAAAGAATAAAGTGTATTCTACTTCACCACAAAGCATCAACCAGTTAAGAGATAGTATCACACGTGGAGTCAATAGAATTAAGGAAAATCACAAGTTGTTCAATCAATTCGATCAAAGGCGCAATTGTGCTCGTAAAGAAATGGAGGACATGTGGAAGGAAACGGTGCTTAGAAAATTAAAAAAATGAATTTGTATTACTCATATGAAGAGGTGTTTTTGTTAAAAATGGATTTAAATATATTTGTTGATTTTAAATTTCGAAGTTTCCTTATTTTACTTCTTTGCGCAAACATAATTTTGATCGCCTCCACTAAACCCATTAGTGTATCAATATCGTAAAAGGGAATTTAATAAAATTACCAGAATCGACAGATAAATAGTTGTTAAATTTGTTTTTTTTTTGCAGGACTCAAAAATCTCTAATAGGTTTTGAGTTATACAAATTCAAAGTACGGTTAACTTTTTTTCTGGGACACCTTGTATATAAGGAATTAGACATTTGTGGTAAATGAATTCAATATATATATATATATATATATATATATATATATATATATATATATATATATATATATATATATATATATATATATATTAATATATATATATTTAGTTGGGTCACCTTTAAATACAGCCATAATTCTTCTTTATATAGATTATAGATTTCACCAAATTTCATCTTTTGCCACTCATTTTGCATTTTTCATACATTTCTGTTTTATTTTCACTTGTAGTACTATTATTGCTTTCCAAAGCAATCCCCACAAGTGTTGTAATGGATGTAAATCTGGGATCTGTTGCGGCCACTCCATATTCCCGGTGTTATAGAAGATTTGGAAGCAGAGGCGTGGTGACAAATAGTCAAAGGTAGTACCCTCCAGAGTGGCCTCCTGGGTAGAACAAGAGGCGCTACCGACCCGAGAGTTACACTGAGTTCTTGAAGGAGTTTCCTAGCCATAAACTCAAACCGGTTATGGTATGACTGGCTTTTCTCGCCTGCATAGGCACCGTCGAAATCGGATGCAGATACAGTGAGAGCCGTTGGCGACTGATGGAGGCGCGAGGCTCGCGCGTACAGGCCCATAATGTAGTGTACACAGAGCAGAACGAGTAGCATCTCCCCAGCCTTGACATTAAGTTCTCAACGGCGAATGTGCGGAAAGCACCGATCGCCAGCCGGAGACCAGTGTGGTGGATCGAGTCTACCTTCCGCAATACACGCTCGGCTGCGGATGCATAAAACTAGCATGTATATTTAAGCTTCGTAAGAACAAAGGATCGTTAGAAAGGCAAGGCAGTAGCCGTATCAGTATCCCATGTTCTAAATATCACGGAACGAAAAATCTATGACACGTGTACAAGAGAGACCAAGGATGCGAATATAAGCTTCTCAGGTTAGGCATCGGTCGAAAACAAGACCAGGGAAACGGTGAGAATCTACTACTTCCAGGCGAATCACGTTTAGGAACACTCAGGGTCGGGTTGGAGCCAACAATGGCGGCAGGCAGAAGTGCACCACCTTAGTCTTGTCCAGGGAAAAAAAAAACCTCTGCGCTTCGTCATAGCAGGAGACGTTCCAGAGTTTGCTTCTGGGCTGCACCCAAAGAGATCGAAAGGTCAAGTCGTCCATGTAGAGCGTATCGAGAACATCTTCCGCCAGCAGCGGGGTGAAACCATTGATATTCAAGGCAAATAGTGTATCGCTGACGACATTTCTCTGCGGAACACACTCTTCATGCTCCATTATTCCAGAGAGGGCTTCTCCCACCCGGACGTGGAATCGACGATCTCGCTAAAATTTCAGATATAAAGATTGGGAGGCGTCCCCTCGTCCCTGTTGTGTAAAGAGTCTCCATGATACCGTATCTCCATCCTGTATTATAAGCATTATCTAGATCTAAAAACATCGCGGCGTAGTGCTGTCTACGAAGGAAGGTCTCGAGAGGCATTTTTTCAGTCGGAGCAGAGCATCTGAAGTGGAGTGCAACTTGCGGAAGCCACACTGTGCGGAAAACAGGTGGCCTCTAACATTTAACAATTTTTCCATCGACTTGCACACGCATGAGGTTAGAGAGATTGGGGTAAAACCGGCCGGGGTAGAGTGATCTCTCCGCGGTTTGCGAAAAACGTTTACAGTAGCGATTCGCCAGGAATCTGGTTGGATACCCTCTATCTAGATCCTCTTGAACAAATCTAACAGAAAGACCATGCCTCGCTCACTCAGGTATCTAAGTATGGCATACGGGACATCGTCCAGAAACAGTGGCGGTGTCCGTGCACACAGCGAAAGCGAAACGCAACTCATTCACTGTAAACCTGTCGTTGAATGGTTCTCCGTCTCTTTAAGTAAAGTACATTCGGTGGTCTTCAGCGATATCACGACGTATATTGAATGCTGGCGGAGCAGCATCCCAGCTAGCGAAATCGGAGAAAGGGGTCGCAGTAGACTCCGCCACGGACGCGCTGTCCGAGATTGCGGTCCCATTCTTCTGGAGAACGGGGGAGAGGAGGGGGGGGGTTGTACGAGAACTTGCTCCAAATCCTTTTGACTCGCTTTCACACCGCTGCTAGAGGGGTTTTCCCGTTCAGTAAAGAAACATATGCCCGCCAGCTCGACGAAATTCACTGACAGTGATATCATTCGGGCGGCAATTAAAGCGCATGGTGGACTAACGCTTATATTTAAAGGCCGTCTTATACTAGACTGACCGCCACAGATGTGGTCGAAGTGCAAAATAGCAGACGTTCTAGAAATAGTGGTTAGCCACACTGCAATCAGATTGCCGGAGAAGAATTCAACCTTCTCATCCACCGACCTAAACTCCTCCACTGGGACAGAGAAAACAGTCGTTTCTTGAAATGCGAACCGCCGCGCACGCGCCAAGCACCATCGGGGATATCTAAGGCGGCAGCGGTCTAGAAATTTATATTTGAATGTGAAAGTGATTACTAACATGGAGGTCATCACCCAAAATCAGGATTTGCATCCTGGGACCACAGTAATAGATCAAGAAAGTAAAATGAAGCGGTTTTCGGGCAGTGATGCGTAAACTCATCCACATTCGGACACCTATCTCTAGCTCGTCCATCTGGTCGGCAAGGACCTGACCTTTGTGATTGAGTGATTATTTGAGTAGTCTTCGCAGAGTGGCTGTCTACCGTTCAAATCCCCGACAAGAGAAAGGGCCTCGGCAAGCGTGCCACAATTCGGTGGAAGTTGTCCGCGTCGAAGTCGGCTGACAGTGAAATATACGCAAAAATAACAGTATACCTCCTATCCAGGTGCGGCTAAACTGCAAATGAAAACGGATACATTATGCTGAGTTTAAATCACGCATCCTACTTCCCGGCCCTTATCTTGTGGTAGATGGTCACAAACCCTTATACATCGGGAGGAGATGGACATCCGCAGGTCCTCCCAATTGTCTCGGAGTCTGCGGCAATTCCATTGGAGAATATGCCTTCCAGGCCTAGCTCAGAGGAGATGCGGGGGCCCTCTTCGAAAAGTAGATCCTCAGGGGAATGGCCGTATGCTTCCCGGAGGCAGAACCCTGGGTGCTGTTGGCCGAATAATGTGCAAAGGGCGCCGTCGCCTTCGAGGACTTATCGAGAGACGTTGTGTTTGCTATGCAAGTCTTTTCCTCCCTTTCCCTCGAAACCTTCGGCGGGCGGGGCGGCCTCGGAGGCTGGGGTCCCTCCTTTGTGGGATCCCTCGTCTCTGAGCCACCCAGCCCAATCTTGGGTTGGGGCGTAGTAGCCGAAGCTCCTTTAGTGTTGTCCTTCTTTCAGGGGTCAACTTTAGAAACCCTCGAAGACGGCCTCACGACCACCCTCAGGGGTGTTGCCTCCTGTGAGCCTAACGACTAGCATTAGGGGAAACGGTTCTCGTATTGCCCAGCCCCATCTTTCTTTGTCTTATCTTTACTTCTGCGCAATCACATGGGGATGTCAGGGCACATCTGGAAGCTCGTGTACCCCTCCACTGGTCCCAAAACCTCTCTCTTCTCCACTTTCTTTACAGATCTCCACTTACGTACTTTCTACGTAATGCGGCCTCGTTGCTATTGCGTAATGGGGCCACATTACTAAAGAAAATTTATCACGACACTTAAGTAGGGATTTCTTTGCAACCCAAATTCACATTATGGCTACTTCATCTATCCAGTGCTTTTCACGTAATGTAACCTCTTCCCTATTAATTCTATTCATAATGAATCGACTGCTTCTCTTATCAGGCTCTGCCCATTCATTATTTTTTCCTTCATTCACCTGCGTTTGGGTTCTTTACAAGTACTCTCAATAATAATCATAATACATTTATTTCACGCTATCCAGGGTCGTGATCTCTCGCTGAGGGCCCCCTCACCCAGAAAAGGGGACTGGGGCGTACGGGGACCCGGCAGTTCATTCTACGTATTAGGAGTAACAAAATAAGAAGGGGCGATCACCCATGCAGCTCAAGTGCATGCAACAAGAGGAAAGCCGGAACGTATGGCTCTTTTGGGTCGACAGGGGTTTAGTGGAAAAGTCAGGTAGGAGATTAGCCTCCAAAACGTTGGTTAAATGATTTAATATAGGTAAAAGTGTCAAATTAATTATCTCTTCGGATGGTTTGTATACCTAAATCTCTATAGCAACAAATATGTCTCAATTACTCCCCCCTCCCGCCCTCCAAGAGCGAATATATTGCTGTAACAATTGAGAGGAGGATGACCATCATAATAATCATATTCTATAGTAGATTTAATATCAAATTAAATTAGCTAACAGTTTTCTTTAGTAGTATGAACTTAATTATGAATCTGATCCCTGATATACGAACTCAGACTTATGCCGAGGTTTTCATGTATGTCTCTCTGACTATTTAGTTGATATATTACCCCAGTAAGGGGCGCAGCGATTAACCGTCCTGGCCCCCATACTGACAGGACTCAGGTCCCGTCCGGCCCTAACTTAGCCTCCTCTTTCTGACACCCAGTCTCCTTACCCGGCTTCCTCACTTTCCGGCTTCCAGACTCAAGCTCCCTGAGTCGGTGCGTGCCGGTGGGTATCGCTACTGTGTGAAGGCATTCGTGCCACTGCCGCTAAGGTGTTAATACTGTCACCGCTTCGGACATACTAATCGCTCCTGTAGACGCGCAAAGTCGGGGTTACCCGAAGTCTGTGTAAGTCGCTCCAAGGCCGCACAAGTTAAGTCCAAATCGTGTGTGGCCAAGCGTGTCTAGTGTGGAGAGCCGAATCCCGCTTCTTAGAAGTAATGTGGCGCGTATCTACTTGAGAAGGAAATCCTGGCCCTTCAGGCCACCGATCGGCTCTCATTTCACGAAGCTAAGGACTTGGTCCTGGCGCGCACCGCGCTGCCTATACGTCCTATGACTCAATGTTAAGAAAGACACCCTCTGCTCCTGGCCCGTTCAAGCTTATGAGCTCGGTCGTTTTCGCGCTCATTCGTAACTCTTCTGGAGTACCATCCACCCCAGGGGCTCCCCTGGTAAAGGTGGCGGTACAAAGAGTTCACATCCAGCCCCGACTAAACCCAGGGTTTCCCTCCCTTCCCCCAGCGTGACCGTTTTCCGTAAGGCGAAACGGCCCGCGCCTCCACCGAGTCGATAGACTAACAGGAGGCAACACCCCTGAAGATCGTCGTGAGGCCACCTTCCATGGTTACTAAAGCTGATCCCCGAAAGGAGGATAGCACTAAAGGAGCTTCGGATCCTTCGCCCACACCCAGTGGTGGGCTGGAGTCTCGGAGACGGTGGATCCTCCAAAAGAGGAACACCTGCCTCCGAAGTCGCCCGGATCGCCTAAGATTTCGAGGCGGAGGAAGGAAAAGACTCGCATGGCGAGCCCAACCTCCCCCAATAAGTCCTCGAAGGCGACAACGCCTTCACGGCATTGTCCGGCCAACAGCGCCCGGAAATCTGCCTCCGTAAAGCGTACGGCCATTCCCGCGAGGGTCTTCTCTTCGAACACGTCTCCGCATCTCCTCCGAAATGGGCCTGGAGGGCATATTCCTTCAATGGAATTTCCGTGGACTCCGGGCCAATTGGGAGGAACTTCGGAGGCTCATCTCCTCCCCTTCCTCGTTAGCTATCTTTTTGCAGGATACCATTCTGGGAGCGTGTCCCCTCCCCACCCGCCCAGGGTATAATGGTTTAGCGACCCCACCACCACGGGATGGGGGCCGGGCGAGAGGATGCACGATTTACACCCGGCATGTTGTCTCCATTCTTCTCTTCGCCTTAGATACCTCCTTTCAAGCAGTAGCTGTGCATCTGCACCTGAATAGGAGGTATAATGTTATTTTCGAGTACATTCCACCGTCAGTCGACTTCAACGCGGAGGAGTTCCGCCGCGTTGTGGCACGGTTGCCAAGTCTTGCTCTGAGATCTGAATGATAGACACTACCTCTGGGGAGACTACTCGATTAATCTCAGGGGTCAAGTCCTTGCCGACCTGATCGACGAGCTGGAGATAGGTGTCCAAAATATTGATAAGTTTACGCATCACTGCCCGAGAACCGCTTCATTTTCCTACTTCGATGCATCTGTCTGCTCTCCGGATGCACAGCTTGATTTGTGGTGGAGGGTGGTCGATTACCCCTATAGTAGTGATCACTTTCCCATTCAAATATCATTTTATGGGCGGCTGTCGCCCGAGAGCCCACCTCGGTAGTGCTTGGCGCGGGCGCGGTGGTCCGCACTACAGGAAAGGACTGATTTCTATATCTCAGTCGAGGAGTTTAGATCGGTAGATTAGGCCGTTGAGTTCTTCTCCAGCAACCTAATCGCCGTGGGCCTAACTACTATTCCTTGAACGTTTGGCCGTTTTGCATGCCAACCAATCCTGTGGTGGTCAGTGGAGTGTGAGACAGCCCTCAAACAGAATCGTTATGCCTACGTGCGCTATAAGCGCTGCCGAAACGACTTCGGTGTCGGTGAATTTCGTTGAACAAGGGCTAGGTTCACGAAAATTTTGAAGCACGCCCACCGCTTTTCTTGGCAGGCATACGTTTCTTAATTTAACGGGAAGACCCCTCTAGCAGAAGTGTGGAAGTGAATCACAAGTTCTCGCAGGACCCCCCTCCCGTTCTATAAGAGAATGGAATCGCAATCTCGGACCACACGTCCGTGGAGGAATCCTTTGCGACCGCTTCTCCGGTTTCACTAGCCGGGATGCTGCTCCGCCAGCAATCAATACGCGTCGTTATGTCGCGGAAGGCCGTCGACTGGACTTTACCTCCAGAGGCGGGGAACCGTTCAACGACATGTTCACTTTGAGTGAGTTACGTTCCGCTCTCGCTTTGTGCGCAGACAAAGCCCCTGTTAGAGACGATATCATGTACGCCATGCCTCGACACGTGGTTGAGCGAGGCATGGGCTTTCTGTTAGATTTATTCAACAGGATCAGGGTAGAGGATATCCTCCAAGATTCATGGCGAATCGCTACTGTTTTCGCTTTTCGCAAACCGGGAAGAGATCACTCTACCTCGGCCGGTTTCCGCCCAATCCCTCTAAACTCTTGCGTGTGCGATTTAATGGAAAAATTGGTAACTGTTAGATTAGCTTTTGGGAGGGAATGCAGAGGTCATCTTTCTTCTGCACAGTGCGTCTTCCGCAAGTTCCATTCCAAGTCGGATGCTCTCCTCAGACTGGAAAATGTCGTCTCCGATGCCTTCCTTCGTAGACAGCACTACGCCACGGTGTTTTTCGATCTGCAGAAGGCCTATGATACTATATGGCGATACGGTATCATGGAGACTTTCCACACGATGGGGGCGAGGCGACGCCTCCCAATGTTTATATCTGAATTTTTGAGACATCGTCGATTCCGTATACGGGTGGGGGGGAGCCCTCTTCGGCCTAATGGAGCAGGAAGAGGGTGTCCCGCATGGAAGTGTCTTCAGTGTCACACTCTTTGCCTTGAGCATCAACAGCATCACTTCGGTGCTGCCGAAAGATGTTCTCGCTACTCTCTATGTGGACGAACTTTCGATCTCTTTTGGCGCGACCCAGATGCCGACTCTGTAACGTCGACTCTAACAGGCATTGAACCGCGTATCTCGCTATGCTGAAGCGCACAGGCTTCGGTTTTCCTTGGCCATGACTAAGGTGGTGCACTTCTGCTACCATCCACGGCTCCACCCTGACATAGACTTGCTTCTCAATGGGGTACACCTGAAACTGATGGAATCTCACCGTTTCTTTGGTCTTGTATTTGACCGACGCCTCACCTGGGAGGCTCATATTCGTAGTCTTAGGGTCTCTTGTATCCACGCCATGGATATTCTTCGTTCCGTGACGACCAGCCTCTGTGGCGCTGATAGGGTTACTACCTTACATTTTATCGATCATTTGTTCGTTCGAAGCTCGACTACGGATGCGAGTTTTATGCATCCGCAGCCGAGCGTGTATTGCAGAAGGTGGACTCGATCCACCACACTGGCCTTCGCCTGGCGACCGGTGCCTTCTGCAATTCCTCCATTGAGAGCCTACTTTTCGATGCTGGGGAGATGCCACTCGCTCTGCGCAGTTAATTATTCGCCTATACACACGAGCCAGGCGCCTCCTTCAGTCGCCAAAGCTCTCACTGCATCCGCAGCTGATCTCGACGGTGCCTATGACGCCGAGAGACGCCAGACATACCCTAAGTCCTTTTGGTTTAGGGCTAGGAAACTCCTTCGAGAGCTAGATATAGCTCTAGGGCCGGTCGCGCCCCTGGTTTTGCCCGGGACGCCACCTTGGAGTGTACCACCTCTGACTTTTTGTCGCCACGCCTCTGTTCCCAAAGCTTCTACAGCGCTAGGAGTATTGCGTTTGGCCTTTTTGGAGCGCACTTCACGTCACGCTGGAACCGTCCCAGTGTATACGGATGGATCCAAAGTCCCAAGAGGGAGTCGGTTTCCACGCCGTATCCCCTCTGTTTGAATTAAGCGGGCCTTTCTCCATTTTTATCGTTGCTATGTGTTATTTAGCTATTGTTCTTTGATTTTGTTATTTTTTTTCTAATATAGCTTAATAGTAGACTGTTGTGTATGGCGACTTATGCCCAAGTAGGCAGTCGCCAGATGGTCTACCACAATGAAAATTAAAAAAGATCTTGATCTATTACAATAAAAATGCCCCTTTTCGAATTATAAATTAAGTGACATACATCCTTGAATATCGCTCCTCGAAGTTTAATCTAACGGTTAAAGGATCATTAAGGAGTCCTTCTCCCATCCAGCTAAGAAGTGATCATTTCCGCACAATTCTTGGAGTTTTATAGTAGTTTTGGTTGTATTGGTGGCTGGTATTTTAGGGGGGATGGGGGTATCAGCGATAAATTCAATGTTATACTTCCAACTTTGCACATATTGAAATCTCTATTTTTGTTGATGTTTCTGTTTAAGTTTGAATCGTTCCCGAAATGAGACACTTTAGAGTCAAACCTTGAGCCGCACTCGATAAATTGGAGCGCATCGCTTCGTCGCCAAAACCGGCCTTGTTTAGTTTAACTTGCGCTCACTTTTCCTCCTCCCGCGCCTCTATCGCTCCCCTTTATGCTTCTCTCAAGGAGTTGGATGAGTCTCCTTGCCGAAAACTGGAGACTTCTCCGACTTCTTTGCTATCGATCATCGATGCATAGACCTCCCCCTACCCCTATTCCCATATCCTCGCAAATCTAGGAGGCTCCACTAATTAATATTACTGTTTCCATCCTTGCTATTTATGGGTGTCAAGAAATAGCTCTGTTTGACACGCTATCTATGCGAGGGGAATAAGTGTTGGGGCACTTATCCCTTCGAGGCAAGTATAAGACAGGAGTGTCAAACCTACGGTCCGAGAGTAGGATCGAACGTGGCAGCATACTCTATCAGGCGAGCGATGATTAAAAAAAAAACTATTTCCAAAAATATCACTTAATAAGGAGTTTATTAACATAACTAGGGTTCGCCCTTCATTGTTTCGCTTTGGGGAATCTGTCATAACACTCAGTGAAATTGAAAATATAATGACATAATCAATAAAATCTATTTTTATCGTAATAACTTATTTAGTCTGTGAGTTTAATTTTGAGAGATAAATAATTTTCCTCAACTTTCGTTCACAAGGCCGATCGATAAGGTGAGGGAGGGAACGATCATTTTGAAAAAGAGGGCAAATTGTAAGAGCAGCCGTTTTCATAATTTGCTATGCCAGCTACCTGCTACTTGTATAGCGTACGAGAAGTGCAGGCGAGCAGCTTAAAAGCTTCATCTGAATGAGACTCAGGATGGCGAAGTGGATTCGCTGCTGGCTAATAGTGGTCCAGCGACGCGGGAAGCTGTTCGCAACTCGCCTACGCTATTATTTTTTCTTTGCCCCTTTTCCTATTCCCCTCTATCTACACTTGTTTTAGCTTCCTAGACACAGTGACGACTCTACTTTATAATTTTATGGCATTTAAATATATTCTATGGGGTTTGTTTGCGGAAACTTTTCTCTGAGTCGTATTTCGAAATCTATTATTTGTTCATAATGAAAGGCTTATGAAGGAATCCGATGAGGAAATAGTTAAGGGACTTAATGATTATTCTTCTTCAATATTTACAGAAGAAATCTGTACAAGTAAACTTATGAGACTTCTAGTTCAGCCAAAACGGTGATAAATACCATTAATATTCATAAGCAAACTATTAAAAGTCTTATAATTGAGTTAAATACAACATGGATTTAGAACAGGTAGATCATGCTCAACAAACTTAGTGTTAGATAATCCATAAATTATATATATATATATATATATATATATATATATATATATATATATATATAATTTATGAATTATGTAACAAAAAAGTGGATAGAGGAGAGAATATAGATGTAATTTACTTAGATTTTAGCAAAGCCCTTGACAAGGTTCTATTCCACATAGGATATTGGTTAAGAAATTAAAAAAGGGCAAGTATTGAATTGGAGAGATGAATGATTGAAATATAGTAAACAGAGGGTGGTTTGAAATGGAGTAAAGTTGCAGTTGACGGATCACTTGGGATACATCATTATTTGTAATCTATTTAAATGACTTTGTGAAAGCCGTTCATAGCAAAATGTTAATTTTGCAGATCACACAAAAGTGGTAGTTTCTGTAAAAGGAGTTGAAGCTAATTTTAAAGTTCAAAATGACTTAAAATAAAGTGGCAGATCACTTTAACCTTCAAAAAGGCAAAGTTATGCGCATGAGAAGAGATAATAAAGAAATTAGCTGTGAAATGGATGGGCATTAGTTGAACTCAGGAAAGAATGATGAGAGAGGACTTAGTAGTAATAGATAGGTCACTGAACTTTTCTAAGCAGTGTATTTATGTGTAAAAAAACAAGCAATGGCTTCGCCACTCGCCCCTACGGGGGAGCTTGCGCTTCGCTACCAAGATTAAAATTTAAAATCTAAAAATATGAATCCATGGTTAAATTTTTAGAATTTTTTTTAACTTCGCCAATTATAATAATTTTAATATAGATAAATATAGTTATAGAAGATATATAAAAATAAATTTTCTGATCATCACCATTTGTAATTTTGGGGGTTTTAAAAAAATCAAAAACTTTCGATACATATATTTATTCCTGAACTTCACCATTTTGTTTTTTGATATTATAAAAGAATTATTAGAAATAACTTTGATAAAAAAACATAAGTCATAACCAAACTAAGATGAAATTATTATTCAAATACTCAAAATTCCCTTCTTAAATTATAGATAGTGATATGGTAATAAAAAAAAATCGATTTGATTTCTACGTACATTTTATTTGGGGGTTAATTCAAAGTAGTATATTTCAAATTATGTTAAGATATTTTATGTTGAGATTTAGTATAATTTAGCAACAAAAGAATTTAAAGTCACGATAATTCATTATTTCGAGCCGATTTTCCAACACCAGAATTTAAAGTACCGAAAAGTCATTATTTCTACCCGATTTAGCAACACCAGAATGTTTCGACATGGAGAACTTCCGATTGTTTACGGTTCTGCTTTGTTGTTATTATTTGCATAAGTGTACTATTTGACGGGTTAGGTTAGGTTATTTGTGTTTGTTTGTTTCATGTTGTGATTATAATTTGCTTGCATTTTTTAAGTACGTAAAAAGGTTGATGAAGTAATATTAAACTAGAAATTTAGAGGGGTTGCGAGGTCATCTTTAAATGCCATGAGAAGGACAAGGTTCGTTCTAAAATGGCGTCCAATGGGCGTATTAAAGGTTAATATTAGTTAATTTGTAATTATGAAAATGTAAATAACTAATCCTTTCCCCCTTCAAATTGTTACATGTCCTGCAAATGTAAATGGACTCCTTTAACTTGGTAGAGTTTTGGTAGTCGATATTGGGGCGGCGCGATTATTGTATCATTTTACATATGACTATAGTATTTAGAGTAGGAAATTTCACCAAAACCAAAATATCAAACAAGAGAGTCCAAATTGCAAAAGCAGCAATTGATTTTAAAGTGTACCTAAAACAAGGAAAGCTGCAATTAGCGTTAGTTGTGGTTTGGTTCTCTTCAAGAGAGACTAAGCATTATGGACCCATCCGCATAGGGCATGAGGGTCTAGCCCAGTGGTTCTCAACTGATGGACTATGGCGACTTTTTGGATGGTCCACAGGACGTCCACTGTATTTGATAACAAACTGCAAATGAGTGTACATATTTAAGAATTTAATTAAAATTCAGTACGAACAATTTAATATAATTAAATAAATGGCCATCCATTTTATTATATTATTCCTGTTTAAAAAATATATTGACAATCTTTAAGTTGTAGCTACTCAGTAGCACTTCGAATTACTTTAAGTTTTTAAATTTAATCTATTCTAAAATGAATAACCAAGATTTACGCCGCTATACGGGACCCTAACCTAGTACATACTTGTACTGTATGAGTCGAGGTGACGAGCCATCCTGTTGATTCCTGTCAGCTGCCGCGCGGCTACATATAACACTGTCGTAAGGTGCTGTAGCCAGTGCAAAATGCAAAATGTCTATCTTGGCGTGCGCAGTGTGGCACGTAGCGCCGTCCTGTTGGAACCACATGTCGTCAGTATCCATATCAGGCATATAATCTAGTCGAGGCCACAAGAAGTTGCTTATCATTGATCTGTAGGTCTCGCCGTTGACGGTTATGGCAATCCCATCTTCGTTCTCAAAAAAATACGGACCGATGATTCCGTTAGAAGAAAATCCGCACCAAACAGTGACTTTGTTGGGATGCAATTTGTGCTGGTGTATCTCATGTAGATTGTTTTCGTCCCAAATCCGATAATTTTTGTTTGTTCACAAATCCATTCATCCAAAAATTGGCCTCGTCGTTGAAGATGATTTTTTGGGTGAAATTTTGATAATAACTGATTTTGATAATAACATTTGATGATTTTCACACGCTGTTCAACGCTATAACCTTCCATCGTGACTTGCCAAGTACTACTGAAGAGTTCATAGTGAGGTTGCTAGATGTCGCTTTAACAACATGGCCACTATCGCCTGACAAAGCTCGAGCGTCCTTGTTGAAAGACCCTTTATATATATATATATATATATATATATATATATATATATATATATATATATATATATATATATATATATATATATATATATATATTTACACTTGTAGGGGTATAGACCGCTACACACTGCCCGCAGATCTGAATAAGTGGCAATGGCAGGAAGGAATGTCAAGCGCAAGTATGCAGAGGACTACATTAAATTCGGATTCACTTGTCAAGAAAAATATTGCATAGAGTTACCACAGTGTGTAATTTGCTTCAAAGTATTGGTAAATGAGTCACTTAAGCCAGCTAAGCTTAAGCTCCATCTTGAAAAGTGTCACCCCAATTTGTTGCAAAAGAATAAAAATTATTTTGAGCGGCAGTTATAAGCTCTCAAGCGGCAGCGCCTTGACTCATCAGGTACATTCTATGAAAAGACCTCCAATGCAGTGAATTCTTCCTACATTGTAGCATACAAAGTTTCACAGGTCAAGAAGCCTCATACAATTGTATTGAGCAACTTGTGCTACCCTGTTCAAAAGAAATGGTGAAACTTGTTGTCGGTGAGGACGCAGCAGGGAAGCTAAATAATATATCTGTATTTAATGACACTGTATCGAGACGGATAAATGATATCTCACAGAACTTTAGTGAACAAGTTGTGGATGAAATAAAGAAATCTCCATTGTTTTCATACAGTTGGATGAATTAAATGATGTATCACTACCCTCTCATCTATTTTTTTTGTACGATACATGCTCAATGGAGACATCAAAGAAGAATTTATCTTTTGTAAGACTCTTGACACCACCACAAGAGCTCGGGATGTGTTAGAAATTGTTAACAATTTCTTCGAAGCAAATGTCTGGATTGAACAAATAGCGTGGGTGTTACCACTGATGGTGCACCTGAGATGCTGGGCTCAAGATCAGGCTTCCAAGCGTTGGTGAAGCAGCGTGCTCCATTAGTAACTGGTATTCACTGCTTCACTCACAGAGAAGCGTTAGCATCAAAAACACTGCCGGGATCCCCAGAACACTATTTTCAAAGGATTGGTGAAGGTGGTTAATTACACCAAATCGTCAGCAGTGAACACCAGGCTGTTCAGAAAATTATGTCAGGACATGGGTTGCGATTTTGAGGTGTTGCTGTTCTACACTTCTTCATTGTGGTTGTCAAGAGGGAATGTACTCAACAGATTTTTTGAACTGAGAGAAGAACTGACTTTATTTCTCCATTCTCAAAAGAAAGAGGATTTAAAAATATGCTAACACAGTCATAATTAGAACTTGCATACCTTGCTGATATTATTGAAATCTTGAACAAACTGAATCTTCAGCTACAAGGGAAATGGGAAAATATTTTTTCTCACCAAGGCATCATCAAAGCTTTTTTGAGAAGCTAGAACCCTGGACCGGACGAGTTGCAAGTAACAATTTGGTTCAATTTCCACGTGTGGATGCCATGTTTGGGGAGAGGAAAGGCATTCAGATGCAAATTCTCGAGCATTTACGAAAGCTGCGGGATGAATTTCAAAAATACTTTCCAGAGGATGGCATGGCAAGGGATGAGTTATCTTTCATCAGGAATCAATTCAAAACAGATGTTCATAGTATTCCATAGGATCTGCAGGAGGTATATTTGAAGCTGAAAAATGATTTGGTAGCTCAAAGTATGCGCCAGCGGTTTACCATTGAAAAACTTTGCTCCAGTATGATTGGTACTAACCCAAATCTGTCATCACATGCAGTCAGAGATATCTTTGCCATCTGCATCAACTTACATGTGCGAGAATGGATTTTCACTTCTGCTACACATTAAGTCAAAACAGAGGAATAGACTTGAAGTAGAAAGTGATATTCGTTGTGCTTTATCAAGTAGCACTCCTAATAATGAATAGCTTGTCAGTGAGAAGAGAATCCAAAAGTCTGGTTGCAACGAAAAATGCATCAACCATTTAGTGGGCCAAGGCGTACGGAATTCGACGCAGACATGGTCGAAAGTCCCTTGCCTAGATGAGCATAGCGGAGCACAGAATTCCTTTCCCTGTGGACAAGTCAGAAAACGAACAAAGGCTCTTTTTTCAAGTTAAGTGACAATTGATTAATATTTTTTTATTAGATGGTTGAAGTTAAAAAATTGATTATTTGCTGCTAATAACAAATACAAACACTGAGCAATTATTCTTTGCAAATATATGCAAATTTTGCTGTAATTCTATTAGTGTAATTTACGAGAAAATGTATTTGAATCGAAGATATATCGACAACTACAACGAGATATGGAGACTGACTTCAATCAGGAATTTGTGGTAGCTCAGTTTTCTAGTTTTCCAAAAGAAACACAGTGTGATAGATAGATTTATTGAAAATTTGGTAAAATATAGAAGAAGTTACATATAGCCTACGGTGCAGCGAATTTTAATTCAACAAAGAAAGGATGTAAATACTCTGCTCCTAATCATTTTGTATACAAACAATTGATCTAAAAAGTAGGAAAAGAAATATTTTCTCTGGTGGACGAGTACAATACTTTAAAGGCTTGCCCCATTGATAACAAGGTTGCGGTCGACAAGGTAGTCAGGGGAGTCGTTGTATCTCACTCTAACCACAGTAGTAGTAGAAGAGGAACCTTTGTTAGCAGATATTCTGTGGGTGCAATCAATAAAAAATCTAGAGGAGTCTAGAGAAAGATTGATTCAAGGAACACATGTTATGGGTAAAAATGCTCAAGTTTACCCATATTTATAAAACTGTAACCTGGGTAAAGTAGCGTAGCAAGGGACTTTCGACCATATCTGCGTCGAATTCCAGACGCCTTTGCCCGCTAAAAAGTTAAGCAAATTTGAAGGGAAAGTGTTTGTTAGTTGTATACTTCTGTATAATTTCTGTTTGTTAGAAATATATTTCACGACAAAATGTTAGATAAGTATTCAATTTCCATGAAATTATGTTTGTAAGAATCATATTTCAGATTGAAATGTTAGCTGGTTATTATTTTATATAATTTTTAAAAATTGTTTTGAAGAAATGTATTTCAAACCAAAATATTCGTTGTGTATACTTATTTAGCCTTATTCAGAAGTGAAATGGTCCCCGACATTTTTTTTAATGGCTTAGTGGTCCGTGACCTGAAACGAGTTGAGAACCACTGCTCTAAACCGATATACACTTTGGGTTGCATGCTAGGCATCTGCTGACGGTCGCTACGATAGTTACAAGAACAACTATGTAGTGTCAAAGTGCCGACCTGGGATGCTGTGTCTGGAGGTTGGTTGCAGTTTTCTTGTTAAGGGTACTCCACGCTGTTTGGTCAGTGACGGACTCCTCAAGTTCTCGAGGGTGAAGTTCGGTCCATTGGATGTGCGATTTTAGGATGTCTTCGAACCTCCTCGGTAACATATTATTTCTTACGCTACATGCACTTCACCAATCATCCCTAAATAAAGAAAAGTTGATAAAGACACTAGAATAATAAAATAAAATTAGGCATATACGTATTACATTGTCGAAGTGAATGCAAAGCAAACATGTTTGATTGGCAATAAGCATATTGCAGTTGTTAGTGAATGCAATGTTTGTTATTTTGGCTTCGCCAATGCGGATTCCATGGCCTGCCAGCGCAGGCGGGTCGACCCCTGGGAGCTTCTTCATAATTTTCGTGCAAGTTATGTACTTGGAAATGAAATACGAGTATACCTATCATTAACACCATTTTCAGAGGGCATTTTCATTTTAAAAGGGTCTGCTGAAGGATCCAGAAATACTCTATACGGATGAGAAAAAAAACTCTTCAGATATATCGATACTGTTTTAAGGCACAATGCCGACATGTCTGAAAATTTAACTATGCAACTTCTTGATGAATTCAAATCTATTTTGGCCTTTTCATAGCATTGATGAAAGCACAGATAATTGATGAGGAGCAACTTTGTATTTATATTCGTGGGTCTGATGAAGGTATGTGCATCAGAAGATTATTTTGTGAACTTATTCCATTAACGCGACCGCAACGGGGAAAGATTTATTTCACCCTTTAATTAAATCGTTGGGATACTTTGACCTTAATTAAAATCAGTTTGTAAATTTTGGCTACTGATGGAGCTCCGGTAATGATTTGTCGTGAAACTGATGTTCCTGCCAGATTAAAATCAAATTGCAAATTTTAGATAGGAATTATCAATTTCGCCGTGTGCATTGCATTATAAATCGTGAAGTGCTATGTTGCAAGTTCCTAAAATATTAACATGATATAGATTTTGTGCTAAGAACAGTCAATTTTCTTTCGGTCTCAAAGCCTTAATCACAGACAATTCGATACTTTCCTAAATGAGATTGATAGTTCGCTTGGACTGATTTATGACAGTAATATCCGTTTTCTCAGTACGGATATCGTGTTAAGATTCTTTTATGGCTCGCTTAATGGAAGTAAACCTTTTATGGACATGAAGAGAAACAAACGTGATACGTAAATTGGCAAATGCAGAGTTGATTCAAGATTTAGTTTTTGTGGCTACCATAACTGGACGCTTGAGCGGATTAAACTTAAAATTGCAACGAGGTACCATGTTAGTAACTGAACTTGCTTTGTTAGGTTGAAGGTTTTATTGAAATGTGAGCCAGATTTAGTAAAGATAACCCCGCCCTTTTCTGTTGGGAGAGATTACCCTTGGTCATTTTGGTAAAGGATAATTGTAATTTGGTAACGTTTGACGTCAGAAGGTAAGATGCTTGTATCGTACGGTGGTTGTGACACTTTTTAACCTTTTATAAGTGACGGTGATTGACATGTTTATTTTAAACGAGAACTTGTTGGCCCCGGGTAAAAGTGTGCAAATTGGTGGTGTGGGGTGCTTTAGCCATAAACCAAATCAGCATCAGGGCCGGGCCCCCCGTACTCCATTATGGGTACCCGCAATAACTTATTCTTCTGCATGATCATCGTCGGGTGGCTATGGAGATGGTTGTCGACTCACGCAGTGGAGCGGGAGCAATACTCATATATATATTTTTAAAAAATACGCAAATGCTATATAGTGTATATCATAGATATACTCTACTTAATTTGGGAAAAATTCTAATTATGTGGTTATGGCAAAAAATAGATTGGACGCCATTTTCGCCATGTTGTCAGTTATAAAGGGTGTTCCAAAAACTTGGACCGATTTTAAATGTGAGTTAAGTTCAAGCATCTAAGGATTTTTTTCTCTTTATTTCAGATTTAACAACTTCAGTCTTTGGCAATTTCAACTATGGAAAGATTATCAATCAAATAACGTGTTAACGTTACCAAAGCCTATTACGAAAATGGACGTTCAAACAGAAACGCATTTCGGGCACTTCGCGATTTTTGTGGTCAACATAATCACCCAACCGAGAGTGCAATTGGGAAAATTGTTCGTAAATTCAAACAAACTGAGTCGGTGGCAAATATGAAAACGCCATTGCGTGCTGGTTTACACCGTTCAGCTGAAAACATTGCTGCAGTGCGCGAAAATGTGGCCGAAGATCCAGACACCTCTATTCGTCATCGCGCGCAGGAATTGAACCTCTCCACAACAACGTTACATCGAATTTTGACAAAATATTTGTCTCTACATGCTTACAAAATTCAATTGACACAAACTGAAGACTACTGACCATTTGAAGCGCTGTACATTCGTCAATTGGGTGCACGAACAAAGTCAAGCCGATGAAGATTTTTCGCAAAAGATCATCTTTAGTGATGAAGCCCATTTTCATCTTGCTGGATTCGTTAAAAAGCAGAATTGTCGCATTTGGGCTGATGAAAATCCCAGGAAGATTTTTGAAAAGCCACTGCATCCAAAAAGGTCACTGTTTGGTGTGCATTTTTTGCTAGCGGAATCATTGGGCCATATTTCTTCGAAAATGATGCCGGGAATTCTGTTACGGTGACAGGCGAGCGATACCGTGCTATGATAACCAACTTTTTATGGCCTGAATTGAATTCTATGGATGTCGAAGATTTGTGGTTTCAAGTGGACGGCCCCACATGCCACACAGCCAATGCAACAATGGCTTTATTGAATGAGAAGTTCACAGGTCGCATCATCTCTCGAAACAGTGAGGTCATTTGGCCACCACGATCGTGTAACTTGACGCCTTTAGATTTCTTCCTTTGGGGTCATCTCAAAAGTAAGGTCTATGCCAACAAGCCAACAACAATTCAACAGCTGAAGGATGAGATAATAAGGCATATTGGTGATATCGAGGAGCAACTATGCAGAGACGTCATCAAAAATTTGGACCATCGAGTGCAGGTAGCCGCCGAAACCTTGGCGGACATTTAGGCGATATTATTTTTCACACATAATTGCCATGACTCAAATAATATGATCCAATAGTGAAATCAATAAGTTTTGACCAATATCACTGGTTATTTACTGCTAACTTTGATCCGTCTTAATAGAACACCCTTTATATTGTTTTAATCCATCGAAAGAATCGGTTCCGTAGGGGTTTATGTAATTTAGTTTTTTTATTTTTTTAAAACTTAAAATATTTCTTTTCTAATTAAGATGCTATAATTTTGTACATAATTCAAAATATTTATTTTCTAATTAAGAAGCTATAATTGTGTACCTATATGATTTGGCAGCAATTTACCCTCGTTCAAAGCCTAGGCTAGTCTAATCTCAAAACACCGAGCTCCAGGTTGTTACTAGGAATCACATCACAGTGTATTATATATTAAAATGATATATAATACACTACTATTTTTTTCTGAATTAAAATATAATAAGTACTTTTAATAATAACCAATTTTAAAGAAAATATCATTGATTTAAATAGCATTCGAGGGGGAGGTATCAAAACTAGAGGCCTAACGACATTTGGATTGGAATCTAAGGTTAGGCTTTTGAATTAGGAATATTACGAGGCTTTGAACGAGGGAAATTACTGCTAAATCATGTAGGTACTCCCTACAATTAACTGGGGGTATGAGTACGAAGCCCCCCGTTTCTAAACTACCTTAAAAATGATATATTATATGATGCGATTGCAATAGCAATAGCCTAACAAAAAAAAAGGCACTTTTTTTAATTTGCCAAGAAAAACATTCTCTACATTATATAACAATCATTTTTAAATATATATATATATATATATATATATATATATATATATATATATATATATATATATATATATATATATATATATATATATATATATATGAATTAGCTTTGATGTTACGGTTAATAATCTCCTTGATGTTTTTTTCGTCTATTTTGTAGGCCGATGACATTGATTTCTATAATACAGTGTTTGATCTTATTTACTGCTTCCTGGTTATTTTCCGTTTCCTCCGTGTCTTTGAATTGTCATCTTATAAAGGATTGAAAATTTTTTCAATAGACGAAAAAACATCAAGGAGATTGTTAAACGTAACATAAAAGTTAAGAAGCAAACGGACAAGATTCAAATGATTATATATTATAAAACTACAAAAGTTAACAATCTTATTATGAAAAACAATATCTGCCCTAAGCGACGCAACTTTGGAGGAAATAGACGAAGAACTAGAGAGGATAACTACATCTATACTAGAAGCAGACCGCGAGTTCGGACCCAAGACTGGGTACATAACACCTCAGCCCAGATGGACAGAGGAGATGAGGGAGATTCCTCGTGATCACAGGGAAGTGTACGACGAGATAAGACGGGAAGCTCCTAACCGGGAAAGAAGCTCGCTTCTTCGGTGCCTAAGCACCGAGCTAAAAGAGCCTATCAACCTCCAACAAGAGGAAATATGGAACAGCCTGATAGCCAAAATCGATAGCGAGCTGAACCCGACTAAATTCTGGCGTCAAGTCAAGAATCTAAAAGGACTAACCGGAAGAACTAAGGCTCGAATAAAAGAGAACGGATATTATATAGAGAACCTTGCGGTTCTAGAAGATAGATTTAGGAATTATTAGAAAAACGTCTCCAGTATCACCCCAGAAAACAATGAAAAGTTCGACCAGGAATTCGAAGGCCAAGTGATCGAAGATCTGAATCAGATTATACACCACACGCACCCACAACATCAAGTAGACGAAGGCAGATAGATGGCGGGCCATGGCCGTCCCATAATACCAGAGGAGGCCATAGTCACTGTGAGAACCTTTGAACAAAGGGCACCAGGCTGGACGGGCGTTACCCAAAACAACTTGGTAAATGCCCCACAGCAGATGATTCAGGGAATCACAAATGTTTATAACGTTTCCCTGAACACGAGTTACTTCCCTGATGTTTTTAAGATTGCTAAAATAATCTTCATACTTAAGAGAGGTAAACCCCTGATCAGCTGGTCAATTACAGGCCAATCGCCCTGCTGGAATTCGTTGCGAAAGTCTACGAGAAGCTCCTGGCTGACAGGCTTCAAGAACAACTAACCAAGCTAGGAGCTCACAATCCTCAGCAGCACGGGTTCCGTAGGAGACGAGGAACGGAGACCGCCCCCGCCCTCCTAACGGAAAAACTCACATTCAGCAAAGCTGAGCGAAAATATGAAGACGTGGTGCTGCGGGATGTAAAGAAGGCCTTCGATGAGGTCTGGCTAAGAGGGCTACAATTCAAGATCCTCAACCTTCAGCTAAATCCAATCCTGGAAATGGTCCTTTGTGACTATGTCATGGAGAGAAGAGCCTAAATCGCGATCGAGGGCCACAAACGACCTGAATTCGAACTCAAGGCGGGGGTTCCACAAGGCAAATGTCTGAGTCCATTGCTGTACGCAGATGACATCGCACAGATCCTTACAAGTCCAATCAGGAACGTTGGAGTTTAAGCAAGGGCAACAGCTGCTGAGATTAATAACATCAATCGTTACGCAAAAAGGTGGAAAATAAAGACTAACCACCAGAAGTTCCTGATAATTCCGATGAACCACAGGAAATTAGACGACGTCCTCGTTGAGGATGGAATTCATCCGTACTCTAACGAGGGAAAGGTCCTGGGCTTACGTCTTTACAAATCAGGATATAAAGTTCACATAAACAACAGTTTCACTACCTAAAAGAGAGCTGAAGAAACTAAGAGAAAACTCTACACGGCCTTGGTACGCTTCGTCCTGGTGTACCCGGCCGTGATCACGCAAATGGCAATTTGTACCTCTCACAGGCCGATGCAGATGGTACAGAATCAAGCCACACTGCTTATAACTGGCACGAAAAGGATCGACCGTATTCGACAATCGGCTCTACACGACAGAGCCGGTCTCAAACCGATCAATATAGAGATCCAGAGGCTAGGGAGAAAGACATGGGACAAAGTAGACCACAAAATACTTCCAACAATCAACAATAATCTAGAAATACCGCAATTCAGGCAACGCACAGTAGAAAGGACAGCTCTATTCCCCAGCGGAAGAAACCGTGCAAGAGAAAATATAAGACCTATCTACACCTAACAATGATACAAAAATCGAAACAAGTCAAAGAAAAACAATAAAGAAAAGAGAATAAACTTTAATAAAAAGAGTCGAAGTGCCCTAATTAAAATTTAACTAAAACAAAAAGAAGAAAAAGAACAATAAAAAGTATAAAGAAAACGAGGCAAAGTACCCAAGCTAAAATCAAATTAAAATAGAAAGAAGAGAAGAAGAATAAATAATCAACAAAGTTAACTAAAATAATAATAAGAAAAGAAGATAGTCTAACAGCAATAACAAAAATGTAAACAAAAAGAGGCGAAGTGCCCAAACTAAGATTCGAATTAAAAATAAGAAAGGAATAATTAAATAACAAAGTAAACGAAAATAAAAAGAGTAAGATAAATGAATTGCAATAACAAGCATAGCTAAAATATAAGTAGAAAAAAAATAAATAACAAAGTTATAAAGTACAAATGAAAGAAGAAAAAATGCCCATATGAAACTAGAAAGGAATAGTTAGCAAAATACTACTTGGAAGGCTTGAAAGCCACGACGAAGGAACCTAATAAAAGAATAAACAAAATTTATTACACAATGGAAGAACCGACGGTCAGCAATATTATTGGCAGAGGAAATTATTTTTTTTTTAAACAAACAAGAAGAAGAAAGTATGCTAGTGATGCCCTCAACACCAGGGCAAACTAGTTAACAATTTCACACCTATGAAAGCCTACCATACATTTCATCACTTTCATTAACTTTGACTTTCTTAGATGTACCTTCTCGGAATCGGACTTAGCCGCCTTGCTCTGTACACATCTTGCCTCTTGGAAACAGGAGGCAACGAAAACGGAAGGTAGGAGCAAACTTCAGCAGAACCATACATGACGGCTCGCATTGAGGTGCATCGACCAGGGCAGTCGCCGTCGTTCACCTCCACTTTCACCATCACCTACTTCTTCCCCTTCCCCCACACCAGAGAGATTATTACGATTGAGTCATCACCAAAAAATGATGGCTTAAATATCCCCCTCCCTTCGCCCATGGGCGGGTACCGTGGATGAGACTTCACACAGCTTTGATGCAATTATGCCTTTCACTTGACAAGACATAATTGCAGGTCTCGAGGAAAGGAGGTTTGCGGTCTAGCCCAATGCGGAACCCGAGGTCAAGAGGCCACTTGAAAAGGCCAGAGTTACGAACTGCGGGGGGTACTAACCATGTTCCGCGGGAATTCCATCTAAGACCATAGAGGGAATTGCACCCGTCTCTATGCATGTCGGAGGTAACTATAAATAACCAAAAACCGTCCGAGGGGGCGGCACCCTCAGGTTGGGATCGTTGATTCGGTCCCTTCCTATCATCAAGTCCGCCATGCTTTTGCATCCTCTGAGGAGCCCAACCAGATCCATACTCATCATTCATCCTTCACCTGTCTCATCCCACGTGGCGCGCCAGGCGTTGAGGCGGGGACCCACCCTCATAAAATCACGAATATCTCTCTGGAAAAGTATACTAAGATAGGTAGCGAGACCACCTTACGCCTTCGACACACAACAAATACCAAGCCCACGATCACAAACGCGGAAATTTTAACACTATCACGCCCACTGAATACCCCCATCACAAACATAACAAACACACATACTGGGCAGACTTTGTTTTTAAGGTCAAAAAAATTATGCCAAGTCCTTTCACAAACACGCACACGACTCCAAATCCCAAAACCACTACACCACACTGCCAGTCCTAAAAACGTCTAATCAAACAAGAATACGCCGCACCAGCCCCCTCTGGCTGGGATTCACTACGGGGAAAATACTCGAAGCCCCTAAACAAGAGTACGGAGTAAACATAGTCCTGGACCTCTACAACAATAAATACAAGTCCTGGGTTTTAATCACGCTACAAGACGAGACTCACACAAATACACTTCTCAACCAGGACATTAAGGTCCTGGGCACCCAAACACTCACCCACCGAATGAAGCGCCAACACAACATACACCCATATTCAGTGCCTACGGTGTTTCGAGACCGGTCACCAGACCGGCTCCTGCCTACCAGAGCCAGTCTGTTCTAAGTGAGGTGTAAAAGGTCACTTTTACACCACATGTACACACGAGACCCTCTGCTGCGTAAACTGCGGTGGCGGTCACGTCGCCGTTAGTTCGAGATGTCCGTACATCATACAGAAGCGTGCTGACGTCATCACTGAAATGAGGAGGCCTCAACATACCTCGACAAAAAACACTCACGCCACATTCAACTCAACCAATACCGTCCAACAACCTCCACTCACAAAAGTTTACGCCACTTCAGTCAGTGGTCAGGGGTACAACCACACAAACACGCGGCCACCTCCCCTACCAACCCCCTCACACTACACTTATAATAATACACACCTGTCCACCGTATTTTCCACGGTGGCAAAAGACATGTCTCGGGGTGACCCCCGCACATACGCCATGACACTCAACCAGCTTTATGCTGCGAACGGTCTTGGGCAAATTGTATTCCCGAAGACATATTCACCCTACTACACGCACATAGTAACACTCGACCATCGCTCCTTCCTACGTCTACCACACACAAACAACAAACACGTAAGCGCCACAACACACGACCACCCCTCCTACCAACTCCATCACCCTCCCTGTCCCCCCCCCTTCCCACCAATCCTATCTTCCATTCTGCTATAGTCCCTATTCCTATCCCCTCTCCAGCTCCTACTCCTATTCCTTCTCCAGTTCCTACTCCTATTCCTTCCCCAGTTCCTACCCCTACTCCCTCCACAGTTCCTACTCCCACCTTTCCCCAGTTCCTATCCCACCCCTTCCCCAGTTACTACCCCCGCTCCTTCCCCAGCTCCTACTCCCTTCCAGGATGCCCCTCTCCTACTACACCTCCTCTCATGATCGACGTCCCATACATCGGCCCTGGCTCCTCTCCCATAATTCCCATACCTCTTTATGACACTGACGATACATCATCTACCTACCTCTACCTCACGTTCTCTCCGGAGATCGATCTCACTCCCACTTTATTAGGCCCTCCTCCTCACCACCCCTCTCCTTCTCCTCTGCCAGCCCTAACTCCCTCTTCATCACCCTACACACCAACAACTCTCGATCCCATAGCAACAGCAACACAACACTCACTTACAACACTGGAGCACTCACTTACAACACTCTATGCCGAAACGTGAGGCCCCGAGGCAGAAAACCACCGCTCACGACCTTCGCTCAAACAAAAAATGGTGGTAGTTTGAAATACGTCATAAGAAACTACCAAGTCCACCAGACCCATCCGCAAAACAACACGTTCGACCCATCTGCCGGGGAAAATACACGCATGTTAACAACAAGCACACACAGCATCACTAAGACGTTCCCAAGGTGCAGGCGCCTCTCCTTTCTACTAAGCCAGCCCTTATTCTGCCCCAGTCACGTGCCCCTTGAGACACATGCATACACGACATACCACACCGGTGTATAGTCACCGGGCTTTATAACTCCTCCTATCCCCTCATGAGCTAACTTCCGAACCGCTCCTCTTCGACTAAAAGATCTCCTGCCACACATGAGTCCCTCTTCTTTTGCTTTCTATACAAAGATTCGATTCGTTTTCTATTCATTCCCATTTTCATTCTGACTCCACCATTCTTCACCGATAAAGGAGGAAAGACACTCTGAAGATGATCGCATAGATCGAAAGCTCAGCAATTAAAGTCAAGTTTGGTTTTTACCGAACACATTTCATATAAAAGAGAGATGAACGTAGAAGTTGTTTACCATCTACGAGATGAACTAAAAAAGATAAGAAAAATGGAAAGTTTCCAAAGAAAATGAATAAAGGCGAAATATACTATGGTCTTTAACAAAATCTAAATACAAAAAATTCTGCTACCCATTTACACTAATATATATATATATATATATATATATATATATATATATATATATATATATATATATATATATATATATATATATATATATATATATATATATATATGTATATATATATATATATATATTAATGAGGATTGCTTCTCGAGAGCCTGAATTTATTTTTTAACAGAAATCCCAAAGCAAGGAAAATTGCTGCTAACATTTTTTTATTTATTTAGTGGCGACGTTTCGACCATAATACGGTGATCTTCTTAGGCCTATAAAATATATACTAAAGCTCAATTCAAAAGGTACAAATATAACATTGATAGTTTTAGCTTTGAATAGGAAAAATTAGAGTTTAAACAATTTCTAAAATTAGAGTTTAGATTAATAGTAAAAAGTCAGTGGTTTGTTTGTTTTAATTTTGTTTTTTTTATTTAGATTAGTTAGTAACTGCAAAAATTACTTAAATTTCATAAGTAGGATTATGAGTTTAATATTTATATTGAACTATTTAAAAATATATATATTATTAAACGATATACTAAGCACTATTAACTTTTTAATTTAGGTAAGTAGGAGGGGAACGGACGACCGATCACTATTTAAGTCTGGGTTGAGCTGTTTTATATAAAGTGTTTCCAAGATTCGAAGTGTAATTGGGCATCTATGTGAATTTAAAATTTCAAAATCTTCTATCGAGATTTTATCACTTTTACATTTTATTGCGTCATTTCTGATTGCCGAATTTTCTTTAGTTTTTAGTATTTTGCCAGTTCGATCACTTATGCCCAGATAAGACGAGAATCTTGCCTTCAGAGTTCTCACGGAGCTTCCAATGTAGTTGCCATGGGAACACAAAAGGACATTTAAATAAGTATATTATTGAACTCCTAAGACTCTTTGGAACCGGATCCTTTATTTTAAAGAAAAATTTTATATTTATTTTGTTTATAAAGGCCATTTGAAATTTTATTTGACACGAATATTTCTTAAACAAAGCGTGTAATTTTCGGCTAAAAACTTTATTATAAATACCCAGCTCTGGCATAATCAAGTAATGTCTGTCTTTTGCCACCGTTACTTCCGGGTGACAAGTTTAGTAAACTCCACTTAAAAATGTGCGGATTGATTTTTCAACAATATTTAAAGGAAAACCATTGCTTATAAAGAAGGATTTGATGTTTTGGAATTCTTCATCTATAAGAATATAAGATGAACAAAGATTGTATGGGCGGTGAAGAAGGGTCTTAATGGACGAGATTTTATATTTCAAATCTAAGCTACTAAAAAAGTTTAATTCTAACATTGTATTAGTGGGCTTCCTATAAACCGATGTTTCTATACAATTTTGATTTTTCCATAATAAAATATCTAAAATGTTGAGGGTGTGATCACATTCATTTTCCCTTGTATATCTAATATCAGGATGGATAATGTTTAAAAAATTAAGAAATTCTAAAGTTTGATAGCGTTTTTTTAAATATCGCTATGAAATCATCTATAAAACGTCTATAAAAGGTTGGTCTACATTCATTAGGAACTTGAGAAAAAATCTTTACTTCTAAATAAGCCATAAAAAAAATTGTTGGGGAGAAAACTGACTCCATCAATTTGTTGATAAATCTGACTATCAAAGGTAAACACCGAACCACCCAAAACTAGATCCAACAAGGAACTAAATTGTAATTTACTGAAACTATGGAAATTTTGGGAGTCCTTAAAAATTTTGTCTAAAATAATTGTCTTTGTTTCATTAACAGGTATGTTTGTAAATAGAGACTGAATATCGTAACTTACTAAAAAACTACCAGAATTTGTTTTATATGCCATCAATTCCTCTTGAAAATTGTATGAATTGGTGATTGTGTATTCATTCTTTGCTAATGCGGTTAGTAATTCCACAACGTATTTTGCTAATTTGTATGCTGGTAAACTATAGAGGCTAAAATGGGGCGTAATGGGATTCGAGGTTTGTGTATTTTAGTTAAACAATATAGTTTTACTAAGCCAGAACCAGTAGCATGTAATTTTGAGTCAAGTTCATTGCTGATAGTTAAAAGAGATTTAATGTTATTAAGAAGTCGATTGACTTTGTCTTCCAATTGAGTTATAATTTGTTTTTCAGATTTTTTAATCTTTTTAAATTTAGACGAGTCTGCCAATATAATTTGTGTTTAGTAAATAGTCTTCACGATTTAATATGATTACTCCATTTCCTTTGTCAGGTCTTGTAATTATAAGTTTCCTGTTTTTCTCCAAGTTACGAAGAAGTTTTACGTCAGATTTACAAAAAATAATTGCCAAAGCTTAGGAATTTCTGATTTTTTAAACACGATCCACCATGATGTTAGATATACAATGGAAACTGAAAGTGATAACACCCTCCCCTTTTTAGAAATTTTATTATGGAAAAATCAAAATTGTATAGAAACATCGGTTTATAGGAAGCCCACTAATACAATGTTAGAATTAAACTTTTTTAGTAGCTTAGATTTGAAATATAAAATCTCGTCCATTAAGACCCTTCTTCACCGCCCATACAATCTTTGTTCATCTTATATTCTTATAGATGAAGAATTCCAAAACATCAAATCCTTCTTTATAAGCAATGGTTTTCCTTTAAATATTGTTGAAAAATCAATCCGCACATTTTTAAGTGGAGTTTACTAAACTTGTCACCCGGAAGTAACGGTGGCAAAAGACAGACATTACTTGATTATGCCAGAGCTGGGTATTTATAATAAAGTTTTTAGCCGAAAATTACACGCTTTGTTTAAGAAATATTCGTGTCAAATAAAATTTCAAATGGCCTTTATAAACAAAATAAATATAAAATTTTTCTTTAAAATAAAGGATCCGGTTCCAAAGAGTCTTAGGAGTTCAATAATATACTTATTTAAATGTCCTTTTGTGTTCCCATGGCAACTACATTGGAAGCTCCGTGAGAACTCTGAAGGCAAGATTCTCGTCTCATCTGGGCATAAGTGATCGAACTGGCAAAATACTAAAAACTAAAGAAAATTCATCAATCAGAGATCACGCAATAAAATGTAAAAGTGATATATCTCAAAGATGAATGCAATAAACCACATTGAAAGAGGAAACGGAATAATTTTTTTTCCTTGCAGTAATATTTTTATTACCTTTTTTCGAAAAAATCCGTGCAGGGAAGCGATTCGAACCAGGCACACTGAGGCAGCGAGCACCGCTTTGATCACAGTTAAAAGTATGCCGTTAGTACACTACGCTACGCTGCGTGCACCTAAGCCGATCGCGTTCTACAACTCTACATCACAAACAGGATTAAAACAATCACCTCCACCACACTTTACCAAATACCTCACTCCCCTTAAATAAAACATACAATGATCGGCCTCTAACTGCATACAGGACTAAATTTTTGATAATACACAAATAACACAATAACAAAATTCATAGAAAAATGAACACTCTGATTATTTACAGGAACCATATTCTGCTAATCCAAGAAATCCATCGGGCACACATACAGGTAGAATATCTGTCCCTCACTCGCCCATGCCTCTACGGACTAGGCACCCAACCTCGCCACTCACCACTCACCACAACATACTACAAAAAACACAAAACAAAGCACTTTGCCTTTCCACGGGATGCACCCTACAGCCGCACAATGAACCATTTACACTCTAAAACAAAGGGCGTTTCCATAAAACACTTTGTAGACCTCTGCTGAACGCTATTTATTCCTTGCATGATAAACCCAAGCCACCTTTACCATCACATACAAGACTCTTACACTCGTCCAAAGAAAATACTACACACAGATGCTTCAAGGAATCCCACTTCACTGTAATCAGTCCACCTCCATCCACAAGACAATCCACACACACAACACAACATAGTGTCCAATATTTCGGTCTAACTCACCACCTCGAACGGAAGCAACATAAGTACACATAGAAATATAACTGTATGGTCCTTGAGGGTTTCATTTAACCTTATCCGGCCATCAAACCCATGTGATTTGACCCCACTGATCTAAGGTGTACAGATCTCAGAAATTTGTATTGTATACCTAACATTACCTTATTTTACGGATGACAACACCAACCGTGGCCTACCAAAATTCATGCGAGTCAATTGCGTCCAGAATTTCAGTTTCATTCCCCATCCACCCCTGTACCTTGATCTAAAGAGGTTGTCAGCAAACCTTTTAATTCCTCTATCCCCTCTATTTATTCTTTTTCTTTACTTTGATCTCGTTTTTCCTCAATAAGCATCATGCTCGTTCATTGGCTTCGGCAGTAATGTAATGAGCGAGAAATTTGAATGATGGGTGGGTGATGGTCACGTGTCGGTGGTTTGACCGCCGCTCCAGCAACATGGTGTCCCGTCTATCCATGCCACCTTTTATGCGGGACTAATGAGGGTTGGTAAAATATAGGGGTCATGTCTATTAAAATCGAAGGAAACATAGAAAGTTGATCTTGTATGTTCTTTGGTAGATGATTCCTCTAGCGACATTTGCGTAACCACTGCTTCCCCCGTCTCTCTTACACATATTTTCATTCAACAACTTTCTTTGTCTCCTATAAGCAAATAGGCTTAGGTTTGCCTTCGGGATATGTGCTCCTTTATAAAGCCTCGCCCCAGGGTTGATGGAGTTATCTATAATATTTTTTTACGATCTGATTCATTTTTTAGCTTTTTATTTTAATTTCACTTCTATTTTTCTCTCCGCTCCTATCTGAGTGAATAAATACATTATCTTTTATACATTATCTTTACTTTACAATCAAATCAATCCTTCGTATCTACCCTTTCTTTTTCTCTAGTCAATATTTCGATTGTTCTCGAGATTACTCTCTTAATCTATATCTCGTTTTGGTGAACCTAATATTTCCATTGTTTATGCCAAGAGAAAGCAGCGGAGCTCTTGCCAATGGTTCGGTCGCCGGTTCCTCCGGAGACGAAATTTACCTCCGAAAGAAGTCATGAAGTACCGAGGCGGAAACAATGTAAACGAATCTTTCCTCTCCCCTTTTGTGGCCACAAATCATCTTTACGAGGGTGTATATCCGGCTGATGTAAATCCTATCATTAAAAGGGCAGATAAGCACACTGGTGGGATTTACTAGCCTATTAGTGAGACGGCAATTTTACAGAAACCTCTAAAATCGAGGTTCTGAGTTATTAAAATCTATATTTTTTTTCTGTTGGAAGAAATAGTGATCTGTTAGGTCTCTCTATCTGTGCTCGCCTAATATTTACAACGGGAAGTTATTGATGGGATTATGTGAGGGAAGTTATTTTATTCATTTTGCTACGCCCGAGAAAGTATTTGACTGCACGCTGAAAGCAATGAGAAAACGTAACATTGGAGGAATAATTTGTGGAGTTGTAGCTTGATCAGCCAACGTATTATCAGGTAGAAAATTCGATATAATTAATGGCAGACAGCAGGTGCAGAACGCAATGTTGCGAGTGAATGTTTTTTTTTATTGCTTTCCCATATTATATATATGATAGTGAAACCACTGTATAGGAGTCTAAAAGTTTAATTTACGAGACTAGTTTCAGTATGTAGTTTATCATACCCTCTTCAGTCGTATACTGAGGATGCAATTGTTACAAAAGTCTATAAATAGCGTACAGATCAGAAAAAAACAAAAAGAAAAAAACCACAAAGAAACACAAAACGGAGGGAAAAGGTCATTAATCAGGGGGTGTAAGTCTAGGATCGTTCACTAAGCTGTTTACGATGAGGTTACGAGAATGGCGGCTGCATTTCAATTGCCCAAATGACAAATTGTGTCTGGTTTTGTAACACCGGTGGCACTGTGTGGGTCTTATGTTCAGCTGTGGTTCGATGTTATGTGGATGTGTTAGTGTGCCGCAGACCTCGATGCCTTGGTCTAGCAGCAGTGTTTTGTTTTGTTCGTTGGATACTGCCCATTATTTTGTACGGTTTTAATAGAAGTCTCTGATTACCTCCTCCCCATACTTCTGCCTGAGGTGTGTGCGGAAGTCATCGGTGGAGAAAGCCAACCATAGGGGGTTGTTCCTGAGGACTCGTATTTGGTGTTTTTTGTGTACACCGTCGGCTAGTTTTGTGTGAAGGTCTTGTGCGGCGAGTGTGTCAGCTGCAAGTTGTTTGTGATGGGGGTGTCATGTGTAGCAGCTAGGTTGAGAAGTGTGTGTTCATTGTTGGTAGTGGGTGTTTTTCTGTTATGTGTAAGAGTGTGAGTGTGGATGTATTGTTGTGTACCATGATGAGGATCGCTTTTGAAAACTTTCTTTAGGGGGAGTACGCCTTTTTTATCGGAAAGAATCGGTTTGCCAATTGCAGCCCTTAGGTGGCATCCAACTATATAAATCTCTTATTTTGTAGGCGTGGTAATGCTACTTTTTTCTTCTCTCATTTTCTTAGAACCCTCTATCTACATTGGTGGCCAGACTCCGGGTAGAGCGTTACGCCTTAGATAACGTTTGAAAGTGGCACTCGTTTTCTTCATTTCTTTAAAATACGCTCCGTTTCTAGGAGGGGGCTATATAGTGTGCCTTCTCCTAATATTAGAGCATATTTTGAAGAAATGAAGACGTCGAACGCCTCTTGGAAAAGTTATCCAAGGCGTAACGCTCCACCCCGAGTCTGGGCACCATTGTAAATAGAAATGTGTAGGAAAAGGGGCGATGAAAAAATAAAGAACTAAAGGAGCATGCGGTGAGTTGCGAACAGTTTGCACAGCAATTTAGGGTAATTATAACTGATAGTATTTCCATTTATTTATCTCCCCTGTATGTAGAGAGGGAGCTACTCGTGTCTGGTCTCAACTTTTGGTGACCTACTGGTGGAAGCTGTAAACACTTCTCGTTTTGGTGGTTGTATTAACGAAAGAAAAAATTTCTAACATCAACAAAGGGTGGCAATTATTCCTTACTCTGGGTTGACTAATGATTGAAGTTAATTTGGAAAACAGAGTAAATTGAATTGATGGTGCAAGTCGCGGGATAAAAATGATCGAAGCGCCAATATATAATAATGAAATTATAACTAGTACTCTATATTGCGAGTAAAGGTTGCAAAAAATAATGACTAAGAGGGATGGCGAATGAATCTGATGATTTTTATCCTACCATTGGTAATCGAGATGTATTGTTTTAGTGAAGCGATGACTTTGCTAATCAAGGCGCTTGGCACTGCTATCTTTTGGCTTGATTGGGGAAAAGTATATAGGGGAATTTATATCATATACGAGATTACTGAACTCTAAAGGGAGGAATGCTAGCCATTTATGGGAGGGAGATTTCTTTTCTTCTTTGGCTCTATAGTCTCGTATCGAATCTTCTAACTGAATTTCATTTTTCTTCCAATTTTTATTGAGTTGGTCCTTTAAACGTTTTCTTCCGATTTCTTTTAGTTCTCGTTGAATTGGTCTTTTAATGGTCTTCGTTTTCTTCCTTGAGAGATTTTCATAAAATTTATTTGGACTCGCTGAGATTAGAACGAGGTACCTCTTGATTCCGTTTCCGATGTTTATGTCACACGACTGGCTAAGTCCGATCTTCTGGCTGGGTAAGTTTTTCTGCTATTTATATTATCGAGTTGGAAGGAATTTCTCTCATACATTTTGCACCGCTACACAGGTCCCTTTCTAGAAAGCGGAGCGAATCTGAGGGTTGGGGAGGGACTAGTCTTGGATATATCTTAATCGAGGAGTAGTTAGCTCTCCCTCCTCGGCTTCAAAGTCTGCGGCATTAGTGGAGCGAATTTGAGGGATTGAGGAGAGCGAACGAAGTCTTTTTGTAATCAATGATTGATGGCTTCTCCTTCCCCGGCTCTCCGAAGTTCACCACAGCACATTTTTAATTCGTTTTGTAGGGCAGGTGCAGAGTAACGAAGAGTACATCATGATCAGACAGCGGAGCGAATTTGAGGATTGGGGAGAGACTAGTATTGGATATCTTAATTAAGGAGTAGTAGCTCTTCCTCCTCGGCCTCCAAGTCTGCGGCATTAGTGGAGTAAATTTGAGGGATTGAGGAGAGTGAACGAAGTCTTTTTGTAATCAATGATTGATGGCTTCTCCTTCCCCGGCTCTCCGAAGTTCACCGCAGCACTTTTTTTTTCTTGTTAGTCGATCTCTTGTTATTGTTCGGTCGTAGATGGTCACAGGGGGGGGGGGAGTCATTTCTCACCCCTACAGCCTAAGGTGCGAAAATCTTTGCCTTCGGGCTGCCTGCGCCTGCGCGTGAGAATGACATCTTAATTCTCTCTGATGCCAGGGCTGAAACACTGCAACTAATGTAAGTTAGTGCCAAAATTGTTTATAGGATCGCAAAGACTGACGTGTCTGGCGATCAACACATTTTACCCAGCCTTGTGAATTGATGCGAAGAATGCATGTGCAATTGACAAATACGATATCAAGATGAATTGATTTTGGATAAATATTTCGATGACCGACTAGTGGTTAAATTAAACATGAAATAAGCACAAAATGGAATATTGCATCCAATACATGGTTGAATCGATTGTTTTAAAACATTCGCTATATTTTGCATTAAAATTAGAAAATATTACAAAGGCAATGTTTGAATCCTGACATCTGAATTTCTGTGAAAAATACCACAAAAGGTAACATTACAAGAAAATTGTTATGTGATCATTTACTTAAAATTGGAATGGAAACTACCACAATTTAACAACCTTGCATACTAATCATCTTATACGAACATCTTTATAAAATTTTAATGGTGAAACGTCATTCGTATGAAAGTGAGACGAAAAAGGGATATTTATTGTAAATTGAAATAGAGAAAGCGACAGCTACAAGCATTTAACGTCAATACAATCTTGGGAAATTAGATGATTTAAACAATAATTTAATTTCGCCTTGATGGCAATTCATTTGTTTATAGGTACTGAAGGGTACCATATTTCGAAGGAATTAGCAAATTATGCTCTAAATTAGGTAGGCAAGGTGAGGAATTCCCAGGGATTTGTGTGCCGACCATAGTGAATCTTTAGAATATAGGCGGTGTTGGGAGTTGAATCTTAAATTCTATCGCATGGTCTTTTTCGACCGAGGGGTAGGAAATAGTAGATCCACTGTAGTGCCAAACGGTTGAATTGGAGTAGACGCAGGCTTGAGATTACTAATATGTGACTGAAGGTTACATATTAGTAATCTCAATTATGAATATTTATCGTGGCGTAATACCTTGTAGCGGCTGATTTACAGTGTGGAAAAACTGGCGCGTAATCTGGTTGCGCACAAAAACATGAGAGCATTTATCATAGTCATTTGGGAAGAATGCTTTACGTTGAGGAAATTCTCCAGACACCAAAGGTGTAACTGCATTATTCTATCTTGCAGTTGCATAATGAATACAGTGCTGTAAAAATTATTAGGGACTTTTGCAATTTGGGGTATTTCTATATATAAAGGTCAAATAAACTGAATTTATTTATTGATAGATGATTTTTTTCCTATTATTTATACAGAACTAGTATTTCAGTAGTCGGTTTGCCCCCCTTTAGCAGCATTAAAGGCTTGTATACGACGAGGCATGTTACGTATTAGTGTTTTGCAAAGATCCTTGATGTTATCCGAATGGAACCAAACTTCTATGAGGCGTTCAATGGGCTGTGTTTTCGTTGTATTGGGGAATTGATGCATTTCATCTCTCAACAGAGACCATACACTCTCGATAGGATTCATGTCAGGTGAATTTCCTGGTCATGGTAACACGTTAACACCATTTTGTCGCACCACTTCTCTACCGATTTTGCTGTATGGCATGGGGCCGAGTCATGTTGAAAAATCCAAACCGAGGCCTATCGTCATACCATTTCCTTACTTGTGGTAGTAGACGGCTTCTAAGTACCTCTATGTACCTCTCTTGGTTCATATTTCGTTCATTTATCCTCAAGCGACTAGTTCCATGGATACAAATTACCTCGCAAACCATAATCTTTTGTGGAAATTTTACCTTTTTTCGAAGACAATCTAATAGAAATTCCTCACTAGGCCTCCTTCTCACGTTTTGCACCCAATCATCGAGAACTGCTATTGTGGATTTTTCAGAAAGCACAACTTGCAACTATTAAAAAACATATTTGACTAAGAGAACATCCAGAATAAGTGAAGGTTTTAGTCAATGGCCATCAGAAATTATAGGACATTTTAAAATAATTCTTCATAAAGCTAGTTTGATGATTGAAATCAATCATAACATTTTATTTTATTAATAAATGTCATATTTTATCAATCACACAATACATAAAGACCCTAATCCCCTATTTTAGGTTGTCTTACCTGGTACGATTGCTCAGAAGTCCATGCAATATAATTGTTTAGCTCATGCATGGCGCGCCTCCACCATCGTCGGGGTATGCCTAGGTTTTTTGCTTGGAGTTAAACAAAAGGTGTAGTAACTGCGTTATTCTATTTTACAGTTGCAAAATTAAAATGTAAGTTCCGAAGTGGATTGCACTCTCCGATGGCAAACAAATGACCTGGATGACGTCTGTTAGAACCATTGGTATTTTACGAAAGAGCCTACTAACCTGTGTCCGCTTTGGGTTAATTACATAAGTCCAGAAGAATAGAGGGAAAGTTTCCAGCCACTCTGATGGACCATCTTTGGTAAATAGACTAGATGTGATAATTCTATAGATGCGTTTTATGAATATATTCCCATGACTGTTGGCATGACATGTATAAGTGTGTTCGGTGACTTTAAGCTTCAACAACTGATTCAATAGGCAGGATTGAAATTGTAGTCCATCATTTTTAAAAGATTTGGACTAGTGATCCAAGTCGGGAAATGTAACTATTGAAGAAGATATGCGCTACAGAGGCCTCACCCCCAGCAAAGCGGCAGATCACCACCAGAAGGTATTTGAAACTTTCATTGGTGGTGGGAAGTGGTGCTATAATGTACATATGTATTGTGTGAAAATAGCTATCAAGTCCTGCAAATTGGGTGAAAGGGTATCGTTTGGGATTTGAAAGCCTGAAGTGTACCTGATATCATCAATGGACTAGCTGAGGAACTCGAGTGTGAGAGCTTCTCTAGAGGAATGTCTGATAGAGTGAAAATGAAATTCTCACTAAAATGCTTTGCAGTCTGTGAGAGTCTGTCAGTACGTGAATTGGCTCACCCTCAAGCATGCATTTAAAATGTATGATTGTCAAGAATATTCCTAGCAATTCCATACTGCGGGTAGGATAGTTAATTTCGCAATCTTTAAAGGTATACCCAAAGTTTCCAATTCTTGAATGTCTGATTGCTGTAAGACAGCTCCGGCCCCTTTTCGGCGCATCTGTTAATAGGCTTTGGGGAAGGGGGGTGAGGCTGTAACAAAGTGTAGCTTCAGCTACGTCGTTTTGAATATTATTAAAGGCATCTTCTATCTCTTTATCCCAATCTAAACGCAAATTTGGAAGAGGTTTTTTGGATTTTTGAACGTCTAAAAAATGAACCAAACCGAGAAACTGTTGTAATTCCATTGACAATTGCAGTCATGGAACTATCTAATTGTAGTAACTTTGTCACTGTTTGGTGTAATCTGACGAGAATTTACCCTATACCCTAAGAATCTTATGGATCTGCGCGATAAATCAAACTTTGCTAGGTCAATTTGCAATCCATACAATCTCAATAGTGACAAAATCTGACTCAGTTGCTGAGTGTGTTCCTCTTTTCTATTCTTCGCTATCAATAAGTAGTATAGGTTAGAAAAATCAAAATAAAAATCCTACAAAATATCGTTACTGTAACACTGGGATGAGATCTGAAGACTGTAACATAAGCTTTGAGCCGTAATGAGAACTTTATATGACCATAAAGGGGTAATCATGTTATTTTTATGTTTTTTTTCACGGATCTTGATTCCAGTGTGATCTGAAAAAAAAACCTATTCCTTCAAAATCATATTAGCGGAAATATTGAAAACTGAAAATTTGTAGTGTTAGATAAGGCAAGGACTAACGGTCAGAAACTATGATTGAATACAATAACTGATAATAAAAAGTCACTCTACGATTGGCTTGACTTCACAACTAATTTAATGGGTATTTTCCCTTCATTGAAAACAATTTGGGTTATATTGAGCAGTCTAGATGAGACACTATTTGGTCTAGATTCAATAGGGAGACCTCTCGGGATTAATTGGTAGAAATATGAATTGGAGGTTATATAATAGGTGTAAATTAGAATAAGAGTTATTATTTAGGGGATACACAAAAGAATTAAAAAGGGCAATTCACAAAATAATAATTGTTAATCGAATTAATAGTAACAGAAAATCAAATAGATTTTAATAGGATATATAATGTTAACAGGATATTAAGTATGTAAAAGTTATTTAATATGATATTAAAAGATCAAATAATGTAAAAGGATGTTAAATGAATCACACTGGTAATAAGTAAATTGGGGTCTGAAATAATGAAAATATATATAATTGACCAGAATTGTGGAACACTTATTGAACAAACTTTTCGAGGCGAGAGCGCAAACACAATGAGGAAGAGCAAAGTTGATTTGGAGATATTTTAGGCAAGGTAACCGGTTCCAATATTGTTCAGCAATTTAAAAGTTTGCCGAAATTCTAAGGAAGTTGTTATATATATATATATATATATATATATATATATATATATATATATATATATATATATATATATATATATATATATATATATATATAAAGGGTGTTCCATTAAGACGGATCGAAGTTAGCAGTAAATAAAACAGTGTTATTGGTGAGAATTTATTGATTTCACTATTGGATCATGTTATTTGAGTCATAGCAATTATATGTGAAAAATAATATCGCCTAAATGTCTGCCAAGGCTTCGGCTGCACATCTCCACTCGATGGTCCAAATTTTTGATGACGTCTCTGCATGGTTGCTCCTCGATCTCACCAATATGCCTTATTATCTTATCTTTCAGCTGTTGAATTGTTGTTGGCTTGTTGGCATCGACCTTACTTTTGTGATGACCCCCAAAGGAAGAAATCTAAAGGCGTCAAGTAACATGATCGTGTTTCGAGAGATTATGCGACCTGGGAACTTCTCATTCAATAAAGCCATTGTTGCATTGGCTGTGTGGCATGTGACGCCGTTCTGTTGAAACCACAAATCTTCGACATCCATAGAATTCAATTCAGGTCATAAAAAGTTGGTTATCATGGCACGCTATCGCTCGCCTGCCACCGTAACAGAATTCCTAGCATCATTTTCCAAGAAATGCGGCCCAATGATTCCGCTAGCAAAAAATGCACACCAAACAGTGACTTTTTGTGGATGCAGTGGCTTTTCAACAATCTTCCTGGGATTTTCATCAGCCCAAATGCGACAATTCTGCTTATTAACTAATAAAAATGATTTTTTTGCGAAAAATCATCATTGGCTTGTCTTTGCTCGTGCACCCAATTGACGAGTGTACAGCGCTTCAAATGGTCAGCAGTCTTCAATTCTTGTGTCAATTTAATTTTGTAAGTGTGTAGAGACAAATCTTTTGTCAAAATTCGATGTAACGTTGTTGTGGAGAGGTTCATTTCCTGCGCGCGATGACGAATAGAGGTGTCTGGATCTTCGGCCATATTTTCGCGCACTGCAGCAATGTTTTCAGCTGAACGGCGTAAACGAGCACTCTCCATCCTCGATAACGTGGCAGCTAAATCCCTTGCTAGGGGGGATGGAATTTCGCCACGCTCCGGATACCCGAATTAGGCTCAGAGCCGTGATTGTATATGCTGCCCCAATTTATATACGGGTTTCTATGCAGCTGGTCGGTTGCTTTTGCCAGCTGATTCACATCAGCTGCGGGCAGCGGTGAGGAGAGGGTCGAAAGGGTCAGATCGTGCGTCTTTTGCCCTGATAAGGTCCTTTAAATGATTTAAAAAGTTAGTGAGACACATATCTCATATCTCTTGGGGATTTAGGAGCTCTCTCAAGTCTTTAACCTGTACTTCTCTAATTCGTTTCGGAAGGCCTCCCTCAATTTGTTATATGCTCCCACTTCGCGCCATTAAATAAGATATCCGTAAACTTAATGAAGATACTTATGGGAACTTTTGGATTATGGCAGCGATCATCTCTTCTTCCGTTATTGCTTGAAAGCGGAGAATTAAGTCACAAAAGTCAAACCAAGCGACTGGGTTTGTTGCATCATCAACCGGCAGTGAAAGAAATGGATGAAGGACTTTGACTAAATCTTGCTGTGCTTCGGTTTAAGGCGTTTGGTCATTATCCTATGTATTAGCCGATGATTGGTTTACCATTGTGATCCTTTGTGGGTGTATGTGACGATTGTTAATGAGAGTATTTGGTAGAATGGATGAACTTTAGAATTGATGTGCGTGAAAGAATGCGTGTATATACACGTGTCATGCGACGGAAACGTGAAAAAAATAGAAAAAAAATAGTATAAAGAAGAAATTATTTACTCGTTTTATTTAAGGGATATCATTTAATTTAAATTAATAAAAATTGTAACGTGCGTAATAGTTTGTCTCTGGCCCGTCTGCGCATGCTTATGATAGTGACATCTTAATCTTCTCTGTTACTAGGGCTGAAACACCGTAACTAAAGCAGAGTTTATATAACAATGCTTTGGGAGTTAATCAGCATATAATCAATTTCATTGTATATCTCATAGTTTGGGTTTCTCCAAATCTCTCTTTGTCGCTACCTCTTTTTTAGCATAGTGTTAGCAATTTTGATGTCTTGGGCCAGGGTAGAGTCAATTAGATCTTGTCCCCTTTCTTTTCATTCCCCCATTGAGAACTTTGTCATGCAATACCCATTCATTACCTTACCCAACTTTTGTATTAAAGTCTCCCATGACAATGGGAGACTTTATCTAACTCTTCCTGCGTACTAGCAGATGTCACTGCGTACACTTAGACTATTTTGCGGGGGTTTTCAAGTTCCAGCTTGTCTTATTTTAGGATATATATTAAAAATGAAAAGACTTATGACTATGGAAATATTTTATCATAAACATAACCTCCATTGCATTCCGAGAACTCCATTCCATCTATAAACAAGCTTATAAATCCCACGCTTGTAAAATTCTATAAGCTTTGATGCAAAATGTGAATCCAACTCATTTTCAACCTATTCCATTGATGTCAACCTAAGATCATCTAAATGGTTCTGTAATCCCCTAAACAAGTGATAATCCAAAGGAGCAAGGTCAGGAGAATATGGAAGATGAAATATTATTTCCTAACCGAGCTCCTCCAAGAGATTTTTGGTCATTCGAGCTGTCTGAGGACAGGTATTATTGTGGTGGAGGATTACCTCACCTTGCTGTTGACTAAGGAGAATCGCCTTTAGCTCAAAGAGGATTTCAAATGACAAAGTTACTTCCAGTAGAGATTAGCCTTAGGTGTTTGATTTTTGTCTAACAGTTCGTATTGGACAATTCCTTCAATATCCCACCTTACACTAAACATGATCTTTTTTGGATGAATGTTCTCATCACGGTTGTTGAGAAATTCTGTTTCTAAAACTGATCCATGAACGGTGGAGTTTAACTTTAAGATAAACGATACACTTTCTCATCACCAGTAATAAGTCTGGCCAAAAATGGTGCCTGAACTTTACGTGAAAGCAATTACTCACAGCAACCACCAACACGCTGTGGACAGTTCGTGCGAGAGCCATTTTCCAATCACTAGAACCTTTTCAATCATTTTCAGTTGGCATAGGACAGTCATATGAGTTACGTTAAATTGATCTGCAAGCTCCCATGAAGTTGTAGCAGGATTTGCTGTGACAACAGCTTCAACTCTTCAGAATCAAGTCTTTTAGCACGCACTTCTTTTGGTCCGTCTTTTGGACTAAAATTCTCACTTCGGAAACGGGAAACCCACCTTCTGCAACTTCTATCATTTACTGCAGCATCCTCATATGTGCTCTGAGTGGATTTTGCCGTTGGACTTGATTTGAAACCTTTACGAAACTCAGAGTAAAACATATCTAATGTGATTCTTAGATGAGAGGACATAGGAATGAATACCGAAGAAGATTATGAACAATATTATTATAATCTGAAAGAAAAAAGGTATAAATTTCTCATTATAGCATTCCTATGCGATAACAAGAGGCATTACTTTAATAAGTACTATCGAAATCTTTATTCTAGAAAATCGGATATTTTGTACTTTCTTTCCAATCTGATACTTCTAAGAGACTTAGGTTTTCGTAACCTACTCTTTCCCATATGACTGGAAACTGTTCTATCATTCTCTCGAGCTCCCTATGTATCAGGAATCCAACTCCATGTTGTCTTTGGTGTTCTTTTCCTTTGTGATAGAGTAGGTGATGGTCACTTGTTTCAGTGATAGCTTCACACAGACCAATTATATCTCATTTGATATCATTGATTTTAATGGGGAGTTGTGTGAAATGTACCTACTCAGGTACTGTACTGGAGTTGTAGGTTGCAATATTCAAATATTTACTTAGGTTTTTGATGTCGTCGTTAGGATTGAAATTGTCGGCAGTCTCATTTTGCCTCAAAGCACCATTGCCTAGACGAGCACTGTGGTTGTTGTATTAAATCACATTTTGGTTCACAGCACTTCTTTTTACACAAGCACTGTGATTGGACCTTAGTTTAAATCCGCTAAATATGGATTTAGCCACCATCAGATTCCACAAAACCTTGGGATTCCTCATACCACAGTCAACAGAGTGATTGTACAATTCACAAGCAAAGTCAAGGACTCAACTTTATCCCATTCACGCCGAGTTGTGCCCTCTGATACGTGTCTTCGTGCTGTCAAGCGTGCTCTTGTTGCTTAGAAACTCCGAGTAGAGTACTGTTGTGAGGTATTTCCATATTCTTGGCAACTATGGTAGATCAATTACAAGGAAACATTTTCTTCAACCAGCAAATATCCAAATAAGAAAGGAATGGGCCAATGAGATGGTTGAGAGAGCCATAGGTTTCTGGCAGACATTCATATTCTTGGACGAATCAAGATTTGAACAATTATCTGACAGTGGACGGTTTGGGTCTAGACATACGAGGGGCGGTCAATAAGTTTTACGAATCGGTAGGGCAAAACAGAGGAAGGGGGATGGCTGCTCTTGGGTGTCTTAGAACAAGTTATGACAAGTCAGGACCTGCAGCCGCACGCTACTGCCTCGTCTATTTAAGAAGCAGTTGCTGATCGCAGATCGTCAGTCACAAATTTTTCAACAATGGAGAAGGTTGAGCACCGCGCAGTGATTAAACTTTTGACCAAGGAAGGCAAGAATGCAAAAGAGATCCATGAACGCATGGTTGCAGTGTACACCGACACTGCCCCTTCCTATGCAACCATTGCTCGCTGAAATAGGGAGTTCCGCCATGGTCGTGAGTCCCTTGAAGATGACCTCCGTCCAGGACGCCCGTCAGACGTGACCAACGAGGACAATGTGGCCCGTGTGGAGAGGATGATCCTCGAAAATCGACGGTGAAGGTCATATAAATCGAGCGAGAACTTAGAATATCACATGGAAGTGTTATCAACATCATCCAGGACAATTTGGCCATGACCAAGGTCTCTGCCCGTTGGGTCCTTAGAAACCTCACGCCCAATGATCGACTTCAACGTCGTCAAAGTCCACAAGGCCAGGGTTGCACAAGCTGTCCTGCGCGAGTACGGATTCGAGGAGCTCAACCATCCCCCCTACAGTCCAGATCTGGCCCCTAGCGACTACTTTTTATTCCGCCAGCTCAAGGCTGTACTGCGTGGACGCCGGTTTGGGGACGATGAAGATGTCCAGTTTGCCGTCCAGGAGTGGATTGAACAGCAGTCGGGAGATTTCTGGTTGTCAGGAATTCGAAGCCTCAGGGACAAGTGGCGCAAGTGCATTGAAGTCAAGGGTAGTTATGTTGAAAAATAATAAAACACTTTTCAACATATCTCGTTTCCTTATATCCGAATTGCAAAACTTATTGACCGCCCCTCGTACTATTCCACTTATCGCTGTTCTCACTTATCGATTATATTCAATTTGGGGTAATTTGGTTCACTTTGGGTATCTTATCGTTATTCCTGTATGGTTATCTTTGTCGGTTATTATATTTTTGGTTGCGTTATATGTTCTTATAGGGTTTAGTTCTTATTTTGTTTAATGACACTTTTAGGGCATCCTTATTTGTTTTCATTTTATCTTTGATGACTCACTTTAAGAAAATAACGATGCTGCCTCAACTCTTAGCTGATGCCTTCTTCTGAGGATTCGAGTGTTAAAGGGGTTTTCTGTTCCGATGGTGGTACTCGTATGCTCTGCAAATATTGGAGGAATTGCTTCTATTTTCCTCTATATTTTATATGCCCCTTTCTTGATATTTAGCGGTTCTATTCCTGCCTTTGGATCTAAATTTTCCTTACTTCTTTACTCTCTTCTCCGCTTAATCTTAATTAATCAGAGCACCTTTGGTTTTTGTTTCGCTATTGATTGGGATGGGAGGATATATGAGCACCTCCAATTCTAGTGCCAGATAAATTTTCTTTTTCTTTCTCATGCTTGACCCTTTCAAGTTGTATAGAAGTTTTAGGCATTGGTGTTACCTTGTTTTCTTTCCTCTGTGTTTTTTTAAAGGTTCTTGATGTTCGTTTTAATCCCAACATTTTACATTCCGAATAGTATATGTAGTACTGGTCCTCTACTTCGATACCTGCTACCTTATTCCTGTAGATTGGGACTATCGTAAATTTTCTCCTGTTAGTTCTTATGTTACAGTCCCTTTTTAAATTGTTGACGTTTCTAATTTCTAGTGTTGTTGTCTTTGCCTGAAAGTGTTTGTATCTTTACGGCGTGACGAAGAGCTGGCTTATGTCGCCGCGAACTGTATGTTGAAGCAAACAGTTATTATTGGTGGTGGCAGGTTAGCTGTATAGATTGAATACAGTGTGATGCTGAGGTAGTCCCCTATAGGACTTCATTTTTCTGTTCAAACTCTAGTCCTTTGTAATCCTTCATCGCCACGTATGTTTTTTTCTGTCTGTTATTTAATCGCAGATTGCTGTTCATCTGGAGTTTGCTAAAGGCTTTCTCGATATTTTTTAGGACCAGGTCGATCTAAGAGTAGTTTTCTGCGTTTGCCTTGGCTAGTTTTTCTGTTATTATGCCAAGTGCCATCGTGGTGTCTCTTTCTTTCCTGATTCCGAGCTAGTAATCATTAAATAGATTATTTTCTTTTACATATTTTGGCTAGTTAATGGCTATCTGGGAAGTAATCGGTGTTTAGGCACTCGTTATAGATGTTCTATGTTTCTACGATGTTGCCCGGTGCCATGGTAAGATATATTATGGTTATTCCTATGGGAACTGGCGCGATTTTTGCTTGAATGAATAGATTACGTTTTTTATTTCTTCTGTTGTTATATTGGCTTCTGTACTCAGAATGTATCCACTCTCTTATATTAATATTTGTGCTGGGAATATCTTTTCGATGTTCTTTCGCAAGTAAGTGTGGACCATTATATCTATATCTGGATGGAAATTTCTTGACACCTCCTCCTCTCGTTCGATTTTTATTGGTATTTTTTTCCTCGGGTGTGCGCCATTGAATTTGTTTATTAGTGCCGAGTTTTCATAGGTCTTTTCTCTAAGTTGATTTTTCTATTAGGCTATCCATTTATGTCCTTGCTGCTCCTCTATGAAATTCCTTAGACCTTCTTCCCTCCTCCTGAATAAATCTTTCTCTTGTCGATCCGAGGAGCTTTATTAAGTCGTATATTCCGCTTATATGTCTATTTTTTCTCTTCATTTCTTCCGTCCACTAAGTATGGGGAAGAGTACGGAATCTCTTCTTCGGAATGTTTCTTTAGTTTGCCATCTTGATTGTTCTTGATAATGTAGAGTTTTTTTCGTCGATTTCTTCCAGGTTTGCGTCTAAAAGATCCTTCTTATTCGTAATCATCCCAGTTAGATCCGTAGTCTTTCCTCTCCGGCTCTGGTACTTGTATTAGATATTGATTCATGAACAGTAAGGTTCCAACATGGTAAAAAAATGCAATGGTGATCGGTCGCATATGGATGTTGAATTACATGTTGTAGTTGGTTAAAGTGACGTCTGGCTTCGTCCTAGCATTGCCTGTGAAATATGTTGGAAAGTCTGATCCTATTCTCTTGAAAATATTCCTTTGAATATAATTTCTAAATTATCTTCTTAAATGTTACTTGCATGGTAGCCGGTGGCTCTTCACCTGGCATTGTTGTTGTTTCTCGTTTCACCTTCGTTTGTGCGTTCCTGGGAAGTCAGTGTTTTTGTTACGTTGCAGAAGGAATTAGGATTGGATAGCAAAAGTGGTGAAGATGTTTAAGTAGGAGATAGGATAGGTAGAGAAAATTATGTACAGGTAGAAATGAGTGATTTTGGTGATATATAGATGGGGTAGGAGGATTATTATGAAGATGACTTGAATGAGGGTGATTATGAATTTGTCCCAGCTTGCCTGGCAATCGCTTTTGTTTTGGTTTCGTTTTGTCTATTTTTGTTCGTAGTTTGGTTTTGTTATAAGCTTTGTAGTCTTTGTAATCATTTGTTCATTTGAGTGTTTTTTTTCTTTGTTTTTAATTTAGTAGTTTATGTTTTATCTCGCTCGTTTGTTCTATGTAGTTTTTGATTTCTTATTTTGTTCTCTTATTGGGGTCATATTATGGCAGATGTGGGCAAATGTGGCTCCGAGAGCGATTTGTGGCTCTGAAAGCAGCTCCCGTGCCCACCCTACGTATTACAAGCTTTTTCAATCATGAAGTACAACAAAGCAAACTATCGCAGCGTGATGTCAGACGGCCACCTTGCAGACATATTAAGAATCACAACTACTGATAAAATACCTAATTATTCTTCCATATTGAAAAATCATAAAGAATCATCAACTCATTGAATCTGAAGTAATTTAGTGAATATAGAATATCTTATACATAATTACTTTCGTTTAAATTCATTTTTTTCAAGTTACTAAGTTCTGATTTAGTGTCATTTTATGTAAAAACATCATTTAGTTTTAAAGCTAATTCAGTTTATTAAAGTTATTCGTTGTTGTCCATTTTACTTTCAGTTTTCGCTTATAATATCTAAGTTTATATTTGGAATGAAGGTAAGGTACAAAAAAAAGATTAGTATCCCCTTTAAATTATACTTTCATAGAAAACGAAGAAAATATTTTTCAACTCCGAAAACTATTCTTGCTGCTTCCCCCCAAAATATTTCTGCCCACCCCTGTATTATGGCATGCCATTATCGGTATATTGAGTTTACATTCCGTTGCTGCCATCAAATCGTTGTTTGTAACAAGTTTGATGGATTTCTTCTTCAAATAAGGTAAATTTGTGAATTTAATTCTCCGGAAGTATTTATTCGATTTTTTGCTATATGTTTTACAGCGCGTTCATGCAGTATTTGGTTCAATGGCCTCAACTTTGTTCTTTGGTGGAGTTCGACTGACCTCAGTCTTTTGTTCCTCGTCTTGTTTGTGTTGAATCTTGTGGCCAAGTTTTGAATTTTGGGGGCTTTTATAATTTGTGCTTCACTCAACGTGTTTATAAAGATTATGAGGTATGTCACTTTAGGGCACACGAGGGCAATATACGAGTACAACTTGCCTTTGTTTTTTTCTGAGAGGTTCGTGAATCTGTATAAGATCATAGTTGTTTTTGCCTTGGCTATTTTCGTTTTAAGTTTGAGACCTATAACCTTGCCTTCCGTAGCGCATGGATATGTTTCTCCCTCTGTTTTTCTATCTGCTGCTTTTCTACGGTTAACTTGCATTACTTTGAATTTGTTCCTGTTTGTTTTTATTTTTTTTTTTCTTTTTGTATTCATTTATGTTTCTGACTTCTCTAACTGATCTCTATGCTCTATCTCTGGGAGTTTTCTGTCACATGTAATTATTTGGATCACGTTATCTGCTACTTGTTTTTAGATTGTCTATTCTCGTCCTCAGATAGCACCGTTTCAAGCTTTCGCAGAGCTTGCAAGCTCTTTGATGGAGCGTGACGTTGACGGTCTCGAGGGCAAGTTCGTGATGAAGTTCCCTTTGTCGTTTCTTCTCTCTTCTTCTAAAGTTTGTTACTATAAGAACGCCCTTGTTTCTGCACCTGTTGTAATTTTTGGATGTTCGCTTTATGTATGGTGTTTAAAGATATCGGCGGGCACAGTATTGTTGGCATCCTTCTGTCTCGGAAGACAATGGAGATTGCGCCATGGAAGTCAGTCTGTGGTGGAACTGCAGGGCTGGTTGTGTCTGTACAGCCCGATCCTTGAACGGCAGGTCCTGTTGCAGTTGCTGCATGTGAAGACGGCGTCTTCCGAGGGCGCTGACTCTGTTCTCTGTCGTTTGCGTGCTCTTCTTTCTTCCCACATCTCCTCTCTTATCTGCTCTGATGTCTTGATGGCTAGCTTGGTGACAAGTTTCCAGCTGCTGAGGTCTGCAGCTACCGCTTCAAAGCTTCCCGCCGCAATGCCACCCACCTTCAGGTCCCGCTTGCACACGCCTTTGTAGCGAAGTATGGGCCTTCCTGCGGCTCTGGAGCCAATGGCAAGCTCACCATACAAAATGTCTTTGTGTAGTCCGCCATCCTGCATGTAATTAACATGGCCAAGCCAGTGCAGGTATCTCTTGGAGAGCAGGGCAGAGATATTGAGGGTTCCTGCCCTTGTCAGAACATCCTGTTAGGGACGTAATCCTGCCACGAAATGCTGAGAATCCTTCTGAGGTAGCGTATGTGAAAGGTGTTGAGCATGCGTTCTTGGCAGGCGTACATAATCCAGCTCTCGCTAACGTAGAGCAGTGTACTCAGCAAGCGGGCTTGGTTCACTTGTATCAAGTAGTGTTGATTTAATCAGAGTGTTGTAGATCTTCAGCTTGTATTTCTTGCTCAGTCTTATGAGTTGGAACAAATTAGTTAATTTGGCTCTTACAAGGTTAGCACGTTCATTTACATATTTGTAAAATCCATTCCTTATGCTCTTTAAGCCGAGTACATTCCCTTTATCTTCGTAACGGCAGACTTTTTCATCTACTATCACCCTTGAGATCTTGCCTCGGTCTATGGGTATGATTTGAAACTTCTCAGCGTTAGTGGGGAGCTTCCATAGGCCTTCTTAATTGTTAATACTTTCGATTTCCGCCGCTCTTATACGTGCCATCTTTGGTGCATGCCTATATGGGCTACTGACGAGAATGGTCACGTTATCCGCGAATTCGATGTACCTTGTTGTTTCATGCACCGAGTTCGGCATATTTCTAGTGTATATATTATAAAACGTGGGACTCACAGCCTCACTGTGGCACAACTTGAAGGATTTCGAATCTCGATCTTCGATCTAGCCTTCAAAAGTGATGTATGCTACGTTATCTGTCACGTAATCACACATACATTAGTTAACGATTGTAGGAAGTTATGTATTCTTATTTGTGTTTGAGTTCAGTTCGTCAGAATTTGTCAAACACCTTCTGAATGTCGCGAGAAGCACGTCAGTATATTGCTTAGTGTTTTTCTTTGGCTATTGGCCTCGTGGGATCGAGCAATCTGCTGTTAATAACCTTTTCAAGTAGTTTCCCCAGGCTTCCAAGCAGTTTGAAAGGCCGGAGGTTTGGTATAGAATTTGGAGGTTTGCTCGAATTAGGTAGGAAGATTAGTTTGCTGTCCTTAAGCGCATCGGGGAAGTACCCTGCGCTGAACGCCGTGTCGAATAGTCGTAATATTACTGTTAAGAAGCTGCCAGGGGCTGTAACTAAGTTCTCTCGCATTAAGTCTATTTCATCCGGTTCATTTTGCTTGGTCCTTTTAGGCTCTAGGAGGGTCACCGGCTCAATTCCTTGATAGTCGAAGACTGCCAGTGAGGATGTGTAATAGAGGGTTATCTCCCCTAAATGTTCATTCAATTGTGCCACTATTTTCTCCTCATGTTCCCTGTCAAAGTCCTCGTTCTCATCCGGTGAGATGGTGAATACACTCTTCCAGTGATTGCGGAAGATAGTTTCTAGCTCATGCTGTTCTTCTACAACAACTCCATTGGTTTTAATGTTAAATTTGGTCTTGGCCTGCCTTTTTCCTCTTGATTATATGCCAAAACTTCGTGGGATTATTTTTCTCGTTGATGGACTCAACGAAATGGACTCAACCTCGATTTGCGGACTATTACTTTTGCTGCAATTATATTTTTTTTATTTGTTGCAGTCGGGCTCTGTGTCCTCCTTGGAGCACCTTTGTCTAAATGAACGCTCTCAGGTTTCTATAGTGATATTTTAGTGTTGCTATTTCTTAGGTATGGAGAGGATGTGGCAATGTCCTGTATGTTTTCCTGGAGACGTGTTTCATATCTGCCTCGGTTATCGCTGTAGTAATTTTCTCCACACCGCTCTCTATTTCTTCTAGTGTTGTTTCCGTGAGGTCGGGCTGCTGGAAGTCTGTTATTCATCGGCGTACCTATTCCAATATTTTTGTCGATAGTTCTTGCGAATCTGGCAAGTGACTAGGATCAAGTTCGAAGGGAGCATTATCACGGTCATTTCAAGGTCACTGGTGGAGGGTTTTTCTTCTGACGCCTAAAACCTCAGGTTAATCTCATGCGGTCCATCTTGGTGTGATTGCTCGCTGGCACTTACACGTTATGGTTGTCTCTTGCATCAGTCGTGGTTTTCCTGGGAGTGAAGCTGGTGCTGGGTACTGGATGTTTAGTGTCCATGGCGGCATCATTGTCAGTTGTATTTGCTTTCCGCGCAAGCTTGGGTCTCATTGGGAGGTGGTACTTATGTTTTGTGTTTTTCTAGGGGCTTCTGGGAGTGCGAGGAAGTATTCTTGATTTTTTACGTTAAGGACTTCGGCGGACGGCGGATCATCTGAGAACCATATTGGTTCCAACCTGTTGTTCTACAAAATTCTGTTTAGCATGCAGGATGCATGCCAGAATATTTAATGATTTTTCTTGTTTAATATGTATGACATTCCTTGTGGGGTTTCTTTTGTCGACTGTAACTTTGGCTATCTTTGCGTTGCTCTGGTTCTGCTTGTCTTCTTTCTTTGGGATTATTTCCTATTTCTTCAGAGCTTTACTCGCCCTTTTCATAGGGCATGTCGTAGCCATCGTATTTTGACTTGAGACGCAGTTGACGCGCTTTATTAGTTGGCTGGTGCAGTCTATCCATGTGTGTGAATGTGAACTACATTCTGAACAGAGGTTAATATCTCTCAGCGGGCAGTCCCCTGGAGTATGTTTATAGAGCATATAGCAGTTGAAACACGTAAGCACTTTAATGAATGTATCGCTTTTTATCTGCTCTGAAGTAATCTTGAGATTGTATGCAAGGATTCCTGCTCACCTGGCCTTTCTCGCCATTTCTGCACGTGGGAGTACTCGGTGTTTGTGTTCCTGTTTGTAAATTTTATTACTGTCGTAAACTTCATCCAGCTTTGTACTCTCTCGATTTATTTCTTAATTTCCGCTTAACTGTGTTCGCCTATCCACGGATCCAGCTGTCTGCAGTTAACAGCTTTCTGTGCCTCAATGTGCGGTTAAATTTTATCTTCCAGCCCAATTGTTCGTAGTACATTGGTGGCCTTTTCAGATAGTAATTTATCAACGTCCTTCTCTGTTTCGAATATTGCGATGTAGGTACGTTGTTGCGTAATCTAGTAATCTGATTAGCACTAAGCCAAGGGTACGAAAAGGGCCGTTTAGATGAGTTCCTTCGGGTTTTTACACTTCGGTGTCTTCATATCCTTTTATCTCAAAATTAAGAAAAAAAGTAGTGATATAATAGTAAGAGTTGTATGTAAATACGCGGTTATGGTCCAGTTGAAGTTCTGGCTTATTCCACTGGCAAGTCTAGAGCCCTATCTTACTTCTACCTTCGACTAGCCCTATCATATCTGGCCTGTATTTGGTTGTATGTGGGGTCTCTTGGGAGTTTCACCAATTTTCGTGTTAAGCATATATGGGTGGACATATTTGTTAACTGGTGCGAGTTTTTTGTTGGTGTGTAATGTAAACATGTAGGCATGTGCAACGAAAGAGCAAGATGCGTGTTTCAGCGCAAAATGTTGTACTCTCTGTCCTCTCCTCTGCTATATATGGCTCGCGGCTGTTACTGTAATGTGTAAGTATGCAGGTAGTTGTCTCAAGAGTGTTTTGTATAAATGTAGTTTCATTCTGTGGCGGGTAGGATAAAACTTACCGAGCATTTTGTTTTGTTTATTTAGCTCTTGTTTGTGTAATGTTTTGGTGTACGTGCTGATGTAGGTAATTGTGAAATGTGGCTCCGAGTGACAGGGTGTAAGGTTTATATGCAAGTCTTGTGGTTTTCATCTAGTGTGTGTGCGTATATTTGTATGTTGTGCATATAGTGATCTCGCGCGCCGTAGAATGTCGTTTATGTCCTCAGGTGATTCGTGGATATGACTCTGACTTTTCGTTTAGTATTTTTTGTGCCCGGTGCACGATTGTGTTTGGGCGCTGACCGGGGGCAAGAATAGTCTCATCGCTAGCGCAGGACAGTGTGTACGTGTGCCTACAGTCTTCTGGAGATCGAAAGGGGGTCTTTTTTTTACATGGCGCGTGGTGTGAAGGGATTTAATGTATTATTATACCTTATGTGACATCTGTCGACAAAGTAATGGGAGAGAAAGCTTCTAGTGCAGAGAGGGAACTCCGTGTTTTTAGCTAGTTTCCCACGGAGTTCCTCGTGCCACACCTTGTCGAATGCCTTCTACACATCATTGCTAGAGTGTCTTTTGTCGTGCTTTTTGTATAATGTTATGAATGATGGTCACAACTGGTTGAGTGGACCGGCCTCTCCTAAAATCATATTGGAAGGAGGAGAACCAGTCACTCTCCTCCAGGAAATTACGGAGAGGGGTGTTTACCATACGTTCAAGTGTTTTTCATAGGTACTGTAGAAGAGCAATAGGCCTGTAGTTTTGGCTTCTTGTTAGGTTTGTGAAGTAGTATGGCGCGTGATGTTTTTAATATCTATGGGAATTGACCAGATGCAAGTAGGTGTTGAATAGATGTGTTAGTGTTGCGAAAATGTTTTCGATTAAATGCTAGAATATTGTGGCTGGGAGGCCGGATTGGCCGGTGTCGCCTTTTGGAATTGTTTTGATCTAGTGTTTTGTTTCCTCGACGGTGATAAAAGTGGTCAGTGTGTAAAGTTGTCTAGCACCCGCATTCGTACCAGGGAAGTGGGTGGGTGGGTGGGGGAGCAGCTCCTTCGCGCGGAGCCGACACCATTACCGGACTTCCCGGATGTGCTCTTTTGCGTGTTGTTTGAGTATGCTGTATGCGTACGTTCTACCAGTGGAACTTGAATGCGCTGAGGATGGCATTAGTGTAAGTGAGGGTGCGGTTGTTGTATTGTAGGGTTATGGGTTTGGGTGAATCCATGCTTAGCATCCTCTTCACGCGCCACCAGGAAAAGGAAGGGTCAGTGCAGCGACCACTATCTGCTATGCGGGTCACCTCGGGCCACTGACGGTTCCGATCCGGCTGCACTTAGTGCAGGATGCGGGCACGTCAAGATGTGATGTTGTGTTTGCGTGGGTCTTGGCTTTAGGGGTTGTGTGTATGGAAATTGTGAAGTTTGTGATGCATGTGTGTGTCTTACGTGGTGTGTACAGGTTTCGTGCTGCATTTATGGTATCCATTAATATGAAATAGTGGTTATCTATATGTGTAGGGTTGGTTTTCTGAAGTTTGAGGTTGTGTGGTAGGTTCGTGGAGATGTGTCTTCTGAACTCTTCCCAGTTCGTGTGTGTGTGTCTAGTCATAAAAGAGTGATGTGGGTATGAGGAGAGAAGATGAAAGAAGAAGGCATATAAGGATGTGGTCAAAAAGTAGGTGGGAACTTGGTTCTATGTATGTGTGGAAACGTGTGGCGTGGGCAATGCGAAGGACTATTTCCGGGGACGAGATACCTCCGCGGTTACCAAAGAATGTGGGAAAGTTCGGACCTATGTGCTCGGATCGAAGTCACCACAGGGCATCGGTCAGATAATTACTTGCATCATTTTTGGTGTTAGAAAGTAGTGTAGGATGGTGTGCTTTCAGATCACACACAAAGAATAGTGGAAGGTTATGGTTAGATAGAGCCCGGAGACGGACATCTATGTATAGCTGTTGTCGTGGTGGACTGTAGTGTGTGGCCAGTAAAGCTTGGCCGGTTTCGGTGAGTATTTTACAGGCTAGCAAATAGTCGTCTTGTGTGTCTATGAGTGTGTGATTTATGCATTGCTTAACGAGGATCGCTGATCCCTAGTGCAGTGTTTGTGGGGTGAGATATCTGATAAGCTGCAATGCGGAGTCTAGTATTTGAAAGATGTAGACTGGTGTAGTTCAGAAGTAAAATGTCTGGCATTTGTGTGTTGAGTATCTAGTTGGAGACAATGTAGTGCATACCGTCCCAACTGTGTGCGTTTAAGTTTGCCGGTTGGTATCGGTACCGCGTGAAGCAATTTGTGCCACTGCCGCGGAGGTGCAACTACTGTTATCGCTTCGGCCATACCAATCGCTCCTGTAGACGTGCAAAGTAGGGTTTATCCGAAGTCTGTATAAGTCGCTCCAAGGCCGTACACTATAAGTCCTTAGCGTGCTATCTGGGACGTCTTAGGCCTCGATACTAAAAAAAGGCACCCTCTGCTCAAGGCCCCTTCAGGCCTACAAACACGGTCGCTTCCGCAGACTTAAAGAGCCCTTCTTCTGGTTATAACCTTTCACCCCGTCTGCTCTCCTGGTAGAGCTGGTGGCACAAAGGGTTCACACCCAGCCTCAGTTAAAACCAAGCATCCCTGCACGACCGTTTTCCTTAAAGCTTCCACGTCATATCCCCTCTGTTTGAAGTCATCGAGGCTCTACCAGGCGCTGCGTCTGGCTGTACGGCCGAGCTTATTGCAATACACTGCTCGGTACGGGAGATAACGCGACGGGCCCGGTTCTGAGACACAATTCTGATCTTTAGCGACTCACAAAACACCCTGAGTGCTCTCGTGGTATTGAAATCACCACATCCCGGTGTTCGTGTTATCCTTGACGCCACAGTTACTGTAAGCCAGGTGGATATCGAGATTATCTTCTGCTGGGTTCCTGGACATGTGAGGATTACGGGGAATGAGCATGCCGACGAGGGCGCCATGAAGTCCGCGAGGACTGAGAGACCAGACCAGAGTTTCGATCTTCCTCACACCGACTACATGGCAGGACTCAGGTCAGATCACTGGGTTGCCTGCCAGAGGAGATGGGAACTTAAAGTTGCGTGCCATCGTGCCACGTCTGTTTCCGTGGACCTACCCCCATGTGCCTCAGGTCATTTTCTGTCTTCTTCGAATTGGGAACATTCGCGGAACGCACCGCCATTTGGTGGAGCGCTCCCCTGTACCTTACTGCATATTCTTGTTCAATGTTCCAGTCAGGTTGATCTTCGTGCACGTTACCTGTCCCACAATTGGGACGAGTGGGGTCGCTACCACATGTCCCTTTTACTTGGGACCGGTTTGTGCACACAAACTTATAGACTCTTTGACTTCTTGGAGGAGGTTGGCCTTCATTTTATTTGACTTTCTTTGGTGTTGGTTGCATGCTCATGCGCCAGGGGAGCCGGGTCTCCTCTCGACGCCGAAATCTGCTTCTTCTTCTGGTTTTTGGCCTCTTGTATAGTGTTTTATGCCTTTAGTTTTGTGTTTGTTTTTCTGTATTTTTTTTAATGTATCCTAGCATTGAACTATAATATATATTGAGGCCTTGTAGGAAGTCACTAAATGGACGCTATAAAAAAAGGTCAACCAGCCATTTTATTTTTTCCATGACAAATTTTCACTTCAATAACGATGTGGTGTTATGTGCTGTAGCATCTCGTCCAGCCATAAAGTCTATTTCACTCTTTCAGCAAATTCCACTCCGTCATATTCTCTTATATTCATTGATTTTGTCATATATATTTTGCTTTCGTGCATGATACGAAATAAAAAGGGTTGATTTTATAGTTGTATTGATGCGCTCCGACCACACTTTGTGGGATTGCAGTGGATGGTGATATTTAAAATATAAATATGCTTACCGGCTCTTGAATTTGCTGTCTCCATACTATTCTGTATCCATGCAACATCAGCAAAAAAGAATTGTGGTGTATTAGCATCGCTCTCCTGATCATAATTTACAGACCACTGGACCAAATGATTGTTTCGAGAAATCATCAGGCCCCTCTTCTCGGTGCCAACTTGATCCAAAGGAAGGGGTAGGGAACTGTTTTTTAAATAGGGTGCCAAGATCAACTAAATTCTTAAAACAAAAATTCCCTAAGTGCCATGCGAAGTTTGGGAGTTTATTGTATTATTATTTGCTGTCATTTAAGTATTGGGGAATCCTTTTACATTATCAAAAGACTCACTGGTGCGGAATGGTCAAAGAATATTGATACTAATTTTTGTAAGTTTAATTATTGATTTAGCGACTTTAGTTCCTGAATTTTTAATTAAACGTCGTTTTACCCTTTTAATTACATGGATATTTGTAATATCATTTAAGAGTGCAAGTTTAGTATATACAACAACACACGCGAAAGGGTAAACAATAATATAATTCTGAGGTTTTTGTCTTATCTGCAAATGTTTGCATTATAAAGTTATTGCTGATACAGTTTAGAAAATAAACAAGGTCTGCTGACAAAAAAGTCACGTGCTCTGACTTATTCTGATTTATGACCTTACGACCTTCAAAGCTTTCAACAATTCCCGCCTAACCTTGGGAGGACCTTGGCAAATTTATGATCGAAAGAGAATGTAAAACAACATAAGGGTTTCAAACTTCGTTAGAATCGGCAAATAGTTATGATGTTATAGCGAAAACAAAATCATTCAAGGGCCTTCCATGGGAGGACTTTGGCAATTATATCAGTCGAAAGAGAATGTAAAACAAGAGAAGGATTTCAAATTTTGTTAGAATCGGCCGAATAGTTACAATGTTATTAGTAATAACATTGTAACATTAGTAATAACATTGATTTAGAGTCGACCACGACTAAAAAGAACATTAAATAGGCTAAATAACCTCACTATACCGGCATTATACGTGTGGCTTTGAATATCATGTTAGCATCTTTTTTATTATTACTTTATTGTCTATTTTTGTTTCTTTATTACATTATATTTAGTATCTTTTTTAATAAAATTGTTTTTTATTAAAATTGTATCTTAATAAAATTGTATTTTATTAAGGTGAAACTCAAAACTTAGTGATGAAATTGGATCCTAATTTTCGCGTGTCTGAAAAAGTTGAAAGCGTGTCACTTTAAGCACGCGTGCCAAAGGTTTTCCACCCCTTCTCCAGCGTCTTCTGGGGTTCTTTAATCGTGTTCCCTTTGTGTGTCTGATCTTTTATTGGATGCCATGTGACTTTGGGCCTTCTGTCAGTAAATATCATACTTTGCTCATTTATAAAGCATCTTTTCTTATCTCCCCTGTTTATCATGCTCGCGCATACACAACACGGAAGCAAAGATTTACCCCGCTGTATTGTAGGTGAATATGTAGACAAGTACGAGTATGTAGTTTGGATAAATTGGTACATAAGGTATGTCTGCCCTCATTTAAGAACATAAGAAACGAAGAAGTCAGCAGAAGGTTAATCAATAGCCTATACAAGGCAGCCCCAGTTCCCATCACCAAATTCAGTCCCACCTAGCATCCTCATCCATTAATCTATCCAATCTATTCTTTAAATTCCACAGAGAGGATGCTTCTATAACCACTGAGCCCATTTCATTCATCTACTATTCTATTTGCAAACGAATTTCTACCAATGTATTTGCTAAAGCTAAACTTGCCCAACTTAAATAGATTTCGCTATTACAGATTCCATCATTTTCACGACGATTGATGTCAAACTTACTGACCGATAATTGGACATAATCATTTTATCTCTCTTCTTTAATATAGGTGTCATGGTAGCTTTCTTCTATACTGCTAGTACAATGCTAGTCTCTAACGATTTCCTAAATAGACATAGTAGAAGTTCATTTAACACAATCTACCCATTCCTTCAAAATCCTAGGATAAATCTCATAAGGGGCCGGTGCTTTTCTAGATTTAATTATATGTTTTTTTAAGGACTTTCTCTTTGGTAATTAAAATATCCCCTAATTTTCCCTCATTAAGCCTGAAGCTCGGGGTCTCATCAAGTACAATTAGAATGCCCTCAAAGTTAAATACTGAAAAAGAATTAGTGAACATAATAGCCATTGCATCACTATCACTTACTAACTCTCCATCTGTAGTTTTAAATGGACCTACATATTTTATTTCTAGGTTTAGTTCTGTATAATTTACGACCCTAAGATAATGTCTAGAGTTAGCTCAATCTATCTCTGCCGTAATTGACCATCACCTTTTTTTTTAATTTTCCTATAAATACCCCTTTTAATGCAGATATAATGCTTGATTTTATCTGAAATCCATTTAGTGTCGACAGCCTTGGTTCTAATCATCATCATCATCATCATCATCATTATCACTTCACTAACTCTATAATTTAAGAAGGTGATTTTTTTAGTATTTGAATAGTAATTTCATCTTAGTTTGGTTATGACTTATTTTTTTTAGCAAAGTTATTTTTAATCATTTTTTTATAATAGCAAAAACTAAATGGTGAAGTTCAGAAATAAATATAAGTATCGAAATTTTGTGAATTTATAAAAATTTAGCCATAGCTGCTTTTTTTAAGATTTTAAATTTTAATCTTAGTAGCGAAGCGCAAGCTTTCCCCGTAGTAGGAAGTGGCGAAGCCATTGCCTGGTTTCTCTATAAATATGGAATGCTCGAATTCTGTCCGGCAATTAACTAACTACTTAATCATTGTCTCATATTCCTGGTGTACACTTATACACTAGTCCTTTCTACTCGAGTGTTATTTTCCCTCTCGACTGCTCTCATTCACGTCACATTTGATGACCTGACCTCACTCAATAGTGCCCAAACAGCAGTAACCAGGTATCATCACAGATCAATATAATCTGGTTTTCTAAAGTCTAGGAATTTAAATTTAATTATTTTACTGAGAACCCGTTCCATTTTAACCTAAATCGAATTTCACATTAGTTGCTATTTTTCAAATTTTCCCCAATATCTGTATCGCTAATGCCTCCTCCCTATTTGTAAAACTAAGTCCAATATATTATCAGCCCGAGTCGGTTGATTTATAACCTCAGAAAATGATCTTGCACCGTATTCAAAAGTTGATCAGCCTCCTGATCACCTACAAGAGCTTCTCAGTATGTATCTCTGTAATTAAAATCACCCATTATAGACCTATGTTTACTTCTACATGCACGTTCTATCTCCTGCCACAGAGGACACGGAGCTTCCTTATTTTCAATGTATAATGTATCGTTCTTTATGGTCTTATCATTACTACATTCTACCTTCCTATTCGTCTGTTTATTTCTCTGCCTGTTGCTCTCCAAATTTATCTGAATGCTCTCACACCTACCTACCTCATCCTACTTACCCTGACAGCCTATACAAATAGTCCCTTCGAGGGAGGCACTTAACATTTTCACACCCATGCGACTCAAGTGCAACCCATCCATTGCATATTCAATCTAAGTCACATTTGCTGCATATCAAACCAGAAGCTTGAGGATATAATCAAAATCCTAGTTCATTTCCATTTATTTTAGCTAAAAGGCTTTTCAAAATAGCTAGAACTGACAAAGCTTCTGTTACTACGACTAAAACCAATTGATGTAAGTTTTTTTTTTTTCTATCAATATTTTCAATCGAAAAAGAAATAAACACTCTTCTACCATAATCACCGTAAATGAAATTGAGTGAAACAAAACAAGTCATTTCCTATTCTTAGTTTAACTTTAAGTGTTCGACCTTTTGACACTTATCATATACCTTTATTACTAATTTTAGTTCATATACTATTTTTCATATTTAAGCAATATAATCTTTCTCTGGGTGCATCTAATTATTATATTTCGCGGCACACAGTTTAGGAATCAGTGTAATCGAACCCCTCACCTCATCGGAGCTACTAGACATCGTAATTGTTCGAATCTATGATATCGTCCTCTTGAATAATTTACGAGCATGGTCTTTATGGGTCTCCCTCATAACGATAGGAAAAGAGAGTGGGGCTCATCGCCCTTTTTTCTTTTGATTCCTCACCCATAAATTTACGCTACCTCATGGTATTTCTAATTGCTTCGCTATCTGTCTGTGTGTCTTACCGCACTTATTTAAAGCGATAATAACGCATATTTTACCAAATGACTAGTTTGATATATATATATATATATATATATATATATATATATATATATATATATATATATATATATATATATATATATATATATTAAATAGAGTACTTTTAGTTAGTTTATCAACTTGTCAACACGTTAGCGCATGGATCGGTTGGTTATGTCTAAATTATGTGGGCCTCAACTTCGTGACGTTGCTATAATTGCGGTCGCTGACTGCGCCATACAACAAGGTCTGCTGAGCAAAATGTCGCGTGCCCTCACTTATTCTGATTTATGTCCTTATGACTTTCAAGAATTCTCGGAGTAACCTTGGGAGGACCATGGCAATTCTATCATTCGAAAGAGAATGTAAACACCTTAAGTGATTCAAATATGGTTAGACACGGCCGAATATTTATAATGTTATTGCCAAAATAAAACTAATTCCCTGACTTACTTAAGAGGAACTTAGCATTTATATAATTCAAAAAAGAATGTAAAACCACATAAGGGTTTCAAATTTCGTTAGAATCAGCCGAAGAGTTGTGATGTTATTCCTCCCCCCTCCCCCCCAAAAATCGCTGGTTAACCTTGGGAGGACTTTGGCAATTATATCATTCGAAATATAATGTAAAACAACCTAGCCTAGTATAGTCTCGAATAGTAGCCTGACAAAACCTAGCTTACCGTAGAATAGCCTGCCATAGTATTACCTCACCTAGCATGATAAAGTATAGCATAGTATAGACTAGCCTAGATTGCCTAACATAGTAAATCCTGCCTAGCCTAGTTTAGCATAGTATATCATAGCATAGTATAGTATAACATAGTATAACAGAGTATATTATGTCATAAGCTTACCTAACATAGTATAGCCTAACCTTGCATCGGATAGCCCATTCTAACCTAGCTTAATATAACCAGGTCTAGCCTAGGATTCCCTATAATTGTAGAACTTACCATACCATACTCTAGCCTAGCTAGCATAGTATAGCCTATCCTTACATAGTATAGCTTAGCCTGCCTAGCAGAGAATAATCTCTGCTAGGCTATCTGTCTGTCTATAGTATGGCCTATCCTAGCTTAGACACCATAGTAAGGCCTAGTCTAACATAACCTAGGACAGCCTAGCATATATAGAATAGTTTAGACTAGTTTAACATAGTATAGCCTATCCTATCCTCGTATAACCTAGGCTAACCTAGCCTTGCAAAGCCTAGTATAGTATAGCCTATCTACCATAGCCTACCTTACCCTAATCTAGCTTAGCATAGTATATAATAAGCATAGTATAACCTAGGCTAGCATAGTATAAACTAGTCTAGCATAGTATAGTCTAGCTTAGCATAGTATATCCTATTCTATTCTAGCTGTATATCTTGGCATAACATAGCACACCTAACCATAGTCTAGCCTAGCCTAGCCTACCCTAGCCTATGCTAGCTTAGCATGGTATAATATAATCTAGCCTAGTCTAGCGTAGTAGAGTCCAGCACAGCATTGCATAGCATAGCATACCCTTGCATATCACAGCCTAGTATATCATAACATAGATTGGCATAGAATAGCATAGTAGACCCGAGAGTAGCATAGTATACCCTAGCCTAGCCTAGTATAGACATTCATATATAGCCTAGCACAATATATACTGTATAGCCTAACTTAGTTTAACTAAGCTTAGTGTAGTATAACTCAGCCTAGCTTAGTATAGTATACGTGAGCCTATCTCAGTGTATCCTAGCCTAGCTTATCAAAGTATAGCCTAGCCAGGCATAGTGTAATTTAGCCTAGCCTGTCTAGCAGAGTATAACCTAGCCTAGCTTAGCACAGCCTACAATTGTATATTAAAACTTAGGTCCAGTCTAACTTAGCTTACCCTAGTCTAGTATAGCCTAGCTAAACCTAGTTCACTGGAGTCTAGCCTAGTATATTCTATCCTATCCTAGACTAGTTAGACTCGACTATTAGATTTTAGCCTATGCTTACATAGCATGCATAACATAGTCTAGCCTATCCTAGCAAAGCCTCGCTTATCCTAACCTGATATGGCGAAGCCTAGTCTAGTGTAGCATAGCTTAGTATATCATAGCCTAAACTAGCATACGATAGCGTTGCCTAGACTAGTATGACCTTTCATGCCCTGCATAGCCTAGTATAGTATAATCTAGCCTAGCATTAACTATCCTAGACAAGTATAGCCTATACTATCGTAGCCTAGCGTAGTATATAACCTAGCCTAGCATTAACTATCATAGACAAGTATAGCCTATACTATCCTATCATACCCTAGTCAAGCATAGCTTATTATTTTCTAGCCTAACATACTATATGATATCCTAGCATATTAGCCTAAATTAGCATAATATATCTTACACTTGTACATTATATCTTAGCATAGCTTAGCATAGTATAGCCTAGCATAGTGTAGCCTATTCTAGACTTGCCTAGCAGAGTATAGCATATTATAGCCTAGTCTAGTCTAGCAGAGTATCGGCCGAAAAGTTATGATGTTATTGCCAAAACAAAATAATTCCTAGCCTATCCTTGGGAGGACTTTGGCATTTATATCGTTCGAAAGAGAATTTAAAATAACATGAGGGTTTAAAATTTCGCTAGAATCGGCGGAATTGTTATGATGTTATTGCCAAAACAAAATAATTCCTGAGCTAACCTTAGGAGGACTTTGGCAATTATATTATTTGAAAGAGAATGTAAAACAAATAAGGCTTTCAAATTTCGTTAGAATCGACCGGATAGTTACAATGTTATTACAAAAAAAAAGCAAAACGTGAACCGACCGACATAGTGAGTTGTAGAGTCGCTCGCGACTAGACTCGAACGCGTCTTTTTAGTCGCGCGCCACTCTGTATCTAACTATGTCAGTCGTTCGGTCCGTCTGTCCTCGTTTTTCTTTTTTTGTGTGTGTGGGGGGGGGGGGTTAAAACATTGTTACTATTCGGCTAATTTGAAACCCATATGTCGTTTTACATTCTCTTTCGAATGATACAACACCCAGTCTTCCCGAGGTTAGCCGGGGAATTATTTCGCAATAACATCATAACTATTCGGCTGATTCTAACGAAATTTGAAACCCTTATTTTGTTTTACATTCTCTTCCAAATTGTATAATTGTCAAGGTCCTCCCAAGATTAGTCCGGGAATTATTGAAAGTTTTGAATGTCGTAAGGTCCATAAATCAGAATAAGTGAGAGCACGCGACTTTGGTCAGCAGACTTTGTTTTAATATGGTGCAGGATAATTTTCTTAGATTGTAAACAAACAATCCACTGCGGGTGATAATATATTGGATTTGATTATAACAAATAGGGAATAGGGTATTAGCGATACAGAAAATGGGGGAAATTTGTGAAATAGCAACCAATGCGAGATTAGATTTAAGTTAAAATGTAATAGGATTCTCACTAGAATAAATAAGGTTAAAATCTCAGACTTTAGAAAAACAAATTATAGTCTTCTGGGAAAGTACCAAGACTGTCGACACTAAATGGATGTCAGAATAAATTTAGCATTATATCGGCATCAAAAGCGGAATTTATAGGAAAATAAAAAACGGCGAGGGTCAATTACGGCAGAGAAAGAATGAGCTAACTCAGAACATTAAAAAGATAATTAGGGTAGCAAAGAGAAATTATGAAATTAAAGTGGCAGATAAGGCAAAGGATCTTCCAAAGGTTTCTTTCAATTATACAGAATTAAGACTAGAGATAAAATAGGCCCACATAAAACTACAGAGGCAGAGTTAGTGAGTGATAGTGATGCAATGGCTAGGATGTTAAATAAGTATTTTCTTTCAGTATTTAACCTCGAGGGTATTCTAGTCGTACTTAAGGGGAACCTTGATCTTACGGGATATTTAAATTACAAAGGAGATAGTCTCAAAAGAAATATAATTAAATTTAGTAAAACATCGGGCTCTGATGAGATCTTTTCTAGTATTTTGAAGGAATGTTAAGATGTGTTAAGTGAGCCCCTAGCATGTCTACTTAGAAAATCTTTAGAGACTAACATTGCACTAAGGGCATGAAGGAAGGTGAGTGTGATACCTATATTTAGGAAAGGAGATAAAACAATTATGTCTAATTACCGACCATTGAGTTTGAGATGAGTGCTGGGGAAAATGATGGAATCTATTATTGATCACTTAGATAAACATAAATTGAGTCCGGAATCTCAACACGACTTTATTGAGGCAAATCGCGTTTGACTAATTTACTGTCTTTTTATAAAAAGGTGTATGATGCTGCAGATAGATATAAAAAATACGATATTATTTATTTGGATTTTAGTAAGTGTGAGGGTATGGAACGTACATACTCGCATGCCGCCAGACAATCGTGGGAACGAAAGAAATTTGTCGTTTGAGTTGACCTTCGTCTCCTCTCCCCCCCTCCTCCACCCTTCCCCCAACTGGCGAAAGGAAGTCTGACGAAAGAAGGCCTATCTCACTGAGAAGCCTAAATTCTATTTGCCTTCTTTATGATACCATGGAGATTGTCCAGAAGAGGCTGCGATAAGCGAATTGTCGTGAATGGAATCTCTCTCTCGATTTCCCACAATCCGCGATATAAATAACATCGCCGTTCATCCCTCTAGAGCAGTGTCCCAAACCTACTCGCGTAACGGGTAAAGCTCACGTTGAAGGAGAGTCGTTGCCGTAACGTATCGACTGCCAACGCGCCACCTAGTTAACTTGGTCGCTGTCTCAAAGTGTTCTTGAGGTAAATCCCGCCCCGCAGAGTCTGTGACTAGAAGAATACGCTCTGTTGCTCAACGTAACTTGAGAAAGAAAAGGAACATCCAAATAGTTACTGGAAGTTACTATTTGTTAGTTTCACATCCAGTTAGGAGTGAACTAACCGGAACTGCAGCCTAGCAGCCCCGAACCCGTCGTCTTATCCCTCCCTCTCCCCGAGAACTCGTGTTAACGCCACCCTAACCACCTCGTCTGGACCTAAGTAGTCGTCTCTCCAATCTATCACAACTAATGGTAATCTGTAAACCCAGTGTCCATCCATTCTTAAATTACCTATTTAATTAACCGTGATTGATACTCCCATTGAGTCATTATAAATCTAGACGCTTAACGTCAGTGTTTAATATTTAATCCTTAATTTTGCCCGTTTAACTATTGCTCATTATTATATTTGTGTGAAGTAAAGTTTATTTTTTGTACGTGTGTTTATTTGTGGCTGCCCCCTTTTGACGTACCCTTGGCAAGACTTTAATTAACAATCCCTTCGGCTAATTTATTCAACCTGTATTATGCACTCTTAGAATTCAACAATCACAAACCTCTTCCCAGTAACAAGTGGGACTTTTATAGTGAGAATCCTGGCTACGGCACAACCCGTCTCTTACTAGCTTTCGCACGTTCAGTAGGAATTAAAGCCTATTTATCTATCTATCTATCTATATATATATATATATATATATATATATATATATATATATATATATATATATATATATATATATTATCGTAGATTGAGTCATAGGGTCAATACCATCGACTCAAACAAAAGCGGTGTGTCCAGATCAAGGACTAGAATATTTATTGGACCAGACTATAAGCAATTCCACGACAGTAAGGCTTTCGACAGGTTGCCGCACTTAGACTTGTGAATAAAGTTAAAGCGCATGGCAGACAGCAAAGACTTAGTATAGATGGGGTTAAATCTGAGTCGGGGAATGTTACCAGTTGAGTTCTTCAGGGGTTGGTTTGGGCCGTTTTGTTGACCTTAATTTTTTAATGATCTTGGCTTGGGAATAAGTAGCGACCAGAACAAGTTTGCCGATGATACTAAGTTAGGTAGGATTATAAGGTTCGACTCTGATGCTGAGGTATCACAAGATGAATTGACCATATTATGCCAATGGGCAGATAAATAGAAAATGGAATTTTATATATGCAAGTAGTGTGTACTTAGTATAAGTAGGTGTAATCATTGAATAGTAATTATATACTGAATTGGAGAGTTTTATGAATTTAGAATGCGAAACAAACTTAGGTGTCCTTGTAAGTTCAGACCTCCAACCTAGAAAGCAGTGCATAATTGCTAGGAATAGAGCCAATAGGGTATTGGGGTCTATTTCTCGGAGTGTAACTAATAGCGCTGCTGATTTCATTCTGAACTGTCTCTCGCATTAGTTACGCCTCTTCTTGACTATGCGGTGAGATTTTGGTCACCATATTATAGGATGGATAATGCTTTGGTTGATCTGTCTAAAGAAGGATTAGACAGGAGAAGAGTTCAGGAGACTTGATTGAGGTCTTTAAGTGGGCAAAAAGCTATAATAGGGAAGACATAGGTGATGTTCTTATTTTTTTGTGAACAGGATAGGACACGTAGCAATGGGTTTAAGCTGGACAAGTTTAGGTTTAAGAAAGAGATTGGTAGAAATTGGTTTACAAATCGAGTGTTGGATGAATAGAATATGCTCACTCCTCGAGTGATAGAAGCTTCCGCCCTGCCGAGTTTTAAGAATAGATGTATGGATGAGGATGGTAGGCGGGACTGAATTGGGTAGTGGGAACAGGAGCGACTTGGTATAGGCTATTCATTAGCCTTATGCAGACATATTTTCTTACGTTCTTAACTTTGATCTGAATAGGTAGTCGGCTTTACTCGTTATACCATCTATATAATTAATATTTGGCAGACCGGCCTCTTTATATGATCTAATTAATTATATTGCACGCTGTCTTCTTTGTACAATATAATTAATAATTATATACATAATTGGCAGACTGAACTTTCTGCAATTTAATTAATATTCAGAGAGGCTTAAGTATATTAAGCGAAAACATAACAGTGATTGATGAATTTGAATTTTGGAATGAAAAGTTTGTCAAAAGCAACTAAGCTTAATAATAATAATCAGACAATGGTTCGACCCAAGCGTAAAAATTGCAATAACTATTTCAAGTTTGTTTGTTTCTTAAATGGAAACGAAGATCAACCTTTCCCACTGTGTTTGTTGTGAATGTCTAATGAAGCCATGGTACCCAGTAAGTTGAAGAGACATTTTACAACTGAATTCTCTAATCTTAAAGACCAAGGTTTAAATTATTTCAGCAGATTACAAGAGAAGGATTCCAACCAAAAGAAACTGTTTAAAAATAATTGACTACGAACAAGATGCCTAGAACGATCGCACTCCTATCGAGATGTCCGGAACGATCGCACTACGAACAAGATGCCCGGAACGATCACACTTCTATCGAGATGCCCGGAACGATGGCACTTCTATCAAGATGCCCGAAACAATCGCACTATGAACAAGATGCCCAGAAGGATCGCACTACGAACAAGATGCCCGGAACGATAAAAATTCTAACGAGATGCCTGGAACGATCACACTTCTATCGAGATGCCCGGAACGATCGCACTACGAACAGGATGCCCGGAACGATCGCACTACGAACAGGATGCCCGGAACGATCGCACTACGAATTAGATGCGCGGAACAATCGCACTAAGAACAAGATGTCTAGAACGATCGAACTATGAACAAGATGACTGCAACGATCGCACTACGAACAAGATGCCCTGAACGATCGCACTGCGAACCAGGTGCACGGAACGATTGCACAATGAACAAGATGCCCGGAACGATCGCACTACGAACAAGATGCCTGGATCAATCGCAATACGAACAAGATGCCCGGAACGATCGCACTTCTATCAAGATGCCCGGAACGATCACACTTCTATCGAGATGCCCGGAACGATAGCACTATGAACAAGATGCCCGGAACGATCGCACTAAAAACAAGATTCCCAGAACGATAGTACTTCTATCGAGATGCCTGGAACGATAGCACTACAAACAAGATGCCTGGAACAATCGCACTACGAACAGATGCGCTGAACGATTGCACTACAAACAAGATGCAAAGAACGATCGCACTACGGACAAGATGCACAGAACGATCATGCTATGAACAAGATGCCCGGAACGATCGCACTAAAAACAAGATGTGCGGAACGATTGCACTACGAACAAGATGTGCGGAACGATCGCACTACGAACAAGATGACCGGAACGATCGCACTAAAAACAAGTCCGGCACGATAGCACTTCTATCGAGATTCTCGGAACCATCGCACTACGAACAAGATGCCCGGAACGATCGCACTACGAACAAAATGCCCGGAACGATAGCACTACAAAAAAGATGCCTGGAACGATCGCACTACGAATAGATGTGCGGAAAGATCGCACTACAAACAAGATACACAGAACGATCGCACTACGAACAAGATGCACGGAACGATCGTGCTACGAACAAGATGCTCGGATCGATCGTACTACGAACAAAATCCCCCGTTTTGCCCCGAGCCGATTGTTCCCCCTGCGTGCAGAAAAAGGGTTCATACCAATGGAATGAACGAAACCAAAATAGAAATAAGAAAAATACTATTCTCAAAAAAATAAAAACCTTAGAAGAATTATGGATTTATCTACTTGATGTAGAGGAAAATATACAAAACAAACATTATTAGCTCATACCAAAACATGCATTTCCCTTCTCGCCTTCACATCACAACATATCTACTTTCTCATCAGTTCCTGAACCCCTGGGGCAGGGATAAGGCAGTTTCCTCTGGGTGGTACTCATATTAACATGCACCTGACATTGCTCCCTTTAGTCATGGACGCCTTTCCTGCCCAACGAGAAGCGGCCCCTCGTTCATTCTGGCTCATCACAAATTGTAATTTGGATATTTATGTACATTTCATTATTTGAGCGGGGAATCTCGCCCTCGATGCGAGGGACGAATAGCTCAACAAACCTGCCCGTAAATCACAATTACTTACATTTATTCGCTTTATTGAATGAAAATGGATATTATCTAAGAAATTATTTGTTTATAGCTTCTAAAGATGGGTTTTATAGTAACCCGAAACGTTGAAATTAAAAATAGGACCCACTCAAGCTTTGTACAAGAAATCATCGTGAAAATATATATATATATATATATATATATATATATATATATATATATATATATATATATATATATATATATATATATATATATATATATATATTGTTTTGCTTCTAAGAAGGCTTATTTTCAGGTTGAGGATAAATCCCAAAATGAGACGTAAAATTTCTCATTTAATTAAATACAACGTTTCGGGTACCTTACCCATCTTCTGGTCTATAAAATAGATTTAGAACAAGTTTAAAATTACGAAAATTATAATGCACCCAAGGATTTAAAATAAATTATTTAGTTAATTGAAATTTTGAAAATCGTTTGAAAACTATTGAACCTTTAGATATGGATCAATTATGGGTACTTTAAATATGGATAAATATAACACTAGTTAATGCAATTATTGGTTAACACAGATATTAGTCACTTAATAAAGCAGAAATAGTAATAAATTATTTAATTAATTGAAAATGTGAAAAAATCATTCGAAAACTGTTGACACTAAATATAGATGCTTTAAATATGGATAAATATAAAATACTAATTGGGGCAATTGATTGGTACACTAAAATATTAGTCACCTTTAGTGGATGGCAAAAGCGGAGAGACTGAAGAAAGATTATAGAAGGAACCGATTAAAGATTGGTAGGTTGTGAACAATTTTGAGTGATTTATGAAATGAGAAGGGGAAAAGAATTTGAATCAGAATTTAAACTGGGATTTAGTTGTTTTATAAATAATGATTCGAGAATGCGGAGGAAAGTGGCGTCCTTTGCATGTCCTATAATTTGAAAGTTTTTGTGGCAAATTTCTGTCTTACATTTAATTTAATGATCTCGAATGGGAGAAGTTTCTTTATTGGTCAAGGTGGAGCCAGTGCGAGAGCTAATACCAAGATTAGAACAGACCCTAGCCCTAAGTGAGCGAACAGTGCTGCCAATGTAGATCCCCTGGTGGCACCTGGTGCAAATGAATTTATAGACGACTGAACAGCTCATTTCAGGTGGGAATCTGTCTTTAGTTCTGAAAAATTGTCCAATATGAAAGTTGTTAAGGAAAACTATTTTGAAGTTGGTATTTGTGTAAAATCTTTTCAAGAGCTCATTAAGTTTTCGGCGTAAGGGTAGGTTGAGTCGGCCAATATCAGGCAGAAGACAATACCGGACATCCTTGGGGACAGAGGAAATTGGTTGTGGAGGATGGTATATTTTATCAAAAAATTGACGGCTTCATTTTTGTACAAGTGAGGGCTGGAAACAATTCCCTCGAAAATAACCCATAAGAAAACTGAATTCTGAATGAACAAGAAAATAATCAGATGAAAGCTGAAAGCCACGGTGAAGGAGGGTTTTGATGTTGTTGATCTTATATGAAATATTACAAAAACTATAGAAGTTCATGCTGAGACCAGAAAAGGAGGATTTACGGTAGACGGTCGTGGTGAAGTTGGGCGAAGAGCGGGATATGAGAAAATCCAAAAATGGTAATTTTTCATCTTTTTCTTTATCAATTGTGAATTTTATATTGGAATGGCTATGATTCAAAGAATCCAAGAAGGAAAGAGACTGTTGTTCTTTTTTAAATCTTAGAACCGTATCGTCAACAAAACCCCGGTAAAATATCAGTTTTAAAGCAGGAGGTCCCTCTCGCAAAGCAACTTCTTCAAAGTTGGACATAAAAATGTCAGCAAGAAGAGGACCCATGGGGAACCCATTCCAACACCATCAACTTGTTGATAGATGGAGTTGTTAAACAGAAAAAGTTGTCTCTAATGGTTAGTTCAAGAAGAGACCGTAAAAGCAACGGTGTGAATTTATGAAAGGTCAAATCAGGTTCTGGAAAGGCCTTTTGGATGATTAGGTCGGTGGTTCCATTTACGGGGATATTTGTAAAAAGGGAGATGACATCAAAGCAACACACAAAGTGAGGACCAGGAAGTTTCAAGTTCCTGAATTCTTCAGACAGAGAATAACTATTGTTAACTTTGTATTGATTAATGGTAAAAGGGTTCAGTAAAGGTATTAGATATTTAGACAAATTCTAGGTTGCCATTGAGTATGCTGCTAGTATGAGGCAGAGGCGAACATTAGGCTTGTGGATTTTAGGCAGGCCATACATACGAGGGTCGGTCAATAAGTTTTGCGAATTGGTAGGGCAAAACAGAGGAAGGGGGATGGCTGTTTGTGGGAGTGTTAGGACAAGTTATGACAAGTTAAGACCTGCAGCCGCACGCTCTGTCCTCGTCTATTTAAGAAGCAGTAGCTGATCGCAGATCGTCAGTCACAAATTTTTCAACAATTGAGAAGGTTGAGCACCGCGCAGTGATCAAATTTTTGACCAAGGCAGGCAAGGATGCAAAAGAGATCCATGAACGTATAGCTGCAGTGTACACCGACACCGCGACTTCCTATACAACCATTGGTCGCTGGAATAGGGAACTCCGCCATGGTCGTGAGTCCCTTGAAGATAACCCCCGTCCAGGACGCCCGTCCAACGTAACCAACGAGAACAATGTGGCCCGTGTGGAGAGGATGATCCTCGAAAATTGACGGGTAAAGGTCGAAGAAATCGAGCGAGAACTTGGAATATCACATGGAAGTGTTATCAACATCATCCACGACAATTTGGTCATGACCAAGGTTTTTGCCCGTTGAGTCCCTAGAAACCTCACGAAACCTCACACCCCATGATCGATTTCAACGTCGTCAAAGTTCGTAGGAGCTGCTGCTTCTGTGCAGCCAAGACCCGGCGTGATTCGAGTCACGCATAGTGACAGGTAATGAAACGTGGGTCTATCACTGGGATCCCGAGACCAAGCTCGAAAGCATGGCCTGGAAGCATATGGGCTCTCCGACCCCCATCAAGTTCCGGACCCAACACTCAGCCGTGAAGATCATGGCCACCATCTTCTGGGATTCTGATGGAGTGTTGATGGTGGACTATGCGCCTCGTGAAAGGACCATCACAGGCGAATATTACGCCGAGGAACTGGCTGGGTTGAAGAAGTGTATCCGTCAGAAGCTGCGCGGCAAGTTGACATGCGGTGTCCTGCTCCTCCACAACAATGCCCCTGTCCACAAGGCCAGAGTTGCACAAGCTGCCCTGCGCGAGTGCGGATTCGAGGAGCTCAACCATCCCCCCTACATTCCAGATCTGGCCCCTAGCGACTACTTTTTATTCCACCAGCTCAAGGCTGCACTGCGTGGACGCCGGTTTGGGGACGATGAAGATGTCCAGCTCGCCGTCGAGGAGTGGATTGAACAGCAGTCGGGAGATTTCTGGTTGTCTGGAATTCAAAGCCTCAGGAACAAGTGGCGCAAGTGCATTGGAGTCGAGGGTAGTTATATTGAAAAATAATTTTAACTTTTTACCTCATATCTCGTTTCCTTATATCCGAATTGCAAAACTAAATCACCTCCTCACCTAGGCAGCTGATAATCACGTGACAGTGAACCACAATAAGACTTACGCTCCACTTTGATCTCGCCCCCACCCCGACCCAGTCCCCTACCCTCACGCTCGGGGACCACAGACTGGAAATTGTTCGATCTGCCAGGGTTCTCGGTGCCACCATGGATGACAGGCTGTCATGGGACCCGCACGTCAACACCGTTGTGTTCTCAGCCTCATTCAGGCTGTATATGCTGCGCCGCCTCAAGTCACTGGGAGTCCTATCATCCGAGCTCTCCAGCATATACAGGACTTTCATACTGCCGAGGCTTACGTATGCATCCCCTGCCTGGTCCTCCAGCCTTAACGTGGCCCAACGAGAGAGGTTGGAAAGAGTGCAAAGAAGAGCCTTGAAGATGGTGCTTGGCCCCTCTTACAAAGGCTGTGATAATGCCTTGATAACCCTGGGACTCTCTCCCCTCGCTGCAGTTGACCAAAAAGCAATAATCCAATTCGGCAAACAACTGCTCAACAACCCTCGCCACCGTCACCTCCTGCCGCCACTGGCTCCCCCTCCTCGCCACGCCACTCGCTCCCACAACCTCCTCGTCCCCATCAGATCACGCACCAACAGGCACCAGAAAAGCCCAATCGCAACAATTGCGAAATACATAAATGAGGAGAATAAACGTAATTGAATCCATGTATTGAACATAAGCAAACTGTCTGTAAATTATCTGTAAATACTATCATAACGCTCCCCTTGTAAATACTCCCCTCCCATTTGCTGTATAATACCTTTTAAATATTGTATTTTGTCAGTCCAAATGACTGTTTGTATCCTAAATAAACCGTTTTATTATTATTATTATTATTATTATTATTATTATTATTATTATTATTAGATTATAAGGTAGAAAATAAATCACTCGATGAATGAATTTTGTTATTCTCTTGGTTATCGGATTTCTGGTGAATATCAAATATATGCTTTCCCGGAACAACCACTTGAATAATATATATATATATATATATATATATATATATATATATATATATATATATATATATATATATAAAATTTCAGCAAAGATCTGACCACCATTAGAATAGCCAAATTCATTCATCGAATGATTTATTTTCTAGGTTACGAGCTAACACGCTTATCCTCGTGTTAGCTCATAAGGTAGAAAATAAATCAATTGATGAATGAATTTTGTTATTCTCCTGGTTGTCGGATTTCTGCTGAATATCAAATATATGCTTTCCAGGAGCAATCACTTAAATAATAATATATATATATATATATATATATATATATATATATATATATATATATATTATATATATAGTCATGGTCATAAGAAAAATAATAGAACAAAACAAACGTTTCATTTTTTTAGTATGATTGTATTATAATTTTAAAAGTGAAATATGAATAACTTTAGAGCCAAAACCTATTTTAAAAAATAAACTAGCAAAGATACCCGGCGTTGTATGGGCATAAAAAACTATCTTGAACAAATTAAGTTATCTGCTTGAGTTAAATTACGTAATTAAAAGTTGGTAAGTGTAAAATATAATGTTTATTTTTATTTTAACTAATAGAATAGTGTATCATCAAAACTAACAGAGAACGATTTTTCCATTACAGTTGTGCGGAAGGGCGAGCAAGCGGGTGGGCGGGTCCGATGGGTGGGCATGCAAATATCAGTACACGGGTGACAGCCAAAGACTTTAAAGCGCTCCTCAAGCAGATGTGCGCGAGTTTTAACTAAATATCTAAATTATTTACTTGTTGAAATAAAATAAGTCAACACCAATACGGTTTTGCCCACTGCGGTAATTGTTAGTCTCGTGACTCAGTTCCAATTCAGACTTCGCAGGGGCGACATATGCCAGCTAATCTCTTTCGTCATTACTGACTCAGTAATTCAACTAGTGTGTATTTTGCTTGTCTGTGGATAATTGTAACCGTTTTTTTCATGCAGTGTAATAGATAAAAATATAGTGAACAGCTATGGGTAAAGTCAGTGATTTGATTCCTTTGAAGATTGGACAGATCAAAGTTTTATTAAGTGATAGTACACTAAAACAAAAATATATTGCAAAAAAAATGTGACTCTCCTCTCAAACAGTAAGAACTCGGACATGCGGTGGCAAGAGGAAAACGACACCAATAGCAGACAGGAAAATTAAACAAAGGGCTATTAAGGACAAAAGCAAATCTTTTAAGAAGATTGCAAGCGAACTGTTAGCAGATGGCATAAGTCTTTCTCGAATAACAGTAAATAGGACGTTACTAAACAGTGAATTACGAGCCTACCGTCCAAGAAAGACGCCTAGGCTTACCAAAATTATGATACAAGCACGTCAAGTCTGGGCTAATGCTCATGCTGATTGGACTTCTGAGCAATGGGAACAGATAAGAGTGGTACATTTACCAGTTTTTTTCTTTATTAAGCATAAGGGAACATATTGTACCTACCTAGGTACATTCTGATTTACCTTCTAGCTACGCGTTCATTCTGAATTAAATAATTTCAAGTCATAATTTGTTTGATTGTTTAATTGTTGCCACTAGCATCACAGGTCGTTTCAGTACTGCTATAGTGTTTTATATTGATTTAGGTTGTGTTTTCGGACGAGTCAACTATTGGGGTACTTGATGACCGTGTGCAGACAGTAAGTAGGCGGTCAGGTGAGGAGTTTATACCAGTGTCTTAAAGAGACTGTAAAACATTCACAGAAAATCATGGTGTGGGGAGCAATTTCTGTACATGGGACAACTCAGTTGAAGATTGTTGAAGGTATAATGAATCAGTATAAGTATATTGAAGTACTGAAAAACCGTTTGGTACCTCAAATGAGGGAATGGTTCGGTGACAGATCATGTATATTTCAGCAAGAATCTGCTCCTTGTCACACGGCGCGATCAGTGAAGACATGGTAAGCACAAAATGGCATTGAATTGCTATCATGGCCTGGTAATTCCCTAGACATAAACCCTATTAAGAGTTTATGGTATATTTTAAGAAATTAAATACTCGAAGTTCCCATAGCAACCAAAGCACGGCGGAAACGCAAGGGGTAATTAAAATGGGTAGGAGTGCTGTAGTTGCCATTCAAAATAATGTTTCAATACACATTACTAGAGCAGATAAATCTGGTGCAGTTGTTATTATGGATAAATTGTCTTATATTTAAAAAATGAATTTATTACTAAATGACCAATCTACCTATGTTCCCCTAGAAAAAGGCCCTACGATTCAAGTTAATAGCGATTTCCATATGAAAGTTCGTTCCCACCTTAAACATTTTCCCGACTTTATGCAAAGTTTAAACCATACTTATATGGCCTTGTTAAAACTCATAAGCCTAATAATCCCATGCGTCCTATTATTAGTTCTGTAGGCTCAGTTTCATATTCTTTATCTAAATGGATTATTTCATACCTCGCTCCCCTTGTTGGTACTATTTCTCAACCTCATATTAAAAATAGTTACGACCTTATTGATAAACTTAACTCCATCCCTTACTCTAATAATTTCTCTCTTGATAGTTTCGATGTATGTTCTCTTTTTACTAAGGTGCTGGTAAACGATCTTTTCCCTTTCCTTAGTGATAAATTACGTAACGCTGATATTCCTTTGCCTGTTAATAATTTTATTGACCTGATCTCCATGTATACTAAAAATTGTAATTTTTCATTTAATGGCAAATTTTATCTCCTGTCCTCTCAAATTAATATATATGGATTTTTGTGAACTACTTTGCTCCCGATTATTATTGATTTCCCCCTTGTTTGGTTCAGATACATACGCAATATTATTTGTTTGTGGCCTACTTCTAAGGATGTCAATGGTTTTCTCGCTGAACTTAATTCTTTGGTTCCCTCAATTAAATTTACCCTTGAACTTGAACAAAATGGTGTCCTCCCGTTCTTAGATCTACTAATTCAAGGGACTCCATCTGGATTTAAATTTTCCGTCTATCGGAAGCTTACCAACGCTGGTTTCGACATTCATTTTTATTCGGGTCATAGTGATAAAGGCAAACGTTCTGTATTTACTTCAATGTTTCTCCGAGGGTTGCGGGTCACCAGCCCGGAATTCTTGGATCTTGAAATTTCAAAGTTCTTTGAAATAGGTAGCAACCTCTGCTACCCTCACACCTTTCTTGCCAAGTGCTTAGATTCGGCAAAAAATACGTTTTTCAGAATTGAAATCCCTCCCACATTCAATTTTAAGAAGAGCTTCCTTGTTTTACCGTTTTCTGGGGCCTTTTCCTTTCTTCTCCTCTCCTGAAATGTTCAAACATTTTGTTGAAGAGATCTTATCTATATGTCTTTACCCTTCGGTACCTGTATTTAATCCCACTTCTCCGATTTTTCACGCATCCTCTGCTTTGTGTCCTTTCGTTGTATGTGGGCTCAGCGTTGCTTAGTTTTTCCTAAATATACCATTCTTGTAAAGTAATTCTTTATGTATTCCTTGTTCGAAAGTATATATATATATATATATATATATATATATATATATATATATATATATATATATATATATATATATATATATATATATATATATAATGAAGGATATCACACTGATGTGATGTATTTCAGTGGGAGATAATGGCAAATCGCAATATTTGAATCAAGATTTTATTTATAACTATCGGACTAGTTTCGGCAACATGCCATTTTCAACTAATAATGAAGACGCTAGACAAGGAGCACAGATATATATATATATATATATATATATATATATATATATATATATATATATATATATATATATAAGGTAAGACACATCCTAAACAAAATGAAACAGCAGGAAACAATCTAGAAAAAATATATACTCGAGTAAATCCGGCGTGAATGACAAGCTAAACAAAATGAAATGGAACCGGAAATAAACTGGAGAGTTGCTAATCCCAAAACGCATTGCTTCCGGAGGCTTATAGATACGATTGGCGCCTCTATTCATTGTATCTTTGTTAAATTTGTATTGCCCTTCAGATAAATTGAAATTATCAACTTTGTTAATGATGATGGATTCCAGCCTTGGCTCCTCTAAAAACATATGCGAACGGAAATAACATAAATATTACATTTAAATATTCCAATACAATTCGAAAATTCCTGACTAGACTGCGCCCAATCAACCTCGATGCTGGAGTATACAGCATGCCATGCTATAATTGCAAATTAACATACATCAGAGAGTCAGGGCCACTTTAATAAAAGGATGAAAGAACATTTAGCTGATATCAGAAGTTGTAGGATTCGTTAAGTCTCTCTACTCACATGCAAACACCACCATAGAATTGATTTTAATCATGCAAAAATCATTTATAAATCAAATAATTATATTGAAAGGAGAATTGTATCTAAAAGCCCCCGGATGCAATGAGTCTTGGGGATTAGCAACTCTCCTCTCCAGATTACTTCCGGCCCCGTTTCATTTTGTTTAGCTTGTCATTCATGCCAGATTTACTCCAGTATATTTTTTTCCAGATTGTTTTCTGCTGTTTCATTTTGTTTCCTTGTCTAGCATTTTCATTACTAGTTGAAAATGGAATGTTGCCGAAACTAGTCCGATAGTTATAAATAAAATCTTGATTCAAATATTGTAGTTTGCCATTATCTGCGATATATATATATATGTATATATATATATATATATATATATATATATATATATATATATATATATATATATATATATATACATACATATATATATATATATATATATATATATATTAGTGTAGTTGGGTAGCAGTCTTTTTTTAATGCAAATTTTGTTGAAGACCATTGTGTATTTTGCCTTAATTAATTTCCTTTGGAAACTTTCTCTTCTTCTAACTATCTTTTTTATTCCATCTTGTAGATGGTGGATTACTTGTCCAGTATTCATCTCTTTTTTAAATGAATGTGTTGGGTAAAAAACAAAAAAAATTGCTAAGCTTTCGATCATCTTCGGAGTGTTTTGAAATGTTCTTGACTCCTTTACCGATGTAATGAGTGGAGTGAGGATCTGGAAGAAATTGAAAGAAAACGATTTTTAAGGGGTATTTTTTTTCGCCTTGGTTATACGTAACGTTAGAGGAAATGAGCCACTCACTGTGAGTGTAATTATAAAAATAGTTTTAATGTGCGAATCCAGCTTGTCGCTTGACTGTTGATGGCCGGCTTATCTTCATTTATTGATATGTCTTCTAAGATGTTAAGCCTCGCTTTATTAACCTCTTTTCTTTTAATAATGGTGTTATCAACGAGCATATCTTTCGTTAGGTTAATATTATGTACACTCTCCATATGGTTCTTAGGGCCTCCGGTTTGTAGATGCATAGTTAACCGCCTCGAAAGTGTGGTAGTTGCCATGCCAATATATTTAGAGTTTTTATAAAGCTTACAGTCTCTATCGGGGCAGGTGAACTCACAAACTATGTTGGTTGACTTGAGATTCTAGGAGTTTGGGCAGATGTTATTTTTCATCAGAAGATTGCTGGCTTTTGTTGTTTTATAATAGATGATGAGTTGGATTTTATCCGTTTGAATTTTAACCTTGATGTTACGGTTAATAATCTCCTTGATGTATTTTTCATCTATTTTATAGACCGTGGACATCTGATTTCTGTAATACACTTTGATGTTGTTGACTTCTTCATGATTACTTTCAGTTTTATCCGCATGTTTGTAATGGTTATTTAAAAATGATTGGAGCTGTTTGTCAGTCATGCTGTTTGAGAAACCATTATTCACGAGTATTTGTTTTACTCGTGCAATCTCTTGGTGGAAAAGTTGCCACGTAGAGCAGCATTTATAAGCTCGGCGGATGTATGAGCCAATTACTCTTATTATGTACTTTTCAGGGCATTCACTCTCTGCATTGAGTCATCTTCCCATTTCCGTACTTTTCCTATGTACTTTAGTGATGTAGTTGCCATTGATGATATGAACCTCAACGTACAAGAAAGGGAGTTTATTGCCAGTGCTCAAATCATAAGTGAATTTTAGCACGGAGTTCTCAAAATGCTGCTTGATGTTAACCAGATGTTCTTCGTTTTGGACGTTGATGCAGATGTCATCTACGTATCGAAAATATGTGTGTGACTTATTTTCCAAGAGGTCCAATAATCTCTCCTCGAGTTGAAGCATGTAATTGTTGGCGAAGGTCGGCCCTAAGGGAGACCCCATAGCCACTCCATCCACTTGCGTGTATAGATTACCGTCCGGTGTCCTGAACGGTGCCTCTGATGTGCATGAACGTAACATGCTTCTTAAGATGTTTTGGTCAAGATTTGGAGGAGACATTGTAGGATGGTGGTACACGTTTTGTATAATGATGTCGATGGTCTGAGCGATAGGCACGTTCGTGAAAAGGCTTTCTACGTCAAGGGATGATATTAGTCCTGACGGTCTTGTAGTGTGGAGTATGTCGCTGAATTCCTCCGTGGATTTTATGCTATATTTCGAATGGATGTAAGGTTTTATTACTGCATTTAGGGTTTTGGCTAAACAGTACGTAGGAGTCGTGACTTGAGAGATGATGGGCCTCAATGGGTTGTGTGCCTTATGAAGTTTTACATTGCCATACAGATAACCTGGTGTGTAATCACCGATGATCTTTTGGAAGTGAAGTTCCCCGATGAGTATATTAGCTTTAGTTATTTGTCCGTTTATTTTCTTTTTTAAGTCTTCTGTTGGATCTTTTTTCAAGCGTTTAAATTTAGTGGTGTCACTTAAGATGGTATTCAATTTGTTGTTATATTCTTCTTAGTTTAGAATGAAGTATATGTTGGATTTGTCAGCTTTTCTTAAGACTATTTCTTTGTTTTTTGGTCGAACTAGAATCCCTCTTCCAATTGATGTTGAAGCTACAAAATCAAGCCATCATTGAAATTAACTCCAACCTAAAAGACCAACTACGCGCAGAAGCCACTAAGCGAAGATGATTTACGGGCAGCAAACTTATAACACCAGAAATACGTAAGGCCATCAGCTTTTATGGTTCCAGCCGCTGGTCGTCCGTCTGGCCCGCTGATCCCTGCCGTTAACACTTCCCCATAAGGAGACGCTCGGTTTGTCACGCCCGATAACGAGGGTTTGAGAAGGCCTCTCTCTCTCTTCCTGTTTTGGAGAACTCCGGGTATATATGCACCCTTTCCAGGATTACAGACATATATTGTTAGACGACACTTACCCAAAAGGAGTTAGATTCACGGAAGCTCTCTCCAGAGAAGTGTGAGTGAAGGTCGCAAGCCACGGAAGAGCTGCACATCACACCCGTATCTTCGGGTCAGGGAGAAGAGTATCGTGAGGCAACGTCAGCCTTTCTAAACCGTCTTCGGATCAAGGATTGGAGAATCTGTCCTCCGAAGTTCTTCTGGTGACCTTTTGAGGGCAAGACGCTCGTTAGCTCGCCCAAGCCGAGTGTGGAGAAGTCATCCCCCCCCCCTTCATTTCGAAGTTAGACCGGTGACCTCTTGAAGACAAGAGGCCCAATAGCTCGCTCGACCCGAGTTATGAGAAGTCATCCCCCCCCCCCCCTTCGAAGTTCGTCCGGTGACCTCGTGAGGACACGAGGCCCGCATGTCGCAAAACATAAGTTCGAGAAAGTAGCCCCACCCGCTACAGGTTTGTGGCTACCATCCGTCAGTAATCAAGGTCACCAAGACCTCCCTCAAGTTTGCCCCACCTTACCCTCGAGAGTCAAAGGAACTAAATCACTCACTACCCTAAATCTCCTATTATAACCATCCAATTACCCAGGTTATCTAATTAGTATTCGGAACCTAATTCCGTCTTATTCCTGTACCCATATATAGTCATATAAATTGTTGTGCATTTTATTTAGTGTGTATTAAAATCTATTTTTTTAGTTGTGTTTGGAATATTCCTTGGTCACGCAGCTGCAGCTATTTATTCAAATCGCAGTCTTAGAACAATAACAGTTGTCGCCTTGCTTAGCCTACCTTAGAGCTTGTGTGCGCATATTCTTGTACACTTGGCCATACTTCGACATATATATATATATATATATATATATATATATATATATATATATATATATATATATATATATATATATATCCAGCAAACCGCAAGAAAGAGAAAAAAACAGGATAAGTTTTCTTCAGAAATGTTATTTCTTAATTCGCAAAAATTCCGTAAAGGGGTGGGATTCGAACCGAGCACACTGAGGCCGCGAGCAACCGCTTTGATCTGAATTAAACCGTTACTCGCTGCCTCAGTGTGCCCGGTTCAAATCCCACCCCTGAATGGAATTTTTGCGAATTAGGAAATAACATTTCCGAAGAAGTTTATCTGTTTCTTGCGGTTTGCTGATTCATTTCATCATTCTTTCGCGTTCCTGAAAGATATATATATATATATATATATATATATATATATATATATATATATATATATATATATATATATATATATATATATATATATATATATATATTCGAGGAATCTCCTAAAAGTCTTGGTTCATAATAAAAGAAATATTTATTAATAATTTAAATAACACAAATGTCATTAAAATTCCTCAACATAGTTTCCATTTAGGTTAATGTACTTTTGAAGGCGATGTTTCCATCTGACAAGTCTCTATCTGAAGAACTCCTGGCTTTTCGAATTGTACCATGTCTTTGACTTCACGTTTCGTCTCTTCGATCGATTGATATGTTGTTTCTTAAGCTTACGAAACCAAAAATAGGATTTGCCATCGAAATTCCCTCAAAGTTTCTCTTGTTTGCCGTGAAGAATGGGCTGGAGCATTGTCATATTGGAACATGACTCCTTTTGCAAACTGATTATCGCGTAACGCTTTCGGCACCCAACGGGCAGAAAGCTTTGCTGAGACCAATATGTTCTGTTAAAATTGCTTTGGCTGATCCCTACGAAATATTGACTCCGTATCCAGCAGTTTTTGAACGGCGGCCACCTTCTCTGCATTGGTTGATTTGGATGGTCTCCCTTTTGTCTCATCGTCATTAAGATCTTCTCTTCCTTCCTTGAAAAGTTTCATCCACCTCAAAACAGTGTTTTTTATGTGGTGTAGTCACCATAAACATGCAAAGAATCGACAATAGAAGGGGATCAAATTTTGTTCAAAATTTGATAACAGCTCTGATCTCAAAACTTTGCTTTTCCATGCATAAAAAAGCCCATTTCTTGCAAACAGTCAGTCACTTGCTACCTAAAATGCGTCAGAAGAAATAACGACGGTTTTCAGGTATCAGCACAAACCAAAGATATGATCAAACGTGTTTTGACTTGAAAATTTTCAATAATCTTTTAAATTAAAGGCTTGCACCAAAACTTTTTAAAGATCCCTCGTGTATATATATATATATATATATATATATATATATATATATATATATATATATATATATATGACAAAGGCATTAAAGAAAACAGATTTCGAGCGCTTTCGTCATTATGTACAGACTTCATTTAATAATAGACAAAGGAAAAAATACAGCCACTTAATTATAAAGGAAGGGGGAGGATTCTTTCTTCAAACCACCAGTCGGAGGGTAAAAATGTAATAATTGGAGATTTTAAAGATAATCCTGGATTCATGTTGAAATTAAGAAAGTTTCAATAAATATACATTTTCAAATGTTTCTGGAAATGTAATTGTTGCATTTCATGATGGCTTTGGCACTACTCCAATTGATTGCGTGATTATAGTTAAAAATGTATATAAAAATCCACGTGGTTCACTATAGTTTAATGAATTTGCTTAGTGCTGTTTTAACCGCACTTGGGGCAGGTATTTTTTGGTTAATCTATAGTAATATTTTGTACAAATATTTCATTATGTAGATTAACAATTCTGGGCTGGTGTGATGTCTTTTGACAAGAATTCGGTGACCTGATGACTCGTATTTTAAGATTACTTTTAATGGTCGGAGGAGACGTGGAATTCTAATGAAAACTTTGTTATAATATAACGTCAACATTCTTTGGCTTCAATCTTTTTAATAATATAGTTGAAAAGTAAAATTATTTTTAATTGTAGGTTACAATTACCTAAGAAATATAACGTATAACACAATTTGTAACCTATCTTATAAATTTTATCTATTTCTTTATCTAAGTATGTTGGTAAGATTATCTTGAGAGCAATGAAACAAGGATGTAAATCACTGCGCTTTACACTGTTGTAGTAATTGGAATAATAATGTATGATTTGTACAGGAGATCTTTCGGTATACTTAGTATTTTAAACCTCAATGCGTCCTATAGATTAAGAGAGGGAGGGGGCAGTCTTTAACATCTCAATTATCAGGCTAAGAACACAAAATATCATCAACGTATCGCAATCAAATTAGATGGGTATCTTTAAATTTGGGCTGATACTTCGGTCTCAAAGAACCACTTATATAAATTGGCGACAACGAAGGACCATTCATTACTAATATGCCATTCCGAATTATTGTCGGAAGAATTTTCCACTGAGCGTGAATTTACTATTATTAATGAGTTTAATAAAAACACTATAAGGTTGAGAAAATGTGGTAAAATGTTCTACGAGAAAATTGTGTAAATTATTGACCAGAAATTATGTGAAAAGTGGCACATGGCAAATCTAACCAAAGTTAATCAATTATCAGAATAAGGAAAGTAATCGAGTTTGCTAATGGGGTGTGTATTGTTAATGAGGCCTTAGAAGGAGAGCGAGTTATTTGATAAATTGTAGATATATGCATTCAACCCAGCTTATCATAGGGCGCATCGATTATTGGCTCTGTGGGCTTCAACAACACCATAAAGGAAAGCGTTCGAAGATTTGAACCTATTTATCAGGTCTGGAAGGCCCTTAAGCCGATTGCGGACGTTTGAACTACATTTTCTGTATAGCAGTGTGTTAGGATTCTTACTCAAACTTTCATATGTGAAGGTATCTGATATTAAATTATTAACTTTATATAGATAGTGATATTTATCCATCACTACCTCAGCACCAGACTTATCCTTTATTGAGACTTGGATTTAAATATTATTTTTTTTAGTGAGAGAATGCCATGGTCGAAATCTGCCAGGATAATTAATTAATTTTGAATCGATTCGTCTAAGCAACTATACACACAGCCTGTGTAGATAAGTCAGCAACCAGATTATGGAAAGAAATCCAGGCACGATTCAAAGAAGAATAGGCAAATGTAGGCAGCCGAGGTGAACAATCTGTCTTATTTATTCACAATAATAATTTTAATCAAACTGGCACTTGGAATTGCCCCAAATAGATCATGAAATGTAATCAGATGAAACTCGAGTTGTTTACATTGAATCTGATTATTACTTTCTATAGGGTGGTCCGAAGGTCTTGTCACACCTACCGAAAAATAATAAGAATAATAGAGGAACAATAGAATAATATCAAACACGTGTACTGGCCTTAGTATATTCACTTTCATTGATACTGCCATACATCGACAAGGTATGAACACCATCATTTTCGTGGCACAAAATTAAGCTGTATGTTAATAAATCACAAAATTCAATTGAGATTTTCCTGGATTTGTTGTGTTTTTAAAAATCGTGATTCGCGTGATTCTGCGAGACCGACTTCTTATAATCCTGTTATCAATAACTATAATATTTCCTGATTCGAGGAAAATGATACGATATCATTCGTAAAACGAAGATAACTTAAATATTCCCCAATAACTCTGATTCTTTCTTTTTTTGGCACTAAGAATTAATGATAACCCTAAGTAAGGTATTTTTTTCTTATTTTTTGTTGCGGGAGATTTTTCATATGGTTTGAATTAGTTTTTCAACGCTGGTTTCAAATCTAAAATTGATTTTGATTACTTTAATTTTCAGGCTATTTGAAATTTAGGATTTTTCTGAAATTAACCCTATTCATCTATTGTGTTAGATATAATGATGGCTTCTTAAAGTAAACATAAATAGGCCTATAAGGCCTATTTTGACGTTCTTTTCGTGACTCCGACAAAAAGTGGGGTCAACAGACTGGGAGTCATAATTGCGAGGAAAGTCATCGTGACTGGACAAAAGGAAAACGAAAAGGTCTAACATTTGGAGTTCTCATGGTTTGGCGAGAGCTAAAGGACTACATAACTGACTGCTATTTTTGACGGATCATTACTAAAGATGTCGGCAAGAAAAACTGACATAATATCTCCTATCCCAGTATTACCTCTAAAATTCGACCTACTCCACGTTCACGGGAATTTCCTGTTCCAGTTTTTAATAGCTATGCATCCTCTTAAGATGGAAGCAGTAAATCTGATGAAGAATTTCAAGACATGGTCTCAGAGTTCGAAGAATGCTCATCCAATGCGAAACCGTCATCAGCCCATCAGGGTTTTACTCAAACGGAATTGAAAGACTTAGCAACTTGCGCGTGATTTGACAGTCTCCAAGAAAGCAGCGGAGGTATTAATCTCCAGGATAAATAAAAAAAAAACCCCTCTTCTTGATAGCTCTGCAAAAGTCTCATATTTACGAAAAAGGGCTAGATTTTTGTGAACCATTTTTTAGAAGACAAGTAATTTGTTTACTACCACGATATCCCAGGCCTTCTATCACGGTTAGGTGTTGTATCGTCTACCTCTACAGAATGGAAATTGCTTTTGGATTGTTTTAAGCACAGTTTCAAGTGTGTTCTTTTGCATAATTCCAGTTTTTGGTGCAGTTTAAGTTGGTCATTCGGTGCATTTTCGAAAAACCCATTAGCATCAAATTATCATTAACTTACACAAATATCAAGAGCAAAACTTGATCATCTGTGTAGACCTAAAAATGGTAAACTTCATCCTTGGCCCACAGAAAAGTTTCACTAAGTTCCCATGGTATTTCTGCGTGTGGGACAGTCGAAGTCGAGACAATCACTGGACTCAGAAGGAATGACCCATCCGTAAAATTCTGGAAGCAGGCATACCCAAACATTATAAATGACCCGATCATCAGTCTAGAGAAAACCATGACCCCCAACTTCATCTCAAGTTTAGCTTAATGGAGTAGTTAGTGAAGGCATTGAGTACTAATAGGAAATGTTTTCAGCACATAATCTCTGCCTTCCCTGCTTTGTCTTTTGAGAAAATCAAAGCAAGCTTCTTTGAAGGACCTCCCATTCGTGCCTTTGTACATGCTGCAGAATTTGTAGGAAAGATAAATGAAAAAAAGAGAAGACAGCGTGGCAGGTATATAAATCTTTCTTAGTAACAAAAAGGCCGATAAGAATAAGGCTTTGGTTACTAGAATGCTGTTGGCTTTTCGTGATCTTGGATGCAACATGAGTGTGAAGCTACATTCCCTGAATACTCACCTTCACTATTTCGTCGAAAACCTCGGAGCTGAGGGGATGAACAGAGAGAGCGCTTGCACAAAGACATCGTGATGATGGAATAGCTCTATTAAGGTCGGTAGGACTGATAGATAATGGCGGAATACTGCTATAGTATCAAATGAGATGATTCTAACAAACTCTTCAAACGCAAGAGCTACAAGTACAAATTCATGTCATAATAGGAACAATTTAACATTTTTTTTTTATTTCATCGATCTTTCTAAATCGCATTCCTGCACACTGGTATGGGAATGTAATTGATACAATCTTTAGATTCTACTAGTAGTAATGGATAATTTTATTTGCATATTTGATATCCTTTGCTTTTATTTCACAGATTATTTACCTAAATGGTTGTTTCAAGCCTAATTTTGACATAGTATGACAATAAAGTGCTTAGATAGAACATGAAATTATGTGAAAGGTGTAAAGATTTCTAAAAAAAAGAAAAGGTTGAATTACAAAAATCTGTAACTTAGAGGAAATCTGACTTCAAATTTGAATTCATCACACACAAATTAGGTAAGAGCAAGTGCTAGTATAAATGCACCAAAATCTTTGGCTCCCAATTCTCCAAGCACAGTTATAAACATTTTACGGAAGATGGATCCAAGTCTCTCATTTTATATCAGTAGTTTATTTACTGCATCAGCACAGCCTTAATGTTGACGTTGGATGACTATATATGTCATTTTAAATATTTAAATTCCTTGAACAGACATATAGAGAGATATTTCGTATTCATTTATTCCCTGCAATAATTAATGAACAGTCTGCATATGAAAATACGTACTAGAGTTACTACTGAAACCTGCCTGTTCTGGAGGCTGGTTGTATTCCAATATTTGTGTTAGTATCTTGGTTAAAACTTTTGCAAACAATTTACATATTGCTGATAGCAGCATGTAAATTTTGTTGGCCTGTTGTTCGCCTTTAAAATAAGGTCTACTGAACAAAATATCGCGTGCTCTCACTTATTCTGATTTAAGACCTTACGACCTTCAAAATTTTCAATAATTCCCGGAATAACCTCGGGAGGACATTGTTAATTATAGGATTCGAAAGAGAATGTAAAACAATATAAGGGTTTCAAATGTCATTAAAATCGCCCGAATAGTTAGGATTATTGGTAAACCAAAATAGTTCCAGGGTTAATCTTGGGAGGACTTTGGCAGTTATATCGTTTGAAAGAGAATGTAAAACAACATAAGGTTTCAAATTTCGTTAGAATCGGCCGAATAGTTATGATATTATTGCCAAAACAAAATAATTCTTGGGCTAACCTTGGGAGGACTTTGACAATTATATCAATTGAAATAGAATCTCAAAAAATATAAAGGTTTCAAATTTCGTTAGAATCGGCCAAATAGTTACTACCAAAACAAAAAAAAAAGCAAAACGGGGATCTACAGACATAGTGACTAAAAATGTACAACCGACACGTTGGGCCACACTATTAGAATCATGCTTTACCTTACTTTACCTTAAATATTTTCTAAACAGACTACCCAGTAGGTAAGTAACATCCTCATTCACAGGCTTTAATTGTGGCGGAAGCCGGTCCCGGCTTTCCCAACACGCATACCACACGATATGCTCGTGCGATCAGGCAGACTTTCAGTCCATTTCCGACTGTCTCTTGGAACGAAAGAGAGGAAAGCAAAGCTCCTCGGTGGGTTCTCATATATAATTTTTCCTATCTCTCTTCTGGTTTCGGCGGAAGCAACTTGCCCTGAGAACGCAATTTTCCTCCAAACAGGGGACACGCAAGACTCCCTCAAATTTGTGGAGAATAAAATCAACTTGTCAAGTTGCACAGGAGTTCAGTCAATACAGAATCAACCACTTTCTACACACAATGCAAAGGCCATTAAGGCTTGTTTCAAGAGATGTCTCTATTTCTTCCTTGAATTCAAGGCGTAGGTAGCCGCTAACCGCTCATCTCTACTTCCATCGACTAGCCTATTTCTCTAATTACAGCCTACTTCTCCATTGCTTGGCAAGTTCCACGCGCGTACTTCTTATAACTTTACTGAAATCAAAGAACATTTAATTAACTATGCTCGTCATCCCTAACTTTACTATACGGTGAAGATCATAGAACCCAATTCCTCCAATTAAACTTTTCACAGTCCTAAAGTGAAGCGATATATTCAGTGCAATAATATTATTTTAATTCCCATTAATACCTTTTGATGAAGTTAATAATTCTATTTTTAATTTTATCGTTATTAAATTATTTAAACTGTATGTTAATAAATCACAAAATTCAATCTCTATTCTTGCAATCCTCCAAAGTAATGAGTATACATTCAACGTCCTCCAAATTTTCTGTAAGTAGTCAATGTTCTCTTTGCTTTTGGGAGTAAATCGAAGCAAAAGCAAATAGCAAAGTTAGAATAAAATATAAAGCCGATTATAACTACATACTTCCCAGTGTTTACCTGTTTTCATCTGTGAATTGATTTGTTATTTTCAATAGTTTTTTCACTAGATTTGTGTTATATATGCAATCTTCTACTCAGTTTGTTTAACTAGATTTGTGTTATATGTTATATCTTCTACTGAATGTTGTTTTTCATAAGCTTGTTGAGTACCGTTTATTCTATCTTTTTTTTATTGTCCCATGCCGTCTCCTTTCGCCTTTTCTCCGAAAGGTTTTTTGTAGACTAACTTGCATGTTAATTTAATTTGGAAGGTATTAATTTTACTTTGGTTTGTTCTATCTTTTATGAGTTTAACGCTCATTTATTTTAGATCTATTTTGACCTAGCTCCTGAATAATCTACGTTTACTACTAGTGTTGAAGGAGCTAATAACCGATATGTCCTTAATAAGGTTATTGAAATGAGGTTAAGAATTATTTTAATAGCTAGACTTGAATTTGTGATGGAATTAATTTAATTTAGCCCGGTGTAAAATAGAAGTCAATCATGTTTAGACAGCGTTATAGGCAGTGAAAGAAGTATCGTTTGGTATGTAATGTTTGAAAAATGTATGTTTGTTGTTAATGCAGAAAGGTACGTTTTGGGGTAATCAAAGGACGAAAATTATATGAAATAGGGAGAGGCTTGGAGCGAACAGGGTAGTTACCGTGCATTGTATATATTATAGAAAGTATTAGAAAACGATTCTGCCGCTGTATTTAATTCATTGCATTGATCTGGGGAGTAAGAATAGTAGAAAGTAGAGAGGGCCAAGGGGTAGTTTATAGAGGTCTGCCTTACTGTGGTCACGAAATAATTTATTGAAGTGCTTGAAGTTGGTTTGTGGAAGGAAGATTGTGAAAGTGGATGGCCGCATGAAGGAGCTGAGGAGTGTGTACCCGTTTGAAGAGGAATTCGATACAGATTTTCTTTCGCTCTATGGTGATTTTAGGTTTTCGCCTCCTGATTTTGATCATCTTTTTCTCTCGTGAATAATTATAGGTATTGCTTGTTTGAGTTGGTCTGCAAACTGGTTTCTTGGTCCTGGAGGATTGGAGAACGTTTTTTGGTATGATAGAGGAACTCAAAGAATCGGAACTGTTGGTAGATGCTTTTGAGCTTGATGTTTTAGTGAGGAGCGCCGAAGATTTGTAATTATGATTGCTTGTTGAGAAGAGAGGGGAGGGGTATTATTTATATTGTTTTGAGGTAAACCATTAAACATGTCATTAGAATTGGTGAGAAAGATCAAGATTATTCATTTTTTTCATAGAAGCAATAAGGAGACACGATTGATTTGGTCATGTTGGCAGGAAGATTGGTTACAGTCAGTAAAACCACACTTGCTTTAGTTTGATTTGTAGGCGTGGTAAGTTTTTACGTCTGTCTGTTTTCAATTTCCGACGAATCGGATAATCTGATAGTAGGGATCCGCAAGGACCATTACAACTAACACACTTTCTAGTTGGGTTTCTGCATTCACGATATCTATGGTAGGCATCGGTACAGTAAGAAGGTATGACATATATACCATTTTGATGGAAATGAAAAAGAAAAACCAGCTATCAAGTACACTGTTTGCCATCACTTGTAAGCGAAAGGAGTTCATTTAAAAGATTTTGTTGAGTAATACACAGAAACCTCGTCAATAATGGTATTGGGATTTTAATTTTTGATCTCCTTAATAATATTGGTGACACTAATATTATTAATGAATCACAACTGTAAATTAAGACCGAACGATTTGATTTAATAAGTTGATCTACAGACATAGTGAGATGTAGAGTTGCCTGCAACTAACCTCGCACGCGACTAAAAATGTACAACCGACACGTTGGGCCACACTATTAGAATCATGCTTTACCTTACTTTACCTTAAATATTTTCTAAACAGACTACCCAGTAGGTAAGTAACATCCTCATTCACAGGCTTTAATTGTGGCGGAAGCCGGTCCCGGCTTTCCCAACACGCATACCACACGATATGCTCGTGCGATCAGGCAGACTTTCAGTCCATTTCCGACTGTCTCTTGGAACGAAAGAGAGGAAAGCAAAGCTCCTCGGTGGGTTCTCATATATAATTTTTCCTATCTCTCTTCTGGTTTCGGCGGAAGCAACTTGCCCTGAGAACGCAATTTTCCTCCAAACAGGGGACACGCAAGACTCCCTCAAATTTGTGGAGAATAAAATCAACTTGTCAAGTTGCACAGGAGTTCAGTCAATACAGAATCAACCACTTTCTACACACAATGCAAAGGCCATTAAGGCTTGTTTCAAGAGATGTCTCTATTTCTTCCTTGAATTCAAGGCGTAGGTAGCCGCTAACCGCTCATCTCTACTTCCATCGACTAGCCTATTTCTCTAATTACAGCCTACTTCTCCATTGCTTGGCAAGTTCCACGCGCGTACTTCTTATAACTTTACTGAAATCAAAGAACATTTAATTAACTATGCTCGTCATCCCTAACTTTACTATACGGTGAAGATCATAGAACCCAATTCCTCCAATTAAACTTTTCACAGTCCTAAAGTGAAGCGATATATTCAGTGCAATAATATTATTTTAATTCCCATTAATACCTTTTGATGAAGTTAATAATTCTATTTTTAATTTTATCGTTATTAAATTATTTAAACTGTATGTTAATAAATCACAAAATTCAATCTCTATTCTTGCAATCCTCCAAAGTAATGAGTATACATTCAACGTCCTCCAAATTTTCTGTAAGTAGTCAATGTTCTCTTTGCTTTTGGGAGTAAATCGAAGCAAAAGCAAATAGCAAAGTTAGAATAAAATATAAAGCCGATTATAACTACATACTTCCCAGTGTTTACCTGTTTTCATCTGTGAATTGATTTGTTATTTTCAATAGTTTTTTCACTAGATTTGTGTTATATATGCAATCTTCTACTCAGTTTGTTTAACTAGATTTGTGTTATATGTTATATCTTCTACTGAATGTTGTTTTTCATAAGCTTGTTGAGTACCGTTTATTCTATCTTTTTTTTATTGTCCCATGCCGTCTCCTTTCGCCTTTTCTCCGAAAGGTTTTTTGTAGACTAATTTGCATGTTAATTTAATTTGGAAGGTATTAATTTTACTTTGGTTTGTTCTATCTTTTATGAGTTTAACGCTCATTTATTTTAGATCTATTTTGACCTAGCTCCTGAATAATCTACGTTTACTACTAGTGTTGAAGGAGCTAATAACCGATATGTCCTTAATAAGGTTATTGAAATGAGGTTAAGAATTATTTTAATAGCTAGACTTGAATTTGTGATGGAATTAATTTAATTTAGCCCGGTGTAAAATAGAAGTCAATCATGTTTAGACAGCGTTATAGGCAGTGAAAGAAGTATCGTCCGGTATGTAATGTTTGAAAAATGTATGTTTGTTGTTAATGCAGAAAGGTACGTTTTGGGGTAATCAAAGGACGAAAATTATATGAAATAGGGAGAGGCTTGGAGCGAACAGGGTAGTTACCGTGCATTGTATATATTATAGAAAGTATTAGAAAACGATTCTGCCGCTGTATTTAATTCATTGCATTGATCTGGGGAGTAAGAATAGTAGAAAGTAGAGAGGGCCAAGGGGTAGTTTATAGAGGTCTGCCTTACTGTGGTCACGAAATAATTTATTGAAGTGCTTGAAGTTGGTTTGTGGAAGGAAGATTGTGAAAGTGGATGGCCGCATGAAGGAGCTGAGGAGTGTGTACCCGTTTGAAGAGGAATTCGATACAGATTTTCTTTCGCTCTATGGTGATTTTAGGTTTTCGCCTCCTGATTTTGATCATCTTTTTCTCTCGTGAATAATTATAGGTATTGCTTGTTTGAGTTGGTCTGCAAACTGGTTTCTTGGTCCTGGAGGATTGGAGAACGTTTTTTGGTATGATAGAGGAACTCAAAGAATCGGAACTGTTGGTAGATGCTTTTGAGCTTGATGTTTTAGTGAGGAGCGCCGAAGATTTGTAATTATGATTGCTTGTTGAGAAGAGAGGGGAGGGGTATTATTTATATTGTTTTGAGGTAAACCATTAAACATGTCATTAGAATTGGTGAGAAAGATCAAGATTATTCATTTTTTTCATAGAAGCAATAAGGAGACACGATTGATTTGGTCATGTTGGCAGGAAGATTGGTTACAGTCAGTAAAACCACACTTGCTTTAGTTTGATTTGTAGGCGTGGTAAGTTTTTACGTCTGTCTGTTTTCAATTTCCGACGAATCGGATAATCTGATAGTAGGGATCCGCAAGGACCATTACAACTAACACACTTTCTAGTTGGGTTTCTGCATTCACGATATCTATGGTAGGCATCGGTACAGTAAGAAGGTATGACATATATACCATTTTGATGGAAATGAAAAAGAAAAACCAGCTATCATGGGAGGTTATATATATATATATATATATATATATATATATATATATATATATATATATATATATATATGTTTTAGTTTAGAATCCCTCTAGAAAGAGAGTAGATGAGCGATAAAAAAACATCCCGGGGTATAGAGTCTCCCGGGAGAACACAACATTCGGGAGTGATCCCGGAGAGACAGACAGCGCCAACAAGCGCAGCAGCAGCACCCCACGCACGCGATGTTGATCAGCAGTTGGGCGTCGCTCTGGAACGAATACGACCGCTCGATATGAAATCGATCTCATTTTTTTCCCTATTTGGACCCATACATATATATCCGTCTTGTCGTGTTTTGTTTCATTTGATCCCATAAATGTGGGAAGGAGCTCATAATGCAAACGTTTCCTCCTTCTGAAAATTCTACTGATCTTTCCACATTCATTTCCATCGCCGATTATGAATTTTCGTGTCGATCAAATGCCTTCTGTCTGTTCTCCATCATTTACATTAAAATCTTCCATAATTAGTTTGAACTCGTGGTTTCTTTGCGTATCTGCATTAATTAACGATTGCTGAATAAAAGATATCAACCTCTTCCTCTGAGTTAGATCTTGTAGTTGCCTATATTTTTATTACTTGTAGGGAATACGAATTTGATATTTTAATTGCCTGTTAGATTAATCTCTCGGTATTCTTATTATTTCTGTTACGAATGGTGCTATGTTTCGGTTTATTAAGAATTCCAGGCCGTAAGATGAACGTCGTTTCTACCTTTATAAGAGCGTATGTTACCATTTTTTAGTATATAGGTGTTCTTTCTGCTTTTCTTCTTAGTTCGCTGAAACCAATGATGGTCCAATGAGTTGTTTAAGTTCTTTTTCTAGTGCGTGTTCAGTGACATTTCTGAGGGCCCGAATATTGTACACAGTCAGTCTTCAACCGATCGATCATAAATATATGTTCTATTGTATGGCGTAGTAAAGGGTTTCAGATGGTACTTTATCTGGTGACGGGGAATCATCATATTGCTCTCGAATCCATTTTTAAAATATTTTTCGTGTGAAATAGAGTATGATATAGAGCGCTGTTTTGTCGCAAATGAAGTGAGCAGAAAACAATTTGAGATCAAAATGTTAGGTCGAGAAACACAATAAAACAATGAAAAGGATAAAACGGATGGAATAATAATTAAGTATGGTAAGAATATATCGAGCAAATAAGTTTGCTGCCACAAAATTATAAAATTGATAGTCAAGACAATATAATTGAACACCAAATCGTATTCTAGTTCTCAGACGGCAAAACCTGTTGACTTTGAGCCATCTGATCTAAAGGTTATCAATCCTAAAGTAGACGAAGTCAGGTCATGGACAATTCCACCCAGAGTGGAACACTAAAGATGTAAGAAGACATACCTAGTTCACAAAGATACTCATACATTAAATTAAGACGTATATTAAAAGGAAGACTTTAACATCAACCGATTGGAAACTTGTAGAACGGATGCCTAAAAAGGAATATGTTTAAACTTATCTAATTCTTTAGAAATATATTTTGACAAGTTGGAGAATAGTAAAAATCCAAATTCCATCCAGAGTGGGACACTTGAGAAGTTAAACGATATAACCTCGTTTACTTAGATGACCATATTTTAAATTAAAAAGTATATTAGAAAGAGAGCATAAATACAGGATCACCCCCCAAAAAACAGGCCCCAACTTTCGATAGGCCTCATTTCTTCATTTTCTGCAAGGATTTAATGAAACTTTGGTGATAACTAGTTTATTGTGTTTAAAAACATCATATCAAAACATGAGAGTCTTTGGACTTGTTTTCTTTATTCTAGAGCACGTGTTCGAGATGACCTCCATTTAACTCTGTGCATTTCTTGAGACGCAGCACAGAGTTGCCCATGACGTCCTTACAAACCGACCGACTAATGGCTTTAATCTCCTCCCTGATGGCTTTCTTGAGTTTCGTGATGGTCCTAGGTCTCCCTGCGTACACTCTGTCTTTAAGGTAGCTCCAGAGAAAGAAATAGGGGGGGGGGGGTTAAGGTCTGGGCTGTGAGGTGCCCAATCAAAATCAGTCTTGAGACTGATCACACGGCCACCAAAGTTCTCTTTCAGCCAATCTTGGGACAGGTTTGAGGTGTGAGAGCTTAGCTCCATCTTGCTGAAACCAGAACTTCCCCATAAGCGACGGGAACAGGGTCTGCAGCTCCCTCTTGAAGGTTTTGAGGACCTAAACATACCGCTCCTGGGAGGCTGTTACTGTCGCGCCAGATTTCTCGAAGAAGAATGGTCCGATTTTGACTCTGGCTGAGATTGCAGTCCATACTGTGCACTTAGGGGAGTGTAGGGGCTTGGTGGCTACCTCATTTGATCTGGAGGTCCTTCATAAGACATTTTTTTTCGAATTTACCTTTCCTTCAAGATGGAAGTCAGCTTCATCTGAGGTCCAAAGGAGGTTAAGGAAAGTTGGGGTCTCCTGAATCTTCTCCCGTATATTGACTGCCATAGCCTTTCTCTGTTCCTTGTCTGAGACTGTAAGGGTGTGCTTCGTCTGCATTCTGTATGGGTAGGCCTTTACATCCATTACTACCACTTTCCTGTATGTCTCACGGGATATACCGAGGGCCTGACTTCGCTTGCACACAGAGCGTTTTAGACTCTGCTGAACTGACTCTCTCACGCTCTTGACCAGCTCAGCTGTCCGCTTCCTGGAGCGTCCTGAATGGCCTGGACGGTTGTCACTGGCTGCATTGAGGTTCTCCACTGTTTCATAGTTCTTGAAGTGGTCCACCCAGTCCTGAATTTTTCTCTTGGAGGGGGCTTTTTCACATTCGAAGTGATGCACGAAAATGTCCTGCACTTTCTTGAACGAGCCTGTCTTGTAATAATGTTTGACGCAGTATGTATATTCTTTGCTGGAGCTCCCATTGAGATCTAGTTGTGTTCACAGGCATTGCTTCTGTCATGTCCTGCAAAGTAAGGGTGATTAGTGAATGAATGAATTAAAGTAATATCACAAAAAGTGTGCGCAGGCCCATTTTGGGGGGCTGACCCTGTATTCTATAAGGCAAAGAAAAAAGTATCCTCACCCCACATTTCATCATCAGTGTGTTGACAATAAAATTCTTTCCCCTGATACGAAAGAACTTGTGAGTGATGAGACAGAAATTCGTAGATACAACCACTTAATTGTATGAGATATTTGAAAACTTCTTGAGGAAGATTCCGAAAGACCCGAAACAGGAGTTTGAAGAGAAATAAATACCTGAGCAATGTTTGTCGGGGAAAGAAACATTGATCAATACTAAAATAGAGAAATTATAAATCTCCTGGTCTCCCTCCATACGGTAAAGCCGCGTCGTTTGAAGGAAGTTAAAACTGTTAGTGAAGAACCGTAAACGAAGTTGCTTAAGAATTCCTTCTAAGACCTAGTCATTCGGCATATCATAAAATAGTGAATTACCAAAATAAGAGAACACCTCCCGATGGAATTACAACGCAATCACACTTGTGTCTCTATAATTAAAGTCAAAATTATCGAAGATTTGTAACCTAAAAACTTAGTGTCCGAGAGTCAACGCAACTTTGAAACACAAATTACTATTACTGAATTTTATATACTTTTTCGCAGAATGATCCAGAAATATGGACGTGAAAAACTATTTCATCTAATTAATCCACTTTTCAAGAAACCATTGGTCTTAGCACTGCATGAACGATAGCTAGAGTATTTAAAGATTGACGATACCTTACGAGTGATAGAATAAGAGGCCTTGTTTAGGACCATTGTTTTTCATTATATGTATATGTAAATGATATACATAAGTATTAATTTACAGGGTAAAAATCGCAATGTACACACGACACAGAACTCGATGAAAAATAATGGCGTTGATATTTTCTGAAATATATAATAATACTTGAAAGAGAATTGAAGTTTCTAAAGTGTTGGGGGAAAATAAATATAGCCGTTGAAAATGGTGGGGACTCGAATCTAATCTGTCAAACTCACCTCGTTCTTTAAGCCAACACTTTAACACCCTCGACTATCATTCCCATTCCCCCCAAAGAATGTTTCATGTAGCCTTATAACTCAGAATTGTAGGCTAGCCTCAAGAAAAGGAAGATGAGATAATGGAACTGGATATGAGGAAGGGTTAATATATTCTCAAGCAAAATTTCCAACTGGACACCTACCTCTAATGGAACAGAAAATAATGGATGAAATTGGTGTTCTCGCATGTGGTTAATCACAACATAAATAGGCTTAGGACATGGTTGTCCAACCTTTTTTCCCAACGGGCCAACTTAGAAATTTAGGTATATTCACCGGGCCACAGAGGTACTTAAATATAATTTGTAAAAAATTCAAAGATATAATTACAAACAAAATACCGTATATTAAGAGAAGAAAATTAAATTAAAATACCAAATAAAATAAAATCAATTTAATTTGGGGGGGATTGACTTCCTTTTATGATATTCTCAATATTTGTTTTTCAAAGGAAATGAAAATATACCTAAAAAATACCCCGTAAAAATGAAATCTGAGTAAGCAGTGGGCCGCATGAAAATATTAAGTGGGCCGCAATGCGGCTCGCGGGCCGCGGGCTGGACGTCCCTGGCTTACGAACTACCCAAATGATCATTTTAGTTAAATATTACATAAACCGGACTATTGTCACGTAAATCTAATAGCCCCTTTTGGTCATAACAATTTAGTCATTACGAAGAAAATAATAAAAGACTTAGAATGCGTAGGAATGATACGAAGCAACTAATCAGCAGGGAGAGAGAAATGAGAATACAACGGACGACTCCATTAACAAAACGTTAGTGAGTTTCATTAATTAGCATCGTTGCCCTCATAAAATGGATAGCCTTCATCAAAGAGAAAGGGAAGGATATGTTCAGATAATTCGAAAGCGACTATTCGCATGGAATTTCAGGATGAGATTGAATAAGCAGAATTTTTATGGTTACATTTTAAACTAATTATCATATTGATTGATAGTCTTATAATTAAACTCAAAGCTAATCGGAATGGATTTTTTTTTCTCAGATGACCGAATATTGGGTGAAAGTTTCAATGGCTTTCACATACGTATATAAACTAAAATTAAGCTAAACGGGATTTAATGAAATCTTCCATAGAAAGAAAATATAAATTTAAATTCTTTGGGCTTATTGCCTTAATTGGTAGTGCACAAATTAATTTTGGCTATGGAAAAGTGATTATATAATTCGCTAATTAGAGACTAGTCATGCAATTTGGGGATTAATTAATGAAAATGTAGTCGCCAATAGCTAATCACATAAATGGTTCAGTGGAAAGATTGCAATATTGGAAAGGGAAGCGGTGCACAGGGAGAGTAAGACACACCGCGACTATGTACAAATTTAGTGATATAGAGTTTTAATGATTACTCGTTATTGCCTACGAACTGACAGGTTCGGTGGTTGAGTTTGTGAGTCATTGCGAGAGGGGGGAAAAAAAAGCGAGATAGAGATCTGTGTGCGAGAAGACGGCCGAAGTGGTGATAGCCTCGAGTCTCATAGTGTCAAGGGACATTGGACAATAGAGTCGTTAGGCGACTCACTGATAACTCGAGTCAGTAAGACTTGCCTCATAGACAGCCAGCCTAGATAGAAAGGAACCAGATTAAAATTACTCTATATAATTAGAGTAAAATTGAAGGATTAATAATTATGTGCCTAATGAACATTGATATGAACGTGCCAATTAGGACGCGCATGAAAAGTGGGGGGGGATGGGGGGTGCAGTCCAAGATTCTCATTTCTTGAAACTCGGTGAGCCAATTCTTGTGAGAGTAGGAAAAGAAGTTTATGGTTATATCAACTACCCTTTTGGTTGCTTCGAGCTCGGGTTTTGACCAATATTCGGCTTTGATTGTTGCAATCTGCGTGAATGTATGTGTGACTTCGCTCATATAAATGTATGTCAGTGTGGCCCCTTCTGAATCAATTCAACAAGTGTCATTCTTCTCGTAAAATGAGACAAACTTTCTTTTTTAGAAGAAAGAGGATGGGAATGCCTGCTACACTCTGGCTGCTGATAACATCTCTAATATCGAAATTAGGAGAGTATGGTTACGAATCATCGCTGGCTAAAGGTTTCTAATAGCAACCGCTCAAAGTGAGTTTGGACTAACTTAGACAACGAAAGAATTTTGTCTCCTTATTTTTCGCAGTAAGGCCCATGAAAATGTCTATCGAACTTAGATGAACACTTTAAGTTCCTGAAGAAACATATCGGAAAAAGTTCTAAGGTATTCAAGAACGTGAACTTTTTGATTGATTGGGAGTTTCCAGCAATAAATGGGCCGCAATTCTCCTATATATATATATATATATATATATATATATATATATATATATATATATATATATATATATATATATATATATATATATATATATATATATATATATATATATATATATACAATGAAAGAGCAAATATAAGTTCTGCGGGCGATAATAACCACCACAGGGCTTTCGCCATATGTATTTTCTGCCTTTCAAAACAACATTGAAGACAGAAATAAAGATGCAGAAACCTTGTATTGCAAACTATATATACATATAGTACAAGAGAAAGAGAAATTAAATAAGGCAGAAAATAAATATGGGGAAAGCCCTGTGATGGTGGGTGCTATCACCCGCAGAACTTGTATTTGCTCTTTCTTTTTATGTGACATGCATAATGAGCCTTTAAATTGTGAACGAGTAAGAAGATGCGATATAAAAAATTGCTTAGAGGTTCCTAGCTTAGGGAGATACTGGGTTTGATGTGGTATTGCTTTGGGTAGATTAGAGTAACTGTGCCTGGTGGCTTAACAGTAGAGCATCTGACCGACAGTCAGCAGACCCCGGTTCGAGTCCCGGCCAGGAATTTCAAACTTTTTTTCCCTGGCGAAATTTCTGTCTTTTCGGTAAAGGATTGCCTTCATTGTGCCGCCCTTTGCTCTCTTACATTCTTGTGTTCTTCTAATGTCCCTTTCTCTTACCTCTAAAAAAACTCCTCTTTCTTGTCTTATTGTTCATTGCGTCCAATTTCTCTTTTTCTTGTACTATTTATATATATATATATATATATATATATATATATATATATATATATATATATATATATATATTAGGTTGAGGAATAAGTTCTTGCGTTTTTTTTAATGTTGTGTTGATTTAAGTTTTGTTGACGTGATTTGTGCACATATTAAGAAACAATAATAAATAATGAGAGCAAAATTTGCAAAGGTTAGGCTACGTCTCTTAACAGCATAGACTATTAGGCTTTTGCTTATGCTACGTCTAGTTGAGTAATAAGTCATTGCGGTTTATATAAAAGTTGTGTTAATTTAATTTTTGTTCTGTACCCTCAAAATGGAATGTCAAGTTGAAAGAAAGGCGCATTTTTGACACTTGATGTTATTCATTTTCAATCAAGACGGGAACAATGCAAACGCAGCCAAAGCTCGTCGCGATATTTGTGCTGTGTACGGAGAAAATGCTTTATCAGAAAGGACAGCTCAATGGTGGTTTTTACGTTTCAAAAACGGTCATTTTAATCTTAATAACGAAGAACGTTCTGGTCGCTCCATTAAGTTGGATGAAGATCGATTGAACGACCTTCTTCATGAAAATCCTCGTCAATCGACTAGAGAATTGGTTGTACAATTGGCGTGTGATCAGAAAACTGTAGTGAATCACCTTCATTCGATGGGGAAAGTTAAAAAAATTGGTGCCTGGGTTCCGCACGCTTTGAGCGAAAGCAACAAACTTCAACGCTCCACGATTGCCGCAGGTTTGCTTGATCGTCACAAGGCTACTCGTGGATATAAGGACAAATTTCTTCACCGCATCATCACTGGCGACGAAAAGTGGTGTGTTTATGTCAACATGAACCATCAAAAACAATGGCTTAGCCCCAATAAAAAAGCACTTCCGTGATTAAAGCAAGGACTTCATCCACGATTGATGATGCTGTGTGTGTGGTGGGATTGTGATGGCATCATTCTTTATGAGCTCCTTGCAAACAACGAGATTATCAATGCAGAACTCTACGTTCAACAAATGTATCGACTCCCCGAAGCTATTCGTGAGAAGCGACCTCATCGACGTTATGGACTCAAAATCCAGAGATTTTTATTGCAGAGGCAAGTAGTCGTAAATAACAACGGAGAATACATTTTTTATTAAATTGCATATTGTTATCAATTAAAAATGAAATTCTTCTAAAATTGTTAATGGTATTGAATAAATTTGATAAAACCGCAAGAACTTATTCCTCAACCCAATATATATATATATATATATATATATATTCAATAAGAAGGACAAAACAAAGAAGGCGGGTCCCATCTTTAATTCCAACGTTTCGGGTTATTACAAAACCCATCTTCAGGAGCTAAAAAATAAAGTCTAAATGAGTAATCTAAGCCTAAAAACATAAATAACGGCACAAGTTCAAAGTTAAAAACCACAGAACAGAGAAAATCACAAAAGTGACGTTAAAAATATAAATGAACGTTACGTTAATGAACAAACAAAATAGTGAGGTAAAGAACAGCAAAATATTTGTAAAGAGATTCTATCAATTAAGGACAAACAAAGTAAACGTAAGATTACAAAATTAAACAATTGAAATGTAAAAATAGAGAATTGGATACAAACAAGGTAAAACTAAAATATAGACACTGAAACATTACCTTACATGGTCGGATCACAATGACGAGTGAAAACAGGAAGGAATTGAAAGAATGAATACAGCTTGGTTAAGTTATAAACAGAGGAAAGGATGACGTGTCCTCATTTAAATTTGGGTGGTTCTATTTAATACAGAGTGATTCTTTAATGCGGAGAGATGAAATAGATTTAGCAAATTTTAACCCAGAAAAATCATTTAAGGACACGTCTGTTTTACAATCAATAGCATGTTTCCTGATGGAAGAAAACTCTTTGTTACTTAATGTTTTACCGGTTCTATGGCTAATTCCCATGTGTGAACCAAAACGCGACTGAAGAGTACGTACTGTGCTTCTTATAATGATTTTTCCTTAAATGATTTTTCTGTCTTAACTTTTAATACTTTCATTATAAGCCATCGCACTGAACTTCCTTTTTAATAATTTTTCAATAATGCAATCGCATTTTCTCCCAACTTCATTGGCCTCCATTATGTTTAAAAGGGAATTATCACTAATAAAAAAGAATCAACAATACGCCACACTTATCTAAGCACCACCTCAGGGCTACTAGAGTTTTTTGTTATTTGGCTGCTTTCTTTCTCAGAACCAGTATTTAAATATAGCCTAAAAATTTGTTTAAGCTTCAGAGCATAATAATAGTTACGTCAATCTGTCCCGAGGTTTCCAGATGCAAGATGATGACTGCAAAGCTAAATTTGCTTCCTTTTCCGTATACAAATAGGATATTTTTTCTTAATTCTAACACGACGTTGAAATATCTAGATAATAATCATAAAACTCTAATGACTGTATATTATTTCTAAGAAAAGCAAAACATCGTGTAAACTATCCATTCCAAAGACCAAAAAGCAGAACTATTATTGAAATTAAGAGAAAAACAAAAGAGTAGAAATCTCGACGAAAAGGATGCATTTCTTCAATTGCAGTTGGGCTCATCAGGGTATAACGCCAATTCGATTGAAAGTGAATGGTACCGTACGTATAGCGTATACAAGTATAGGCAAGCATCTCGTATGTGAGAATAAAATAGCTTGTCCTTTCATTAATTGTTGGTGTGTAATTTTTGTTTTCTTCTTAAATAGGGAAGGCATTGCTTCCCTTGCTTCCATTGACTGCACGCTACTGATATATATATATATATATATATATATATATATATATATATATATATATATATATATATATATATATATACTAGCAGAGATAATCCGTCGTTGCCGGGGTAAAATGTGCGTTCGGAAATAAAGTAAGACGGATTTTTATCCACGGCGTTTGCCCGGAATAAAATGTCCTGTCGCAAATAAATACTGTAATACAGATGCACATTGTTTAAAATTCTTATATTGTGACACAAAAATATCTTTACTTGCTGATTATTATTTTTAGGTTGAAGGCAGATTCAGGAGAGGGGCGCACTCTCCCTATCATATAATATAGTTATAATGAGTAAAGTTTCACGGCGCGCGCCAAGGCAGTTTACTCTCACTCTTGAGTGACCGTTAGTTATGAGCGAACGACCTTGTGGCCACAGAAACAGATCGAGCGTCTTATCTACATGTAACTGTATTTTAAGAACAGGATTAAAAAAAAAAAATTCTTGTGGTTTGGATGTCCTTTTGAGGGGGGAAATGGGAAGAGAGAGATTTGGGAAGAGGGGGAAACGGGTAGAGAAGGAGTGAGAGAAGGGGGAAGAGGGGGGGGGGGAGGAGTGGAAAGGTGGAAAATAATTTTTTTCTCTTGGTTTGGATGACCTATGTGTAGGAGGGGAGAAAGGGGGGGGGTAGAGTGAGGGAAGAGAGACAGGGAGAAGAGAGAGGGAGATGGGAGGGAGAGAGAGAGAGAGGGGGGAAGTTTTTTTATTCCTATAAATGGGCATAAACACACACATACTTAATTTTTATTCTATATATATATATATATATATATATATATATATATATATATATATATATATATATATATATATATATATATATATATATATATATGAGGAATTAAACCACATTCTCCGAAGACATATTAATTCAGAACAGTTTCGGTGTATCTCACACCCTTTTTCAACTGACACTGGATAGAAAATATAAGAAAAGTGCATACAAGCATAACACAAGGTCAGGGATCTTCTGCACACATTATGAACACTCAAGATTTCGTTGACCGCCTCAACCACTTGCAATTACCGGGTGGAAAACTTGTGAGCTTTGATGTAAACTCTTTGTTTACCAAAGTTCCGGTTGACCAAACCATGGGCCTTCTGCGGGAAATCATGCCTAGACTTAATTTGGATCTTCCCATTTCTACGAGTAAATTTATCGATTTAGTTGAATTATGTCTCTCTGACAATGTGTTTCGAGTAAATAATGAGTTTTATAGACAAATATTTGGCCTTAGCATGGGAAATAGTGTATCTCCGATATTGGCATGTCTCTTCATGGAACATTTTGAGACTGAACTCCTTCCCACAATTTCTCTCCCTAACTTTATATGGTTAAGGTACATTGACGATGTATTTTCTGTATGGCCTAATGGCCATGATTTTAATACCTCTTTTAATAATTTGAATAATTTGCATGTCTCCATCAAATTTAAATATGAATGGGAATATGATAATAGATTACCCTTTTTAGATGTCCTCATTAATAAAGATCACCAGAATTAAAACTTTACGTGTATAGGAAACCAACCCACTTGAATGCCTATATACATTATTTTTCGTTTCACGATAATACTGTTAAAAAATCGGTAATTTCTAACCTTTTCCTTAGAGCATACAAAATATGTCATCCTTCCTATTTAGAGGAAGAAATTGTCATTATCAAAACCATTTTTTCTAATTTGTATTACCCCAATTGGTTCATATCGTCTGCCCATTTTGCAGCTAGGAAAACATTCTATGGTAATAAGCCTTCCCGCACTAATGACTTCAACAAATGTATAACATTGCCATTTAATAATAAATTTAATAGTTTAAAGGACATATTTGGAAAAGCGGGTATTAATCTAGCCTTTAAATATAATAATTCCTTAAACCAATTGATGATTGCCAGGAAACCCAAAGAACATATTAACATAGGAGTATATGCAATACCATGCAACGATTGCCATACAGTTTATATAGGGGAAGCGGGGAAAAATCAAGACAAGAGATTGTACGAACACAAAAGAGATATTAGAGTGGGCAGCGAAAGCAGTGGAATATTTTGCCATGTTAGAGACAAGAATCATACGATCGATTTCAATGGAAGTAAAATGTTATTTAAATCGGCTAACTATGTTAAGAGAAGAATCGTAGAATCGAGCTTGAGATCGTCAGTTCCTATTTAAATCTATCTGAGGGTCAATTTTCTTTTAATCCTGTAATAAGAAAGCAAATAAACAAAATAGTAAAATGTCAGCCCTTCAATATGTTTAGGCCTAACCCCCTTCCCCCCAGATTAGCCACAAGTAGGAAATTGGGGGAAAAAAGAGGGGATCTTATGTTATGCTTATATGCACTTCTCTTATATTTTCTACCCAGTGTCAGTTGAAAAAGGGTGTGAGATACACCGAAACTGTTCTGAATTAAATTGTCTTCGGAGAATGTGGTTTAATTCCTCATCTTTTCTTGTGATATTGCATTAATTTTCATCATATATATATATATATATATATATATATATATATATATATATATATATATATATATATATAAAAATATATATATATATATATATATATATATATATATATATATATATATATATATGCCGATTTTGTTAAAGACCATAGTATATTTCGCCGCCGTTATTAATTTTCTTTGGAAACCTTCCATTTTTCTTATTATCTTTTTTAGTTTATCTTGGAGATGGTAAACAAGTTCTCCTAAGTTCATCTCTTTTTTAATTGAAATGTGTTTGGTAAAAAACAAACTTGACTTTAATTGCTGAGCTTTCGATCTATGCGATCATCTTCAGAGTGTCTTTCCTCCTTTATCTTTGAAGAATGGTGGAGTCAGAATGAAAACAATTTGTATTGTGGGGAAGTGGTGAGTATGTGAGTGTGAGAGATAGTGTGTACAAGAATAGTGGAGTTTGGAAATAGTGGTTAAAATAAGGAAGTCTTACGGCCGTATGCTAAAACAAATGTGAAATGCACATTTGAACAAAAAAAACTTCTTTTTTTTTATATTTGACATTTTAGCCTTTTTCATATAATAAATTTATAAATAATCGTGAAGCTACACTAAATCTGATAAAGGTGCATTTCACATTTTTCTTAGCATACGGCCGTTAGGGTTGCACTATTGCAAAGGTGCCTGGAGATCAGGTAATCTCTTTCTTTATTTATATTTTTTGTTATATATATATATATATATATATATATATATATATATATATATATATATATATATATATATATATATATATCCAACTTCACTGCAGGAAAGAGAAAACGGACTATTTTTCTTCGGAAATAGTTATTTCTTACTTAGAAAAAGTCCAAGCTGGGGTGGGATTCGAACCATGCACATTGAGGCAGCGAGCAACCGCTTTGATCTCAATTAAACTGCCTTTTAGACCCATCGGTTTTTGTCGGTAGTTTTTTCCTAGGCAAAAAACAGGACAATTGCATTTCCAAGCTTGCTTACGCTGCTTGGGAATTTTGCGTGACTTGGACCTAGTTGGTTTTCTGCGATGAGTGCTCTAGTTTCCTCGGTGTTATTCGTCATAATTTTCTCTTTAATATCTGACGCTCTTTCCTTTAAGATTGTATTGAGCGGCTTGATGTCCACCTCTCTGTCCAGATCCACTTTCTTCCCCCTATCCCTCCTTCGTGTATTGGTGATGATATACATACACGTTTTATATCCTCCGCATTTCTTCTTTTGTTGCTTTTGAGACGCTGAACTGAGATGCTTAGGGATAGATGAGAGTGGATCTGACTAACGCCATATACAGTTTCCTTTTATTCCTTGGCTGAGGTTTTTGAAGGTATAGGGGGTTCTGAATGCCAATTTTTATTTCTGGATCTGTTCTGTGGCGTGCTTCCTGTACCCGTTAGAAGTGGCCTTCATCGCCAGTACATTGCACTTGTTCGTGTATGGATAACGCGTATTCCCTACTCATAGGTGGGCGCGATAACGAAAAAATGTATCACGATAACCGATACATCGATAACGATAACCTTATCGGCGATAACCGATAATCGATAACTGGCGATAAATTTATCGCCCGATAAGGTGATAACCGATAAATCGATAAATCCAAAATTATAATACAATATTGATTATTGACTATATATAGCGTTATTTTATAATACAATAGTAAGAATATTTTAATACTGTTTCTTAGTTTCTTACCTGGTGAGGTCTCCTTCATCTCCTCAGAGGTTTTGAGGATCCTCCTCCCAGTTCAGACCTTCCTTTTTCTGCCTCCAAGGCAAGCGCGGCTCGCCCTTGTGCTAAACTGGAACCAAAAACTGAAATTATCGATTATCGCTAGTTTGGAACCCAAAGTATCGGCAATACCGATGAATCGATAACGCGGACAAAAATATCGGATAACCGATAACCCGATATTGTTATCGCGATAAATTATCACGATAACGCTCACCTATGCCCCTACTCTTACATCTACTGTTTTCGTTCTTCCCAATGGGACGATCTTGAATTTGTTGCCATTAGTTCGAATTTTCCATTTTGATTCATATTCATTGACGTTTCTTATTTCTTCGGCAGTTGTTCGAGCTTGCAAAGGAGCGTTTCTGTATCCATTAACTATGAGTTAACTTATGTCATCGGCGAACCGGATATTTAGGCTAGTAGGATAGCATGGCTCTGGGATGTCGGCTGTATATATCGAGTATAAGGTTGGGCTGAGGCACCCGCCTTGAGGTAATCATGCCTGTAGATTAGAGGTGGGACCGTCTGTGCGCCCTATACTGATGTAGGCCGACCTCTCCACGACATAATCACAGAGGATTTATTTAAGCTTTACGCTCAAACACAGCTAGAGGATCTTGTAGGTCAATATAGCTCCTGTTTTTCTTCGCTTGAGCAATCTTTTCCGTGATGATATTTATTGCCATCTCGGTGCTTCCCTTCTTTCTGAAGCCGTATTCTGTTCGTTGTAGAGTGTATTTTCCTCAAAGTGCTCGACGAGTCTTCTGTTCAGGATTTTCTCGAAGAGTTTTCCCTTAATTTCTAGAAGGGATATTCAGCGATAACTCTCCTTCCTCATCGGTGGCTTTCCAGGTTTAGCAATAAAGATAATTTTTGCCGTTTTGTATGCGTCGAGAAAGTAGCCTACATTTAGGCAGGCATTAAAGATGTTGAGTAAACCTTCCCGCACGCATCTCGGTGCTTTAACGAAGTTTAACTTTGTCAAAATGATCGGCCTGGAGCTTTTTGCTTAAAGGAGTAGAGTACGCTTTCTAGTTCTTCTAGCGTCACTCTTTCTTCTTCTCCTTCTTTCCTGTTCACTTGGTGGTTAGGATGCGTCCTTTCAATGATTTAGTTCAGCTCGTCTATAATCTGATTTTCAAAATCAATGTCCAAGTCTTCATTTTCTTCTTCACTGATTCTGAAAATATGTTTCCAGTGTTGCCTGAGAATTTCCTCTATTTCATTCTCCTCTGATTTAATTTCATCTTGGTCGTCTTCTAATTCCATCTTTTTCTTCTGGGAATTCCTCTCATCCTCTTGATCCTCGCCCAGAATTCCTTCGGTGATGCTTCGCAATCTATTTCTTCGATAGCTTCATTCCATTTCTCTTCTTGTTGTTCGTAAATTAGAATTTTTAGTTCTTCCTTTATTTCTCTCATACGGTACATTGTCTCACTGGATGTACCCGTGGTCATTCTCTTTTTATACAATCCTTTCAGCTTAGGGTGCAAACCTTTCATACGATCAGTCCATTTGTATGCAGAGATAGATCTTTCTGTATACAGTTTTGGGAATTGACTCTCTGTCAGCCTCGATCATCTGGGCATCTAGCCTCTCCATTTCTTAGTCTATTTCCTCGAGCATCGCTTCGTCGAGGTTCGCTCGGATGTAATTTCTTATCATTCGCTCGTAATTATCCCAATTCGCCCTGCCGTAATTCTTCCTTGTATGTGATGGTATCAATATAGGGTTAACGTTGATATTAAGGTTAATCCCTATATGGTCTCTACAAGGTATCACTTCAGGGCTCATGTGATAATTAAAGGGTAAGAAGAAGTGGGCAAGCAGATGGCCGGCTTGGTGGCGCTCCTTTCCATGATGAAGGTCGAAAAGTCGGGGTCCAGTCTCTGGACGATGTTTCTATCCAGGAGAATATTCAAGCATCTGCTTATACCGTTGGTTCGAGTATACCCACACTCGGCACATCCTGCTTTCAGGCCTCCCATTAATATCGTAGGTGCCCTTCGCCCAAGTATAATCGTTATGGTGTGGTTAGGCAAATAGTTACGTCGTCGGGGGTGATATCCCGTGGCAACGACCATCTCCACCAGGCTTATTTCTACCCCTATCGCAAGGTAAGATTCTTCCAAGTTCCTGAGTTGCTTGAATTTTATTCCCTTCTTAATCGCAATGGCTGCTCCATCGTATCGTTCTTAAATATGGTTGACTGTCAGCACGTCATAGTTCCATATCTTGATTATGTGACTATCCGTGTTAACTCCGTATTCCGAAATTAGTATTATGTCAGCATCGATTTTTCGGAAAATGTTACCCTAGTGCACTTTTTTTGTGGTCCATCCGTCGGTGTTGATACTCAAGATCCTTAAGCTATCTCTTTGCATTATGAGGACCAATCTACCGGTTCTTCAGTCGGGGGTCCCTGTTAGGGACTTTCAGATGGATTTTCAGCAGTTTCTTCCTGGATTACTTCCATGCCCTTGTTCCTCTTTGATAATTGTCTTCTGGGGTGCTAGGAGTCTTCGATTTACTCCTGGAGGCCCTATGGGACTTGTTCTTGGTTCTTTCTTTTTTTTTCTTCGGATTGCGAGTCGCTTGAAGACTCTTCTTGGGTATCATCTGAATTTTTATCAGATCTTACCTGCTTTACTTTTTATATTTTGTGGTTTGGATGAGGCTGTACTCATATTAAGTATTTTTAATAATTCCGGAGATTTGGGTACTTTAATTGTGGGTAGGTTATTTGTTTGTAGTAGTGAATTGAGTTCACTCTCATAACTTCCTGGGTTTCCCTTATTAGCGATGTGGGCGTGAATGACGCATGTGAGGATCTTCGAGCTCACTTCGGAGTTCAGTTGCATCGTAGGTTGATTTATGGTTGGGTTGTGATGCTGCAGTCGCGTAGTTCTAGGCACTACGGGCTCGAGCTTCTTCTTCTTTCTTCTTTATTACCTCTTTTCTTCTGGGGAAATTTAGTGCCAAAGTTCGGTGGTCACCGTTGCAATTTAAGCACTTTTTGGTCGTTGAGGCACAGTCTTTAAACTTATGACCCTCCTGCCCACATTCAGAACATAGCTTCTTGTTCTTGTTAGGGCAGGAGTGGCTCGTATGATTTTCCAATTTGTAGCAGGAAAAACACATATGTACGAGTATATTATGGAATTTTTCCTCTTCGATGTTCTCGGATGGGATCCTCATTTTGAAAGATTGGAGTTCATCTCTTTCTTCTCTGAGCCATTTCGTTGGTCTGGTATGTGATTTTAAACACATGGGTGTAATTATTAAATTTGATTTATTCCTTTATCTTCGCCCATGGGTTTTGGTCTTCAATCTCTTGCTTGATTTCCTCTGTTGTTCTTTCGCCAATCCAGTTTTCAATCTTACGGCAGATGACGCTCTTATTGGCCACCATCTGGGGTCGGGATTCTTGCCTCAAGACAGATCTCCTTTGGGGCTTCCGTTCCTCGGGTAGGCAGTATTTCGTCCATGTCTTTAGTTCTGTGCAGAGGACTATGTACCCGTTGCTCACGTCGATCAGTCGGATCAGTGTAACCTTAAGTTCTTCGAACAGAACTAGGCACACCTGAGCTTTGGCCGGGACTACATGTCCGGGGAGCTTCCTGAGAGGGACTCTCTTCGTCGTATCCATCTCCCCTGAAGGGGGGTGAGGGTCCTTGTTCCATGTTGGTCCTCTTCTTTCTTCTAGTCTTCTTTCTTGAATTGTGTTTTGTGAATGAAAGTTTAATGTAAGTGATGTGTTATGTGCTTAGGTGAGCGAGATAAAAATTCAGAATAGGGGTGCCCCCTGCTCCAGCGAACCAGTACTGTAATTGATGGAATGATGGATGTTTAAGGGATGGACCAGGTGAAGGCCGAATCAACTTTATTTACCCTGGGGTGCCGCACCATTTTTTTTTTAATTCGCGACTGCATCTTTGATAGCATAGAGACGGTTGTTTGTTCCTCTATGATCCTGGGCGGTAAACCCCATCTATAAAGCTAAGACCTAAATCAACGGAGTTCGCAGTCCGTCCCTTTTCCAAGGGAGCCTCTGAAATGGATTTCTGCTGTGGGCTAATCCTCAAACCAGCTTCCGTCAATTCCCCCAATTATGCCATATCACAGTCGACTGGCATAGTCCAGGTCCACTATCGCACGGTGCTCACGGGCGGGGTACGATGTTGGGAGCTTAAGCCCCCATGTCAGTTTTACGTGACCAAAAAAAGTAGTATTTCTCTTTTCAAAGACAACCGTTGGGCTGTTTTAAAATAAGCTGGCTCGGCTCGGGTGTCCTTACTTCAAACGTAAGAATGCAGCAAGGCACGAATATTATTCGGTAAGAAAACTTTACGTGTGCACGTCAAGTTTTAACAGCGAATAACGTTCCCGCAATAAAAAGAAAACGGATTTTAGGGGATATTTATTCCTCCTCGCTTAAACGTTATGTTAAGGGAACGAGCCACTCCTGTGTAAGCGGAATTTTAAAATAATTTTAATGGCCTTTCTTCGTTAATTAAGATGGCTTCTAAGGTGTTCAGTCTAGCTTTATTTCCCTCCTTTCATTTGATCGTTGTGTTATTAACCAATATGTCCTTGGTTAAGCTGATGGTATGTACAGTCTCCATATTGCAGGTACATTATCAAACGCCTCGAAAATGTGGTGGTAGTCATCCTAACATATGTTGAGTTGTTATGAAGCTTCCAGCCTCCATTCGGGCAGGTAAACTTGTAAACTATGTTTGTAGATTTCAGGATCGAGGAGTTTTGGCGGATGTTGTTTTTCATAATGAGATTGTTAACTTTTGTCGTTTATAATATATAATTATCTGAATCTTGTCCGTTAACAATCTCCTTGATGTTTTTTTCGTCTATTTTGTAGGCCGATGACATCTGATTTCTATAGTACAGTTTGATGTTATTCACTGCTTCCTGGTCACTTTCCGTTTCATCCGTGTCTTTGAATTGTCTTCTTAAAAATGATTGAAGTGTTTTCAATCCTGCTGTTCGGAAAACCGTTGTCCACGAGAGTTTGTTATATGCGTGAGATCTCTTGATGGAGAGATCACCTGCATGAAACAAACCCTCGTGAACAACGGTTTCCCAAACAGCATCATTGAATAACAATTACGTCTTACGACTTGAAAAAGTTAGAAATAAAAGTGTTTAGTAATAGAAGAGTGGATAGGTTACGTAAGGATAAAGTGGTGAAGGAGAATGAGTGAGAGGAAGTGGTAGTCGCTGGGCGACCAGCCATCTCTTAGGTTCCTTTTGCCGAAGTCTTCTTCATCGTCGTTTTCTTCTTTATCGGGAGGCTCTGACGCCTCTATTATTCTTCTTCTGTTTGCTTTCTTAATTTTTTCCTGCTTGTTGCAGATAATCTTGATTACCGATTTTTTGCAGTTTTTCTGCAATCTCATCTAAGCTGTAAATACCGGGGGCGGTTCTTCTTTCCTATCGGGTTTCCCGCTCCTAAATATTCCTATGTTGTTTTTTCGGTGTTCTTGCGGGATTTCTAGTGATCTTTTTTTTTCTTGACTCAAAATGATCTCAAGTTTGTTCCAAACTTTACAGGCTCTATAGTGTAGTGACAGGTTTGTGGCCGAGAGGCCTATTTCTCCGTGTAAGTCTCTTAACCTTCTTCTTTCTTGCCCTTTGGTGTTAGTAATGATGTAGACCGCAGCGTTTGGAATTCTCTGAATTTCCATAGCGTTGGTTTTGAGCAATCTGTTCAACGGTGTAGCCGGGTATAACAATGCAGCTTTACATAGAGCATTGTAAATCTTCTTCTTATTCTCGACGCTAAGATTTCTAAGTTGAAATAGTTTAATTAAGTGTGCCTTCGCTATGTTTATCCTTTCTTTGACGTGTTTCCCAAATACGTCTCTGTTGATCTTTAGCCCAAGTACCTTTCCTTCTTTTTTGTATCTATATCTTTTTTCTTCTATCTGTACTCTGAAGGTTTTGCTTCTTCCTATTGGTATAATTGAAAATTTTTCTGTATTTGTACGGATCTCCCATTCCCGTTCAAACTCATTTATGTTAGCGATCTCGGCCGCTGTAATCATTGCCATTGTCGAGGGATGCCTATATGCGCTGTTCGTGATTATTGTGATGTCGTCTGCAAATTGTATATATTTGGTCGAATCGTTGACTGGCTTTGGTAAATCCATTGTGAAGATGCTATATAGAGTTGAACCTAGTCAGCCCCCCTGGGAACCCCCTGTGGGACTTCGAAGCTTGGGCCGTCGTAACCCTCTATTGAAATATAGCTGACCTGTCCGTGACATAGACTCACAGGCATTTAACTAGGGCTGATGGTAACCCCAATCTCCGGATTTTGTAGTTAAGGCGGATCCTCCAGACTTTATCAAAAGCCTTTTAGACGTTCCTAATTACAACATATCTATAGTTCTTGTTGAATTTAGCTTTGGCGATTGTTTCGACTAGTATGACAAGGGCCGGCTTCAATTATTTTTAAGAAGGCAATTCAAAGACTACGGGCTAGAATCGGACATCAAAGTTGTTTTAAAATTCCGCTTGCACAGGAGTGGCCCGTTCCCTTGACATAAAGTTTAAGTGATGAGGAATAAATATCCCCTAAAATCCGTTTTCTTTTCATTCTGACTCCACCATTCTTCAAAGATAAAGGAGGAAAGACACTCTGAAGATGATCGCATAGATCGAAAACTCAGTAATTAAAGTCGTTTGTTTTTTACCAAACACATTTCAATTAAAAAAGAGATGAACGTAGGAGAACTTGTTTACCAACTACGAAGTTAACTAAAAAAGATAATAAGAAAATTGGAAAGTTTCCAAAGAAAAATAATAAAGGCGAAATATACTATGGTCTTGAGCAAAATCTGCATACAAGAAGGTCTGCTACCCACTTAGACTAACATATATATATATATATATATATATATATATATATATATATATATATATATATATATATATATATATCTAAAGTAGTCGCAGAGAAAAGAGAACAGCCGTAGAGCTTAGGCCGGGAAGATCGTATCATCAGGCTTTGTTTGAAAAAGGTAGGCAAGTATTACCCAGATGGATAACTTATGGTACCATTGTTCCGGAGTAAAACCATCATTCATAGATATCTTTGAAAGTCCGTGGACAACTCCACAATTCAATTCTCGCTCGTATTATAGGGTGAAGCAAAGATATGCGGAATGCCTCAGAACCTGGTAAAGTCGGGGAAAAAACTGTAGGGAAAGCTGCTACTAAATGTCGGAAATGATCGTCTTAGGCGTTCCAAAGCGAGAATACTATCGTTGAGAAGCCGGCTGAATGGATTCTGTGGCAGACGGATCTCGGATAGGTATAGCTTCTAATCACTTGGTGTATTTATCGATTATAATAAAAGATAGTTACATAAATCCATGAAATTGAGAGCAAGAACCTGAAATGTTTATATGAATAATAGCAGACTGAGTATCTGACATTGTGAATTTCTTATATGATGTCTTTGTTAATTTGTTGGTGCGTGTTTGCTGGTACTGTATTAATGTACCAACGATATAATTGGAATCTTTACGCATGGACGGCCAAACAAGGTGTTCACTTGCGGTTGATATAGCAATGAGTAGCCACTTCTACACTTCATCGGGCACGCCCCGGTAACGGTTCTCATCCACGCCTTACAAGTAATTGTATCTAATACAGCAATTTAACAGCCCTAAAGAGAACTGTATCAATTGGATAGACGGGATCGTATTTACCAATTCGTGGGGGCACGTGATATCTTATAGTAGTAAGGTAAATTGCAATGTACAGCGACAGCAAAAGTAAAGGCGAAAATACCCAATTGATACAGTTCTTTTTAGTGCTGTTAATTTGGTCTTTTAGATACGTTCACTCGCTTCGCGTTGAGGGAAAGTGAACAGCGACCCTCAGGGGGGGCATCTTGCCAGGAGGGAAAGAGCGATTTAGTTATTTCGTTCTCTATTTGATGTCCTTTTATTTATTCATTTATATATACTTCTTTTTTCTATTCAGGTTTATTTTTTTACATAATTAGTCTTAGGTATTTATTGCACATATATGCACACTTGCACATGTGTGTAATTTTACATTTTAAGACATAATTGTTTGTACATAATTGTTAGAATGATTATTTTTAATTTTTAGCTCCATATGTTAGAAGATGGGACTCATTCCAAAGAGGGGGGCGCTGGAAGGGGGTTCCCTAGGGCACCATATATGGTATGACCGCCACTGCGCATAACATCACTGCGTACATTGCAGCTTACCTTACTAAAGTGTTTCATCACTAGATAAAGGTTCTCCTTGAAGCCTGAGAGAACTAACCGATGTGAGATATTGAAACCTTGTTCCGGAAGCGCCTCAGAAATAAAGACTCGAACTCATCTAAAGAAGAGGCGACACCAATCGATTGTGTGCATTCTTCTGACGCTCCTTTTCTTATGGTGGGAGAGCTTCGTTGTTCTGCGCTAAGTGCGAAGTAATCAATCTCTTTGAACAGTTTGGGAATGGTGGTGACTAAAGCGATATGAGCTGGTTGGAGGAGCGTTCAATGCTCAGAGGCATCTTGTTCTAAGGGCTGAGTAGATTTTGTGATGAAGAGCTTAAAACCACTTAGTGCAATGCCCCGTAGGAAAACAATCGTGCTCATGGGTATACAAAGAGCTCGGGAATGTGTCAGCAGGCACGATTCCTGCCTCCTTGACCATATTACTTCGTTTAGAAATTGTAAAATGAAGTGCAACTGTCTAAAGACAAATGGAGGGGGGTTCACGGTGGGGGTAAAACATGTGAGTATAAGTGCTTTTTGGTCAGTGCCAAGTGTTACCTCTGGCGCTTGAATTAGGGCAGTGGTACCCAAAATGGGGTAATTTAATAATTTTTCGGGGGTAATGGAGGGGTGACAGAAAAAAAGTTCGGAATTCTGAAAATCAAGAAAACATTGCATTAGGATTAATGTTAACTTAGTCTTAGTGTAATGATACGAAAATCATGTTGTATTAAATGTTGTGAATTGTAAGATTTTGCAGGCAGATGTAGGCTAGCGGCGTCAGTTACTGAGTCATCTTTTATTTTATTACGCAACGGCTATTCCCCCCTTTCTCCCTCCTCACCCCTTTCCCACCTACCCCGTTTCCCCCCCCCCCTTACCCCATACCCCATGCTTTTGAAATTAATTCACTAAGCGAATTTCCTGGAGACACAAAATAATTACAGGCCTTAGTAAAATTTAAAATGATTGAGTGTGGTATATTTTTTGCATTCTAAACTTTTTTATTAAAGAAATTAACATTTTGAACGCAAAACAGTGGCGGGCATTTCTACAGCGGCTGTGCCAAATTTATGTATCATAAAATGTCTGTATTTGTTTTCAAAAGGAATCAGGTCTCGAGCTTGATGTAGAATTGTAGAGTAGAATTAAATTCTAATCACTGTTGTGTCTTGTCATGTGGTCGGGTTGTCCGGGGAAGAAACTGTATTTAGTTACAAACATTTAATGTACCATCTGTGTTTAAGGGAGGCGCGCCTGAAGAGCTGTAGGCGGGAGAGAGTGGTCACTACAGCGCATCTCTCCTCGCACCCAGGTACGTACGTTCGTGGCTCCTCGTGGTGTAACATGATAATTTATTCAATTATTTTTCGGCCTGTGTTAAAAATTCTTAATTAGCAGGGACTTAAGTTATTGAAGTGTGTTTTTTCTTGTTCAGTATGTTTCAAGTGACTGCATATTTTGTTGTGACTCGTACCACGCTCCACTCCGCAGCCTAGTGAAGTAAATAAGTGGAACGGTCAGAGTGGTATATCAGTCACCCCCTCACACCCCTTGCAAACCAAAGAGAGTATAAATCTTGTGTGTTTTCTTTATTTGATTTTATCTAATGTACCTGCGATCGGGTATATATGTGTACTGCCCTGTGCAGTAGGTATAGCTAGTATTTACCCACTGTTACATCATTCGTATGCTGAATAGCTCTTCTAATGCTATCTAAAATGCCATGGAAAAATAAATAAGTTCTCAGTGTTCACACTTTTTTATGCAGTTTTTTATTCTTTTTCTGCAGATTAAACAATACAATGTCCAAAAAGCGCACCTACTTTGACGCCTTTCTTCACCATGGCTTTGTGAATTTACCTTCTGGTGGAGAGGATCGCCACAATGCGCGGTGTGTCACAAAGTGTTGACAGATGAGAGCCCCAAGCAATCAAAACTCTTAGCTCACTCCCAGAAGTGCCATCCAAATCTTCAAAATGAGGATCAGGCTTATTTTCAACGCTGGACTGTAGCACTGAGGAAGATCCAGTTCAGTTTATCTGGAGTCCTAGCCCAAAAGTTTCAAGCTGTGGTCGAAGCATCCTACTTTGTTGCATATAAAGTTGACGAACAACAGAAATACCACACCGTTGCAGAGAATCTGATTATGCCTTGTGCATACGAGATGGTAGGCAAGGTATGTGGGGAGGATCAAGCGAAAAAACTGAGTGCCATATCTCTATCAAACACAATCCACCGACGGGTCGATGACATGGCATCAGATATCCTGTCCCATGTTACAATAGAGATCAAGGAAAGCTCATATAGCAAATTGTCCTTGCAATTCGATGAATCGTGTGATGTAGCCAGTTGTGTTGTTCTACTTGGGTTCGTCCGTTACGTCCACCAGGGCAAGATCAAAGAAGAGTTCCTGTTATGCAAAAATCTGCTGACAAACACGAAGGGAGAAGATGTCTTCTATATCATCTAGAGTTTCTTTACCAAGAATGGATTGGATTGGAACAGCGTTCAACAAGTAGGGAGAGATGTTTATATAAAGTCTACATTAGTATAAATATAATAAATTACATAGCATATAGTCATATACAGTTTTATTTATTGTAAAAGTAGCTGTAGTGTAGCTAATATTTTGTACATGATTCCCCCCCCAAAAAAAAAAGAAATCGTGCCTGTCGTACTGAATTAATAAAGTACCAAAATAAATTAAAACCAAATAATTATAACGCAAAAGTAATATTAGTAAGAATGACTAATTGACACAATCTATATTTTTTTCTTTTTAATCCATGTCTCCGTAGAGGGAGCACCGTCGATGATGGGTGGTCATCTTGGATTATGAAGCCTCATACAAGCTGTGAATCCAGAAATTTCTGTAGATCATTGCATCAGTCATCGGTACTCTCTTGGGTCGAAAAGCTTGCCTGGTAATCTGAAGTCAGTGTTTCAAGATGTGCTAAAAATCGTCAACTTCATCAAGTCTAGGGATGTGAATTCACGCATATTTAAGGAGCTGCGCAAGGAAATGGAAGAGCAGTATCAAGTTCTGCTCTACCACACCGATGTTCGCTGGATGTCATGAGGCAAGGTTTCACGTCAAGTCAATGAGCTCCGAAAGGCTATTCAAGAATTCCTGGGACAAAAAGGATCTCCTTTTGTTACCAAGTTCAATGATAAGGAGTGGCTTGCTCGACTTTTTTACTTGGCTGACATATTTGGGGAGCTGAACAATAGTAATCTGCAACTTCAAGGCCAAAATATGACTGTCATTGATGCCCATCAAACTGTGGCTACATTTCTAGGGAAACTGAGACTCTGGATCTGGATTCGGCGCTTGGAGAAAGGAGTGATCGCCTAGTTCCCCACCCTAGACCAGTTTGTTGAGGAGAATAGGCATGATACTGGATCACTTCTACAAACCATCTACAAAGAGGTGAGCGACCATTTGGAGGGGTTTGAAACAAGCATGCATCACTACTTTCCAGAGAGTCACCAAAAAACAGCTAGTCTTTAGTGGATCATTCCTCCATTCTCTGTACCTGATGAGGCCATTCATGATGAAGATTTCCCTGAAAAGGAGGAGTGGATCACAATGCGAGCCAATGAAGCCTTAAAAATCGAATTCCAAAACCAAAATACCGATTCCTTTTGGATTTCACGACTAGATGATTCGCCAACTATGTCTAAGAGAGCCTTGAAGTTGTTGGTATCATTCTCAACAACGTATCTCTGTGAGAAGGGGTTCTCAACTGTGCCGGTGATCAAAACAAAAAAGAAGACTCGCTTGAATGTTGCAAACGAGGCCAGGCTGGCACTTTAATCCACGAAGCCAAGAATTCCTCAACTGGCTTCAAGCATGTAACTCGATCTAATACCACTGATGTTCTTGACACCTTTGGCGATAGTCATTAAGATGCACAATGTTCAAATACAAATAAATAAAATATAATATCTCTAGTGTTTCAATTCAGCCATATATATATATATATATATATATATATATATATATATATATATATATATATCAATGTTGACAACATTTTGTGAAAGGGGTAACATGCCTAATGTGGCATGTTAAATTGGGTAACAAGCTTAAAAAGTTTGGGAACCACTGAATTAGGGGAAAGAAGATTTTTCACTGTTAAAAATGCAGCGCAGCGTTCTCGAAAAAAGATGACTATTTTTTATGTGCAACGATGAAAAACTTGGAGGAAAAAACTACTGGGTCCCATTTATTTCATTGCAGCTATCAAGGAGGGATCTAGTCCCTCGGCCTTTCCATTTGTGAGGATTCTTATGGAGCGTCAGATTATGGGTAGCATAACTCGACCGAGTTAGTGATCGCAGTTTAAACCACAACAATAAATTGTTTTCACTTTTAGACATATTAAGATTAGGTTTGGTGCATTTGAGGGTAATCTTGAGGAGGTCGTTAATGGACTCTGAGATGTTAGCATCATCTGTGACATGTTCTCGTTGGTTAAAATATGTCAAAGGAATTCGAGCCTTTACACTCCCATTTGGAATATATAATTGGTTAGTTTTAAATCATAAGCAAGTGAACACACAAAGATTTGCTTCAGCTAAAGAAGATGTGTTACATGGCCAGGTGAATAAACCTGAGTATGGTTAATGGGAACATATAAAAGGGAAGGTAACCTAGAACTTCGTTTAGGAACAAAGGGGATGACGATCGCACACTAAGTGGCATGAAAAGGAATGCGTAGCACCAGAAGTAGCATTAGCTCTGTTCAATTTTTTTCTCTTCATAAGTTTCTCTATATATTCCAATGCCTTTTGACCTTAAAAAAATGGAAATCACAACTATTTTAACCTATAATATTGGAAACCAGGTGCAAAATCTTTTCCCAAACTTGATGATTTAAAAGGGTTTAATGAAATACGTATGCAAGAATCAAGCGTGGAGAAGACGGTGATCGATGCTCCCTTAGAGTCTTATGAATTCCTTTTCATGTTAATTATCCTTATTCAAAATCAAGGTTTCTTAATTTCATTGGTTTCTGTGTATTTTCCAATGCGTGTTGACCTGAAACTTCCCGGAAATCACAACTATTTAGAACTATGCTATGAGAAAGCATTGCTTGCCACATAGAAATTTAATTTTGTTGCCTTGAGATCGCCCTAAAGCACCATTTCTGCTGGCCCTTGAATCATCTTTTATACTATAACATTTTATCTAAACAAGATAGAGCAACGAAATAGGTTCAAAATTAAAGTCTTTAATAATCTTTCCAAAGTATAAGATTATGATAATTTTAAAAAGAAATGGCACATTTTTAGATTCAAAATTCGTTTTCTCACACCCAAGAGAGAGAAGGCGCCTTATTCATGACACGAATTTGAGATTAAGATTTTGCCACAATTCTAATCGGTCAAGAAGTGAAAGAATTACATGATGATTAATTTCATAATGAGATTTACACAGTCAGTTGTTGAGTTTGTTTCCTGAAGCTGTCAAAGATGCGTGTGTTAAACTCCAGAGTTTGAAGGAAGTGATCCAATTACTAGGCATCAGTTGCTATGCAATTTGCAAAGTTGCTCTTAATCTTGACACCACGTTCAGTAATGACATTCCCCGCTTTCAGATTCTTAACATATTCCAACGCTTTGATGTTGTCCTCCTCGTGTGGTCAAAACGTGGTAGGTTCCAGAAGCCACTTGGATCCAATATTCAGTGTGCCCAGCAGGAAATGCGATTTTGTGCCAATAAGATCAACCAGTGCGGTCTTACCTGTGAATCTCTGAAAGAGAAGCTTTCCTGTTATTAAGCTGTCTGGCTTTGGGGGGGTATGTACCTGGACATCAATTTAAGCTTCAATGTGTCAAATGGCACGACTTCCTACGTCAGGTACTATTTATGGTTTTCCATTTTATTATATACTGCATCGGCAAGGTTTGGGTCAGATTTTCCTACTTCAAGATTATTATTATTATCTGTCGGACTACAAACCCTAAGGCACCAGCAGAGAAGGTAGTCTCATAAGAAAAAAACTAGAGGAAATGAAAAAGAAAACTTGGCTATTTGTATTAGTGGTATTCCTAGTTAACCGAGATAGAAGAAAAGGAACAGGAAGTTCACATTACAAAGGATGGTTAGGATTAGGATGTATCTTATACAACGTACACAGTGAACTCAGAGCGGCGGTGCCACAAGTCAACCTCAAGATCAGCAATTAAAAATTTGCATGCTCTCAGATTCCTGTCCAGTAGCTTAAGATAAGATGCTGCAGCAGAGGACCAGAGAGGAGAACAATACTCCAGACAAGGAAATACGAACGAGTTGAAACACTTCCTCATAAAATAAATGTCTTCAAAAATTCTATAAGATTTCCTAAGTAAACCACTCTTTTGATCAACAGAAGAAGAAATAGAGTTCACATGTTGTTAGACTTAGATAATTCACGGGAACGTCTGCAGCAGATATTGACAACATCCATAAAGGAGTGTCAAACTGTTCAAGGAGCGTATTGAGTCTTTCCAACTTTGATACAATATCTTTATCGTGCTGAAGCTAATCTACAATCATCATCATTTTAATGGAGTGCAGGTTTCTGGCCATCCATCTGGGCTGATGAATGGTGCCTGCTCGATTCCAGTGAATACCTCGAAGAGGCGTTCCTCCAAGAACAATGGTTATCAGTTCAGCCATTTCCCTGTAGTCGGTTCTTTGAAGTCTTTCTGTTGTAGACCGTCTTGGAGTATTTCTTCACTGTTCTTCATTTCTTTCAGTCATTCACTGTTGATAGACATCCCCTTTATGTTTTACTAGAGCATGTGTGTCCAAAAATCCTTCAAATGCTTAAACCAGGAATTATATCGCCTCTCCACCTTACCAAACAATTTCTCCCAAACTCCTCCTACCAGGATTTTCAAGATGTGGTGTCGACAGGCCAAATTAAACACCTTATTGTCCAGCATTTTATCCAGCAGTTTGGCAGATTATCGTTGAACTATACTGTAACTGGATGCCGTTGCAAAAACAAGGGCATTAACATTATCCCTAAGTTCCCATGTTTCCAGTAAATCCATTGAAGCCTTAGCCTGAGCTGTACCAGAGAATTATTGAGAAGAGATACTTCCAATAACTTTCGTACTAGTATGAAGGTAGACCAAGCAATAGCACAGCTAAAATCTTTGACATACTAGTTCACTGCCCAAGACATCTTTGAGGAAACACTGAGTCGAAGCGGTCATGGAATACTGAGATTTTGTTTTGATCTTTTTGCCTCAGGTAAAGATAACTTTGTGACGGTATCAAATTTTAAGGAAGGAAATTTTAAGAAATTGAGGGAAAAGTTGCGGCAGATTGATTACTTTGGGAGGGTATTTTTCATAATTGGATAGCATTTGATATGGTGAGGGGAGTATAACCTTTTAAAGCCTGACCTATGATCCTGTGATGCATTTTTCTTAATTTTTCCGAATATATGTTCATATTGATGCTTTAATAATAGTGTATGGTTTTTATTTTACAAAACTCTTTTCGTATAAATTCTTTGTTCCTAAAATAGGAACGTTGGCCTTTTCATATATATACCTAAGACTTTCTCCAAATGATATTGAAACCAAATTTTCTTCTTTTTCATTTTACATTTTAATTTTGCATTTATAAAATTTAAATTGCAACATAAACATAAAAATCTCATTTGCATAGCATTCTACTTTCTGTGGTCGGTCTCAGTGCATCCCTTATGCAGACTCTTTTCTACATTTCGAGCACTTCAGTATGTATTGAGTATATCTAACTTGAAAGCATGAAATCATAATGTGATTTACTCTGTTGTAACTTACTGCCTTGGCTAGTTGTATCGAGGGCCATCCACGCCTATTTCTCATGCCTTCAACCTTTAGCAATGTTCGTGCAATTTTTTTCCGAACTGAATGTGAGATGTAGCTACTGAAACTTCAATATGTTTGGTGGAATCTATAAGCAGCCGCTCTGCCATGTTAAGTATGCTTAAGAAAATCTTCCACCGCCACCTTTTGGAAAGTAGCTCTGGTCTATAAGATGCCAAAATTCTGTCACAGAGATGAATACTTCCCATTGCCTTATTGCACATTTTGATGATATATGGCTGGGAGACTACCTCGATACTCTCATTCTTCACACGCTGCTCTGCTGTTTGAATTATATCACACCATACTGTTACATATTAGCAGCAGTTACAATACAGAGTTTCCATTCCACTTCACACAGAAGATATTACCATCTGATTCGTAGTCAAAATAAACCTCGCTTTTTCATTTTGATTTCTTTCTCTAACGGAAGAGGAAATTTTCTTATTCTGTTCTTTCGACTGTTCTACAAACTCGAATACCCATTTCAGTCAGCAGTGTTTGGCTTGTGAGAAAAATGATCAAAGATCACTTCATGATGCTTAGCATTCTTAACTGGCTGCAACATTTCCTTAACGAAACGGGGTCCAAGATGCGCCTTACTATCACCTTCCTTGCCACAATAGATGATGGAATTATATGGATAGCCATCTACACCACATAATATCCACCCTTTGTCTACAAATCTTACAAGCTTGTACCATGTGACCTACTTAACACTATAATGGCTTTGATAAGGAATCATAAATTCTTCGATGATCAAAAGTTAGTGAAATATACCAAACTGATGAATGTAGTTCTTTTTTAATATTTCAAGTAAAAGCAAAACTTTAGTTATCTTTGAGTCTGCTAAATTACTGTGATCAACAAGATGCAGATATCTTTTAAATGTAGGGAATCTATCATTGTTTATCCAAGCAAAGGTGCATCCAAGTTTTCAATTGCGGACGAGCATTCATTTTCAGAAGGCAAACTGTGGTATCTACTTATAGGAGGCAACAGTCTATTTCCTCCTCAGTAATATGGAAATTTGAATAATTTTTGTCTCTCACTGCATGCAAATTAGATTGCTTAGTTAGGTGATGAATAACCACAGTCCCAAAGAACAGGTTGTATATTTCATATTGATCCTTGCCACAATATTCCTCATCCACCTTTTAACCTTTTACGGTACACTGTGGGAATGTAAAGATAACCTTTTAAACCTCCTCCCTGTGTGAGTTTTTCCATTATCACTCCCAAAGGCAGTTTCTTCCTCCTCTACTTCTTCATGAACTTCTACTTTGCCTCTAATTTCATTTGGAATCTAGTCCTTGTCGAGAACATCTTCATCCTCCTCATCCCTGTCAATAGAACGTAATCCAGCATTAGGATGCCGTATCACCACATCTTTGTAATGGTTCTTGCTCTTCTCAATAGCATCCTTTGTTGTTTCAAGATATCTGAATTGAGATAAATATCTTCCTGAACTGTAAAACAAAGAATTGTATCATTAGAATCATTATAAAACAAATTTAAAAATGTAAATTCCTAACATTGTAATGAAGGATTTAGAATGACATCACTAACCATCATTACCAGTAAACACACATATTCTCTCTCACAAGCAAATACACACACAACATAATTGGATTAGCACGCTGTAGTGAAAACAAAAAAATAACCTGTAAAAATCTAATGTGTCCATATTACCAGCAGAATCATGTGATGTGTATCTGAGGATGAGTAACACTACTGGCACAGTCAGTGAGATTATATACCTTTATGATGTCCAGTGAAGAAGGCATCAACTTGTTTCACCCTGTTTGGTGTGGAAGCACATTTAGAGCAACGTCTTGTGAACATGTCAACATTCCTATTACGGAAACATCCAGAAAATTTTACTACAAAGTAACAAAATATCTATCAATTTAGTCTACAGGTAATCATAAATGGGAAAAATAGTGTCTAAAGGAAAAATAACCTAACTTTGCAGGGCAGGGATGAATTGGTTTAGAAATTAATAAATTCAAAAGAAAAATATCCAAAATGTTGAAAAATAATGATAAACGAAAAATAATTTATATATGTTATTGCTGCTAAAACATCATTTATTTCCATATAATGGAATGAATAAACATCGGTGAAATCACTTCACTGCTTAATGAAGAAAAAAAAACATGTTCTGAATTTTTATGAATTTTTATTTCAATGTTTCCAAAAATGGGAACGTTGAGGCTTAAACAATTTACTTTAGAAGCTACTCGAGTACAAAGTATACCTCAAAAAAATTCGAAATTCAAAGCAAAAAAAAACACGAAATCATACTTCATAGAAAAGAGGAGGGTTAAATAGACTGCTTTTAGGACGTTTAAAGAATGTTACGTGAAGCTGATCTTAGAAACGATAGAATTATTATAGATAATCTCAGTATAATAATATAAGTCACCGGGAGAAAAGTAGAAATCTCTTTAGCCAAGAAATTTTAATAAGTATCCAATAAAACCTGTTTGTTTTTTACAAATATGAAAGAAAGAATATACCTCCTTTGAAATTGATTATAGAATAATTGATAGATATAAGGAAATAGTGCAAGTTCTAAATGATCACTTTAATCTCTTGTTGGCAATCAATCTAGCTCGGATGATGGGTATTTCTAGATTTGAGCTCAAGTAATGGGTAAAAGGTTCACTTTTGATTTAGAGGAAATCGATAAGATTATCAGGATAGGAAACTTAATAAAACATCAGGACATGATGATATGTGTATATGCTAGAATTTACCATGAAGGACTATATCATTCGACTTTGCCATTTTAATAGGTAAATTTCATAATGCAGGTACCAGAGGATTGTAACTTGGCTAATGCGGTTCCCATCTTTAAGAAAGGTAGCAGATGTGATATGAATAATTATTGACCTGTCAGCCTTACCTTTTGTTTTGATTTGGAGAATTTGAGCTGGGCTACGTTACTTGATTTCTTGTAGAGCAATATTTTGATGGAAAAAAAAAAAGAAGCTTTTCATCCTAGTGTGACTGATAACTTGGGTAATGGGTAGGATGTCGATATAGAGCCTCACATAGAATTGATTAATAAGTAAGAGGTGGATTTTTAAATAGACATTAACATAGGTGGGTGCCGATGCTTCATAGTGTGCGGGAGGGTTTTGTCCTGGTCCAATGTTGTTTATAAGTGTTTTATATTCATGATCTTCAAAACGGATTACACAACAAAGTTTGGAGGTTTGCGATACTACTAAAATAGATGCACAAATTTTAACTATAGAAGAAGCTACTTATCTTAAGAATTATGTAAAAAAGCTCGTTAGTGGTACTGATAGTGGGTATATGAAATTTAATACAGGAAGGTGTAATTTGATTGTTAGCTGGTTAAAAGAATCCGATTTAAATGAGGATGTGTTGAATGGGTTGAAAATGGTTTCTGTTAGGCATATATTGGTTAAAGGAAATGAGGAGATTCATCTGTTTGAGCTTCTAAATCATTCATAAGACACTTTGCTAGAATATTTTTAGTTATCGGGTGAGAGAAGGACACGAAGTCATGATAGAAAACTGATGATGAAGCAATTTAGGTTGGATATTCGAAAAGGCAATTTTTACTCAATAGGTTGTAAAGGTTGGAGTAGAATACCCCGTGAGGTAGAAGCATATAAGCGTACAGATATATTTTGACTGTTACAAGATGGAGACTCACACAAAACAATGTACGAGAACAGAGCAAAGCTGTTCCGAATGCGGGCAAAGAGAGAACTTTGGGAAAAATTGAAACCAACCAACGGAGTAGAAATGCTTCAACTGGAGATGGCCACACCGAACAATGGGGCAATAGCTTGTCCTAAGAGTAAGTAAGGAAAAAGAAGAAAGAAACCAAACTGAAACAAAGAAAACTGCAATATACGCAGGAGTGGCCAAGGCCAAAGTGCAAGAAATGAGGCAGGCGAAGATGATCCTAGCTGTCCCGAACGAATCGTCGATGGAACTTCTTACGTGTATAATTTACACGCACGTAATGAATATAGGAAAACCTGGAACTTTTTCTGATTCTCTCAATATCATGCTTAAAAAAAATGGTATGAAGAAAATATGGTCCCCTGAGAACCTATCCTCCTCAGAAATTTTAAACCTCAGTGTGGCCAAAGTTTCAGGAGAAAAAAAGATAACAAAGAAAAAGAAACATCCTATGAAAAAAACGCTGACCGACGGATAAGGAAAGAAGACCCATTGAATGTAGCACAGAAAGGATTGAGGCAGAAGACCTCAACCTCAAAGTATTCATTAATGAAGAATATCCACTTCCAAGAGGGAAAAATAACAAGACGTAATCAAAGCCCTACGTAAAGGAACATCCAATTTGTATTTTTAATAAACGTTTAACGCCGTCTTGCGCCCTTTGCTGAATCTAAAACGTTGCGAAAAAGATAGTGGGGGATTTAAAAGAGGTGCAAAAGATATCATTGAGGAATTACTCTCAATGGCAGAATCCGGATTTTCCGTGGTGAATGCGTCACCCTACACCGCAACACATTCAAGGACTTGGTATTTGGAAGGTATAGAGCTGGTCAAACTAAGAGGTCCACTAGAAAACAATGAAGGACAACTGAAACGATCCATAGTAGACAATGGCTCACCATTTCTCTGCAGAAGAACAAAGATAAGGAGGAATGATGAGCCGTTGTTCTAAAGCAAGCGCAATAGCGTCTAAAGAAGCTCGCAAGAACCTACAAAAATTCCCTAAGATCAAACTAAAGCCAAACCTTACCAGATCTCCCGGCTATGGAAAACTGGCAAGATTTTGAGAGAGCAGTAACATAATAAATTAAAGCTAAAAGGAAGGAATCTGATCAAAGGGATAATTATAAAATAACAAGAGAAGCTGCTTCACCACTCCTTACAAAATGGTCTTTCGCTTCGCAGACAGACCTTCGGTCTGTGTCGTACGGCCTATCTGACTTTAGCAACAGGGCTTTGAACCCTCACCACTAATTAAAAGGTTTCCAGTACATACATATGTCCTAATAATTTACTCTTGATCTAGTTTTTTTCCGATCCATGCTTATTTTCTAGGCAGAAAAGCAATAAAATCTTTTATCGGAATTCTTTTGATATACGAAAAAAAAACCCAATCATTAGAGCTCTTCCCCCTCCCCCCACCTAAATTTGCCTTTATATAAGAAAAAATACAATTAAACATTGTCGTGTTATTTTAAGGGCCGAGTTGGTGGGTACGTAGGTTGGTCACGTACTTGAATAACTCCTTTATTACGTTTTCTGTAAGAGTGCTATATTATTTTACGTTATTTAATTTTTGAGGATTCCTTGTGCCATGTGCAGCGTTTCGAGGATTGAATTATATACTTCACAAAAACAATATCTTTAATTAGAACATAAAGAAGTGAAATCTTAAAAAACCATACAGCTTTGAATAAACGAGTCTATGTTAGAATTACTAATTTAAACCAAATGAATATAAAGTAATGGTTGACCCCCAAGATAACTTTAATATTGGACGCTAACTGACACACAAAAAATAATTGAATTTTTTTACCTTTAAAATAACCACACGTGAATCCGGTTGAAGAATGACCTTGGCCTTGGATCTTATGTCGACGAAAAAATGGTTTGCAGTTAAGCGCGTGGGCGTGTTCTCAGACACCCAGCCATTTGACTGGCGAGGAGACGGGCTTGAAGCAAAAGGTGACTTCGGTGAAGACGATGGATAGCGTCAAGCACGTTGTCTTAGTCCGATGATTTATACAACGGAGCTGTGAAGGGATGCTTTTTTCCAATCTTCGGGTTAATCTTGGGATGTTTCGCACTGACGAGCGATGAGGAAACAGTGAATCCTTTGACGAATGGGAGTTGGAGTTCACTAGCGAGGACTATCTCTGGTTTTTGTTGCAAACCGAGATAGGAGGTTTCTCTGACGAGAGATGTTTAAGAGCGATCTTCAATACAAAAGCTAATTTTCGGTGTAACCACCAGGAACTGGCTCAGCATGAGCTTCTTCTCTGTTCCATTCTTTGATTGTCGGTCACTGCCGCCGGACTTCATCGTGTCGATCTCTAACTTGATCTTTTTCATTCTTCTCCAGTTATCCGCCTATATACTTCACTAACCCACTGGGGGTAGGGGAAGGGGACATGAGGGCTTCTAAATTAAGCCTCGCTCCTCTAACGACTCTTCTCCGAGCGTCTTTCACTTAGCTCTAAAGGTATCTTCTGGCTTTTGGTCGCAGCTCCTATAATTTCGTCTATGACGCGAAATTAGATCCCAAATCTTAGGGGAAATAGTGCCTGTTTAAACATTGTTATTGCACATGGTCTCCTCCCCTTCGTATTGTTATGTTCGCTGGCACAGAAATCTGTTGATTCGTACTTCTTGTGGTTTGAGGAGGCGTCTGTCGGCCAGCGGGTCGAGGGGAGAGAGAGGGGGGGGAGGTAAATAATCGGGTTACACTGCCAAGCGCCAGGACGTTGAAGTGACCGAACAGGGCCTCTGTTATTATGGTGGGATATCGATTTCCCTACAAACATCCATGCATTAATTTTAATACATATTTTATCCTTCAGATTTGTAATTATTTTTGTTTTAAAAAGATCCAAAACATTCGATAATCATATATATTTTTCTGAACTCTTAGAAGAACTTTAATAAAAGCTTCAAATATACTCCCTGTAGTTTACTCCCAACTAAAATTCAAACTGTTCAATAAATTGCATTCCAAAAATATAGTGCTATATACAAGGCCTGGAAAAGCTGTGGGCGAGAAAGAAAGAGAGAGAGAGAGAGAGAGAGAGAGAGAGAGAGAGAGAGCAAGAGTGGAAAGAATGAAAAAAGCAAGTAAAAATTATTAAAAAAACAAAATAATAGACCATAATAACATACTTCTTTCCTCCCACCTTCTCTCTCTCTCTCTCTCTCTCTCTCTCTCTCTCTCTCTCTCTCTCTCTCTCTCTCTATCTATCTCTCTCTCTCCCTCTCTCTCTCTCTCTCTCTCTCTCCACACCTTTTCCAGGTCTTACTCTTCTATGATATAATTTCTTTTATATGATTGCTTCTTTTTAGCTTTAATTTCCTCTTTCGCTGCCCTCTCTAAATTTTGCCCTCGTTAATCCTTTCCCAAGATATACATTTTTGTTGTTGTTTGTGTGGGTGGATATGATGTATATTTTTGTCGTTAGATTTTGCACATAGCGATTCTCAAGATGCCGAATATTCATTTTTATTTATTTATTTGTTTTTTTTCTACTGTTCATGTTTTGTGAAGAGCGTTCCCATTTTTCTCGTGCAGTCTATAAATGGATGCGTTCTGTTATAAAACCTATTCCTTGGTAATGAACTTGAAAATAAAGTTCGAAAGGAATAGATTTTATAACAGAACGCAGCCATTTATAGAGAAATACTTCTAATACTCCCTCTCTCGCTTTGACGACTTCCTTCTGTTTCGTCATTGGTAATCAAACTCAACTTTCTTAGGGAAAAAAATGGATATATAGTCGGTAACAAATTAGTTTCTGTAATTCCATTCTCTTGGAAGACTTTGATGAATAGAAATAAATGGCGAAACTCTTATGGCTGTTATTCATCTATGCAGTTATTTTGTTGCTTCATATATTGGAATACTAAAATGTTTAAGTTGCGGGCGTGTAAGGCAAGGGGCAGAGGTGGGCACTTAGTACATTTAAAATATTTAAATAATAAATATTAAATACATGAGAAAAAGGTATTTAGATACTAAATACTAAATACATTTTAAAAATGTATTTAGTATTTAAATACCAAATACATTAAATATATTTAGATACATTTTTAAATACATTTCAAATACATGATATATAATGACAATCGATAAGGACCATTGGTATCACAACAAAAAATATCCATTAAAATGAAATTGTATATTATAATTACTAATGTAGGATTTGATGACAATTGAACTTAGGTACTACAAAAAAATACAAAGTTCCATAGAATGAAATTTCAGTTAGCTTTTTATATCAGCATTACATTTAATTAATATCAGTTGCTGCAATGTTTCGTCAGATAAAGAACTCCGTTTTGGAGATAAGGTGAATCGTCCAAAAGAGAAGAGCCGTTCCACAGGAGCTGACGACGGAAGGGTGGTGTTGTATTTAATAAATAACTTTTTTATGTTTGAATATCTATCTAAACTTTGAAGTGTTTTATTTGAATCTTGAAGGTAACTGAACAATTCTAAATCTGCGGTTGATCGTGTTTGAGTGGGTTTTGTAAATCCCAAATAATCGTCATTGTCCGATACTCCACTGGATGATTCAGCTTCGGGTCCCCCTGCTAAATTCTCAATCACTTGAATCATAATATTTTTAACAGAGTCTTGGTGGCTTGAACTGTCCTATGAAATACTGATATCTAACCAGCGGAGTTTGAAGAATCGATGGCTTGTTGATGCAATAATGGCATCTGTAACGCTGGCTTCATTTGCCAAGGTCAAATAAGATTGGTAACGCTTTCAAAAGCCATTAGTGTCTGCACTTAGAAGAGTTTGCCAAAATTTCAGAGATCGTGACTGAAGGCTCTTCAGCTTTTTCTCCAAAGTGAGTAAGGTAGGGAGCAATTCTCCATAAAAATAGTTTTGTTCTCCCTGTATGCGATCAATTGCCACTGCAATAGGAACCAAAACTGAGACATACTCCCCAAGAAATTCAATTTCGTGACTTCTGAACACTGGAAGTTCAAGGGACGTCAGGAGTTGATGTAATTTGTCTTTGTGTTATAAAAGTAATGACAATGAATCAAACAGAGAGTTCCACGTCGTAATGAAAGGCACCTTTAATGAGCAGTTGATAACACTTTTGATAATATCTGTTGATTTCAGACGACCGCTTTTGTTCCATAATGCTGACCATTTCCCCATCGCAGCATGATTGATATTTGCAAAAGAAGATATTTTCAGTGCCTCTTTTACATCAGTTGTGGCGACGAGACTGAGTGTGTGTGTGAAGCACAGCGACATGCTTAGGTAGGCTGAAGCTGCATGGATCAGACGAAATGTCTTCTTCCTGATCTAAGGCACTTCTCATTAAGAAAGTATCCTCCAGCTCGTGCTCATCCTGATCTTCTTCACCTACCTGGATTCTATCTTCTGAATCTGTGGACACATTTGCAGCAGTGACTGCAAATTCCTTAAACGATTTAACAAAATTAGAGCCGTTATCAGTGACGGTGCTCGTGATTTTCTGCAAGGGATATCGTATTCATCGATGATATTCTCCATATGTTCAGCAATCTTTATGTAGTTAAGTTCTCCTTTGAAGCGACAGCATGCCAATACTCCATTGTGACGGACAAGAGCAGCTTCTTCAAGCTGAAAAAAAGAAAGAAATAACAGTCTAATTTTGGTCTCATAAATGTTTCCATAAATTTAACATATTAATATAATCGAGATAAATTCAATCAACAAATACGTCTGCTTTCAGCCAAGAGCTGATAACTCCCTATCTGTAAAGACATTTTCAATTTCATATTTCATAAAGAGCAAAATATTAACATACACAATGAACTGTAACGCCCCAAAATTACGGTGACCAGTTGACCAAATATCTGCAGTAAGACATAAGTAAGAGGTGCTGTCTAGTTTTTTCTTCAGTAGAGCTCTTGTCACTTTCTCTTTTTCTATAAGATTTCGGCATAGCGTCCGCCTTGAAATGACGTCAACTGAAGAATTTAGACCTGCGGTAGTGGATTATTGTGAGTGAAATTGATTTTCACAGAAAAATGAGAATATATGGTATGCATAAAATTTTTATATATAAAATGTAGCTATATGAATATCCTATAGCTATATAGGACGGGTACATTAATTCATAAATATATTATTAGTCCTTCATATTCAGAATTACATAGTAAAATATTGACTTTCAGTATTGTTAGGAATATATACATTATCAAGCTTTATTCCCTACATTTTTGACGGGCGTGCGTGCTAGTTTTGACATAATAATATACAGGTATTGCTACTATAACGATATACATCGTTATAAAAATTCATCTAATAACTACATATAATCGATCAATAATTGTACTAATTATTCAGGAAAAAGTTTTATTCAATAATATCTTCAAGTAAATGATAGCGCGCTTCAAGAATATATGTATGTGGATTTTCATGAAATTATTTCAATATATTAACCTCTGTTGTTCGTATATATCTTCCTTGATTTAACTTCGTTATATAGCCTACGTAGTGACCAATGATCCGAACGCTTTAGTATCCGGTCGTTATAAGAGCTTAACTTGTACTACTAATACTATAATTGTAAACAACATTTGTAACTCAGAACTCATCTTCAATTAATCTCACAAAAGCTCCATGGTTGATAGGGGGTGCACAACATGTATGATAAACGCTGCAATCAGCTTATCAACAACAGATTGTTTGACCTCCTTAGTATTTACCGCAAAACACTCCGGTAATGTCTTTACTTTAACACCGCTCCATGAAGGACCATCGTCTAATACTGAACATTTTCTTTTTGAATCTTTTCTTCGAGCTGTCACGTAGTTATCCACTTTTTGCACCAAAGCAGGATGCTTTCTCTGTTGATAAATGTACATGATGAGATAATTGAAGGACCTTTGCTTCACGTTGCCATACTTTACGTTAAATTCAAACAGCTTATACTATAAATAAAGGTGTTGCAAAAGGAAGCAGGTAGGTTCATGCATGGTAAACCTACGCTACTTAACATTATCGTTAGCTACTAGCAGTTTTTGCCATTTTTAAAAAATAAGAAATAATGAAACTTGTCAACTCAATTAAGTATCATATAATTAGCTTTAATAAATTCTTACCTTCAAATGAATACGTAGATTGGAAATAGCATTGCTCGCCGCAGAGATTTCGCCATTGCATGATGTACATACACCGTTCCCTTTTTTTCGTCGGAAGATTTCACTCTAAAAAATTTACCATCTAGTAAAGGATTACTATAATTACATGATTCTTTATCTTCTCGTCTTTATTATTGTCTAATCTCTCCATTTCACACTCTTTCGAAGAAGATGAAGTTGCCATGCAGCAGTTGAAATAACGCTGAGCGCTCTCACTATAAAACCGAACACAATTGTGACCATAATCTGTTAACTGAATTTGAACTGATGCAAAAAGATTTCCCTCACCGGCTCACGCAGTCAACTATTTGTGTCATACAAGTTGCGACAATCTAAAACCTGCATTACATGTTTTTAACAGCTATATAAACCTATTATTAGTAAAGTATTTGGAAAAAGTATTTAAATACATGATTTCAAATGTATTTACAAATACAATTTTAAATACATAAAAGTATTTAAATACTGCCCACTTCTCGCAATGGGTATATACGTGCTTGGAAGTGCTTTATAGCATGGCAAGATAGTGAGATTGATTATTTGGCGCACGAAATTATTTGGGCAGTGCCTGATAGCTACATAATAGTTAAAATATATGAACGATAGCTGGAAGATCGAGGTTCGAGCCTCAGAAAAGATAATTCTAAAGTTTATTTCGAAATGATATTCACCTATTGTGCTCTGTGCTATTTCTTGCTCTCTTCGCTCAAGATATGTCTTTTAATACCCTCTCTGGGATTTTGATTGGGATGATTTAAATAGTGAAATGTTTGGATTTAGTAAAATTAATAGTTAAAAATATTGTGTAATGGAATATATTTATCTAGGTTAAATAAGAGAGATAAGGATGGCGATGAGGATGATAATAATAAATGATTGTGTCAGCTTGCCTGGTAAACGCTGTCATTTTTCTTTTTATGTTATGTTTGATGATATTTTGATTTTATTCTTAGCATTCGAGCCCGTGTTCTCGATGGATGACCATTCGGGCTTTTTTTAGAACACCTGAGTAATTTAGTTGGCTTTATTTGTTTTCAATTGTGTGCTTTTAATTTCTGAAGTTTGTCTTATTCAATGTTTTTGTTAACTGTAGATTGGATTGTTTCTTCTTGGGTCTTCTTTCTACTATTTTTAAACTTTTGTTTCAAGTTCAACGTTCCTTTTTCTTCTTCGGTTAGAACTATAGTATTTAAAACTTCGTTATGGAAGTTTTCATCTATTTTGTCTAAGGGGTTTTTGTATGACTTAGATTAACATTTCAGATTGGTCCTTAGCTGAAGATCTTGGGACGAGATTCTTTCGAATCCGGATGTGTTTGTTATAAATCTAGTCGCTTGGTTTTGGACTCTTTGTATTTTTGTTGTTTGGTCTTGGATAACGAGTCGATTGTAATTATCGGATAGGTTAATATTGGTCGTACGAGGGAGAGGTAAAGTTTTCTTTTGTTACCGTCGGGGAGGCCTTTAAACCTATTTAAGAGGAAAGAGTATTCTTTTCGTTGGTATGCGCAGTGTATCCGTTCTTTGTTATTTTAAGGCCGGGGACTTTTCTTTCTCTGCCAGTCTTGACGTTATCACCAATTATACGATGCGTCTTTCTTGTGTTTAGTTGGATTATTTTAATTTTATTAGTGTTCGTTTTAATTTTATTTCTCTTTTTTTCGAAATCAATGACGTTGTTGCTTTCACGTACCGTTCGTTACAGTGTCTTTGGATTTTGTAGTCACTTAAATAACCTGAGAGGTGTCGACCACTAGGTGGACGTAAATAACGTAGTCTTTAGTTGGTTGTTGATGGTCTCTAGTGTATATAGTGTTGAGGATGGGATTGAGACATCCTCCCTGGGGGATCCCGGCCTCTAGGGTGACCGTTTGGCCAATGTACTGTTTGATAGTAAATTTTACTTTTCTTTCCTCTAGGTAGTTACAGAGGAATCGAGTGGTTATTCTCCAACTGGAGTTCTGCTAGTTTAATTTTCAGCCCTGGTGTCCATACCTTGCCGAAGGCTTCGGCAACATCGCGGAGTGTCAGGTCCACTCTGTTGCCACTTGTCAATTCGACCGCGAGCTTTTTCGTAATGAGCGCCCTGTACTTGTACCTGTACTTCGTTGTTTTCCGAGCCCATGTTGTTGTTATTTCAGTATGTCGTTCTCTTCTATGTGATTCCTTAGTATTTCACTTAAGAGTTTTCCGAGGAGCTTTCGATGTAGTTTTGGGGTTTGCCGGGCTTGGAAGATCATCCTTGCTGTTTTTAAACGTGGGTGAGAATTATCCAATATTTAGAAAAGCGTTGAAGAATTTTACTATTGCTATGTGTATATTGTTCGGTGCGTTTTGAATGGTGTGATTAGTAATTCCACTTATTCCTGGGGTCTTCTGCTCAAATTATTTTAGAACTGTGATAAACTTCTTGGCTCACGATCTATATTTACTCGTAAGATGTAAACTCGAGCTCTTTTTCTTCTAAGTGTTGTGTGATCAATTATTCGAATGCTACTTCGAAGTTTCGGTTCTCTTCCGGAGTAATGTAGAAGATGTCTCCGGAATCATTCTTCGATCTCTTTGTCCTTGGTTATCATACCCTCTCCCCCTCTTTTATTTCATTTTTTCCCTTGGTTCGGAATATCTTAATTTCTTATCTTGGTTCCAAATTGTCCTGTAGGCTTTGTCGATGTTCATTTTGACGATAAGTTCATTCCAGATTGTGTTCATTCTTGTTTTTATTAAATTGCTTATCTGGGATTCCAAATTTCCTCGACGCACCTCTCTTTCCCTGTTGTTTCCATGGTGTTGGATTTCTTCAACGGTATTTTTTGTCTATCATTTTAGTTTGAATTACCTCGTTCCATGTCCGTGCTAGGATTGTCTTGCAGTTTGTCTTGAGTGTGCAGAGGCTATCTGCCTCTATTATGAGTTTGGTGATGTTCTCAAGATGGACATCTATTTCTTCTTCGTGGCTGTTGTCAAGGATATCGATGTTGTAGTCCGCGAGATGCTCTTCGTATGCATCCTAATTAGATTTATGTTGTGTTTTTTTACAGTATTTTTATTTGGATGGGTAAAGTGGAGATTCTTGCGATAAACCCGATTTGATCTAAGGGGTTCCGGAGCTGTGAGTTGTTGGTTGATTAAACATGAAGTTTGGGTTTGTTAAAATAATATTTGGTGTGGTTGAGGAGCTCTCGGTTAACAATGTTGGGAACTCAGGGGCTTCTCTCTCCACTATGTTCCTCTTCATGAGAAGTTCTAGGTTTTTTTCGGATACCATTGATGAAGGTTGTGTATCCTGTCTCTCTACATATTGTATTCAGATCCTGAAGAAGAACTGCTAATAATGAGTGGCGAAAGATCCTGATGAAGCTGGGAGTCGGAGGATACGAGCCCGTCGGGGTAGGGTGATATACTCCCGCTATTTCAAAGACTCCTATAGTCATTTTCAGCTTGATAGCCATGTAACATTCTTTTAGGTCTTTTATTTCGGAGAACGCTAGTTCTTTTTTTATCCCCATTGCTGTTCCAAGCAGTACGAATCCAGGATAAAAATTGGGAGGGGGCAGGGGGCTAGCTTGAGTTCCTCCCTCTGAGTAATTTGATAAATGGGCTTTCATGATTAGTAATGGTTATCTTACATGGCATTGATAACAGCAACTCATAGAGAAGTGACCACAACTCAGTCAGATTGATTTTTTTTTCTAAAAAATAAGAAAATTAGGGATTATGGTTTTTGGACCTCAGCTAAAGTATAATACTGAATTTAATTATTATTTTTGAGATTTATGAGTACCTGCACTTTAGACATGTTTAAAAAGCTGCATGTATATATATATATATATATATATATATATATATATATATATATATATATATATATACCAGGGGCGGTCAATAAGTTTTGCAATTCAGATATAAGGAAACGAGATATGAGGAAAAGTGTTTTAGTATTTTTCAATATAACTACCCACGACTTCAATGCACTTGCGCCACTTGTCCCTGAGGCTTCGAATTCCCGACAACCATAAATCTCCCGACTGCTGTTCAATCCAATCCTGGAAGGCGAGCTGGACATCTTCATCGTTTTTCAAACCGGTGTCCACGCAGTGCAACCTTGAGCTGGCGGAATAAAAAGTAGTCGCTAGGGGCCAGGTCTGGACTGTAGGGGGGATGGTTGAGCTCCTCGAATCCACACTCGTGCTGGCAGTTTGTGCAACTTCGACCTTGTGGACTTTGACGACGTTGAAGTCGATCATGGGGCATGAGGTTTCTAGGGACCCAACGGGCAGAGACCTTGGTCATGGCCAAATTGTCGTGGATGATGTTGATAACACTTCCATGTGATATTCCAAGTTCTCGCTCGATTTCTTTGACCTTCACCCGTCAATTTTTGAGGATCATCCTCTGCACACGGGTCACATTGTCCTCGTTGGTCACGTCTGACGGGCGTCCTGGATGAGGGTCATCTTCAAGGGACTCACGACCATGGCGGAACTCCCTATTTCAGCGAGCAATGGTTATATAGGAAGGGGCGATATTGGTGTACACTGCAACCATGCGTTCATGGATCGTTTTTGCATTCTTGCCTTCCTTGGTCAAAAAATGATCGCTGCGCGGTGCTCAACCTTCTCCATTGTTGAAAAATTTGCGACTGACGATCTGCGATCAGCTACTGCTTCTTAAATAGACGAGGCAGGAGCGTGCAGCTGCAGGTCCTGACTTGTCATAACTTGTCCTAACACCCCCACAAACAGCCATCCCCCTTCCTCTGTTTTGCCCTACCGATTCGCAAAACCTATTGACCGCCCCTCGTATATATATATATATATATATATATATATATATATATATATATATATATATATATATATATATTGTATATTATTACGTAACTCTTTCTGAATAGTTAAATACAAGTATGGTTAAAAAAATAGATATAAACATAAACGAGTTTGAAATTTAGGGTAGCTACAGACCCCTGGTTCCGAGGTAACGCACTTTGGTAGGATTCGTGGCTATTATGTTGTAATTTGGGATTTTAATGTAGTCTTCTTGCATGTCGACTCAGTGTTCTGTGATCATAACAATAGGTCTATTTTCCTGATTATGTTGTTATATATGTATTTTTGTTTTCCATCCTTCTACGTTCAGGGTAAAGAGATTTTATGTTATTTAGATAGCGGATGACTTGTTCCATCTTATTGTTTGCTCAATTTGTCTGTTTTGCCTCTTTCTGTCTCTGAGTCGTAGTCCCATTTCTCTTTTTGTAAATTTTGTAGATTTGTAAATTTTTTTGTTATTCCTTGAGAATGAACTGAACAAGTTCGAAAGTAATTGGAATCTGCCTTTCATTTTCCACTGGGATTTTTGCATTTATTGCTCTAGTCACGTGCTACTTTGTCAGTTTCTCATTTATATATATATATATATATATATATATATATATATATATATATATATATATACTGTTGAAGTCTATAGCAGCGGCAGCGTTATTGATTTTAATTTGTATTCTCTTTATTTTTCTTACAAGTTTTTTGTCTGGGTCTTTTTTGTAGGCGAGAAAAAACATTCGCAAAAGACATATTTTATTCCGAGACGTCTTTCGACCGTGGTCGGTCATCTTCAGGGAATGAACAGAAATGGAATGAAATGAAATGAAATCAAAGGGAAAGTGGGAGAAAAAGATTTAGATCCCCGTACCCCTCCCCCACCCCCGAGCAGTCCTTCTCGGAGGAAGGACCCGGTCGCGGGAGGGAGGGCGAGGCCCGGTTCCCCGGCGCCTTCCTCCTTCTGGGTCTGAAGGCACCGAGGAAAAAGAGCTCCGGAGAGGGGAGGAGAGGGAGGGGAAGAAGAAAGAAGTAAGGATAGGACAGACTGAAATAAAGTTGAAAGTTGACCAAGTGGCCTGTGGACCAGCTTAATGTGGGACCCGGACCACCCCGGTGTTTTTATTTTTTCCTAGCTTTTAATTGTTACGATTTGCTGTACCTGTTCCCTGGTGTTAGTGTTTGGCCCTACTTTGAATAGCGGTAAAGGAGGAAGATGATTGAAGTGGAAGGAAGTTGGAGGTTTGCATGGAGGGGCAAGTTGCGTGGAGGTCGCGCTAATCTCTGTACTATAAACTAATTTTAGAGTTAAGTTCGAAATAAGTTAGAGTTAAAGTGTGTCTGTTTTGTTTATTTATGTGGTTGTTTTGTTATCATGTTATGTGTGTATGAGATAGACGTTCAAACCGTTGTTAGCGTTATTTGTTTTCCTGCTATGTTAATAACTCGAGTTTCTATGATTTTTGTAGCATAATTCTTGTATCTGTATCTGTTGTGTGGGCTCATGTTTCTTGGTTATTTATTTGTTTATTTTCTCTTCTTAATTCATGTTTTTTTCCTTTTTCGTTTATTTGCACTTTTTGGTTAATTTTGTCATTCCTTGTGGGTATCAAGTCCAATCCGGTGAGTTTGTCATTATTCGGGAAATTTTTGTCACAATCGGATTCCTTATTTGGTTTACACGTAAACCTCCACCTCTTCCCTTTGGTCCGCTTTGTTTTTAGCACTAGGAAACAGCATATGTTGTCTCCATCCCACCCCTCGTGCTATTTAATTATTTAGTTTCTCTCCTATTTCTTCTTGTGTTTTTCTATGATTTTTTGGCTCTTTTTTCAATTACTTTGTTTAATAGTTTTATTTTCGCTTCCATGCGTAAGTCTCTTTTTTTCTCTCTCTAATCGTCGCGTGTTCGTAATTATGTATACTACCTTATTTTGTATACGTTACATTCTTATTAGATTGCTTCTTGAAACCGTATACCGTATAGCATGCCTCGTGCTTTGTTTATTCTTTATTCGTTTTAATTCTCTATTTGCGTTCATACTCGTTTAGATTTTCTATTTTTATTGCCGTTACTCTGGCGTGCATCTGAGGGTTTCGATAAACACAGGGGATTAATTGAGTGAAATCATCTGCTTCTTGTATGTTCACACAGCCCTCGTTCCTGTGTGGAGGAATTTCGGAGGTATACACTGAGTATAGCGAAGGACATAACCCCCCTCCCCCCCCCTCCTGAGCGAGGCTCGCATTAAGCTTGAATCTTTCACCTTGGTAATCCCCCGTGTCTATGTATGCATATCTTCCCATGACGTAGTCGCATAAATTTTTTTCAAAATAGTTGTTCATTTCTAGATTTAGAATTTTATGTTGTATTCCTCTTTGCCATACTTAATCGAATGCCTTTGCTACGTTCCGGCATACAATGTCCAATCTACATTTCTCTCCTTTCACTTTGCTTATTTCTTCTGTAATCACGCTGAGGGCCATCTCCGTATTCCTGTTCTTTCTGAAACCGAATTATTAATTGCTCCAGAGATTGTTTTCTGTGAGATATTCATTCAATCTTCTGTTCAGGATTTTTTCAAACACCTTCCCGATGAAGTCGAGAAGGGATATAGGTCTGAAGTTTTCGATCTCCGAAGGGGGTTTTCCCGGCTTCGGTATGAATATCATTCTGGCTCTCTTTAACTCATTGCGTGGGTATCCCGTGTTTATACTGGCGTTAAACACGTTCCTTATCCCTTCGAGTATATCATCCGGTGCTTCTATATAGTTTTTTCTGGTGAGACCCGATTTCCCAGGGCCTTTTGTTTAAAATTTGAAATGGTATTCTTTAATTCCTCGATTGTGATTTGGCGTTAAATCCATCGTTCGCATACCGTTCCTCTTCTACGTAGTGATATGGGAAACTCCTCTCAATCCGTTCATTTAGTTCGTATATTATTTGGTTTTCGAAGTCTATATCGTAGTTTTTGTTTACCTCTTCGCTAATGTTGAACACTCCTTTCCAGTGTTCCCTGAACAATTTTTCAATCTCGCGTTCATCTTCCATTAATTATTTCCCCTTTCTTCCCTTAATCTTTATTTTCTCTTTCCCATTCTTTTTATCTTTTTCAAAATTCTCGGGGCAATAGCTTGTTGTCAATATTTTGAATGGCTATGTCCGAGTATCCTCTTTGTTTGTCCGTTATTGCCCTTAGTAGTTCCCTCTTCTTCGTTCTCAGATTGCGGTATTTTTCCCTTAACGTTCTGTGTATTATTATGTCCTCGTTTATCGCTTTTATTTCTGCATTCTTAGTTTTCATTTCGTCTGTCCATATAAAGTATTTAACTGTTTTGTATGTGTTTCTGGGTATTGCAATCTCATAAGCTGTTTGTATTCACGTCCTTATTTTTTCCAGCTCGGCGTCGATTTCTTCTTAAGTAGCTTCATTTAGTCTGTTTGGTGAGTAGTCATTCGATTCTTGTTTGTATTTTTCTCAGTCTGCTCTATGATATGCCTTCCATTTTTTAGCGGGTATTTGTATTGGTTGCTGATTCACAGTGAGTAGTGTTGCTGTATGGTCGCTGCAGATAACATCTACAAGTTCCATGTGGTAGTTAATCGGGAATGTTATTGTTTGCTAGGCAAATGACTGGAGTTGTGGCTGTTCTGTCTTGAATTAGCGTTTGGTATCTGGTCCTAGTCTTCTTATTATCCGTCTGTCTACTAGAGCTTGTAGGTCTTTTCCTGTTTGGTTGCTGTTCCTATATCCTGTGTACGTGCATCTTGCATTCAGGTCTCTCCAAAACAAAGTTGGAAGTCTATTGTTAAATATTCTCACAAAGTTATTTATTGGGAGTCCCGGTCGTCGCGGTGGTTGGTATCCCGTAGCGATTATTATATTGCTTAATTCCATTTTGACCTTAATTGCGAGGTAAGATTAGGTTAGTCCTTGTTTTTTTTGTACTCTATTCCTTTCTTTATTGTTATTGCTGCTCCGTCGTGTTGTTCGTTTGTGTGATTAGAATCTATTACGTCATAGTTGCATATTTTCAATTTGTACGTCTCGAGGTTAATTCCGTGATCTGATATTAGAATTATGTCGGGATCTATTTTTCTGAATATATTTCCGTATGTGTTTTCTTTATCTCTCCATCCGTTCGTATTTGTCTGTAGAATTCTTAATTTTCTGTTCTCCATTTGTCTTTTGGCTATTAAGCGGTTCTTCTTTTATGGGAGAGTGGAGTTTTTACGATTATTTATTTGTATCTTTTTCTTGTGGTTCTGCTTTTCCTCTCTATTCTCGCCGAGATTTGGCTCTTTTTCCATCTCGCATTTCGCGTTGCTGTTTCCAGTGTTCTGTCACGCTGTGAGGCATCCGTGGTCGATTTTCTTTTTTGTTTTTTGTTTTGACCTTACCTTCTTTTGTGCTTTTTTATTATTTTCGTCGGTGCTGCTCTCTGATTCTGTTTCTTCTCTATGTGTGTCCTCTTCTTGTTCTGATTCACTATCATTTATTTTCGCTTCTTCAATGAGTGTCTTTTTCGTGTCCTCAGAGATCTTAATGTTAAATATAGCCGATGAATCAATGTCCTTAGGGAATTTCTTTGGTTCCAGACCGTTTTCCTTGAGCATGGAGTTCAACGTTGTGGCATATGTTCACGGCTGTGCGATATTCATGACGTGTGAGTGGAGAATACACGTCAGTATTTTTACGTTTAGAATCCCGTCGATTGTAACTTGAGTGGTTTGGCCGTTAGTCATAGCTGTTGCTGATGCATATATGAAATTTTGAGAAGCAGCTTTTCGTTGGTGGATTTCAGTTTCTTTTCTCCTTATAATTTCTTTTCTCTTCGGGCATGACAAAGCCATTGTTCTATGGCTTCCTCCACAATTTACACATTTTTTTAATATTATTTGAGCATTTCCTCTATGAATGGGGCCCGCTGCACTCCGAGTATATCTCTTCCTTTTAGAGGCAGTTGACAGTTATGTGATCTTCCAGCTTATAACACCTGAAGCAAAGTTGAATATTGTGGTACTGATCCCGTTGAATATTGCTGGCGGGGATTCTCATACTGTATGCGAGAAGTTCTTTTTGTAATGTTTTTGCGGCAATCTCTGTATTTAATTATGCCGTGAATCTTCAGCCATCGTTGTTGCTCTTGTAGTTCTTGCCTTAATTCCTCAAGTGTATGTTTTCCAATCCAAGACTCAATTTTTCTGCAGAGGATACTTTGATTCGCGATTACCTATGGAGGTACTTTTGCTTCTAGGTCTATTTTACGGAGAGCGATCGTGCCCAGAGATGCAAGTAGTAGTTCGACATCATTGTTATCAGCAAAAATTACCACGAATCCATTGTGCGTCTTTATGCATTTGATAAGTGCAATTTGTAAATCCTTGAACAGGCTTTGGGCGACTTCTTGGGGTTTCCTTTTATTTCCGTTCGGTATAACTCGGAGGGGCATTCTCTTGGTAAAATCCAGTGGATCCATTATCTTAACTCAGAACCCCTTCCGGATGGGACGTCCTTCTGAAAAGTAAAGCCTGAAGAAATATTATTCCTGTTCCACTAGTGGGAGAATCCCCCTATATAAACCTATTTCTAAATATCCTACCTTCCTAGGGGCACAAACTCCCTGACCACCCTACCTAGATGGCCTAGCCCTATAAGCGGTCTTACAGTCGGTATTGGGGTTGTCATCGCTAATCGGGCTCCTTCTCTGATCCCCTAACGAGGTCTCCTTCAGGAGTTCACTATACTCTACTACCGAATGTTTCTGGGATCTTACTGGTGGTCGAGTTATATTGTGCTAGGCAGAAGTACAGTTTAAGAAAAAAAAAAGGCTGGGGATAGTGATAGTTAGAGGCAGAAAATTGAGGAAATCACCGCTTTGTGGTGATGCCCCGCGAATCGGAAACAGGAGATCTCTCCAATCAGTCCGACTCGCGCATATATTTCTTCTCTCTTCTGCCTCTTTTTTATGGATAGAAAGTCGCATGTAGTAAAATGCTTCTTATTTCACAAAGTTATTCAATACAATAGTTGTCGTAACTTAGCAGTGCGTAGATCGCTGTGAGTAGTCAGATGAACTGGGCCTTTGCTGTCTGCTAAGTACGAGCCATGTCGACGAATAAAAAATTGAATGAATTACAGAATGCTACACTATGTATACTTTTCTAGTTAAACATAAGTAATATAAAATTGACCAATCAAGGTTTAGGAAAATTTTAAGGACAAACTAACGTTAAAAAAATAGGCACTGCTTGTTTTTTTATTTGAACATGAGATAAAAAATTGCCCAATCACACTCCCATCCGACTACCTGCTGCCCTCCTCTTCGACTCTTCTAGATATCCTTCAAACTTCTTGACCAGCAGCCGTACTAGCTTCCATGGACGTAGAATCTCTATTTACAAATGTTCCCATGGACGAGACTATCGATTGTATAATTAATGCCATTTACCACACTGAAGTTTCCCACCTCTCACCATCCCCGAAGACATTCTACGACAACTTCTCCAAGCATGCACAAAAGAAGCCCAGTTCTACGGTTCTGATGGGTAAATGTACGTGAAAATCGATGACGTTGCGATGAGGTCACACTTTGGCGTCCTTTTTGCCAATTTCTACATGGGTGTAGTTGAGAACAAGATATTCAAAAGTAATATAGCACCCAAACCTCCCATTATGCGTGCTATATCGACCACATACTTTTGAACGAAGATAACCTTTACATACTTTTGAACGCAGATAACCTTTATCAAGTTAAGAACAAATCGTGTTTGAATCTCATGCACGAAACGGAAGATCAAGGATCACTGCCATTCCTTGATATTCTAATCAGTTCCCATGACTCTAAATTTACAACCCCAGTGTATGTTAAGGCCACAAACTTAGGCCTTTGTTTAAACGGTGCCTCAGAGTGTCCTGAATAGTACAAGAAATCAGTCATTAATGCCTTGGTTAACAAGGCAATTTCAACAGCCCTCCTCGTGGACGGCTGTCGATCTTGAACTGAAGAGGGCTTCCCGCGTTCTGGTCAACAACAGCTACTCACAGCAATACATCGATGCCACTATAAAAGAAAAAAATAAATTCGGCCGCTGGATCTGATGCCCGGTGTACACTGAATAAAATTACCATCGATCTTTATTACAAGGCCAATATGAACACAGGCTACCGTGAAGACGAAAAGGCCCTCAAAGCCATTTTACATCAAAATGTGACCGCAACCGTCCCTAATGCGGATATGAACCTAATAATATATTACAAGACAAGGAAAACAAGTAGTTGCATCATGAATAACAGCTGTCTCCCTCCGACGAGAGAACTCCAGGAGAATAATTTCGTGTACGAGTATTCCTGCAAAGTCTGTGACGGCGAACACTGCAATTCCAAGTACATCGGCATGACCTCCACAACCCTGTCGAGGCGACTGACGGCTCACCTATAACATGGGGCAATTAGAAAACATGCCCACTCTCACGGCACTACCTTAGCCCGTGAGACACTAGATAAGAACACCTGCATCATCCTGAGACTACAAAACTGCAGAAAATTGCAAATGGCCGAAGCCGTCATTATCCAAATGAAGAAACCGGCAATTAATGAGCAACGCTAGCCCGAAATCATAATCCCGACAACTCGGTGTCTCCGCATCGACTGCCGTTAATACAAAATCGCAATTCCCTTTACTTATTGAACATTATCTGAACTAAAATTTTTCCTTGAATGTGTTTGCTCATTTTGCAGCTCTGAATTAAAATTTGAATTGTTGTAAGAGTAGGTGTGGATAGGGGATCTTTTTGACAAAAAAGATCCGGAGAAGCCAGATCACCACCATCTAGCCCCTCTACTCCGAAGAAGCACGACAAAAGGAAAGAGTAAACGTTAGACAACATGGAAAGACTGACAAAAGACTTAACAAATCTACAGATGAACGCTGACGGATGGGACAACAAACAAACGACATACGACAACATAATTAGACATTGTACTAATCTCCGAACGTGTAGTTAACACCGCGCTAAAACAAATGCAGTTCTTCAACTACAATGTCATATCCAAAAACCTCTGCTCAGAACGTTACGATGGCTCTGCCATCGCATTCAAAAGGGGGATTCGATTCAAAGAACTTCCTACCTTAGACGAATCATATCTGACTATCGAGATCCAAAATACCCTGGGACACCTAGCGGTGTCCACAGGATACCAACCACCAAGACGAGACTACCTCCCGATGCACAACTTTCTCCAACTCTGTGCACATGGAAGAATAGTCTTGTTTGAGGAAGGGGGGGGGGACCTTAACGCCATGTGCTAGAAATCCGGATATACCGGACGACTGAATAAAAAAAGGAAATAATTTGAAGATCCTTTTAAGAAAGAACATTGTAGTCCGCGCGGGACCCGACTTCACCAATTTCATAAATGAACGATACGCAGCAAAACCATATATCATTCTAACCAGCCCGCAGTTTTCCTATAATTATTTCATTCAACCTGGCTCCTTGATACCAAGTCACCACATCGCCACAATTATCAAAATATCCTCCAGTCCAATCCAAATTGACGTTAAGGAGAGGAAATGCTTCTCCCGAACAAACTGGAAGGAGTACCGAACTCTCTTTAATGAACACGTCCCTCAACCCCTTGAAGAAGCCACACTGGAAGAAATCGACCAGGAACTGGCAACTCTAACCGAGAAATTGGTGGAAGTGGACCGCGTAACAGTGCCCAAAGCGACCTACAAGACATTACTAGCACCAGTATGGACTCAAGAACTACGTGACCTATCAGACGAATACAAAAGACTGTATGAAGAAATCAGACCACTAGGTACCGAGAGACAGGGGAGCAGCCGACTAAGAACTTTACGGACAGAAATGACAGCACTCATAGGGAGCTACAAACGACCTTATGGAATGGAATTATAAACAAACTCGACGAGAAGATAGATCCTCAAACCTTCTGGAATACGGTATCGAGATTAAATGGAAAACCTCCAGACAAAGACATCTACCTCATAAGAGACGACGAGACAAAACTAGATGAAGAAGAAGAAACGGAAGAAGAGTTCAGAAACTTCTGGAAGAACGTCTTTACCATCTCACCAGAAGAAAACGAACACTTTGACCTTGACTTCGAAGACCATATCCACGACCAATTAGGACAAGTGCTTGACAGAACTTACCCCTTTAACAACGCATCTTCCAACAGAGAGATGGTAGGTTATGGAACAAAGATCACCACAGAAGAACTAACAGCAAAACACCAGGCAAAACACAGTTGACAAAACTTAACTTCTCCAACACATCCCACATCATTATCATTAAGGGGCAACATAATGAATGCATGCCTAAACGCTGGCTATTTTCCGGACGAATGGAAGAACGCCAAAATCAACTTCATTCCGAAATCCGGGAAGCCACCTGACACGCCAACGAACTTCAGACCAATCTCCCTCCTCGAAATGGCAGGCAAACTATTTGAAAAGATACTTGCAAACAGAGTCCACGAATTCATGGAGAACAACAACCTCTACAACCAATATCAGCATGGATTCAGAAGAGGGATAGGGACTGATTCCGCGCTAGCAATCCTAACAGGGAAGCTGGCGAAGATTGCTAGCCAAAAAAGGTATGCAGACCTGGTGCTCAGAGACGTCAAGAAGGCATTCGACAAAGTATGGAGGACTGGATTACAGTAAAAAATACTAAGACTGGGACTAAACTCAAGGCTAGAGACATTACTTTGTCACTATATAAGGGGTAGAAAGGACTACATTCGATAAGAGACTACACCGGACCAACTTCGAACTGTCTACAGGTGTGCCACAAGGAGGGTGCCTAAGCCCCCTTCTATACAACATCTACACCCTCGAGCTCCCAAATCCGGTCATAAAAGACTCGCTGTAAATCCAGTTCGCAGACAACATGTCCCAGATTACTACGGCCACCTTCAGAAACCCCGAACTCCTGGACGAACTAACGGCCAGAGAAATTGACTAAGTCACCAGGTTCGAGAAAAAGTGGAAAATCGCCACAAACACATAAAAGCTTAAGGTGATTCCACTCTTCCGGAGGAGGCAGGGTTGCATAGAAACCGATGGCGCCCACATTCCGTATAGCTCAAGGGGACAGTTCTGGGACTAAGGATAGATAAGAATGTGTATGGCAGCCACGTTGCTCATACAGCAGTGCGAGCGAAGGCAGAGCTCAGCAAGCTGTTCAAGATTAAAACTCCTAAACCCACCAATAAAACGAACAGACTTAAACTTCAAACAGTTCAAAATGCAGCAGTATATATTATTTCAAACACGAGAAGAAGAGAATACAAAAGACAAAGTGACCTGCACCACAATATTGGTATGACACCAATAAATATGTTCTTGCACAGTAGAGGATGTAAATTATAGGAAAAGTTAATGATATATTAACCGACAAAGAAAAAAGAACCATGGGCAGCCCGCACAACTACAGGGAAAACAATAGAAGTAAATTTAGAAGCCGAAAACCTATCTCAAGAGAGGACCCGCGCCCAATATATAGTAGGTGAGATTGCAAAATGATTGCACAAATTGAAATCAAAGAATCTGGCTTAGACATTGAAAGAAGAAAATTGAAAAAAAGGAAATAGAGGCGCAATACAATGGAGATGGCTGGTCACCCAGCAAACTACATTAACTCAGACTCATTCTTTTTCACCACTCTACCCTAAAATCTACTGTCCACTCTACTCTTACTGTACACTTTTAGCTTCTAACCTTTTCCAGACGTAAGACGTAATTCCATTTCTGTTCATTCTTTCAAGATGACCGACCAGGGTCGAAAGACGTCTCGGAATAAAATATGTCTTTTGCGAATGTTTTTTATCGCCTACAAAAAAGACCCAGACAAAAAACTTGTAAGAAAAATAAAGAGAATACAAGTTAAAATCAATAACGCTGCCGCTGCTGTGGAATTCAACAGTGCGTGTTTACAACATGGCCTCTTACCTAATTATATATATATATATATATATATATATATATATATATATATATATATATATATAGTGAAGGAAGTAAAAATCCTGAAACACTTGGGAGCTTTTTATTAACGTTTCGCCTTATAGCTTCCTCAGAACAGAGCTAACTAAAGATGAAAGGAAACCACTCTCCATATATATATATATATATATATATATATATATATATATATATATATATATATATATACAGATGTCATCCCAGGTGTGGGCTGGGCTACTCGTCCTCAGTCAGATTATTCGAGTTCATCGGTTCATTTGATCATACTCCACGCTATCGGCCTCATTTGCTATCACCCTAGCTGTACCATTGGCCAGCCTAGAGAGCCCATCTTGGTCATTGGTGACCTGTTAGAAATAATGTACGCTGCCTCAGTCATTCTTTTTTCTGTCTGTCTCTTTCTCTTCCATAAACTCTTGTGAATGACTTCAATCCCACTCCAATTAGGTGAATAACCATATTATATTCATTGACATGAACTACCATTGTGTTTGATTTTCTATGTGCTTTAATATCCCTTCATGCTCACTAATCCTAGTCTTAAACTCTTGTCCCGATTCACCGATAACGCGAGAGTTGTCATTCTAGAAGACAAGGATTGGAATATTACGTTACTCATTAAGATGAAAGGCAAATGGAAAACGATAATTGTCTAGCAGATCGATATAGGTATAATTGACCAAATTGTTTTGCACCTCAACCAAAGGACCCATGTCCTCATAAGTAAACCGCCCACAGTACATCACAGAGTCTCCTCTAGCTTAAACCGCACCTTGTACGCAGTCTTCCTGGAAAGCTTCACTAAGACTACGATGAGCACGACGCCGGGCATCATTCACAAACAGGCATTAACGTGATTCGTCTAATCAGATAATGTATTTCAGGTCTTCCACATTCCACTGTTTGTGTCTTCTCGTCCATTGTACACGGGTATCTTTGTGGGCAGAAGTAAGCAAATAACTATTGTGTGTCAATCTGCTCCATATGTTCATGCGATGCAGTTCCCTGCAGTGGCGGATCCAGGATAAAAATTGAGGAGGAAGGGGCTAATCTGAAATCCTCTATGTGAATAGACTGATAAAAGGTCATTGATTATTAATAATGGTCATCTTACACAGCATAGATAATAAATAACAGTAACTCATACAGGAGTGAGAAATGACTTTCTCAGATCCGATTTTTTTCCGCACATCCTAAAATTATGAATTGTAGTTTATTGTAGTTGTGGGACCTCAGTTAAGTTATAATACTGAATTTAATAATTATTTTTTAGATCTACTTGCATTTTTTGAACATGTATCTATAAGGTATATTCAATCTAAACGGTTTAAAAACTGTTTTTATATATATTCTATATTATTGCATAACTCTTTCTAAATATCACAATACAAGTATGACTTAAAAAGGAAATATAAACATTGTAAGGGGATGCCCAGCGTGAGAGGAAGCCCCCCGGAATACCCCTTTTAGCCCTTTCGCTCCAAACCAGGTGCTCCTTGTCGTGGGGAATTTTAGGATCATCGAGAAGGAAGCAGTCCCGCGCTGAGTCGCTCGACCTGGCTGTATTTGATTACGCGGGGCGCACCTCACTCTCCCTCCCACGCGACAACGCCGAATTCTCGCCCCCACTGGGGTTGGCCATTCCCTGGGGCTATATAACGGACTAGCCATCTGACTATTTAACCTTGCGTCCGCCATTCCTCGAGGAGATTAAGAGTCTGCCAGCCCCTCCGTTCAGACCGTTTTGTCTGTTCCTCCGCGAAGTCTCGCAACCCCTGTTCGAGTCGTACCTCGTCGTTAAAATCTTACCAGCTGATCGCCCTTCGTGAAGCTTTGGTCCCTGTTCAGAGAAAAGCTTATCGAGACATATTCTTCCCGGAGAACTGTGTGGCCCCCTCACCTCGCACTTCCTTTCAAGACTCCCGTTCTCCGTGTCTGAGACGCCCTGCCAAGCCGCAGAACTATCTCGTGTTTGAGATTCCATCTCTCTGGAGCAAATAAAATCTCGTTCTTCAACAAGAAGTACTCAAAAACCTCTGTCTATGAGTTCTCCTCGTCAGGGCTCACAGAAGTATCTCCTCGAAGACCTGTGCCGTTGGTCTTCTCCCTCGGAACACCTTTAAGCTTCAAGGTAAAGCGATTTTGCGTTGTAATCCTGATTACACCCCCCGTCAATCGTCACCTGCATCCCCTTTTGAATTGACTTTCCACTCAAACTTAAATAACATCCATTGGTCGAATTAACGATAATATAATTTTTCCCTCCCCACCTAGCTCTGTCATATTGTAAACAATCACGATCCAAATGGAAGATATAACATTGACGTGATGTATATCAGTGGAAGATAATGGTAAACCGCAATATTTAAATCAAGATTTTATTTATAACTATCGAGCTAATTTCGGCAAGATGCCATTTTAACTAATAATAAGGAAGCTAGGCAAGGAGCACAGTATATATAAGGGAAGACACATCCTAAACAAAATGAAACAGCAGGAAACAATCTTGAAAAAAATATACTTGAGAAAATCTGGCGTGAATGACAAGCTAAACAAAATTAAATGGAACCGGAAGTAATCTGGAGAGTTGCTAATCCCAAAACGCATTGCTTCCGGGGGCTTATAGATACGATTGGCGACTTTATCCATTATATATTTGTTAAATTTGTATTGCCCTTCAAATAAATTGAAATTATCAACTTTGTTGATGATGATGGATTCCTCAATTCTCTTCTCAATATAATTGTTTGATTTATAAATGATTTTTGCATGGTTAAAATCAATTTTATGGTCGTGCATTTGCATGTGCGTAAAGAGACTTGAAGAATTTATACATCTTTTGATATCAGCTAAATGTTCTTTCATTCCCTTATTAAAGTGGCCTGACTCTCCGATGTATGTTAATTTGCAATTATAGCATGGTATACTGTAAACTCAAATATCGAAATTGATTGGACGCAGTCTAATCAAGGATTTTCGAATGGTATTGGAATATTTAAGTGTAATATTTATATTATTTCCGTTCGCATATGATTTTAGTAGGTTTTTTCATGCTTTGGAATAGCATCTATTTATGAGGTGAATTGGATATTTTAGTTCAATGAAATTGCAGATAAGGTGGTTAATTTCATCCTGAAGGAAATTGGTTCGCACGTTCTATAGGCTCGGAGAAAGAGGGAAGAAATAATAGATATCCTAACAGATTTAGAATAGCATCTATTTATGAGGTGAATTGGATATTTTAGTTCAATGAAATTGCAGATAAGGTGGTTAATTTCATCCTGAAGGAAGATTGGATCGCACGTTCTATAGGCTCGGAGAAAGAGGGAAGAAATAATAGATATACTAACAGATTTATCATGTAGTGAGAAAAAATGTATGTAAACATTTGAATTTGCAGGCTTTCGATAGACTGAGCACTGAATATAATTATTTAAACGGTGGATATTTACGTCTAAAAACGGTAGAGAATCTCTCTGTTCCCATTCTACTTTGAATTTTATCGATGGGTGTAACGAATTCAGATTGTTGAAAAATTCATTGAAATTGTTGTTATCTATGGGCCATGCCGACAGGATGTCGTCTACATATCAGAACCAGATAAGAGGTTGGGAATGGATCCTAGGAAGGAGGGTCATTTCATAGTTTTTCATAAATAGATTGCATAGGATGGGAGGATAGTTATAAATAAAATCTTGATTCAAATATTGTGGTTTACCATTATCTTCCATATATATATATATATATATATATATATATATATATATATATATATATATATATATATATATATATATATATATATATATATATATATATATATATATGTGTGTGGAAAATATCAGGAAAGTTAGCGCGTAATAACTATGAATATAAACTCACAATAGTAAGAAAAAATAAGACACATGTGATAGAACGAGTTAATTTCAACTCCTATCCCATATTATTAAAAACCACGATGCTGCCCACGTGCATCTTCGATTCGAGGCTTGGAATCTTATCTCAGCTACCGGATGCCAATGTTTAAACAAGGAGGTTATCGTCCCCCCGTTCACCCCCATACGCCGACCTCGCCAGATCGAGTTAGGCTTATGAACAGATAAGGCATTGTTCGCCGGCCCGGCTGTGCGTTCCCTCCAAGCTTTCACTCCATTTTCCCCCACGCCAAGGAGATGTCCTGGCTATTTATATGGAAACTTTACCACTAAGATCAGATTGGAGATCCAGATTTTCGTCGCGAAACATCACCACGACCCTCTCTCCCTTTGTGCGCCAAGGGACCTCGACCTCGAGATTCACCATCACTTGTCCAGAAGGAGGACAATATTCCTTGAGTGCCAAAGGTTCGAGCCTTTCCGACGCCAAGTCCCAAGGCTTCCCCCCCCCCTGTTGTTCAAGGGAGAACAACATTAGAACAGCCATTGTTCGTTTTGAGCCCTTCGCCAAGAAACGGTTCTCTCCCCCCCCCCCTGTTGTTCAAGGGAGAACAACATTAGAACAGCCATTGTTCGTTTTGAGCCCTTCGCCAAGAAACGGTTCTCATCCCCCCCCCTGTTGTTCAAGGAGAACAGCATTAGAACAGCCATTGTTCGTTTTGAGCCCTTCGCCAAGAAACGGTTCTCATCCCCCCCCCTGTTGTTCAAGGAGAACAGCATTAGAACAGCCATTGTTCGTTTTGAGCCCTTCGCCAAGAAACGGTTCTCACCCCCCCCCCTGTTGTTCAGAGGAGAACAACATTAGAACAGCCATTGTTCTTGAGCCCGTAGACAAGAGACGGTTCTCATCCCCCCCTTTGTTCAGAAGAGAACAAAGTAGAACAGCCATTGTTCTTCAAGCCGTTCGTCGAGTAACGGTTCTCCTTTCCAAGACGCCTCGTCAGGATCCTTTTATCCCCCCCCTTCGGCTGGAACTCGCCAGCGGACCGAATATTCCTTCAAGTACCTTCCACTGCACCCTAATGAAAAGTTACGTAAGCCAAACGTCACCTTTTGAGTATTGATCCCTTTTTGTCAATTCTATCCTGTGCTTTAAATTGTTTATCGAACCATCCCATCTCTTTAACTCTATATTTGTTTTACCTTTTTTTAATCCCTTAAATCCTTGGATTAGCCCGAGTCTCCACGACCCTTTCCATTCTGTTTATGTCAATATTTTCCGTTTTTGTGTATTGTTTATAGTTATTATTAATAAAACTCTATTTTATTAATGATAGCAATATTATTATCCTTGAGCTCAGTTCCACTTCTTAAGCATATCGAAGATACATAATATCGGCCACCAGACAGTAACGCACTCTAAAGATAATTAAGGAAGTTCCCTCAACGAATAGTGTTATATATAGTATCGTCGGGAACATATATATATATATATATATATACATATTTAATTTGGTGTCAGGTGTGTAAGGTTTAACGCTATATCTTTGCAAACACTGGTCTCAGTCGAGTAAAGCATAGTGTTATTCGTTATAATAATAGAATATAGTAGTTCCCTTTTGTTTTAACGATTGCTATCCCCCCTTTTTTTTAAACTTAAGAAGCTGGAGTAGCTCAAGGAACGGTTATAATAATTTGTTTGTGTTTTTTTTTGTGATTTTAGTCAGTGGTTATTTAGATTGAGAAACCAAGTACGAATAGGTCAGTGCCCATATTTAGGTAGGCTAATTCTATAGAGGCATAATTCTTGTTGCGAGGAATTTTAGTTGGTTGACTAGTGCGCCCCCAAGTGCAAAGATGACTCAGTTTGAATTCTTTAAAGCGCAAGGAGAATCCTTGGGACTTTCCGGAAAAGAACTAATTAAGTACATAAGAGAGGAATGGATAAGACAAGTGTACCTTCACCATCAGATTAAACTAGCTCAGGATGAAGAAAAATATCAAAGAAAAGAGGTAGAAAGAGAAAGGGAAAGAGTAATCCGACAAGAGGAACGAGAAAGAGAAATACAACGAGAGGAACGAGAAAGAAAAATACAACGAGAAGAACGAGAAAGAGAAAAACAACGAGAGGAACGAGAAAGAGAAATACAACGAGAAGAACGAGAAAGAAAAATACAACGAGAAGAACGAGAAAGAGAAAAACAACGAGAGGAACGAGAAAGATAAATACAACGAGAAGAACGAGAAAGAAAAATACAACGAGAAGAACGAGAAAGAGAAAAACAACGAGAGGAACGAGAAAGAGAAATACAACGAGAAGAAAGAAGGAAGGATTCGCGCTCCTTCCCAGGAAAGCTGACAAAGTTTCCGAGCCCCGTAAAACCCCAAAACTTCTTTTCCCAAAACCAACAACGGGACTCCAAACCTCCCGTTAAGACTTCTCCTCCATCTCTCTTCCCGAAGCGACCAACCATATGCTTCACCTGTGGTGTAGAAAACCACATGAGCTGGAATTGCCCCCCAAATTCTAGGCTTAAAAGCGGACCAGCCCACCAAGTTCACCAGATTAATGCAACCCCGGCTCCCCCGGTGGTACAGACCCAAGCAGAAACTTCTCCCCCTCCGTCAGGCCACCAGGTAAATTTTGTTTTTGGTAAAAGTTCATCGGGAACTTTGAAATATGAGGAGGGCAGCGTGGACAGCTGTCGAGTATTGACTCTCGTCAGGGACACAGGATGTACGTGCTTCATCGTGTCCGACGAACTCCTCCCAGTGGCCTCTAACCACGAAAAATTTGCGGTGGTACATGACCAACTTGGGCGGGCGAACCGATTCCCCGTCGCTAGATGTTACCTGCAGTGTCAATATTATAATGGCTGGGCTGAAGTCATTGTAGCACCCATAAAATTCTGTTCCGTACTTATAGGACAGAGCCCCCAAGTAAGTTTCGACCCTGTGTTTCAGGCCGCCCTTCCTCAAGGCCGAGATAAGAAAGAAGCCCAGGAGCCCGTCCCCATCAGAACCCCGATACCGTCCGATTTCTCGGAGACCCCTAACCAGGACTTTAGGACGGCAAAAGAGGAATGTGAATCACTAACACCCTTAGGTGATAAGGCCCCAGACAAGGACACGGAGACTGACCCTGGACCTCAAGAAATAAAGAACCCCCAACGCGCCCATGGAGATACCTTCATAGAACTGGACGAAGCATCGGCGCTTGAAGAGGACTGCCCCGCGGAGTCCCTTAAGGTAATCCAGACAGTGTGCATCCAACCTCATGCCGAGTACCCTCCTCCCTTTCTACCAGGCGAGTCTTTGGAACCCTCTGACCTGGATAGTGACGCGCAGCTGACACCACGTCAGAAGAGTCAGCTCCAAGAACTAATTAAATGGAATCACCATTTATCCACCCTATTAGCTCTTTTCGAGCAACTGCGTGAAAATGGCCTCACCATTGGCCCCAGCAAATGCCAGTTTGCCCACGAAACCATCAAATATTTGGGTTTCAAAATAGGACAAAGCAAGTCAGGTCCCCACGAGAACAAGATTAAGGCAATCGCCGACATGCCCCTCCCGATTACAAAGAAGCCATTAAGATCGATCCTAGGATCAGCTTCTCCCTATCAGCGATTTGTTCCGAATTTCGCTGCAATTTCGGCCTCCCTATGCCCCCTTCAGGAAAAGAATTTCTCCGATCGTTTACGTTGGAATGATGTCGCTGTTTCCCATTTTAATCAGCTCAAAAGTAAGTTCATTTCTGCCCCCATTTTTAAGTTGCCCAACCCGGAAAAATCCTTTGGGGTTAAGACCGACGTGATCAACGAGGGCATTGGAGGTGTACTCCTTCAATACGTGGATGACAGAACGAGTCATCCAGTTGCATATGCTAGTCGTCAATTATTACCACGCGGAAAGAGATATGCCACTAGAGAAAAGATAGCTCTATCAATTATCTGGGTCATAGACAAATTCAAGCTGTACTTGATATGTAAAGAATTTCGAATAGGAACCGACCACCGTCCGTTAGCCTAAATTAGGAATTTGAGACACTCAAACGGCCGCATCATGCGCTGGAGTTTACTCTTGCAAGAGTATCAGTTTAAAATATATTAGATAAAAGGTTCCGATAACCAGGTCGCTGACGCCCTCAGTAGAAATGCGTTACCGAATAGCGTAGAATAATTGTATTCATAGGATTAGTATCTCCATGTAGGTATATAACGTCTTGTACGACTTAATTTAAGATTCTTTTGTAATATAATTAATTAATGTATATGTCTGAATTTTGTAACGCTCAATGTCTAATTTTTTGTATGTCTATATATTTGTTCTTATTAATTTACGTATAAATTATTTTGTCCCGTATGTCCTAAGTTTATATCATTTCATTGTTCCATGCCCTTTTTTTTTCTTTGATTAAGTTGTATTAAAGGTTATTTTCCCCTGTAATCTAAAGATCAAAATAATCATATGTATTGAGGTAATACTAGTTAGGTGCAGGAAGATACGGTTGGTACAAGAAAACGAGTTCCCCACAACGGAGCTCTATCGTTGTCCCTTCTCTCTTTTTTTTCGAAGTGACAACTTCCCCTGGAATGGAGGGGTGTGATAGAACGAGTTAATTTCAACTCCTATCCCATATTATTAAAAACCACGATGCTGCCCACGTGCATCTTCGATTCGAGGCTTGGAATCTTATCTCAGCTACCGGATGCCAATGTTTAAACAAGGAGGTTATCGTCCCCCCGTTCACCCCCATACGCCGACCTCGCCAGATCGAGTTAGGCTTATGAACAGATAAGGCATTGTTCGCCGGCCCGGCTGTGCGTTCCCTCCAAGCTTTCACTCCATTTTCCCCCACGCCAAAGAGATGTCCTGGCTATTTATATGGAAACTTTACCACTAAGATCAGATTGGAGATCCAGATTTTCGTCGCGAAACATCACCACGACCCTCTCTCCCTTTGTGCGCCAAGGGACCTCGACCTCGAGATTCACCATCACTTGTCCAGAAGGAGGACAATATTCCTTGAGTGCCAAAGGTTCGAGCCTTTCCGACGCCAAGTCCCAAGGCTTCCCCCCCCCCCTGTTGTTCAAGGGAGAACAACATTAGAACAGCCATTGTTCGTTTTGAGCCCTTCGCCAAGAAACGGTTCTCTCCCCCCCCCCTGTTGTTCAAGGGAGAACAACATTAGAACAGCCATTGTTCGTTTTGAGCCCTTCGCCAAGAAACGGTTCTCATCCCCCCCCCTGTTATTCAAGGAGAACAGCATTAGAACAGCCATTGTTCGTTTTGAGCCCTTCGCCAAGAAACGGTTCTCATCCCCCCCCCCTGTTGTTCAAGGAGAACAACATTAGAACAGCCATTGTTCGTTTTGAGCCCTTCGCCAAGAAACGGTTCTCACCCCCCCCCCCCTGTTGTTCAGAGGAGAACAACATTAGAACAGCCATTGTTCTTGAGCCCGTAGACAAGAGACGGTTCTCATCCCCCCCTTTGTTCAGAAGAGAACAAAGTAGAACAGCCATTGTTCTTCAAGCCGTTCGTCGAGTAACGGTTCTCCTTTCCAAGACGCCTCGTCAGGATCCTTTTATCCCCCCCCTTCAGCTGGAACTCGCCAGCGGACCGAATATTCCTTCAAGTACCTTCCACTGCACCCTAATGAAAAGTTACGTAAGCCAAACGTCACCTTTTGAGTATTGATCCCTTTTTGTCAATTCTATCCTGTGCTTTAAATTGTTTATCGAACCATCCCATCTCTTTAACTCTATATTTGTTTTACCTTTTTTTAATCCCTTAAATCCTTGGATTAGCCCGAGTCTCCACGACCCTTTCCATTCTGTTTATGTCAATATTTTCCGTTTTTGTGTATTGTTTATAGTTATTATTAATAAAACTCTATTTTATTAATGATAGCAATATTATTATCCTTGAGCTCAGTTCCACTTCTTAAGCATATCGAAGATACATAATATCGGCCACCAGACAGTAACGCACTCTAAAGATAATTAAGGAAGTTCCCTCAACGAATAGTGTTATATATAGTATCGTCGGGAGTCATTCTACGACAACACACAGTATTTATACTAAGCCCGTTTCCCTATGAGGTCAACTTTTTAATGCTATCAGATAAGTCGGATTTTAGAAAAAGTGATAAAATTGGATCTAGCGAAAACAGCCCTGGGCTAATGTTGAGATTACTCTCCAATCCGTCTTTTATTCAGTTTCTTTCCTTCAGTGGTACACACACACACACACACACACATATATATATATATACATATATATATATATATATATATATATATATATATATATATATATATATATATATATATATATATATATATATATATATATATATATATAATGCCTCGTTTATTATATATATTAAAATTATATTTGGGGGTCTTGATCTTTATATATCTTTTGAACTGCAACTTGGCAAGCCATTAGATAAACCTCAGTTAATCGTAAACACACTATAAAAATCAAGGAGGCGGCCTCCCACTCCTTTAATTGCTCCAAAGCATATCGCAGACGGCTTCGGGTCGGCTATTTGCCCGTGCCTGTGCATGCGCCCTTGCTCCGAGCGGGTCTTCTCAAGCATACCTCGGCATATGTATATAAACGAGTCTGAAAGGGTTCATAACAGCACCTAACATACAGCATTGATAACGGGATTTCACACGAACATCAGCCACTTGTCCCTTTGGGCAAATACATTGATTAAGCTGTCTATTCTAACATCACTTACGTTGCGAAAATCGATCAGCATCAAGCCGTTGAGATGTTCTTACCCATTGTTATTCCTTAAGTACGTCTTAAGTCGTTTCAGGTCCCAAAATGAACGCTCGTCCTCCACGTTCGAGACTGAGAGAGTAATTAGAACTTGGACGAGTTTAGCCATGTTCGGATACATACGGATCTGGGCATGGACAAGAGCATCTTTAACGGATTTAAACTTGATTGTTGACGAAAACCAGCGCTTCAGCCTTGACGAGGCTCAAGGCCTCGATCTCAGCCTCGTAGGTTTTTGCCACCTCTAGTAAAGTAGCATCATCTTCGTGGACGCAGCTGAGCAGATGTTGGATGTTGAAGATGACCAGAATGGTGTCTTCCCCAAACCAGCTCTGCAGCTAAGTAAGCACATAGTCATTGAATGAGACATAGACAAATCTGCGGTAATATTCGTCAGTTTTATGGTAGGGTATGTTCGCCACATACAAAACCGAAGCACAGAGATGGTGTCATGTGACGAGCCGATCTCTTAGAAGAGCTCCCCTGACTTCTCTGAATAAGTCGTGGAAGCTGGTCAGTGCATTTTTCCGGGTCTTGTAGAGATAAGAACGTCTCTACTTCAACGATCGTAGAGTATGCTGAGACGATATCGTCCACAAGAGACTGCAGGGCTCGGGTCACCTCAACGGTGTGAGCTAGAACCGACTAAGCGACGATGTGGCCAATCCGAGAGCGCGATTCTTGGATTGCAATCAGTAGGAGTCCCACCGTTGCATATGAGTTGTTCTCATCCTCGAGGAAGAGGACAATAACCGGCAGGAATTTGATGAACACAATGACTGAATCGTGTCAATGTGGGGGACGCTAAGTTAAGTCGCTCGCTTTTCACTGTAGGCAAATGAAAGGAAAAATTTGGAGGGGATTCAGGCCCCTTAGGCCCCATGATGGATACGCACCTGGTTCCCTGCGGAGTGCTCTTTGAATAATGGGTGCCAAAGGACTAACGTCGACGTCTAGCAGGAATTCCTGCCTTGAAGCCAAGCGATTTTTTAACGCAAGCCGTGAAACACTCCGGCGGTCCCGGCCCATCAGTATCGTCTTTCGGCCACATTTGTGGCGGAAATTTCCGGTGGACCGGGAAATTCCATTACAGGTAGACCCGTATGGCCATACGCGCGCACAAATGCAATTACTCCTTTTTGCCACTCAGTACGAAATCTAGGAATCCTACCACATACTTCCCGGGTAGAAACCTCTAGATTCTCCTCGTTAAATGATAACTACAGACCCCTATAGCTTTGTTCTTTAGGCGGTGGTGATGTTCCGTTTTCTTTAGGGCTGCCTCTTTTACGCCGGAGTCGTTAAGCAACGAACGAGGGAAACTAAGAAGGAATCTTTATTCATATAGAAAGTTGGTGAAAAATTGAGGGACCCATCCACGTTTACGTGGATTGGGGGACAAGGAAATAGAGAAAAAGTGGTGATAATTAAATACAGTAGGATGAAGAAAGTTTGCCCGGGGATAGGAACATCTCAGTTTTTACATTGACATTTTACACTGTTTCGGAACTAAAAAGGAAAAAAAAATATTTACATACAAAAGAATAGAAAAAACTTTAGCACAGAAAAGTAAAATACTAATGATAATTATATACAAAAACAAAACAAAAACATCCAGTGTAGTCAAAATAATAAAGGTTCATAATAATAATAGAATGTAGTAAAGCTACTATCGTCACTAGTTTAAAAAAAAACAATAATTAGTGTCCAGAGTCAGATAATTTTTAATTTCGGTAAATTCGGCAGATCTATTTCAGTTTTATGATGTTACACTTCGCGATATTAAATAAATCACTTTCTAGTCCGGGTGCGAGTTGCAAGTAAGGTCACCTATAGATAGCTGGTGTGGCCACCGTCTTTGCCAGAGGCATGTATGACTTGTATCTCTCCTGGTAGTGTAGGCTGAACAAGTCGTCTACAGTATCTGGTGAGAGAGTAACCTCCCGGTTGTCCCAAGTGGTGGTGCTGCGTGAATACAGGAGGGTATTCACCATCTCTAACCCGGTTCTTGAAGTAACTCCCTTGATGTGGCGAAATTGTCACATTTCAGTTGAGTATGAAATGTATCCCCCTATATTGTACCCTTTGCATTTAAACCATGCTGGTCCTTGAAACTGTTCTGAGTGGGACTGCTGGATACAGCTGCTTCGTTATCAATAGAAATGTATATACTTTGTTATTTTTTATACTAAGGTTGTGAAATCAGTGGAGTTTGCTGAGTTCAAGTTTCGCAACTCAAACATTCGAGTTAATATGGCTCCCTATGCCGCGCTTGGAGATCTTGAAGCCTAGGATACTCGCGCTTGGCGAATAATCTACTATTTAGTTCTCTAGTCGGACAGGCTCCGTCTTCTATCCGCTAATCGCGAGTGCACTGAATTTTGTCTGGTTCCTCTGAATCTTCCACTTCTCTTCGTACCCGGAGATTTTCTGGGCCTCGGCTTCAGTCACCTTCGACATCTCTCTTCCAGATCTGGTTTGGCGGGTCACGATCTGGGTGATGTCGTCCGCGTACTGTACGTTGAGGGTTCGGTGAACCAGCAGTTTCGGAATGTGCCTGGTATAGACCGTAAAGGGCGTGGAACTCAGACATCATTCTTGGGGGACTTCGGATATTAGGTCAAATAGGATTCTGTTGTGGTCCAAGAATGTTATTACTGCTCTCCTACTGGAGAGGTAACTGAGGAGTATTTTTCCGAAATGAGAGGATAACCTGAGACTCTAGATCTTGTATTTGAGCCCGTCAATCCATACCTTGTCGAGGATTTTTTTTCAAATCCTAGCAGACCACATCTATCGTGCAGTCAGAGGCTAGCCCAATGGCTGTATGTTGGTATGTTAAGGTGATTGCAGTCTCCGTGCTCCTTCTCTTGTGGAAGCCATGTTGTTTGGTGTTCTGCTGTGAGTGTGACGACAGATGGAAGACTAGCCTGTTGTTTACGATTTTTTCGAATACTTTCCCAATCATCTCGAAAAGTAGAATGGCCTATAGTTCATTACTTGATCTGTAAGCTTCTCTTGTTTGAGAATAAAGATCATTTTGAATGCCTCCATGCTGTCAGGGAAATATCCACACTGGGGCTTCTTTTAGGTTCATCGTTGTTTTTAGGCTTAGGCTACTGATATTTGCAGTTCTGAGTGAGGGAATCTCCTGTAGTGCTTTTCCATGTGCTCCAGAACTCTTTCCTCGAAGCCCAGATTGAAGTTTTCCTCTCCTTTGGAGATGCAAAAAACGTCACTTCAGACTTATCTAAAAAGCTCGCCTTTTTCTTGTGTAGTCCTGGCGCACTTGTTAAGGTGCATTATGAGGGAGTGAGCCTTCGAAGATGGTCGCACTCTCAACTATCTTATGAAGTTCCAAAATTTATCGGAGTATTTTTCCCAAATGGGAGGATAACCTGAGCCTCAAGATCTTGTATTTGAGCCCGTCAATCCATCACTTGGAATCACTTGGAATCTCTGCTGCAGGATGATCCTCTCCTGGGTTGAGCGTGTCGGGGTCAAGATCTCGTGCCTTGTGTTCGGGATTACATTGTCCACGGTGGCAAAGTATCAAAGATGTTAGACAACTTATCGTCGATTTTTTCTTGTGTAGTACCATCCATCTCGGGAATTACCCCCGGGAATGGCCTTCTGTAAGCTTCCCAGTATGCAGACGCAAAGGTTTTTTTCTTAATGGTGAGGGAATCGGTATGGAACCGGTGACCACCGTGAGGAGCATAAGGTCACTGTATGTAAGGGGGACAGGGGAAGTTTGGATTCGTATGCACAATGTCCAGTCTGGTGGCTGTTCCTGGGAACAAGAACCCCCGGAACTCTGACCCAATCCTCTCAGATTCGCCTCTATGCAGGAGTTAGTCAGGTTCTTCCCTATACTGTCCGCTCGAGCGTAGCCAGTAATTCTTGATCTGGTGTTAAGATCGCCAGCGAGGATGACTGGGTGGGCCTTCCCGAACAGGGTGAACAGTTCATGGATCGAAAGTTACCCTCTCCTCGGAGGCTAGTACTACAAATCCACTCCAATGTTCGCTCTGAACGTTTTGAAAGTGAAAGACAGGAGCAACTCATCCATTTCTATCCCATTCACAAACTGCAGTTCCGATAGCACCGCTATTGCTGCCCCATCAAATCTGTAGGGTTTGAGTCAGTTGTGGTATTCTCTTTCTTTAGTTTTGCAGGCTGGGTTTAAGTGATCATCAGCTTCCTTACGGGATGAAGGAAAAATATATATATTTATATCTGGATTCTTTATTCCTGTATATTATAGCCGGAATAAGCTTTTAAAATGGTGAACAAGGAATATAATTTTTCTTATTAAAATAATAATAAATTTTCAGATTCATGACTGACTTTCACACAGAAATTCACCTATATAAATAGTAATTTCATCTATACTTAACTCTATAACATTTCAACCAATCAGGCGCCAGGATAGATTTAAATGTTACTAACGCTTCAATCGTTTACACATAAACACGGCCGAAGTCAGTTTTCCGAATTGCTGGGCGAATATTCGACTACGTAGCATTGCCTTGCTACCTTCTGAAGAGCGTTGTTATTTCACGCGTGCCTAATAACTACAGACTTTTGAGCCTCGCCATCTAAGAACGCAAGTGTCCTGGGAGTCTTTAGGATCCCAGTTGATCTGCAAAGATTTTCATATAATCTTTTCGCTACTAGTGATGAAGTAAAATGATGGCCTAAACACCTCATTGCTCCCGTCTACCGCCCTGCGTGGGAACCTGCTCGGATGACTGCCCTTCATTAATTTCGTCTTAACTATGTCAGCCGCTTGGACTGACATAATTAAGGGCTTGCGTGAAAACTGGTTTGAGGCCTATCCCACAGCAGAAGCACAAGTCAGCATTTTTCTCGAATATGGGGCAAAACTGCGATTCTCGGACGGAGGAGAAATCCTCATCGCCCGGGGGACCCGGCCAGAATCATAGAGGGAGATACCCTCGTCTCTATGTAGTTGGATGCAGTTTTGGCGTACGCACCCGTGAGGGGGTGGCAAAAACTTAGCGGTCGTTGATTCGGCCACTATGCATTAAGTCCACCAAGCTCAACCCTCTGAGGTCCCCACTCGAGAACCATCACCCATCCATCATCACCCATCATCCCGGCACCATCCGAGCGGGGAAACAACAGGAAACGGGACGGGAGTGTAATTCTCACATCGAAGTCAAATCCAACCCTTGACTCTACCTCCTTTACCACTTCTGACATCACTTTTTTCACCCATACCATATTAACTACACATTTTTTACAGAGGAAGAAAAGAACCGCAAGAAAGAAGAAAGAAGACGCCCACGACGATGGAGGCCCTCCCTGAGAGGGTCCCCCTACGTACCATAGTTGGAAAAAAGACCCCCGAGAAGAAGACCGTGTACCAATCCTTATTTTCAAATTTAAGGATTGCACTAATCAAGCTAATCGACATCCCAAATGGTTTCATCGCTATATGCGGTGCAACCAAGGACATAGACCGGCTCCTGTCTGATGAAGGGACCGAGGGGCTAAGGGAGATGAACTTGGAAGCCAAAACCCCACCAGCGATCTCTGCAAACAGGAGCGTTATCTGCCGAAGGTGGAGAGTTGGGTGGGTGAGAACTCTCCCGCGGACCTGAAAACCCAAAGCGAGAAAAATCACACATGGGCAAAGATAAGGGAAGTGATCAAATTCCGTGATCACACCCATGTCTTTAAGGTGACTTTTCAGACCACCGAAATGGCCCACAAGGCGGCAACGGAGGGACTCCTCATTTTTAACATGAGGATCTCAGGCAGCAATATCGAGCATGGGAAGTACCATAGCATCCAGATGTGCTTCATTTGCAATGCTCTGGAACAACATACCACCGCCAACTGCCCCCAAAAAGGAACGATCTGGTGCAGCGAATGCGCCACACAGGGTCATAGATATGACTCCTGCAAAAGCACTGACAAGAAGTGTATGAACTGTAAGGGACCCCATCGAACGATGGCCCTTAACTGCCCAAAGAGAAAGAAAATAATCAAGAAAATTGAAGATGAAGAAAAGAAGAAGAAAACTACAACCTATGCAAGCACTGTGAAGAGAAGTAAAGGGATGGCCCCAGCAATGGCAATTCCCTCACCGATGGTCTTCACAAACGATCTAAGTGCAAAAATACTCATCTGCATTACACATGCAAACGTGGCAAATGCGGTAAAACCTGGATGCTACAACCAGGTTTTAAACGCGCTATTAAAGGCTAATAACCTGCCATCCATCATCGTGCCTGATGATCCAGAATGCTCTAAGGCATTCAAGGATAGCGTTATTAGGAATAGTGAAAATCAGGAAAAAGCCACTGGACTAAAAGAGGTCATCGAATCTCTCTCATCGGAGGAATCTGAAGAAGAGGAGGAGATTAATGATGATAAAGAAGAAGAAGAGACCACATCTTCGGATAGTGACGAGGGCCCATGCAATCGCACAAGAGCGACGAAGAGTCGGTCAAAGACTCCTAGTCCTCCCCCGAAGAACGAAAAGCCTGGGCACTCCAGACCCGCCTGACAGGGCAAGAAAAGCAAAAAGACCAAGAAGAAACACAGGTAAATACATCTCACAATGGAACGGAACTCACTAAGAATCATGGAAATTAATACCAACGGCTGGACGGCGAAAAGAACTCTTTACGGAAATTTGTTCAGGGAGATTGATGCAGATGTCATCTTGATTTCTGAACATGGGATTGACACTCGTAGCTCTGAAATGAAGATCTGGAACTACGACGTGTTAATCACGAATTACTCTCAAGAGTGGTACGACGGTGCCGCCATCGCCATCAAAAGAGGGATCAAGTATAAACCAATAAGAAACCTGGAAGAATACTATCTTGCAATATAGGTCGAACTCGATATAGGAAAGCTGGTCATCGCCACCGGGTACCAGCCGCCGAGACGAGAATATTTGCCAATCTATTCTCTCTCTAGCCTATTTGGCAGAAGGACCCCCACGATATTATTGGGGGATCTTAATGCCAGATGTCGGGAATCTGGGTACAGGACCTTCAATGGAAATGGAAGGTGCCTGGATACTATGATGGACCGAAATATGGTCCATAGAATAGGCCCGGACTTCCCAACCTATACTCGAGGAAGAAGTGCCACAAAACCAGACATTTGTCTGGCTAATCGTTAGCTGCCGTTCAATTACTACATGGAACCAGTCCAGGTACCATGTGGTGATCATATAAGGATCCTACTTACCATTAACAGGAACCCTATACAAGTCCCAGCTCTAGTCAGAAAAGACTACAGGAGAGCAAACTAGGCAAGGTACGCGGGTCTCCTCGAGGCCTATCGCCCACCAAATCTGGACGAGGCAATTTTCGAGGAGATAGACGAGACACTCGACGACCTCAACGAACATCTTATAAATGCAGATAGGGCTTGAATCCCCCAAACCCAGTATAAAACCATCTCCTCATACAGGTGGACTGGGTACATGAAAGAACTCTACAGAGAATTGAGAGTCATGTACGAGTTAAATATCAGAAATGCATCAGTTGACTCGCTACAACGAAGTAGAAAGATCAAGGAAGAGCTCAACCAGTTGATCCTCGAACAACAACAGAGACAATGGGACGATGCGATGGAGAGCCTCGATCAAGATACATCTCCCAAAGACTTTTGGAAGAAAGTCAAAAGTCTCAGAGGATCATCTGGGAAAAAGAAGAAATTGGAAATCCAAAAAGAAGATGGATCCATTGAAACAGAAGAAAGGAACATCGAAGTAATACTCCGGCGTTATTGGGAAAAAATCTTCAGCATATCGGAAGAAGAAAACGAAGATTTTGATATAGAGTTCGAAAACAACATCGTAGACGAGCTTAACACGGAAATACACCGAACGCATCCTCATCACCAGGTAGATAGACTGCGTGACGGAGACGCCGAGATCACCGAAGAAGAGATCCTTGGCGCACTCCGCTCATTCCGACAAAAAGCCCCAGGCCAATTGGGGCTTACGAAGTTTAACTTCGAAAAGGCACCAGCTAACATCATCAAAGGAATGAGACGTATTTTCAACGCATGTCTGAATACAGGGTACTTTCCAGATGCTTATAAGACGGCAAAGATGATCTTCTTGCCCAAGCATGGAAAGAACCCAACGTTGAGAGAGAGCTACCGCCCAATTTCACTCCTGGAATTTGGCGGGAAACTCTTTGAGAAGATCCTCAACGGGAGACTGGTGTCTCACCTGGAAGAAAACTTCCTCTACAACCCATGCTAATTCGGGTTTAGAAAGAAGCGAAGTACGGAAATGGCCATCAATGTCATAACGAAAAAGCTTTCCCAAGCAAACGGGACAGGAGTTATGTGGATATCGTTTGTCGGGATGTATCAAAGGCGTTTGATAAGGTGTGGCAGCGGGGCATGTGGTATAAGATCTTACGGCTGGGTCTAAGTGAAAACTTAGAAAGAACTCTCTGTGACTATGTCATGGAGAGAGCGGCGTATGTCAGTCTAGGGTGCACGAACGGACCAAAGTTTCCGCTCACTGCGGGCCTCCCGCAGGGGGGGGGGGGTGTCTGTCCCCCGCCCTTTACTCGATATACACCGCGGATGTCACAGCCCCTGTGTACCCCTCTTCCCTCAATATTCAGTACGCCGATGATTTCAACCAGATAATCGTATCTCCATGGAGGAATGCACCGTGGCAAGCTCGCATGACAGCGATGGAAATCGCGAACTTGAACAACTACGAGGCTCAGTGGAAGATAATAACAAACCAAGAGAAGTTCAAGGTGGTCCCCATTGGACGCATCCTAAGAGCAGACGTGCGTGTGGGGAATACGCGATACCCCTACACCAACGAATGCAATCTACTCGGTATGAAAATCACCTCTACCGGGTACAAAAAGCACGTCAAAGAAAGAATTTCTCGAGCCTCGGCCGCTGTCAGAACTCTATATACATTTAGAAATCTACGTGAAAGCAACAAGAAGAAGATCACCAATGCCCTTGTAAGATCTACGTTGCTTTACCCCGCCTCCACCCTCTCATGTGTCTCAAAAACACAAAAGAGGCGACTTCAAGTAGTGCAAAATAAATGCATGTACCTAATCACGGGTACACGCAGGCAAGAAAGAAGACGGCAAGAAGATCTGCACAGAGAGGCGGGGATAATTCCCATTAACAAAGTAATAGAAGAACGGACCCGGAAAATGCAGGATCTGGTTAATCGGGAACTGAGTGATGAAATCACCCAGATGATTAACCAGAACAGAAGAAATGACTGTCACGTCAGATTTTCCACCTCCGCCAGCCGAGTGGCTGGCGGGGACGAAGTGCCGTTCTATGCATAATGAGATGTAAAACCTGAACCTAAAGAAAAAGAAAACCGAACAAGAAAAGAAACTCAAAACTACGACAACAAAGTAATAGGAGAACGGACCCGGAAAATGCAGGATCTGGTTAATCGGGATCTGAGTGATGAAATCACCCAGATGATTAACCAGATGATTAACCAGCTGCACAATGTCTTAACATTTCTAAATCACATCTTGAAAGTAATATATCAACACTAGAAAAAAATCTAATTGCAGGAAGAAATTCGTCCCTATATAGGCAGAGCTTCGCTCTAAAACGATTTCCAGGATTCCTTTTGATTTTGTTTATTTGGATGTTTATCCTCTCAACATGATTCACCCTCTTCACGTATTCTATTTTTTCATTCTCACCAATTACTCCTCGTGGGAAGCCAGAAACTTCAATTTTTTCTTCTAGGAAAAGTTTTTATATACTCTGCGAAGAAACCATCCCTCTTTTCAAACTCCCAAAACTCGTAGATTTTCTTGATCTTATACATTTTTTCCAGTGCAAGTTTCAGTTCAGGGGTTGTGTACACTCCGGAAATCATACGTTGCTTTTCAGAGCGATCGAATTCGGGTGAGTTTTGCTAAGCGCATGTGGTGCAGAGTGTGAAAGTAAGTTTACCATCTACAGATTGAGGGAGAACTAGAATATACAGATCATTAGGAGGGATAACATCAACTTTTACGATACCAAAATATGCATCATTCACACCCTGAGTGAATTCTTGAATAGACGGAATTTCTCGCACAGATACGCAACGTCGAGGTGATTCTACGGGATAGGGATTGTTTTTCATACAGTACGGATATAAGGAGCAAAAATCGACTTAATGGATTTTCACACCTTCAGTTAGTGGTTAGTATAATATAAATGGGTTAGATCTGCCACCAAAAAGTGCACTCCCCACATCTAATACACCATTAATTACATCACCAGATATTCTATTAACCGTCTTACGTCGCCCTGGAATGGTTTGCATCATGGTTTCAAATTCACACTCCCAGAGAATGATAACCTTGTATTTACTACTAAGAATTCGATCACTCTCTACTGTCTGATAATATTGGTCCAACGACCCACGTCCACCAATGGAAACTTCCTATTTTAGATCACAGTTTTCTTTCTGTCACCCATGCCAATAACATCCATGAAAGAGAAACACCGTTCCTCCTCCTGATGGTAAAAACCCATCAGAAAAAAATACTCTTCTACCAACAAAAAGGCTTCGCTCACCACCGTTTCTTGCATGGAAAAACAGGATTCCTTCAACATGTTCCTCAAACATAAGCCAACGTATAGCCTTATAAGAAAAGCTTTGGATTTCTTCCTGTCTATGATTGCAATAGAAATTTCTGGTAAGAAGACATCTTCATAAACCTTGTTATACAATGAGGCTATTGTGATGCAAGACTGCATAGGATCAATGTTAAATCTTCTGATGAACGAACACATAAACTTCTCAAAACACAGGCGAAGGATAGAAACATTTTGAATGCAATACTTAATACATTCTATACGAATATTATATACTTCTTTTCTTTTTAAAATACCTTTTTTCAGGAACCGATCCAGTATAATTCAAAGTTTCCTGGGGGAGAAAATCATAAGGAAAATAACCTTTTTCCATTTCTGGGATTTCCATTGTTTTGGGCAGTTTTTTCAGCAAAGAAGGCATGAATAGGAGAGTATCCTTAAAAATTATGTGCTGAACGAGCTCTATTTTAAAAATCTTTCGTCCCCGCTTCATTGGATGCGAAGTAAAGAGATTAGGATTAAAATATTGAAGCAGTTCGTCATAGGTAATTTGGGCATCGAATTTGGCATTGTTATGTGTCATTACATATGTTTTCACATTTTCTCTCGATCCTCTTATTCGTATTAGCTATTCTATAAAGGGTTTACAAGGGAGTTTTCACCATCTCTTTGAAAAATCTTTGTTCGTAGACCACAGTTTTTACATTTGTCCTATGTTTCATTCTGATTATCAAAACAGAGTTCACAGATTATTTGCATAAACAATATATAAGGAAAAGGTATAAATGATCCCACTTCTTTATAGGTTTCAATATCATAATATACGGCATTCCATTTCTTAACCATCGACTTCTTCGATCTCTTCATCCACCACGTATGCTCTGATCCATCCACTTTATAGTATGTATAACATTTAGAGTAGAACAACTTCTCACACTCGTGTCGTCTCATGCCGTTTGCACCCTACATGATTATATGGTTACATCTAAGACACTTGCTAATCTTCACACAAGTATGAAGCTTTTTGTCCGTATCAAAACATGATTGGCTGTAGAATGAGCGATTACATTCATTACATAAAATCCCTCGAATTTTTTCTCCATTACAATGCCCAAGACACTGACTGCATCCCATTTCACAATCTTTTAGATGGACTGGTATGTTGTCATGGAACGTATGGCAAGAAAAACACATACTGTGATTAAAAGGAAAATTCTTGTTTTTAACATATGTATCATTAATGTGGCAAATTGAATAATAAGTTTCACCTTCAAGACCAATGAATAGGAGTGGGGCTGTTTTTTCAGGATAAGTTGCTCGATGGAGTAATTTGAATTTACGTTCATCGCCTATAACCGTAAATATGAGAATCCTGCATCTCTGATCTACAGTGACAGACTCCTCGTACACAATATTACATTTTCTTGTAACTCTTGAGACTCTTTTATTATTGTTGGAATCCAAAAAAATTTTGCGCGAACATTCTCCTTCATTTTTTTCAAGAGGACTGAGGAAACTTATGCGCAGCCTGTAGAATTTATATGACCTCTATATATATTATATCGATCAAATCTGACATTGGATGGTATTACAGCATGCCCTGCAGAAATCCTGTAAACACGAACTGTGAGATTGAAGGTACTAAACTCGATTGTGTCCGCAGATTGGAATGCTGTCTCGAATCGTCACATGATATAACCAAATAGTGTCGATTCACGTAGTTGAACGAATAGACTGTGTAAATGGATTGTATCACCGGATACATCCATAATTTGAAAACTTATATTTACACGATAATCACCATCTCGAATCCATCGGAGATTTAATATACGTCCTGAAAGCTCACGCACTACTCTACCAAGACCAGCTTCCTCTGGATTCTCCACGATTAAATGATATATAATAATCAGAAAATTTCCATATCTGTTTTCTCTTATTGGCATAATATTTTTGCACAAGAACGATTTTCTCTCTGTTGTTGCTTTTATAATCTAAAAAGGAGGATAAATTATGTATATATTTATGTGAAAGAAGTTTATGTATTCATTATACCGAAGGAAAGCATGAATGACAAATAAGTACTCGCACTCCACACCGACGACACCTTCGCTCGATGAAAGGTTGGATAAAGAGGAGTGGGTTGAATCCTTTTGGTGGATCATTCGCTTTTTTGCAGGGGGAGTAAACATCGTTTCCGTTTCTGATGATCTAAAAGAAAGAAAACATTTTGTATTTAGTTATCTGAAAGATGTTCGCTCATTCATTATACAAAAGGAAAGCATGAGTAAAGGAGGTATGAATTCTTTTTTTTTTAAAGAGAGGATTTTGCATATAGTTATCCGAAAGAAGCTGTATCATTCATTGTACATAAGAAAAGTATGAGTGAAGGAAGTGTGAAAAAATTTAAATTTATATCCCCATGTACTTCATCGATCATTGGGCCGACGTCTAGCGGGAAAACCCACTTCCTATATCATATACTCCGGAATAACGATCAGATGTTTACTCAACGTGTTGATAAAATCATCTAGTTTTATACTGTATGGCCGAAAGATTATGAAGAATTTAAAAACGAAGTGATGTTTCATGAAGGTGTGTAAGATGTTTCATCTCTAGATGGAAAAATCACACACTCCTTATTTTAGATGACTTAATGCAGAAGATAGATGCAAATATATCAGATATATTCCATCTCTAGATGGAAAAATCATACACTCCTTATTTTAGATGACTTAATGCAGGAGATAGATGCAAATATATCAGATATATTTACAGTTACCGCCCACCATAAGAATATCTCGATATTCCTAGTGGCTCAAAATCTATTTTATAAAAATTCTTATATGCGTGATATAGCCTTAAATTGTCACAATCTAGTTTTATTTAACCAGAGGAGAGACATCTCCCAGATAAATATATTTGCTAGACAAATAATGCCTGGTGAACGTAAGAGCTTCATGAAGATATATAAAGAATCAGTGTCAAGGTATTAACAAGTGACGGGAATATGCGCACACAGGCTCTAAGGTAGGCCAAGCAAGGCAACAACTGTTATTGTTCTAAGACTGCGATTTGAATAGATAGCGGCAGCTGCGTGACCAAGGAATATAAAAAACACAATGACAAAAGTAGATTTTTAATACGCACTAAATAAGAGGCACATAAATAAATATATATATATATATATATATATATATATATATATATATATATATATATATATATATATATGGGTACATAAATAAGACGGACTTAAGCTCCGAATACTAATTTGATAACTTGGGTTATTGAATGGTTATAACAGGAGATTTAGGGTAGTAAAGGATTTAGTTCCTAGTTCCTTTGAACCTCAAGTGTAAGGTGGGGCAAACTTGGGGAGGTTCTTGGTGACCTTGATTACTCACGGGCGGTAGCCACAGACCTGCAGAGGGTGGGGTTACTTTCTCGAACTTGTGTTTTGCGAGATGTGGACCTCTTGTCCTCGGGAGGTCACCGAACAAACTTCGAAGGGGGGGGGGGAATGACTTATCCACACTCGGCTTGAACGAGCTACAGGCCTCTTATCCTTAAGAAGTCACCAGAAGAACTTCGGAGGACGGCTTCTCCAATCCTTGATCTGAAGGAGGATGAGAAAGGCTGACGTTGCATCATGAGACTCTTCTCCCTGCCTCAAAGATACGGGTCTGATGTCCAGCTCTTTTGTGTCTTGTGACCGTCACTCACACTTCTAGGGAGAGAGAGAGCTTCGTTGGACCGAACTCCTTTCGGGGCAGTGTCGTCTAACCAAATCTGTCTTTAATCCTGGAGAGGATACATATATACACGGAGTTCTCCAAAACAGGGAGAGAGATTAAGACCTTATCTAACTGTCGTTATCGGCCGTGACAACCCCAGTGTCTCCTTGCTATAAAGTATCAAAGGCAGGGATCAACGGGCCAGACGGGCGACCAGCGGCGGGAGACATAGAAGCGGTTCGCGGCGAATCCTACAAAGTAATCTCCCGACCCGATGGTGGAAGGGAAGATTGAGACAGCCGGGAGGTAGCCCCAATTTCCGGGTTATGCCTTGATGGGAATTTCGCGGAGACCTGGCGGCGAGTCCAAAAATGGTGCGGTCGGAAGAGGGGGGGAAGTAACGGCTCGCGTTCTCTCTCGTAGTAATATCTTAGGAGGTGGGGAAATAATATTGTTGTAAGGAGATACCTCCACAAGCAGTCTCAAAGTCTTATGGCTACTTGTTCTGCGACTTCAGTCCAAGAAACACTGTACGATTTACTTTACGGACGGGTATATTTACAAACGAAATCGAAACCGTATATCTTTTAGAATGAACCATAAAATAAAAAGATATGCATATCTCTTCCATGCGTTCCCTACACTTTCTAAAAAGATGAAAAAAAATAAATCATAGGAAGCATGGATAGTGATTTCGTCAAATGTGTATGTGAAATGTGTCTTAATCTAATAAAAGGTAATGTTCCGATGATAGCATCACAGACACAAATGATTTCACCATTCAAACAGTTGATACGTATGTTAGCTCGGAAGCCAGGTCATATACGTCCAAAGAAAAAAATAATGAATCAGCGTGGAGGATCGTTTCTACCAATCTTATTCTCTGTTCTAACACCTCTTCTCTCTAACTTTCTAAGATGACAAGAATTATTGTTTATCCCGAAAAATGGCAGGATGTTCGTACGTATGGGTTGCTTACGTAATACTTCGTGATTAACGTTATATCTCTCTAAGATGGCTATATATGATTGATTATTATTATTATTATCTTGATTATTGACTTCTTTAAACTTTGAGGGTTCCTTGTGCCGTACTTAGCGATTTGAGGATAGAATAAAAAAACTTGTTCAAACAAACTAAAACTTTAATTAAAACAAAAAAATTAAACATTAACCAAAGAAATAATACACCGTAAATACACAGAAATGACTACAATCAATTTTTAAGTAAGGCTTTCTAAATTGACCTCTCTAAATTATAGTGACGATTAAACCACCTCTCCCTACACTAGAAAAAATTGCTAATTGTCTCTACTGGAATTTAAATACCTTGGTCCCTCTGGCGACGGGTTTGAGTCTGACCTTGAACTCAATGAGCTACGTAACCTCAGGAATCTTGTTGTTTTGTTGACGCGTGCCGCTCGTCCATATGTCTGGTGGCGGACGAAATAGAATTAAAACTACAGAGGACTTTGGCGAGCGTGGCAGAGGGGGGGAGCCACACGCCTTCGGCAAGAAATGATTTCACCACCGGATTGTGAAAGAATGTTCCTTTCTCCTCTTCGGATTACTCTGGGGAATAATTCGCACTGGCTAGCGATGAGCCAGGTGGGAATCGTTTGAGTCAGGGGAGTGCTGGGGGTAGTTCACTCGGGGTTCTTCCTCAAGGGCGAGCACTATCTCTGTGCTTTGGGTTGCACTAGGATATGAGGGGGGGGGGGGGGTTCTCTGACGAGAGTAAGTTTAACTTGATTCTTAAATCAAGTTAACTTAAAGTTCGGTATGACCACCGGGGACTAGCTCGAGGATGAGCTTCTTCTTCTTAGTTCTGGTATTCCTCAAGGGCGAGGACTATCTCGGTGTTTTGTGCTACACCAGGATAGGGGGTGGGGTTTCTCTGACCAGAATAAGTTGAACTTGGACAAGTTAACTTAAAGTTCGGTTTGATAACCAGGAACTAGCTCGAGGATGAGCTGCTTCTTAGTCCCTTATCTTGGTAGCCTGGCATCTTGCCAGGGACTTCGTAGCCTTGCTGACTTACATATTCTACTCGTTTTTCCCAAGTTTTTGGCATATATACATCGTCCCCCTGCTAGGGTAGGGGCAGGAGGGGGGAACGGGCCGCATGAAGGTTCCTTCTACAACGGTTTTTATCAGGACGTAAACCTCTAGTCCTGATAGACCTTCGGGCTTGAGGGAGACGTGTCTCCAATTTCGCACTTGAGGTGAAATGGAATACCCGTTCTTAGGGGAGATCTTGCAGTTTTCCCCGTTCTGCTTTTCATCGGGACGAGGGGCGAGGTCGCTGTGGTCGAGTTTGAACCGTGGCGTCTACACGGCCAGCCTGTTTGTGGTCAACGTCCCGTGTCTCTACTGAGAGAGGAGGGAGAGGGTTGATTCCCCTACACTACCCTCAAACTTAATACCATCTTAAGAAAGACTTTTATCTTTTGAGAGAGAATTGACTACTATACTCAATAATTCACACATACCACCAGATAAACGTATTATACTTTATCAGAACGCGTTGGAACATTATTTAAAACAGTATGATAAGGTTGTAAACTCACCTCCCGCTAATGTTAACCAGAATGATAGGGATCAAATAAACGAATATGCAGATGAAGTACTAGGAACACTGGAACCTAATGTTCGTGAAAGGAGAATATTAATTTATCAGACAATGAAAAATACAGAAGCATTCAGTTGAGATAATAATGGGGTGCTTACAATCGACGGTAAAAGGCTCCCACAATCAAATATTATCGACCTCCTTAATGATTTAACTAGAACATGGAAAAGACCACCACCCCTCTTCTGGGAAGAAGTAAGAGCGAAGTTAATATCTTGCAATTTCCCGAAATCTATTATAAAAATTCGCAACGCCGGAAAGAATTAGAAAATATTACTCATGCATTAACTTCTTCCACTTCAAACTCAAGGGTTTGCGCAAACACACGTCGTATTTCTCACTATCGCCAACAACCCAAAATAGGGAACTGGTTAAATTATTAATAAATTTCACTGATGGAAATGGCAACTAGACGGTCCAATCAAATAATTGTAAAAGGCTAAGTCGCAACTCCACTGTTATGTTAATACAAAAAAACAGAAAATTCAAACCGCCTCAGAGAAACCCTATCCTAATGGCTTTTGTCTCACTGTTTGTCCAAATTCACACGAATGCTCACGCGTAAGAAGCTATGTCTCGATTCCAGGTGAAGCAAATTATACAACAAGAATATAAACTTAATATATTCAGCCTTTTGATGATTACTAGAACAAAATTCGGCTATGTTAGAGTGATCTTTGAAAATACCTATGGAAGAACCCGCTATAAAAATAGACTATTACTTAGTGATGATGAGTTTTGGCTTGTGTTTGCTGCAATACACAGGTTAAAACAGGAAAATTTTCCCTATGTTGAACGTTTGGTGAAGGACTACGGTGTAAAGCGGTTAAAGTATGTAGTGGAAGCCAACCCAAATAGTCTATTTCCAAGTATCCATTTCGGTATTTACTGGAAAAGGGATGAAGAGTTCATTCCTACACGATTTAAAAATGCGCTGTACAATGAGTAGGAAGTCAACCCTTTTCCAAAACTTGTAGACAAGTTTCATCAAAGTTTTCGTCAAATGAAATGCTTACAGAATGCGGGTGATGTCTGTTATCTTACATTGAACGATGGACTTGATGAATGGCGAAAACTTTAACCCACCGTCACATAAGTTGAGTATATAAAAAAATATCTCATTTGATGAGTTCCACTGTTTTCTCAACAAGAAGGGGAACATTATCGAACTTGTGAAAGAATTTGTCCTCAGGGATCTACACGACTACGTCACCATTGCATGTAAAGAAAATTTAATAGAATATCTATTTATCAACCAGTTTCACCATGAAAGTCCAGAAAGTTGAGTTGTAGGGGTGCGAAGATGTATCAGAGAAAAATTCCTTTCAAATCGATAATATAAATAGCCCATTAAATTACCAACTCAAGACGGGCTAAGCTGTGGCGTAATGGCTAAGAGCATCGGCGTTTAAATCTATCGGTACCGAGTTCGAAACTCAATAGTCCCCCAAAAAAACCTTTTACGAAAAAAACGGAAATCAAGGAAAACGCTTCAAGGACTAACTCAACTAGACTCAAGATAAATGGATCGCCTCCAGGAGAAAACGCAACTCAAGGAAAACGTTCGAAGGACCAAATCATCAAGAATCATAGAAGGAACAAGAAATCAACGCCAAGATAAATGCAATAAAAATGAAGATGCATCAAGAAAGAAGTATATGGAACCCAACAAGAATACCTAAGTCAAGATAAATGGAAGTCAAATGTGTGAAGGAGCAACTTCGGTTAAGAAGAAATAAATAGATTCGAATATAAAAGAGAAAAGCAAGAACAATATTGATAAATAAATAAAGTTATAATAAATGCCCCCCCCCCTCATAACTGGTGACCCTCAAAAGGCCGAATAATCTTCTGATCTTTGCTACAACTGCACCTCCTATCCTACTAGAGTTTAAGAAAAAGTGCTGCTGGGAATCGGAGACCCGGGAAGGAGATTACTCATTGCTTAGCGACAAGACTTCGTTCGCTCTCCTCAATCCCACTAAATTAGCTCCACTCATCCCGCAGACTCAGAGGCCGGGGAGGGAGAGCTATTACTCCTCGATTAAGAAATCCAAGACTAGTCTCTCCCCAATCCTCAAATTCGCTCCGTGTTCTAGAAAGGGACCTGTGTAGGGGTGCGAAGATGTATCAGAGAAAAATTCCTTCCAAATCGATAATATAAATAGCCCATTAAATTACCAACTCAAGACGGGCTAAGCTGTGGTGTAATGGCTAAGAGCATCGGCGTTTAAATCTATCGGTACCGAGTTCGAAACTCAATTTATGAAGAAAACGGAAATCAAGGAAAACGCTTCAAGGACTAACTCAACTAGACTCAAGATAAATGGATCGCCTTCAGGAGAAAACGCAACTCAAGGAAAACGTTCGAAGGACCAAATCATCAAGAATCATAGAAGGAACAAGAAATCAACGCCAAGATTAATGCAATAAAAATGAAGATACATCAAGAAAGAAATCGAAGATCAAGAACTAACCCAGCCAGCTAGAATACCTAAGTCAAAATGGAAGACAAATGTTTGAAGGGGCAACATCAGTCAAGAAGAAATAAAATAGATGAATATAAAGAGAAAAGCAAGAATAAGATAGATAAATAAATAAAGTTATAATAAGAAATGCCCCCCCCCCATAATCTTCTGATCTTCGTTACAACTGCACCTGCTCTCCGTAGAGATTAAGAAAAGGCGCTGCTGGGAACTTCAGGAGATCCGGGAAGGAGATGCTATTATTCATTGATTAAGAGACAAGACTTCGTTCGTTCGCTCTCCTCAATCGCACTGAAGTAACTCCACTCATCCCACAGGCTCAGAGGACGGGAAGGGAGAGCTATTACTCCTCGATTAAGAAATCCAAGACTAGTCTCTCCCCAATCCTCAAATTCACTCCGCATTCTAGAAAGGGACCTGTGTAGGGGTGCGAAGACGTATCAGAGAAAAATTCCTTCCAATTCGATAATATAAATAGCCCATTAAATTACCAACTCAAAACGGACTAAGCTGTGGCGAAATGGCTAGAATGACTGGTGTTTAAATCAAGAGGTACCGCGTTCGAAATTCAAAAGTCCACAACCTTTTATGAAGATCTCAAGAAGAAAACGGAAATCAAAGAAAATGCTTCAAGGACTAACTAATCAAGAAGGACCAAGAAATCGACTCAAGAGAAAACGAAAGTCAAGGAAAAAACGGAAAGAAAACGCTTCAAGGAACACTCAGCAAGAAGAAATCATCAACTTAAGATAAATGCAATAAAAATGAAGATGCATCAAGAAAGAAATCGAAGATCAAGAATCAACCCAGCCAACAAGAATACCTAAGTCAAATAGAAGAAAAATGTTAGAAGGGCCAACTTAAAGATAAAGGAAATTCAGAAAGTAAATAGATTCGATAAAAATTCAAGATAAAAAATACATAAATTGAAAATAAGGAATGCCCCCCCCCCCCATAGAGTGTCACTAACCTGCGTCAAGAAAAAAGTTTAAGTTTCCCCAAGATAGAAATAATATTTTATCAGAGCACAATTCTTTAACAAATATGGTTATTCAAATACTGGATCATATAAAAAAACCCTTCCTTTCCATTATTATAGTTGGAAGGTGGTTGGACTGACCCACTATAGAGAAATTCAATCCGATCAATTGGGTGTTCATAAATAAGTCGCCGAAGATGATCGAAGAAATCAACCGTAGATGAATAGTCTGGGTTAAATTTATAATCCGATCCACACACATCTTTAGTGGCAAAATATTTACTAAGTCTAAGTGTGGTACGGTATGGATGGAGGATCATCTTAGAACGTGTGACACACAAAGAGGTTTAACGTTTAACGACAAATGATTTAAATATATGGCAACTAGACGGACCAATCAAAGAATTGTAAAAGGTTAAATGGCAACTCCACGATTATGTTAATACAAGAAAAATCCTGAAAATTCAAAACGCTTTCAAGTGTGTGTGTGTGTTGCGTGTGTACGTATCTAGATACGCTCATAGGAGGTCAAGTTGAAGACTTAGAAAAGTCTTAGGGTGTGTGTGTGTGTGTGTGTGTAGACTCTGAATCCTACAGAAAAAGTTCACTGACCAAAGTATTTGGGTGGGAGGGAACACCTGCATGTCACCAAGGCTGGTAGTGACCAATGCTAGGGGTGGGGTGGGGTGGGGTGGAGCGGGGAGGGGATTGGGTAAGGAGACTTGAGTGCGAGTCAATGTGCGTGTGTACGTATCTTGATACGCTCATAGGAGCCGAGTTTGTGTGAACTCAACCCTTCACCTACAATACTACTGACGTCAACCTTGATTAATCGCAAATTGCTTTAAATTTTCGGCAGTCCGATTGTGATTATCAGATTCGTTTGGCGGGGATTATTTTGATTCGATTACCCGATTCGAAAATGCGAGTCCGATTAATCGGATAATCGGACTCCCGAATCGGACCACCCACGTCTGAGTATTTCCATATATGATTGTTTATTACATATGGCTACGTATCTGTTACCGAGTTTTATTAGCTTTTTGTGCTAATGTCCACTTGTCCGAAGATTACCTCGAAAATTTGGCAGTTAGAAGGACGCTCTTAATTATTGGTCAGGCAAAGCGAGACGCGAAGCTTCAGGCGGCTCCTCTGAGACTTTCATTGCTCCGACTTCACCAGAGTCCCATCAAAGCAGGCACGGCGATATCTTTACCCCGCCCATTTCCTCGCCCACTTCCAAGGAAGAAACATGATTAGGAATCTCCAATCAGTCACTCACACATTAGCTGTTTTTGACTTAGTGAGGTCGATAGAAACAGGAGACATCTTCATTCACTTTATTGCTTCTCTACAGATTTTGAGGAGGGGAGTTGGGATAGGATGGTTCTAATACCCTCCTTACAAGCATGGCAGGCACAGGAGGAATCTCCAATCATCCCACTCACGCTCGCTTCTGCTACTGTTGGAAACAACCGAAACAGGAGGAATTTCCAATCAGTCAGCCACTTCCTTTCAGTGACAAACGGTTAAGTATTAGAGCTCAGAAATACATCAGTGTGCGCCGGTGGAAGTAGTCCAGGGCTCAATTTCAGCGAGGGAGGAAGTCTTGGAGTTCTAGCGAATTGATGCTATGAGTAGAAGCGCAACGTGCGCGGGTTTAAGGGGTGGGAGCTCCTCCAGTCACATAAAGAGTGTCCCAGGCTCTAGGAGCCAGAAGGGTACTAAGGCTAGTAACCGCAGTGCTGTCTAAAATTCACGGTTTTGGAATCCTCTTTTGTCCTTGGCTTTGCCTCCTTTACCGGGTTGAAGATTCCGTAGCGAAGAAATATCTGGATCAAGATCAGTCCAAATAAAATCAAATTCAATGATTTTTTTTCATATATACATATAGTAGGATAGAAGGATTATTTGACCGTATCATAGGAACCTCCCCACCTTCCTCTGCCGATGTGGGGGCGGGATGTAGGGAAGTGGCGCCAGGGGACCCTTCAATTGACTCCCTAATCCCCCCCTATCCCTCCCAAAGGATCCACTTCAATTCCAATGGGGAAGGTTCGGCGGGAACCGATGGAGAATGGGGAGGAATACAAGAGTTGAAATGAGTAAGAGAATAGAAATTAATTCAAGTGCATGTGGTTGTTGTGTTTTTGTTGTGTTTTTGTAGTAGTGTTTATTTGTATTTATTAGCTTGGACTTTACTTTTACTCCTTTCTCTTTGGTTGACTATAAATTGAATGTTTCCTTACTTTGATTATGCACTTTCTCACTTAACTTCACTTAGCATTTGGTTGATTTTTTCACTATAGTTTATTAACTTTTAAATTTTGTCTTATTTTGGTTTTGAGTTAGCATTTTGAACTTATTACTTATATCACTTATCGATTAATTCATTTTTGGATTGTTTAGGTCACTTTAGGTTGATTTTTTCGGTTGTCTTATCTGGACTTCATTTTTAAGTAAACAACAGCCACTCCTCAACTATCAACTGGTGTCTACTGATAGAAATCAAGTGTTGTAAGGGGTTTCTGCTGTGGTGGTAGTATGTTGTGCAAATACCAAAAGAAGTGAGTATATTTCCTCTATAATTGTCTCCACTCTTTTCTTGAGTTTGATAATGAGCTGTTATGACATAGAGAGCTTAATTTGCATTTTTGAGTTCCTGGTTTTTTTTTATCTTCGTTTCGCTGTTGATTGGAATGGATAGATACAGTAATAACCCCCTTTCTAGTATCATGTAAATTTTATTTTTAGTAATTATTTTTAACCCCTTAGGTTATATAGTAGGTTTAGTATCGGTGTCGCTTTATTTTTCCTTTCTGCGATGTGATTTCTATAGTCTCTTGATGTTACCTTTAGTTCCAAACTTTACCTTCCGAATGGTACCTGTAGTTTTGAACTTCTACTTCGATACCTGCTACTGTGTTCATGGAGATTGGTACTATCGTGAAATTTCTTCTGATGATTCTTATTTTACAGTCCCTTTCGTAGTTGTCGATGTTGTTAATTTCTATAGCGCTCGTTTTTGTGTCCGCTGGAGTCGTTCTTTGGTGAAAATCAGAGTTTTTTCTAAGGGTGGTAGTATTTTCGACCTGTATTTTTCTCGTGAAGAGCTGGTTGTTTAGTTCACTCTAGTGTAAATTGATTGCGCCATCTTGCAGGTTATTATTTCCGAAGAAAATTTTACCTGTTTTCTGTTTCTTACAGTTTGTTTGATTCATTTTCATCATTCTTTCGCGCTCATGAAATATTTATACATTATATATTTGCCGCGTGTTTACCTCAATTCTCCTTTGTCCTTTGAATTCCCTATCAATTTTCTCTCTATTTCAGTCCCGATCGACCATGTAAATCGTAGCTTAAAAGCTTGTTTATTGGGAAGTTTTTGGTCTTCCTCGTAGGCAAGTGGCCTAAGAGTCGATTTAATTGAGATGAAAGCGGATGCTCGCTGCCTCAGTGTGCACAGTTCGATTCCCAACCCTGTACCGAACTTTTGCGAATTATGAAATAATATTTCCGAAGAAAACTTTTCCCGTTTTCTGTTTCTTTCATCGTTCTTTCGCGCTCATGAAAGATATATATATATATATATATATATATATATATATATATATATATATATATATATATATATATATATATATATATATATATATATATATATATATATATCCAAAAGGTACAGTAGCGTACGTGTAACTAAAGGGATTAAACCACAGCAATAGGACTAATTTTATATGCGAAACGACTGACGATGACGGATGTTTCCGTCGAAACCTGGTTTCGCATATAAAAATAGTCCTATTACTATGTTTTTATCCATATATATATATATATATATATATATATATATATATATATATATATATATATATATATATATATATATATAAATATATTGTCTTTTATATATGTAAATACGGAAGTATATTTTTATTTACATAATTCAGGAACATAAATTCCAATAAGAAGATCCTATCAAAAAAGTAATTTCTATGTTTCCTCGGCAATAAAGATCACATATTCACATATATTTGTCGACATAAACAGCTTTTCAGCCGCCTTATCTACATATGCATCTCTACTGAATATACATTGCGTGTGTATTTCGCAATCATATATACGGAGTATGTAGGATTATTGGTGGTGGGACGCGCTAGTGTGTGGAATGGGCCTCTACAGTGCTTGAATAACTGTGCGTTTGTTTACAAAGTTGACCAAATGTTTGGGGGCGCGGGGTTAAAGGGAGCAGAGTGAGGACATAAGCCCTCATTACGTCCTGGATAGAACCGGGCCCCGTCGAAAAATTTAGAGGCAGCTTCTCAATGGCGGAAACGATTTGGGGCGGAATTTGATGATGTGCCGCAAACGAGATTTCCCCATCCCCCCCAATTTGTGTGTTTTTTTAGGATGGGGGGGGGCAAACACGAGCGTTCTGAGTACGGATCCGATCCTAGGGGAGGGGGGGGGGTATACGAGTATTCGTATGCCCGTGTCCTCCTTTTTTCAGCGACCCAGCTTCTTCTGGGACTTCCTCAGAGGTGAGGATTGATGACATCATTATTAACCGCACTCTGGCGTTTTTTAGCATTTCAGAAAGGGCGTAACTCTTACCGCCTCCCCCCCCCTCCCCCCAGCCCGCAGTTCCCCATCGAACGGTGTATTTATGGGAGTGTAGTAGAGAGGCACAAGGTAGGTAAATGGATGAATCGAAGAATGGATAGGGGAGGCTGAAGGACTAGTGAGCCACGGCGTCGATAAAGGGGAGAAGACGAGCTAAGGATGAAGGCCTAATGGGGAATTGGAACTGTATCTGAGGCAGGAAGAACGCCCATACTGTCTTCAGGCACGTGTCACAAAAGACGACTAAGCCCCGATATGGGCCGCATGCTCCAGGAAGTTCTTTTCCTGCGATTGCGATACACAATGCCGGTAGTGGGAGCGAATGTCCCGGACTATGAGGGTTAAATGTGATGGGGAAAGAGGAAAAAGTAAATGTGTTGAAGTGAGAGAAATTGCAGATACGCACACTATGTGAGACCAGCATGAAAGGGAATGAAGTTCGTGCAGGGTGGAAAGAAGAGAGTACGATCAGGTGTGAATAAGGGTATTAGGAGTAAGAATGGTTGGGTATGGATGTGTGAGCTTGAGAATTACCTAGATGAAGTTGAGATTTGTAAGAGTGAAATTGTATGTGTTTTTAGTGTATGGACCCTGTAAGGATAGAATTGAATGTGAGAAAGAGATATTCTGGCTGATGGAATTGGGATAGGTATCGGTTGGTCGTTGTGAGAAGTATGTGAGGTTTCAGAGTGAGAGATAGGGTAAGTGGAGTTTGGGTGCAGCTGGAGAGAATGAAAATGTGGCAATTCTGATAGGCTGTTCTGAAAGAAACTTGTGTAGCAAACACATTCTTTCAGCAAATGAATGTACATAAAGACACATAGATTTGGCCAAGGAGAGAAGGAAAATCAAAAAGTATGAAAGAAAGAATATGTTATGTGATAAAAACTATTAGAATATTGGAGTATCCGACCAGATGAAGGTTCTGTGTATAGTTTAATTGGTTAATGTAGAGATGAAAAAATGAAAGGTTACTGAATCAGAGCTGGAAGAGTATGTGTGAATGTAAAGATGAAGCGAATGTGCATATGATTGGCTTCGAGGGTGTAAATAGGGTTATGGAAATGATGCTAACAAGTGTGATTGTGTCATAGAATGGGTTTGGTAGATGTATTACAGCAAAGACCCCAAGACCCCCCTACGCTGAACACGTTCTAAAGTTGCTATGCCCATTTGGATATGCGGAGACCAAAATTGAACTTCTTACTGTCTAATATGCGCCTAAAATAATGGAAGAATAATTTCTTTTGCATAGAACCTTTTTACTCACTTAAATTAAGACCCCCAAATCCCTTTCTATAGTAATCACATTTAGATTATGACCAACTAGTCTATACACCTGCTGTGGGGTTTGGTGAGCTAGTGCATTACCTTACAGTTATCTACAGGGCGGCCCATTAGTCCCAAGACACTCCACGTACAACTTTTGTATAAATATGTTATTATATGAAAACAAATGTAATTTTTTTTATTAATTGTTGTATAAAATTAATTATTAATATTTTATTAAATGAAAACATGTAATAGTCAGTGTTAGAAACACGTACTTACCTCAATAGTCTAGTGGATCAGTAGACGCGCCTTCTTTGTCTTGACATAACTGCAAACGTCGCCATGTTCTTTGGGCCATCTTTTTTAATGTCGCACTGGAAATGGTTTGGAATGGCGCTTTAATTGCGTCTTTTAGTTCATTGATGCTCTTATATGATCTCGATGTAACTTTGTTTTTCATTATACCCATCAAGGAGTTTTCTGGAGTTGACACATCAGGACTCCTCGCTGGCCAGCTTATGACATCGGAACCACGGTCAATCCAGCGGCTCGGGAATGTTTCATTAAGAACCTGCCTAACTGATAGTGCGTAGTAAGCTGGGGCACCGTTTTGCTGAAACCAAACGGTATTTATAATGCCTAAGTCATTAAGGTGATGGAATAGTCAGTCGTTCAGCATAGCTTCATATGTCTCCTGGTTAACACTGTGTTAAAAGAAATATGGGCAAATCAAATTTCCTGATGTCACACCTGCCCATATCATAGCATGTGGGCCATTTTGTGAAATCTCTTGTTGGAAGTAAGGTTATTTTTTGACCAGAAGTAAACGTTACGACACTTTTCACTTGGATAAATAGCACACTCACTACTGAATAATATCATTTAATGAGAATGTGGAGAATCAGGAAACTCTGCCAGGACGGTTTCACAAAAACGTAGGCGGTTGACTATGTCATTGTCTGACGGCTCATTCACGTAAATTAGTCTAAATGGCTTCATTTCCAGGTCTTCTTTCGAGTGTCTTTGCATTGTGGTACGGGGAATTTGAAGCTCGACAGAACGCTTCCTAGTGAACTTTTATGGTGATCGTGCTACAGGAGCTGCAACAGGTGCACATGGTTCCAGGCGAATTTGTGGTCTTCCACTTCTTTTCTGGTCCAAGACAGACCAACTTTGAAAAGTCTTTTGTTCCCATATGTACAGGTTGCTTCTTGATGGTGCTTCTTTTCCAAACCTTGTGGTAAAAGCTTCTCTAATTCTTGCTATAGTCATGTTATTAAAGGATCTTTCATGAACACATACTGCAGCTACCAGCTGCAGTATAATAATTGCATCCTTCAGTATCTGCAAATAATACGTACAAATATAAATAACTAAAGACACAATTATTCACCTTAAGGACTAAAGGACTAAATAAAATGTTGAGGAATGAATATAATGAGGACCAGCAGACGCTAGTTTGTTTATACAGCATCAACCGTTACGCTCCAAATGGGCCAAGACTCCCCCCCCCCATACTTTTCCCTCTGCCCCAAGACCCTTCGAAGTCGCACGCAAAGAAGGATTGATTTCGTTCAGCAGATTTCGAAATTTACGAGACTGGTGGTGTAGTCCGGCAATATAAACATAGGAGGGTGTGAGGGCGTTTAGAATAAAAATATTGCTGCCTAAGGCTTCGTCGGCAGAAAATCTAGGTACAGGCTCAATGTCCCTCCGATTGTTTATGTCTATTTTTCGCCAAATAGACGAAATCTCACCTTCCTTGTGTGTAAACATGAGGGGACGAAGTGTCACAGCGTTGAAAATTCATGCCCTAGGAGAGGGGCTTAGCTGTGGGCTAGTGAGGGTTCGCCCCTCCTAAACTCCTTCGTCTCCCCTCCCCCCAGGGGATAATCGACGTATATATTTTGAACTTGAGAAATTTGGATGAGAATCTGTGCAACCATCGAGAGAAGAAGACGAGTCCCTAAGTCAAACAGGCAATAAAGAAGATAGTTGTAACCCAGGGACTTACCCTCCCGAGGCTGTTCCTTTGGTCGCTTAGAAAAGCGGACCAGTGGTATCGAGATAAACTCTCCGGAGATACCATTCTCGTCCAGACAAAATCCTGTATCTCGGTTTGCTGAAAAAGCAGAGATACCCCTCACCATTGAGGAAGACTAAAGTGAATTTCCATTCGAGAAAAGATTCACATCTTGGTTAAGTCTCATCGTCGAAAAGCCAGAATTGGTAACACAGGGATCGGGATAACTTCCATTCATCCAAGATCCCCTCACTTACATTTTCAAGTCGAGAGCAGCATCGTCACTCGCCTCCACCATCCCGGGAGACGCATCAGCTGTTTTCTCGAATCACCTCAGCGAGGACAAACCCAGTCGAACTCGCCCAAACCAACTCAGCGAGGCTGCTCACTTTCAAGGTCACCCAGCTGTCGACACTCCCCGAGTTTAATATAAAATGAATACAAAAAAATTATTTATTTTTGTTATTTACCATTCCGCGCGAAAGTACATTCGTAACAAAAACCATTTCAATCTGGTAATCTTAACCAAACTATTTCAAGTTTCAAATGACTTAAGAACTCTCCTTAATTGAGTTTACATTGCGTGTATTATAAGTTAATTTTGCGCCAACCATCTCATAGTTAAAGATTTAATATTTCATTCTTTTATGTAATTAAAAGTATATTTTGTCGGAGTTGTTTAATAAGATCCTCGAACGCAGCTAACTGCAATAGATATACCATAATACTGTAGAGGGATCCGTTAAAATAGTAGTATTTTCCCACCTCTTAAGATATTACTTCGGGAGACAAAGCGAGCAGTTACTCCCTTCCCCTCCGACCTCACCTTTTTGGACTTGCCGCCAGGTCACTGAGAAATGAGAAATTCACACTGAGGCATGACGCCGTCTTAATCTCCCCCCCCCCCTCACCCCATCCACCGGGTCGGGAGAGTACTCTTCTATTTTGTAGGGTTGCTTCGAACAGTTTTTATGGGTCCAGCCGCTGGTCGTTCCTTCTGACCCGCTGATCCCAGCCTCTTATACTTTCCCGTAAGAAGACGCTTGGTTGTCCCGGCCGATAATGAGGGTTCGAGAAGGCCTCTCTCTCTCCTTGTTTTGGAGAACTTCGGGTATATATGCACCCTGCCAAGGGTTACCGACAGATTCGGTTAGTCGACGCTTCCCCGAAAGGAGTTCAATTCAACGACGCTCTCTCCCGAGAAGTGTTTAGTGACGGTCGCAGGCCACGGAATTGCTGGACATCACACTCGTATCTTCGGGTCAGGGAGAAGAGTCTCGTGAGGCAACGTCAGCCTTTCTCAATAGTCTTCGGATTAAAGATTGGAGAAGCTGTCCTCCGAAGTTCTTCTGGTGACCTCTTGAGGACAAGAGGCCCGATAGCTCGCTCAATCGGAGTTTAGAGAAGTCACCATCCCCCCCCCCTCTCATGCGAAGTCCGTCCGGTGCCCTTTTGAGGACAAGAGGCACGCATCTCGCAAAACCCAAGTTTGGAGAAAGTAGCACCACCCTCTGCGGGTTCTTGGCTACACCTGTGAGTAATCAAGGTCACCAAGACCTCCCCCCTACGTTTTCTTCGCTTTCCTCTCGAGACTCAAAGGAACTAAATCGCTCACTAGGCCAAATCTCCCATTATAACTATTTAATAACCCTGGTTATCCAATTAGTATTCGGAACCTAATTCCGTCCTATTCATGTACCTATAATTATTTTGTGCCTTTTATTTAGTATGTATTAAAATCTACTTTTTCGTTGTGTTTGGAATATTCCTTGGTCGCGCAGCTGTAGCTAACTATTCAAATCGCACTCTTAGAACAATAACAATTGTTGCCTTGCTTAGCCCACCTTAGATCCCGTGTGCGCATATTCCCGTACACTGGGCCATACTTCTACAAATATGAAGCCTCCCTGGTTAAAGAATTAAAATAGAGCACTCTTAGAAAAAAAGTGGAACGGATTAATTCATGTACGAATCAAACGTAGATTCGCACTCGGCCGTAAACCACGACATAAAATTATTTCTTGCCCCAACGTTGCCTATGGCACTATGTAACTGTAGTCTCCGGGACTTATGGCCCATAACTCCTAGGACTTATGCACCAACATTTGTTTTCCTTTAATAAAATATTAATAATTAATAATACAACAATTAATAAAAAATACATTTGTTTTCCGTTAATAACATATTTATATAAAAGTTGCACGTGGAGTGTCCTGGGACTTATGAGCCACCCTGTAGATTAAAGCGCAACTTTTTTTTTGTGCCCATTTTACTATATCAAAGGCGCTTTGAATATATTTCAAGTCCCATCGATATTTTTTTCTGCCTCTCAATTTTGTATCGTCAACAATCATTAAAATTTGGGATAGAAGATTTTTATCAGTCATTAACATATATAAAACAACGACGGTCGAAGAACGGATCTCTGAGGGACGCCGCGAGTGATCGATGCTAATCCTATTTATCACCGCTAATAATAATCCATTTGAATGATTGAGTGATGACTGGCAGCGTGCTATGATAACCGTTGTATTAGGTAAAGAGAAGTAAGGTGAAATAAGGCGATTTTTGTGGTTTACGGCCGAGAACGTATGTACGTTTGATTCGTACATGAGTAAATCCGTTCCACTTTTCTCGAAGAGTGATCTAATTTAATTCTTTAACCAGTGAGGCTTCGTATTATGATATATCTATTCTCATTTGCTGCGTTCGAGGATCTAATTAATCAACTCCGACAAAATATACTTTTAATTACATAAAAGAATGAAATATTGAATCTTTAATTACACTAATTCTGAAGCAAGAAGGTCTAATAAAAATTAACACTACAAATGAGTAATACGAGATAGTTGATGCAAAAATCACTTCTAATGCACGAGATTTAAGCTCAATTAATGCGAGTTCTTAAGTCATTTGAAATTGAAATAGTTTAGTTACGACTACCAGATTTAAATAGTTTTGTTACGAATACACTTTCGCACGGAATGGGAAATAACAAAAAAGAATAAATTTTGTATTCGTTTTACCTTCAACTCAGAGCGTGTCGACAGTTGGGTGACCTTGAAAGTGAGCCTCCTCGATGAGTTGGTCTGCGGACGTCCTGGCTGAGGCAAGGAGGGTTGATTCGTGAAAACAGCTGATGCTTCTCTCGACTTGACGATGTAAGTGAGGGGATCTTCGATGAATGGAAGTTATCCCGATCCAGGTGTTACCAATTCTGGCTTCTCGATGATGAGACAACCAAGATGTGAATCTTTTCTCGAATGGGAATTCACTTTTTTCTTCCTCAATGGTTAGGGGTATCTCTGCTTTTTCAGCAAACTGAGATACGAGATTTTCTCTGGACGAGAATGATAGGAGTGAGGGCGTCGCTACCACTGGCCTCGGGAGGGTAAGTCCCGCTCGGATCTAACTAACTTCTTTATTCCCTGTTTGACTCAGTGACTCGTCTTCTTCTCTCGATCGCTACACGGATTCTTCTTTAAATTTCTCAAGATCGAACTATATATACGTCGATTATCCCCTGGGGGGAGGAAAGACGAGGGAGTTTAGGAAGGGTGAACCCTCACTAGCCCACAGTAAAGCCCCTCTCCTAGGTCATAATTTTTCAACGTTATGATACTTCGCCCATTCAAGTTTACGCACGGGGAAGGTGAGATTTCGTCTATTTGGCGAAAATAGACATAAACAATCGGAGGGGACAGTGAGCCTGTTCATAGATTTTCTGCCAACGAAGCCTTAGGCAGCAAGATTTTCATTTTAAAGGTTCTCACACCCTCCTATGTTTATTTTAACTGACTACACCACTAGTCTCGTAAATTTCGAAATCTGCTGAACGAAATCCTTCTTTGCGAGCAACTTCGAAGGGTCTTGGAGCAGCGGGCAAAAGGGAGGTGGAGTCTTGGCCCATTTGGAGCGTAACGGTTGACGCTGTATAAACAAACTAGCGTCTGCTGGTCCTCGTTCGTTATATTCATTCATCCACAGTGATATAGTAGCTGAGATGCTAAAGAGTGGTGGTGATCGTGTTATGGAATGGGTCTGGTACCTGAGGTATAAGGTATTTTAAAGTGAGAGTGCCTGAAGCCTAGTACAATGAAGTATAATAGCACCGTTGTATAAAGGCAGAGATGTAAAGGTGGGAACTACAGTTGAATAAGTCTGTTGAGATTTCTACATAGTGTGTGAAAAAAATATGATTGGGTGTATAAGAAGGATAACTGAGAATTTGATAGGTGATGTTCAAAAATTTCATAGAACGGGTAGGCTCTGCGTGGATCAAGTATTTGCACTAAAACAGCTAACTAAAAATCAAGGGGAGCGACATATACAATAGCGTCCAAAACTAAATACCAAAATACTCACGTAGACATTTTCTTGAAAATACTCTTTTAATTTCCATGAAAATTAAAGAGAATATTCTTCGCAATTTGCCTCTGATAGAGACCAAATTTCATTTCATAGAACATCGAATAAATACAGTTTAGAGGAAAGTAACCTGTACATGAAGAAAGGATGTCCAATTTTAAATAATGATAGGTATAATCCAGCCATAACGAGAAATCAACATAATTAACTCATAATCAATTGAGCAAAATATTAGTAAGAAGTATACAAGCCCAGGTTCTGAATAACTTGAGGGACATCCTCGGCAGCAAGACAACCGAAATAGAGCATCGGTTGAGTGTGATTTTATTCCATTCTTCTTCAAAATCTCTGCCAGAGACCTATCAGGTCTCGCGTCGATATTTTCAGCATTCATAAACTGCTTCACCGTCTTTTCTCTTTTGCACAGAACATTGTCCGGCATGACAACAGGCTCACGTACTCCTGGTGTTTGGAGAAAGGTGGTCACATGTTCCTGAAGACGATTCTTGTATACCAGAGCGTTAACTTAGCGGCGTAAATGTACGATCGGATAGAAACACCACCATAACACAACCACCTCCAAATTTAACCATCTTTTTATTGCTTGTTTGATTCGATCTCTCACCTGTACAACGCGCTACACGCCTCTTTCCATCCAATCGGAACAAATTAAATTTTCTTTCATCGTTGAAAAACTGCCACTTTTCATCATTTCACAAGACGTTTCAGAAGCAAAGGCCAACATAGCCGCGCTTTTTCAAGCGAAGTGAAACAGTCTGGCGAAAGACTTTGAGGTTCATGCTCTTCGGAACTCGACATAAATACCAGCAGCTGTGTCAAATGCGTCCTTCATCGTCATTTTTTTGCATCATGCGATCTTCCCAGGGAGTTTCTTTTTGTTTTTGAGGGCGATCAGTTTTATTCGTTGATTCGCAAAACCTCATATCCTCATGGAGCTTTATTATGTAGAAAATTACACTTTTTGACCATTTATAATGCCTCGAAATGTCAGACATTTTGTTCCTTGACTCTTACACTACACAACCTGCTTTCTGAGTGCTTAAACGACCTTATCTCTTCTCGCCATCCTTATATATCAGTAATACCATCAATAGCAGTCTTTATACACGTAAACAATTTTATTATACATAAGTTACGAATTTTTACGTGTGAATTGAAAGGCATAATTATCGTTCTCTAGTTTTGGACATAATTTTTCCTTATATACACATTACTTTTCTCCTAACATTTGCTTACCTGCTGTTCTATTAGGTTGGAAACAAAGTTCCCGCACAACATTTTTTTAAAGTTTTTTAATATATAGATTTATTTAAAAGTTTATTTATTTATAGATTTATACAGGGTGTACGAGTAGCTAATGTGTAGTAGCCTATTCTTTCTTAGGCCTCACTTGAAAGTGCACAATGGCCTAGAACCTTGGTAGACTAGATCACTATGCACTTTCAAGCCTAGACCGATACATAGTAATTTGTCGGGCACCCTGTATGATATATAAACTTTCAAAAATTACCCATTAAATGACTCTTTTTAGTGAACAGCAACGTACTCTTTCACTGTATGGTTGCAAGTCCAACCTAAACGCTGCCCAATCGCAACGTCGTATCAACCAAGCATTTGGAGAAGACGCAATAAGTCGTCACACAACCTACGATTGATTTAAGAAGTTTCAGCGTGGCCAATTCGACCTCTAAGATCAGCCAAGAAGTGGTCGACGCTCACTACTTATTGGCAATAAACGTTTGTGCCCCTGTGTCAAAGCTGATCCACATCGGACATCACACGAGCTGACTGAAAAGTTTAGCGTCATCCATACAGACATTTGGCATCATTTAAAGGAAATGGGCAAAGTTAACAAACTGGATGTATGGATTACACGTAAACTGATCGACTTCGACCATCAGCGCCCCCTAGACGTCTGCATGGCACTACTGTCCAAGAAAGGTCATTTTGATTGGATGAACAAAGTAGTTACTTTATATGAGAAATGGTGTCTACACTCGAACATGGCACGTAAAAAAAGCTGGACAAACAAAGGTGCACCTACCCAACTTCAGTCAAAGGCCGACCGAAATCAAAAGTAGATTATGGTTTGTCTGGTGGGATGTGAAGGGAAGAATTTACTGGAAAATGTTGGAATGCAATCAGTCTATCGACCTGCAATATACAGCCAACAAATTCAGCAAGCGGCAGATGCAATTGCGCAGAAACGACCAAAGTTGACTAATGTCATGTTTCTTCCTTGATAACGACCCGATCACACGTTAAAAAATCATAGGCGTGAAAAACTTTTGGACCGCGGGTGGGAAGTTCTCTCTCACCCATCGTACTCGCCAGATCCAGCATCAACAGACTACCATCTATTCCGGGCACTGCAGAACTTCTTGAATGACAAATCGTTCGCAATTGATGACAAACTGAAAACTGCAGTTGGAGACTTCTTTGATAGCAAACCAGTTGAATTTGGCAACCAAGGCATCCATGATCTATCCCTTCGTTGGAAGCAGGTGCTCGAAAATAACGGTAATTGCATTGTTCATCGGTATGTTTCTTTTGCTTCATTTTGCTGTAAATCATCGTCAATAAAAGTTGCGCGAGAACTTTATTTCCAAACTATTAGGAATGAAACTTGATAATTATGAGAGGCAAATTTAAGAGAATTTTCTGATCAAATTGCATGGAAATTTAACTACATAGAATTTTCGAGATGTAGATTTTAATATTTTGTTCTTTAGTTTTGGATGGTACTGTAAACTACTGTAAATTACATGCAAGGTTCATGGATCTGGAAAAAGCGTATGTTCGTGTTGATAAGGGATCATTATGACAGGTACTAAGAATGTATAGAGCGAGTGGTAAGCAGTGGGTTGGTCTGAAAAGTATTTAGGTTTGTGTTTGTGGAGGGGGGATCGATGGCCGAAGTGAGTGGTTGGGCTAGGCGACGTTTCCCTCTTGAATTTAAAGCGCAATAACAACGAGGCTGTATCACGTAGAATTATAAGGAGAGATATGTAAAGAAAATAGTGAAGCAAGAGAAAGTAAACATGCGCTGAAAATATATATCCACATATCCTCCTGCATACATTGGGCTGGTAGGGGCAAGCTTCAGGTATTGGGAACTGAAGGCCCCATAAGCTTCCAGACGTCACCGATATCTCCTTCTGGGTTAAGGGAGGGGAGTAAAGGCCAGGGGGGATGGTATCACCATGGTGGCTTAATCTGTTCAATATATTTATGGGAAGCGTACTGAGAGAAGTAAGAGTGTAAATGAGTGAAAAGGGTTAGACGATGATGATAAATGAAATCAAAAAGAAAGTTAAAGACAAAGAACAGATCGTCTGAACCCCCCTTCCCCTCCTGGCCCTCTTAATAGTGGCCAAAGCAGGAGAGCTTGAGGGTGAGGCCAGGTAGTCTTTTGTAGTCCTCCACACTATCATTGTCAATGCTAGTGTGGATATAGAAGGTGGCAGGGAGGGGAGGAGGAAAGGTTGAGGGTAGAATAGCTAGGATATGGGTCCGTCATGTAGATATATATAAGCTGCTGATCCGGTGTTAGTGAATGAGATCGAAAGAGGGATTTAGAAATTCTGATCGAAGCATTTTATTGGGCATGGGTTGGGTAGTGGTGGGGATTAAAAGTAAATGCAGAAAAGAGTAAAGTGATGGTATTTCGTAGTGAGGGTGGGGTGTGATGTGATATCAAAGTCCGCGTTGCTACTCCTAAGCAAGTGCGATACTTTAGGGAGTTTGTTGAAAATAAAGCAGATTGCGACCACAGCAGTTTGAATGGTAACAAAGTTTCGGGGCGATCGGATGCTACTAAGGGTTTTGGTGTTAAATGGTCCATGAACCTACATAAGTTTATGATCGCAGCAGCATTGGTATATGGGAGTGAGGGTCTGTTATCGAAGGAAAAAGGGAAGAACTAGAGTGAGACCAGCCTGACAATTTGAGAGGGATGCTTGGTGTGCGAAAGGTGGTTAGAGTGAGGAACAACCAGACAATAGGTAAAGAGGTTATGACTGAGTGTGTTCTGAGGTGGTTTGGTCATGGTAGAGGACATAAAAGAAGAATGGATAAAAATGGATTTGTGAAGGTAATATACCAACGTGAGATGAGGATCCTCGAAAGGTTGAAATGACGCGTAGGGAAGTGGGCTGTTTATGAGAACGAGGCTTGAGAACCAGGTTTATGATAGGTGTGTTCGCGGAGGTTTGTGAGGGGGCGTGCGTGAGACCCTTTACCCAGGAATGAACCCTGACTTGACACTTCAGCAAATAGCGCCCCATCATTATAAAGGGGCAATTTAGCGTGGAAATAATTATCGATGGCTTCGTGCTTGAAAGAGCAGAAGTGTGTGAAGATCCGGGATGACATGTTTCCTCCCATAAAATTACCGAACTAATTAGGATAATTAAATTTATTATCAATTATTACAATTATGTGTGATCTATATCTATACTATGAATTGACCCGGAATGACAATGGAGCAAAATCGGAAATTAATTAATTAAGGATTAAGAGTGGATAAAAGGGAATTTTTAATACACCTAAAATAAAATAAAATAAAATAAAAGCAAAATTCAATATTGACGTGAATTTAAAGTCTATAATCGAGTCTTTATCTATGTACACGAGTTTCTAGACACCACTAAAAAATACACAACCTAACTGGCCTAGGATCTTTGCACTATACACAATCAGATCTCAAAACGGTAAGACCGCGATTATATATATATATATATATATATATATATATATATATATATATATATATATATATATATACTATAAAAATTAACCCACAGGAAAATGAAAAGATGAATTCAAGCACTTTCGAACTATATTTGCAAGTTCATTTTCAAGGAATAGCATGAAAATGGAGAAGACAACCTTATATAGGGTACAAAGATACGAAGGGAACGCCCATCACATTGTACCTTATATAAGGTTGTCTTCTCCATTTTCATGCTATTCCTTGAAAATGAACTTGCAAATATAGTTCGAAAGTGCTTGGATTCATCTTTTCATTTTCCTGAGAGTTAATTTTCATATTATTGCTTTCCTCACCTTGCCACTTTGTGAGTTTTTAATATATATATATATATATATATATATATATATATATATATATATATATATATATATATATATATATATATATATATATATATATATATATATATATATATATATATATATATATATATATATATATATATATAGATATATATATATATATATATATAGCATGTTTTATTAAAAGCGACCGCTAGTTTCGAATTAATAATTCTTTTTGAATCTTCTCGATTTGTCTTATATTCGCCTTTTCTTCATTGTTCAACCTGTGGATAAGCGTACCAAAGTTCATCGGAGACTGATGTTTGTTATTTTGCCAAAGTTAAAAGTAAATTAATGTAATTTAGCACTTTCTTTAATTTAACTGACGCGTTTCGATACATCGAGTATCATCTTCAGAGTTACAATGGGGAATTATTACAAAGTATTCAGTTTAAATATGTTACAAAATGTATTAACATAATTACGAAGGAAGCTATACACATATAGGCAGGTTAAATCCAGGTGATAAAAAGTCGCAGGAGTAGGTAGCCAGAGAGGGGAAAGGATTAAGCTGCTTACCAGAGGGGATTAGGGGCTAGGGGCAGCTCTGAGTACACCTGTCCATCTGTTTGCTTTTCTTGCGCTGGGCAGGATTTCATTGGAGTTAGACTGTATGTTTAAATTCGGTTGTTTCTCTTGGATATATATATATATATATATATATATATATATATATATATATATATATATATATATATATATATATATATATATATCTTCAAGGAAGAGCAGTTGACTCCTGTTGGGAGCATAGTCTAAAATTTTGGTGTTTACTTCTATCATTTTTCGGTTGAGACAAGTTCCATGTACTTCCGGTACTTGTAAATAACAGATTCTCCAATAAAGAAATACAAACAGCCATAAGAATAAAATGGACAGATAGTACCTCTCAGAACCCCAGAAGAACAGGAATATGGATAATGAGGATATTATAAAACTGTTCTACAAGAATACTATGAGCACAGAACCCCAAGCAGATGAAAGAGCCATCAAGGACATTATAGACCGAAGAATACACCCCATAAACACCGATAAAAAGAATGGACTAATCATCTACTATCAAAATAGACGTACTTCAACCATCTTCATGAAAAATAACCCCAAACTCCAGCTACAACCGAAACAAAGGACACATCTGATATACGAGTACACATGTAAACTAGAAGACTGTGAGCTCCTACCTAATCGTATATCGGCATGATCGAAACCACTCTCTCAAGAAGAATGTCATACAATCTGAACAACGGTGCACCTAAAAAACATACACAGGAAATACACAGAACATGCCTCAACCGAACAATGATAGAAGAAAACACCAAAATTTTAGACTATGCTCCCAACAGGCGTCAACTGTTCTTCCGTGAAAATATATATATATATTTATATATATATATATATATATATATATATATATATATATATATATATATATATATATATATATATATATATATATATATATATATATATAAATCCATTAAACCAAATTGAAAGAGAAAACGGAATAATTTTTCCTTGCAGTAATATTTTTATTACCTTTTTTCGAAAAAATCCGTGCAGGGAAGCGATTCGAACCAGGCACACTGAGGCAGCGAGCACAAATTTGATCACAGTTAAAAGTATGCCGTTAGTGCACTACGCTACGCAGAGAACCAGGCAGCGGTGCTCGCTGCCTCAGTGTGCCTGGTTCGAATCGCTTGCCTGCACGGATTTTTTTCGAAAAAACGTAATAAAAATATTACTGCAAGGAAAAATTATTCCGTTTTCTCTTTCAATGTGGTTTAATGGATTCATTTTCATCATTCTCTCGTGCTACTTTGATATATATATATATATATATATATATATATATATATATATATATATATATATATATATATATATATATATATATATATATATATATATATATATATCCAAGAGAAACAACCGAATTTAAACATACAGTGTAACTCCAATGAAATCCTGCCCAGGGCAAGAAAAGCAAACAGACGGACAGGTGTACTCAGAGCTGCCCCTAGCCACTAATTCCCTCTGGCAAGCAGCTTAATCCCCCCCTCCCTCTGGCTACCTATTCCTGCGACCTTTTATCACCTGGATTCAACCTGCCTATACTGTATAGCTTCGTTCGTAATTTTGTTAATACATTTTGTAACATATATAAAATGAATACTTTGTAATAATTCCCCATTGTAACTCTGAAGATGATACTCGATGTATCGAAACGCGTCAGTTAAATTAAAGAAAGTGCTAAATTACATTAATTTACTTCTAACTTTGGCAAAATAACAAACATCAGTCTCCGATGAACTTTGGTACGCTTATCCACAGGTTGAACAATGAAGAAAAGGCGAATAAAAGACAAAACGAGAAGATTGAAAAAACAATTATTAATTCGAAACTAGCGGTCGCTTTTAATAAAACATGCTATAATGAAAATATACTGCCCAAATTCACACATATATATATATATATAAAGGGTCTTTCAATAAGGTCGCTCGATTTTAAAGGTAATTAAAACAAGTTGTGTGTGATATTTGCACTCAATTTATTTTCAATTTGAAAGTACATTTTATGTAATTAAGTGTGGAATATGACGTCGTTCAAATAGCCGCCGCGGCTTCGCTTGGTGGAACGTATTCGGGAGGCCCAATTTTTTATTTTTTATGACTTTGTCGCATAAATCTGGCAGAATTTGCTGGATGGTCTTCGTTATGTTGATTTGAGGACATCAACTGTTTGCGGATTATTCGCATAGACTTTCGATTTAAGGTAGCCACAAAGAAAGTAGTCTAATGGCGTTAAATCGCATGATCTCGGTGGCCAGTTGACGTCGCCGCCGCGCGAGATGAACCTGCCCTGAAATCGCTGGTGCAAAATGTCTATCGTGGCGTGCGCAGTGTGGCACGTAACGCCGTCCTGTTGGAACCACATGTCGTCAGTATCCATATCAGGCATATAATCCAGTTGAGGCCACAAGAAGTTGCTTATCATCGATCTGTAGGTCTCACCGTTGACGGTTATGGCAATCCCATCTTCGTTCTCAAAAAAAAATACGGACCAATGTTTCCGTTAGACGAAAATCCGCACCAAACAGTGACTTTGTTGGGATGCAATTGGTGCTTGTGTATCTCATGTGGATTGTTTTCGTCCCAAATCCGACAATTTTGCTTGTTCACAAATCCATTCATCCAAAAATGGGCCTCGTCGCTGTGGCCGGATAGAAATCACGTAATGCGCGGAACGTTTGTCGAACGGAGCACTGATTTTGATAATAACATTTAAGGATTTGCACACGCTGTTCAATGCTATAACCTTCCATCTTGACTTGCCAAGTAATACTGAACAGTTCACAGTGAGGTTGCCAGATGTCGCTTCAACAACATGGCCACTATCGCCTGACAAAGCTCGAATGTCCTTGTTAAAAGACTCTTTGTATTTGATACCTAGCAAAATAAGAGAACGGCTTTTCTTTATTTAAATATTTTCAAAAATATGATGAGTAAGTAAATGAAATTTCGATAAGGGCAGGCATTTAATATTTTTTTATGATTTCGTATGAATCAATCGTATATTCGAGAAATTATACTAAATAAACTACACAAATAAAATATTGACATGTGCAAAATAAGAGAACGATCATTCACAGAGCTGCTTAGCAAGCAAATACACTAAAAAAGAAAGCAAAATTTGACAATCTTGAAACTTAAAACACTTAATATGAGGCGTTGAAGCCTTTGTCTTCTATCACTTCGGCGCAAATACGACCACAGGACTCACCAGTTTCTTTCAAAATTATGGTGTTATTTTGTTCCTTTCTTGCTCAATTTTCGTCCATAACTGTCACAATTGAAGGCAGTTGGTCTCGAACTTTGTCTCCAATGATCTTCCAGAGGTTCTCAATTGGTTCAGATCCGGGATCTTAGCAGGCCACTTCATTACGTTGATATCTTCTTGTTTAAAATGCTATTTTATTCGCTTTACACTGTGCCATGGCGCGTTGTCCTGCATAAATACTGCTCGTTGGTTCAGAGATGCTCGGAGTGATGTTATTACATGTTATTATACGAGATTAAGGTACACATTCGCCTTTATCATTCCAATTATTCGCACTAGGGGACCAACTCCTTCAGACTAAAACATCCCCCATGGCATGACACTGCCCCCTCCATGCTTGGCAGACTTTATAACACATTTAGGGTTAAGTCTGTCACCTGCAGCGCCTCTAACAAAGCGTCTGCCATCAAATCCAACTAAATTAAATTTACTTTCGTCGATCTCGTTCTTCTTACTGATGATTGGTTTAGGTGCTGGAGAACGAGCTTTTAAACCAGATGCATAGAGACGACGGGACACTGTGAAACGGCTCATTTCTTTGTTACTATTTTCCTTAATTTCTAGAGAAATTCCTGCTACAGCTTCGGAGGGATACTTCATAGAGAAGCGTTGAATAGCTATTCCTTGTCGGACGGTAGTTATTCGCGATCGGCCGAGTTTTTCAGGAGATTTATAGGTTTTGTTTTCATTGTATAACTTCAGAACTCAGGAAATCACACTCTTGGACCTCCCTACCTCGCTTGAAATCGCATAATGTGAACTCCCCGAAGCCTTCAAGCGAACAATTCTCTGATGGAGCTCGAGTCATTTTCACGTATGGTGGCATCTTAGCAGTGACACAACAACAATCGCGGTTGTAGAGTTCTTATCTACATGAGCAAAATGATGCCAGATGATTTTAAAAAAATTCTAGAATATTCCTGAAAAAATCGTTCTCTTATTTTGCTCGGTAGTATATATATATATATATATATATATATATATATATATATATATATATATATATATATATATATATATATATATATATATATATATATATATATATATATATATATATATATATATATATATATATATATATATGTAGCGAAAGGAGGCTGTTTTTTCTGTGGATGTCCGACCAAATAGATTCGTACTTGGATTTCTATAAACAACTTGATGAAAATATAACTTTATTTCGGAATTTGAATTTTTTTATAATGAAGAGCTGGAGCTTGGTGAATCCATCCAAAGAAGTAGAACGGATCACAACGATGAAGAAGTGTCCTCGATTGTTTCTAAGGCTGATCTGGGTTCCTGAGCATAATCTCTCTTGTTTTATAGAAGGTGAGTGTGACCATGGGAGAGATAGAGAGAGAGAGAGGGAGAGAGAGAGGTCGTGTGAACCTAACACAGTCTCTCGAAGGGAAGTGAAAAACAGAATTATTGGTGTTAGAGGTCTAAGACCAATAAATACTGGTTACAGGGCCTGCGCTGACAGAGCTTCAAGGGGAGATGAATGAAGGCTCACATCGTCGTTAGGCGATGCCTAAATGTAATAACATGATCAATATATATATATATATATATATATATATATATATATATATATATATATATATATATATATTTAGGCTCAGAGAGCCCGCGGTTACTTGGTCTATCCAAGGATTGTTTACAGTCTCTACCACCTGAATGTAAACGTCCGCATTGACCTTGAGGCCGTGGAGAAAGATGTGAGGATTCATAACGCTCAGAACCATCAAAAAGGGTGTAAATTTGCTGTGCATAAGCGTAGATACTTCTTTTTTTATTCTAAGCCTTATTACGTTGCCCCTTTCACTTTGCAAACGAGGTTTCTCGGCCAGTTAAACAAATTCACAGGTTCCACGCCTCTCCCAGCTAGGTGGGCCCCGATTATGTCCCACCGTTTTCGATTTCAACCGTCATTCTCAGAAGAAAGCGCGCGCGCGTTGCCGCCCGGATGAAAGCGAAGCTCTTACCGAGCGTGGCCGAGGTCAAGTAACCTACATTGGTGCAGTCAATAGTCCTTAGGCACACTTTCAACTTTGTATCGATTTACCTGAAAATGCACTGTATTAGCTATAGCTTTGTCACATATTCTAGCTATCCAAGTCAAATATCTTTCAGGTCAATTAATTGCCCTCCCCCCCCCATTCCTTTTCAATCGTGGACGAGCTTCCCCGATCGGATACTGAAATTCACATAAAGATCAGAATGGCAATAACTATTAAGCCCAATATAACCAGGGGACGATCTTCGTTAGGGGATGAGCATACAGAGTGGTAGCACGGTGTTTTGCAACCGGCCAGGCAACCCTTCATGGCCAAGGAAGAGCCACAGGTTCCGCGTCAGCGGTATATTTAAATGGAAACCACTTTGGCAAGTTCATAAGGGGAAAGAGTGATGTGTTGTAGATGTGATGGGAGTGAGAACTGGGTATGTGCGTAGTGATGTACGTGTCCGGAGTTCTCTGCGCCCATGACACAGAATCGAAGCGTGACCTGAGTGGCAACAGACCCTTGCGAAGGCCGGGATGTTTTGTGTACGTTCTCCCTGGGGAATCGAACCCAGTAGACAGAAGTGGACGTTCAACAGGTTGATCTCATGACCCTGTGGCTGAATGGCCGACTCCGACGCAACGATGCATCAAATCGGTGTCTGTCCGTCCCGCCCGACCACGATAATACTCCCCTTGATTCCCTGCAAGGGGTGAATGGTGTAGGGGGAGGGGGGAGACAATAGCCCTGCTATAACTGAAACCTGGAGTAGCGGCGCGCCCTCCCGACCCCAGTGCCTCAAGAACCCGATACTCTCTCTCGGGTCGTCTTTTGCTCCTCATTTAAATCTCCCGCTAACTTTTTCGAGCTTGATTAGACCAAGCATAGGGTGAAAGAGGGCGTTAAACTTTTTTTAAAAATCCCTGGTTAAATAATAAATGAAAGGTTAAAAAAACATTCAGGCAGGGAGGGTCATGCTTATAAAAGAGATCCCACGACAAAGGACTCTTTCGAGTGATCCTTTAAATGTTGTGCCAATAGGTTAGTGGTATGCAAAGTAAAACGGTGAGGTTAGTTTAAAACAAAAATTGAGAACCGACACTGCTTCAAGCGCCCTTGGGGCCGGGCATCTTTTCTCACCAGGGAAGATGTTACAATGCCCGGCGCTCCATGGCACTTGAAGAAGTGTCGGTTGTCATATTTATTTTTCTTCATACCAACTGCACCATTTGTCTCCAGTTTCTCGAATTTTACCTGAAGTAAAATGCGCACAGATCGGGTTTTGGAGTTTCAGTATATGTAGTGTAAGGAATTAAAACGCCTTTTTCCCCCATTTGGTAAATTCAAAATAACAAGAATTGCAAGCTTTTTAAATGCCAGATTCTGGATATTGTATATTTTGATATGTATGAAACCTCTATCAAATATGCTGAATTTATGACCTGAAGATCTCATTCTACCCTCGATAAATGGTATCATATGTGCCCAGATCTACTATAATAATTGGTTGAGGAATAAGTTCTTGCGGTTTTATCAAATATATTCATTACCATTAACAATTTTAGAAAAACTTCATTTTTAATTGATAACAATATGCAATTTAATCAATAATGTATTCTCCGTTGTTATTTCCGACTTCTTCCCAACGTTCAACTAGTTTTTCGATGCCTCTGCAATAAAAATCTCTGGATTTTGACTCGAAGAATTCGTCTAACCAGGTTCTTAATTCCACATCAGTATTAACGAAACGCCGCGCAAATTGTTGGAGAGCGATCGAAACAGATGGAAATCCGATGGAGCCAAGTCTGGCAAATATGGAGGATGCGGCAGGATTTCCCAATTAGGCGTTTGGATGGTGTCTTTTGTCATATTGGCAATGTGAGGACGAGCATTGTCGTGTTGCAGAAGGACTCCATAACGTCGATGAGGTCGCGTTTCACGAAAAGCTTCGGCGAGTCGATACATTTGTTGAACGTAGAGTTCTGCATTGACAATCTCGTTGTTCGCAAGAAGCTCATAAAGAAGGATTTCTTCACAATCCTACCCCACACACAGCATCGTCTTACGTGGATGAAGTCCTTGCTTTAATCGCCGAAGTAGTTTTTTATTGGGGTTAAGCCATTGTTTTCGATGGTTCATGTTGACATAAACACACTACTTTACATCGCCAGTGATGATGCGGTGAAAAAATCTGTCCTTATATCCATGAGTAGCCTTGTGACGAGCAAGCAAACCTACGGCAATCGTGGAGCCTTGAAGTTTGTTTCTTTCGCTCAAAGCGTGCGGAACCCACGCACTGAGTTTTTGAACTTTCCCCATCGAATGAAGGTGATTCACTACAGTTTTCTGATCACACGCCAATTGTACAGCCATTGAAAATCTAGTCAATTGACGAGGATTTTCATGAAAAAGGTCGTTCAATCGATCTTCATCTAACTTAATGGGGTGACCAGAACGTTCTTCGTTATTAAGATTGAAATGACCGTTTTTGAAACGTAAAAACCACCATTGAGCTGTCCTTTCTGATAAAGCATTTTCTCCGTACACAGCACAAATATCGCGACGAGCTTTGGCTGCGTTTGCATTGTTCCCGTCTCGATTGAAAATGAATAACAACAAGTGTCGAAAATGCGCCTTTCTTTCCACTTGACATTCCATTTTGAGGCTACAGAACAAAAATTAAATTAACACAAATTTTAAATAAACCGCAATGACTTATTACTCAACTTCAAGACGTAGCCTAAGCAAAAGCCTAATAGTCTACGCTGTTGAGAGACGTAGCCTAACCTTTGCTAATTGTGCTCTCATTATTTATTATTGTTTCTTAATATGTGCACAAATCACGTCAACAAAACTTAAATCAACACAACATTAAAAAAAACGCAAAACTTATTCCTCAACCTAATAAATCAAAGAAAAATCAAATAGAACTGATACAGAGCCCATGCAAATATACAAACTCCGCTGTCACGAGGAAATACAATAGAGAAAAGTTTCTTCAAGTGAGTGAGTCAAGCCACCGAATCAACAGAGAGCGAAGCACAAATCGAAAATACGGGAAATCACGCTAACAGGATTGATGGCTTTTGGAATTTCAGCCTAAAAAGGTTCCTGATTGTCGATATTCCTATGTTGACCGTCGTGACAAGATTACACTATTGACTATTCTGATTCGAGAATGTACGGCAGGATCGGTAATCCATTTAGATTAGTGGTCCGTTTATTCCATTTTAAACGTTCATCGATTTGTTCACTACACACTAGATTATCAGACAATATGTAGACACCAATTCAGAAACGCACATACAATCAATTGAACGTTAATGGTTAGGATGTTAAATATCAAGATATTAAGAAAATTGAGAGACGACGAATATAATTCAAGAATCTAGGGTTGATAAATTTTGCTACAGTTATGATCAAAGAATTTAAAGATTTATTTGCCGATTTATTAATGATATTTGTGTTGTGTATACTTAAACATTTTTTAAAACTACTTTTAGGAATTTTAATTTATAAAAGCTTTTAAATAATAATTTTTCCTTTTCTTGTTAAATTAGATTTTCTCGGTAGGTAATATATTAGAAGATCACCTAAGATTCCTTTTGCTAGTTTTATTTTTGAAAATGTTCGTTCACAAATGTAGGTACTACCGAAAACTGAAAACATACCCTCAGCAAACATTTGTAAATCTGTATACTTTTATGAAAGACATAAATAAACTTAACACAAGTTATTCTCTTTAAACACTGTTTAGTCCATCGTTGGCTTGCAAATTAATGAATTATTTGCATTTGATAGGTTCTCGGAGCTGCTTCTGGCCCTACATTAAAAGGGTTCTGTAACATTTGAATTTCTGCTTCGCGGTCATAAAAATCCTCGAATCTTTTTCCGAATTCGTTTTTTAGAATTTTTATTGCTTCGTTCCATCTTTTTATTGAGATCGATTAAACATTTATTTGCCCTCAGTCAGGCCAATAGGCGAATACATAAGGGTTTTTTTAATGAACTGTTTCATAAAAATTCCTTGTATAATTGCAAAGGCTTTCGTATCACTAAACATGTCTGATACCAACGTTCAATTTTGCAATCTCATGCTCGAAATTTGAGTAGTCCTTATATCAGAGAAGAAAACTAATCAAAAACCACAGTTGAGGTTTGGAAATACTTCTTAAAACTTTCCTTCTTCAGTGAAAAATCTTTCAATATTTTGGCGAGGCGTACAAAACCGTCTCAGAACTCTTCCTACTGAGTCATCTCACTACAGTATGATACAGTACATCTTCTGAATTTAGTGAAGATAGAAACGTTCTAGCTACTCTAGATCATTCCAACCATAGCATTTGGTGAAATTTACACTTGATACGACAATATTCATGCCATTTTCAAATTTAAGGACATTATTACACTGTGTTGTTGAATAATACAGTCAAACTTCAGAGGAACTCGGCTTTTATCATTTAAAACTTCGGTGATGATTTTCTAGATCAACTCTAGAATACTACCAACCATTGTTTTCTACTCTGTCGTACATATTTTTCATACTTCGTAGTGCACATAACTCTTCTAGGATCTAAAAGTTGTTGCTAAGACCTGTAATACAAATAAAAAGTTCTGCTGTATCCGAAATACCATTCATTTCATCCAAAGTCAAAGAGAAATATTGAAAATTGCATGTTTTCTCATATAATGTAGAAAAAACGTTCCATTCAAATCTTCCAAACGCCTAGTGACTATTGAAGCAGACATATTTTGAAAAGGCGATAATTTTTCGGTAATTTTTTTTTTTACAGTTTTTCTCAGGCATTTTTTAACAAATTTTCCATCAGTGAGAGAACTTCCTTTTCAGCTTTGTTGACCAAAGCTCAGTCGCATGATTCAGTTTCATTGGTCTTGGTTTTGACGAAATTTTGGTGTGGAGAGATTGACTTGTTCGAAGCAAATATTTTCCTTAAGCACATATCTCGTGGGAATTGAAAAATAATTTTTAGGTGTGTTTTATAATGTCTTTTGACATTAAATGTCGTCAGTCTTTATATTTCCGTGGTATATAAGACATAGTGGATTATCAGATTGTAAGTAAAAATGTGCCGCAGTGCCGTTTCCGTGTCCAACGCGTTTATGCCGTATACAAATAAAGATAGGAGTGATAAGTATATAAATAATTCGGCGGGAAGTGCGCGGTCAGTGCCCAAAGGTACGTATCCTATTGGGAATCGTCCCAGTTATATGCAAAATTATAGTGATTACAGTGCGCATAATATACCAGGAGGATTGCGACCCTTCCGAAAAAAACAAAGACCTGTAGTTTGCCGCTTAGATGCATTCTTTGGGGAAAACGCGAACTTCTGCAAACCCTGGTGCAGGTGGCCCAAGATAGAAGAAAAGGTCCAGATGCAATCTTCCTCCACCCCATCTTCGCCAGCCAGCCCCGACGGAAAACTAGACAAGCGTGTCATTGCAAACGAGGCCGCTGGTATGCCGTCTGTTTTCACCGTCGCTGCTAAAGTGTGTAATAATAAATGTGATTTCTTAATCGACACGAGGCGAGTGTATCGATAATTTCGGCTAACTTGGTGAAATCGGGTGAATTGCGCGAATCTAATAAATATTTCAACGGCTAATGGCAGGAAAATTAAAGTGCACGGCAAGGTTCACACGGACATAGTGATTCCAAGTCTTCGCCGATCATTTAGGTGATTATTTGTAGTCGCGGATACCACTTCGCCCTTATTAGGAATTGACTTTTTAAGGCATTATAATCTTTTAGTAGATTGTGCGTGCAGCATACTAATAGAAACTGTGGAAGCCTTAATTACCAATGACCTTCAACGCCTACTGCCCCATTGCAGAGCCATATTGGATAAATATGAGGCTCTGTACGGACCCGCACCAGCTCAGCCCGGCCCGTCATCGAAAAACTCAGTGACGCATACGATCGAAACTGGTAATGCTCCACTGACATTCGCACAGCCGAGCTGTTTCGAGGATTGGGGTTCGTTTTTGTGTATATAAATACCTTGATATATTCAGACAATATGGACGACCACCTGAAGCATTTGGAGCAAGTCTTTAAAATCCTGGTCGAAAATGGTCTGAGAATATCCCTGGAGAAGTACGAGCGGGCGAAGGAGGAAATAGATTTTTTAGGGCATCACATTTCGGTGGAAGGAATCTGCCCACCAGTGAAGAAAATGGAGGAAATTAGAGACATACCATTACCAAAGGACTACAAGGAGCTTTCAAAATATTTGGGCATGTTAGGATACTACCAAAAAATGATTACTATCTTTGCCGCGATTACAGCCCCATTGACCGAGCTTGTATGCCGGCAACCAAAGGCTCAGGAGCTCGTGTGGAATAATGAGGTACGAGGGGCATTTGAAAATACTAAATCGGCCTTAATCGGTTCCGTTAAACTCTGTCACCCGCTGCCCAATGATTCGCCATACTAGCTGGCGACGGATTGCTCCCAATATGCGTCAGGTGTTGCCCTGCGCCAAAAGGTTGACGGATCTTCATAACCGGTGTCATTCCTTTCAAGCAAACTAAGCTGGACACAGCAAGCATACTCCACCCACGACAGAGAGCTCCTAGTGGCGTATCTTGCTGTCATCCAGTTCAGGCAGCTGATTGAAGGTCGCCACGTTACCTTGTGCACTGATCACAAGTCTTTAGTATCAGCTTTTCCATCGCCATTAAGTGCCAAAACAGACAGGCAACAACGGCATTGGACAGTCAGTGATATCGCATACGTGCGTGGTTAGGACAACGTAGTCGCTGACTGCCTTTCAAGGAACGTCAATTCGGTCCAAATTGACTCTCTTGACCCCCGAGCTTCAGCGGCAGGGCAAGATAATGACGAAGAAACGAAGGAATTTCACTCGCGACTGAAATCTTACCTTTTTCCCGAGGAAGTTCAGCTTTGGTGTGAAGTAACATCTGCCTCTATAGATTTATTACCAACCTTATTATGAAAGAAAAATAGGACAAAATTGTGAATAAATTGTATATATAAATTGTATAGATACTCGTATTATTATTGTATTATGTGGCAGAACATGACATAAATAGGACCGTTTTAGTACAAGCATGCACTTATGTAAGTGTCAATGCCATGTGCGTATGTTGTTAGTGCTGACAGATATTAAGTGTGCCAAAAATAAGTATTTCATATATATATATATATATATATATATATATATATATATATATATATATATATATATATATATATCTATGCAATGTTATACGCTATTTTCTCACTAACTCCATTACTGGCAGGAGAATATTGTGGTGATCGAATTATGTAATAGGTAGGCTACTGGTATCAAATTGCAGAATTCAGTAGACATAGCGAAAACTTGCACAAAATGGACGCGCGGTGGTCTTATTAAATCCCAGCATACTCCACAGATATGAAATAACATGTCTAAAATTGGAATAAGGCAATGAGAATGTATAGATTAATTTGCATCTATGAATTTGAGTACAAAAATAATGAATGTAAATATATTTGTTAATGTATATATATATATATATAGAAGGCATGCGGCCGTTGGAAGTGCGCGCGGGACACACGAATGTACGAACGCGCGAAAGGTCAGAGACACTTGTCTCAATAAGACAACGCATAAACAAACAATTAGCGTCTCAGAATAGATTTATCAAAAGACGGAAGTCTACGAAGCACCTGGGTAAATGCACCTGTCGACAAAAAGGAATTGTATCACAAAGCTGGGACAAACGTACCCTGTTATATAGATAAAACTTGTGATATGTAAGTAATTCGCCATACACAGCTTTCGGTAGCTCCGCCTTAGGTGTGGAGAACATTGAACTCGACAACTGAGGCTCATCCCATGGATGATTCTAGGCCCTGCCTTCTAGAAAATAGGCATATATATAGTCGGAGCAGCTCATTTAGAATGATCATTGCATTATTAATATTATTAGATTACTGTGGTTAAGAAGATTATCTCGTTCACGTTCCCCTTTCTAAATTCATCAAGTCTTGTCACTCCATAATTTAATACTTCGCGTTGAATATATATATATAGACTGCTAGTGCCCGCAAAGTAACTTTGTGACGTGCCGCTTGCCCCGTTAATAGGCCAATATTAGAATAAAGTATATTTTTGCAACGTCCTTCGTTACCTCGATTTACCTTGAAACATTCGGTATGCCCAGCCAAAATAAGAACACAGTGAAGAAATCATCTTTGGAGTCAGATACTTAATTCCCCTTCACCATATACTGGTCCCCCCTATAAATTAGGGCCGCTATAAACTTCTACCCCCTATAGAGCTTTTAAATTGATATAAAATCTATTTGTAGTTCGAGGAGCGGAACAGAAAATAAAATAAAATTTCTGTTCTTTTAAAGGCATTTAGTACAGGGTTGATATTTTAGCTTCTTCGTAATTAGGTGAAATTACATGAGGGAGGAGCCGTTTTTAAGGACACATTTCATTTAGCAGTGAATTATATATACATTGAGATTCAGAAGTTTGAGAACCTTTCATGAATGTTAACGTGAGCATTGAGTATTGCAAAATGTTCACAAAATTAGTAAGAAACTGTTGATAATTAATTAATGGATACATTTGTCGTTGTTTTTTCCAAGCTACCCCTCTACAATCGCCTCTTGAGCTTCTAAAGTCTTATTGCCAGGCCTATCTTTTAGGTTATGCAAAAACTTTATGGTTCTTTGGAATAGTTTGTCAAAAATGAAAACAGTGCTTCATAATTTTTTCACATTGCTGAAGCTGTTCGAAACGAGCTAACCACTAAGCTGGTCCCCAAAACACGGCCCATTTTGCAAATTTGTTTTAATTCAGAAACATTCAGATAATTCCTTTCGATGTTGAGGTGATTGACTACAAACTGAAAACAATTTGTCCATAAATGTGATTAAGATGGTGCAAAATTATAATACCAGGGCAATGTTCCTTGAGAAATGTTGTAATGCTAAATTTGACAGAAAACATTACACCCGCCCCTTTACCATCTAATGATACAATGTTTTGTTCAAATGTCCGTCATCAAACGCTTGGTTTTCGAGACAGTTCTAGCAAATGCCTAGCTTTCTGATCATGTCGCTCAATTAGATCTTACAACATGGAATGTGAATTGACTTCCTTTTCACGTTCATATTTCAATAAACTATCAAGGCTGTTTTAATGTACAGCTCGTTGATTTCTCAATGTGAACAGAAATTTTATCTGCTTGAAATGCTGGCAAATTTTCTTTTTCACATTAATGGTTATGTGCTTAATTACCTTTGTAGAACTACTGCGGGAATGCAGTCAAATTTCAATATCAAGACCATTTTCTTTTTGTAGGTAGAGGGAGTCAAAATAATCAGAGTTTGTCTATCATGCCGTATATCTATCATGCCGAGTTAAATAATATAATAACGAAAACTAGAATCAAGTTATCTTTAAATGCGAAGCATGCAGGGAGTCACACAATTTTCCAGAGCATCTTCACAGCTAAATTTTTAACACGTAGAGCAACAGTGTGCTTGTGATAGTTTATGTTCAGCATTTTTTTTCTCTGTGAGACTTCGAAAGTATATTTTTATCTGCTTCATCATAAGATACTTGGTACATCCTTTCTCATTTGATAGTATTAAACCCTTAGAAATTAAAAGTGTAACATTGGTTATGTTTTTACATACTTTACACCCAATATTATCATCCTTGAAGTCAACCATGGATGTTTACTTCTTAACCCTCCATATTTCTTCAGTCAAACACGTAAAGAGGAAATACAAACATTACTTTCTGGACCCAGAGGGAAATTTTAACCAAAAGCAGTGGAAACAAAACTTTTACCACTTTCAGTATTTTTCTCACACTCCTTATTTTGTTTGCGGAATAAAAAACTGAACATTGTTTACTTAGAAGTTAGAATCCACGATGGCTTGTTTGTGAGAACAATTACTTTCGTAACAGCGAAACTACCATCCACCACGCCTTTCTAATGCCACTGAAAGATAGTAAAAATGAATTTACTTACCCACTTGTTTACTTTTTAATTGGATATAGATTTAAATACCATTGAATTAAAGAAGACTATTGTAATATTACTAACTAATGTTTTCTTTTCCGCCACCAACTGGCACCCATAAGCCATCATCTCCTCACCTCCTCCGCCTCCACCGGCACTTGCAGAGGTGCTAGAGTGGCGCTCAGGTAAGGTCTGGTAACACTATTCCCCTGAAACTAACGTCTAACAACTTCCTTGTCAAATTATATTAAAACGAAGTTAGAAGAATATTTCTCAATCCTCCTAAAGAGACTGTAGTTAATATAAGCAAGGGTAAATATGTAGATTAGCGGCCCGGCCGAAAAAATTTTTTGTGTAAATATTATCGTTCACTCGTGTTGGAATATTCATGCGCGTTTGAGTCCTTTTCGAATTATTATTCTTTAAACAATTAGGATTATATACTGGGGGGCTGTGCCCCCCAGACCCCCCCTCAATTTAATGAAACTCAGGATCATCGTAGTGTAGTCCCCCTATTGTGTTTACCCCCACACGAGCCGTCAACTTAAATGTACTCCAAAAACGTGAAACATTTTGGAACACAGACGAAATAGTACGTCCCATCGTTCGCGCCGATAATCTACATATTTACCTAAGCGAGATTGGAACGCGTACAAGCCAGGGCAACCAAGCTGATTCCCTCTATCCGACATAAAAGTTATGAGGATAGACTAAGGGAATTAGATCTGTTCTCGTTGGAAACCCTTAGACTGCGTGGTCAGCTCATCGAAGTTTTCAAAATACTTCGAGGGTTCGACAATGTTGACTACCGGGATATTTTCACACTGAGTGAGAACAGAACGTGCAATCACGGCTTCAAACTTGAACTGAAGCGTTACAACCGCAATCTGTGTGGAAATTTTTTCACTTACAGTATCTGCGGTATGTGGAACGCACTTTCAGTGGAAGTTGTCAACAGTGAATCTGTTGACCAGTTCAAGTCAAGACTAGACAAGGTCTTGAAAAGTGGCCGTTTATGGACGCAAAACAATTGAGCAGCCTTGTGCCCGCTCGATTGCTAGTCCAAAGGTACCCTCTTTGAATAGACCGTAAGGTCTCCTAGGGTACCTTCTTTCCTTGTTGTTGTTACTCCTTGTTGTTATAAGTTAATAGTCTTCAACCCAAGACACGATATTAACCTTCTCGATTCAGTGCAACGGAGGGCAACAAAGATTATTCCTTCCCTGAGGCACCTTGAATATATAGATAGACTGAGGGTATTAAATATGTTCTCGTTCGAAAGGAGGTGTGTGAGAGGGGGTATGATTAAGCTCTTTAATTTTTTTTTCTGAGATAGATAAATTGGATGTTGCCCTTGTTTCTGGACGCAATCCTCTGGATTTAGTTTTCTTGGGAGTTTGGGTGCCTTAAAAAAGAGGCCGTTTGACTCGGATGACCTATGATGAGCCCTTGTGGCTTTTGTCATCTGTTATATTATATTGTGGGGGACTTTGATTTTGTCTTCCCCTGGTGATGGTGATTTTTGTGGGTGGGTTTTGATGGATGCGGATGACCTTTGATAGGCCCTTGTGGCTTTTGTCATCCGTGAAATTATGTTATGTTATGTTATGTTACTACCATCTTTGCAATAGTCACTATAATTCTAGCCCACGAGACGATATGAGTAAGGTGTTGCGATTAATTCATTGTTACAATAATTTAAAAACAATACCAATAAAATTTAGTATAACTTTAAGCTGACTAACAATGATCTCAAAATGTTTATCACTACCAAACTAGCGACATATTATGACTAATATCAGTGCTATTGCGCACGTAATCACTGTCAACATCGAGGGTGCCAACTCTCACCCATCTGGCGTGAAACTCACGCTTTAAACCTTAATCTCACGTTCACGCAAGAAACCTCACGTTAAATCTAAAATTTGAAACAATTCATAGATCATTAGAAGGTCATTGATTTCCCAGAAAAAGGGTATAAAAGACTGATGTTTTCAGGAAAAAAATTCTCTGATTTGAAACCTATCTGGGACTCCACTGTGATTCGCTGAAAACTTTGCCTGCGCTGCGTCGATTACGGCCCTTGCCTTAGGTGTTTGATGTGGACGGAAACTTAAAATGAAACCTCAACGAAGAAAGGCGCAAACAACGCTTAGTCGAACTCCGGGCTGTGAGAACTGCAAAATAATAAGGTAAACAAATTACATTAATAATAGCCCAAATAATGTCATTATGTCGATGTACACTATAGATGTCCAAGTATGTCCTAAACCGTTGTTTTATAGAAAGGGTTTATTTATTTGGATAAACTGTCTCATTAGAACTGTTAGCTTGTTAAATAATTAGCAACGCGCCCCCAATGAGATGAGCACATAGCTAAGTTAAAGTTTGTTTCTGAGAGTGCATACAAGCATGTGTTTCTGACGAGTGCACACAAACACGTGTTTCTGAAGAGTCTACACAAACATATGTTTCTAAGGAGTACACACAAACCGAGGTTTCTGAAAGTGCATATAAACATGTGTTTTTCAATTGTGCACACAAGCACGTGTTTCTGAAGAGTGCACACAAGCACGTTTTATGAGAGTGCATACATATGTGTTTCTAAAGAGTGCATACAAACATGAGTTTTTGAAGAATACATGTGTTTCTGAGTGCATACAAACATGTGTTTCGGAATAGTGTACACAAACACGTGTATCTAAAGAGTGCATATAAACATGTTTCTGAGAGTGCATACAAACATGTATTTCTGAATAGTGCGAACAAACACGTGTTTCTGAAGAGTACACACAAACATGTGTTTCTGAGAGTGCATACAAACATGCGTTTCTGAAGAGTGCGAACAAAGAGTGTTTCTAAAGGGTGCACACGAACATGTTTTTCTGAAGAGTGCACACAAGCACGTGTTTCTGTAGAGTTCACGCAAATATGTGTTCCCGAAATGCACGCAAACATGTAGTTCTGAGCCTCATTCCTAATAAATGGGCTACGGTCTATCCGAGTCGAGATGCCGTTTGCCCTTACAGGCAAGTTAACCCACAACGGGCGAGATTAGTCAGCGGATGGAGTTCCCATACTGATTACCTTCACGGCGGCTCCCACACGCCTTAGGTAGGTATGTAGTTAGCGCAATTCATCCCTAGGTCACAGAGTGACTTTAGATCCCACGGTCAGATAATGAAAGGCACATAAAGAACCGGTTGTCCTTACGGGGGGGGGGGGGTTACACAAACTTGTGAGTGGGGAGACATCCGTTCCTCGTCAGGGGTTTGTGGATGACTGCCTTTATAGGGAACACTAATAGTCAATCGGTAGGGTTCCGGAAGAGGAGAGAAGATGTGCTGTGAAGGCGGGAAAGTAACAGCAGTGTTATGCTTGTCTGCGTGCATGCTAATGCGTGGGGAGCTACTCAACCTCGCGGGGCTGAGTATCAGCATATCCGCCCAATGGGTGGCCAGCTCAAGATACGGATGAAAGTTTTGTGGCTGTACTCGCTGGGATAGAACCCCAGCCTTCACATCAGAAAACCCGCCCTGTAACTTTAATATAAATATATTCTAGTATTCTTACGTTATTTTAATAATTGGCAGTGTATATAATAAAAAAAAACATCATCAAAAGAGTGTATGTGGGTAAGATGGCGAGAGAGAATATAATGTGACCGTTGACCGCTCGGGGTTAGGGATTGGGGGCTTGTATTTTATTGCCACAGTAGAGATGGGCACAAATACGAGGGCATCGATCCAAGATAGGGCTCGGATTTACATCGTGAGTAGTTGTATTTATAAATAATGGAGGACCGATGCAACGATAGCCTTTTTGGTTATTTTAAATAAATATAATTAGCAACCACATCTGTCACTTTGACAAAAAAAAATTAGTCCGAGTGACTAGAGTACTATAGTCACTTTGGCTGCAACTACCTAACATCCGGATCATCCTGGAGATGGAAGATTATGTATGTATGTACTCGTATGTATATAGAATAACCTTTGTCAACCAAAGTTTTTTCATTCTATATTCATTGGTATTGGATTAATCGATGATGATTCGAGGACGGAGGGTGTCATTCGATTTTGGGTAAGCCATTGTTCCAGTGCGTTCATGTATCGATGTAGTTGTCCTGGTTGGTGTATTGATTTGAGGGTTCTGTGTTGTTATCGAAAATTCTGTCGTCTTGATAAGTATTTGGGAGGAGGGGGGGTTAATTAGGAAATGTGTTTGTGGAATGTCATGAGGGCATAAGTTAAAAAGTAGTGGTGATATGATGGTAACCTGGGCGATGAGATTACTTGGTCGTTGTGTACATGCTCCCTAGAGCAAGTGTAGATTTGTCGGACTAGATTCTATAAGCATACATAGTGCTTAATCTTAGAGCTTAGTAGCAGTCATTGCTCGAGTGCTAGTTTTAAATGAGTCATACTTGTGGAAAGTCCCTGGGCTATTTGGCCTAAGTTTGTTTTATGTAGGCCTAAGCTTGTTTTATGTGGGCATATGCTTATTTTATTTGGGCTAAAGTTTGTTTTATTTTATTTTTAGCAAATATATGTAATAATACCTAGATTGTAGACTACATTGACAGTAAGATATTATTTCTTAATCTTAACTTCTTTATTTAAGAACCCTAAGGACGACCATAAATTTGCGGCAATGATTAATACACAAGTTGGTTATGAGTATATTCAATAGAAAATTTGCATGTACTGCAATGTTAATTTTAAACTGTATTAGCGCTGCATTAGAACAATCTAAAGTTTACCCATATAAAGTTGTATTTATCTATTATTTTTTTTTCAGTTTCCATAATTTCCCGATATAAATTTAGATGAACTCAGCTTTCATGTTCTCCCGATATACATTTAAATGAACTCAGCTTTCATAATCTCCCCATATAAATTTAGATGAACTCAGCTTCCATAATCTCGCGATATAAATTTAGATGAACTCAGCTTTCATATTCTCCCAATATAAATTTAGATGAACTCATCTTCCATAATCTCCCGATCTAAATTAAAATGAACTCAGCTTCCATAATCTCCGGATATAAATTTAGATGGACTCAGCTTCCATAATCTCCCGATATAAATTTAGATGAACTCAGCTTTCATATTCTCCCAATATAAATTTAGATGAACTCATCTTCCATAATCTCCCGATGTAAATTCAGATGAACTCAGCTTCCATAATCTACCGATATAAATTAAGATGGACTCAGCTTCCATAATCTCCCGATCTAAATTTAGATGAACTCAGCCTCCATATTCTCCCGATATAAATTTAGATGAACTCAGCTTCCATAATCTCCTGATATAAATTAAGAGGAACTCAGCTTTCATATTCTCCCGATATAAATTTAGATGAACTCAGGTTTCATATTCTCCCAATATAAATTTAGATGAACTCATCTTCCATAATCTCCCGATCTAAATTTAGATGAACTCAGCTTCCATAATCTTCCGATATAAATTTAGATTAACTCATCTTCCATAATCTCCCGATATAAATTTAGATTAACTCATCTTCCATAATCTCCCGATATAAATTTAGATTAACTCATCTTCCATAATCTCCCGATCTAAATTTAGATTAACTCATCTTCCATAATCTCCCGATATAAATTTAGATTAACTCATCTTCCATAATCTCCCGATATAAATTTAGATTAACTCATCTTCCATAATCTCCCGATCTAAATTTAGATGAACTCAGCTTCCATAATCTTCCGATATAAATTTAGATTAACTCATCTTCCATAATCTCCCGATATAAATTTAGATTAACTCATCTTCCATAATCTCCCGATATAAATTTAGATGAACTCATCTTCCATAATCTCCCGATCTAAATTTAGATGAACTCAGCTTCCATAATCTTCCTATATAAATTTAGATTAACTCATCTTCCATAATTTCCCGATATAAATTTAGATTAACTCATCTTCTATAATCTCCCGATATAAATTTAGATGAACTCATCTTCCATAATCTCCCGATCTAAATTTAGATGAACTCAGCTTCCATAATCTTCCGATATAAATTTAGATTAACTCATCTTCCATAATCTCCCGATATAAATTTAGATTAACTCATCTTCCATAATCTCCCGATATAAATTTAGATTAACTCATCTTCCATAATCTTCCGATATAAATTTAGATGAACTCAGCTTTCATAATCTCCCCATATAAATTTAGATGAACTCAGCTTCCATAATCTCCCGATATAAATTTAGATTAACTCATCTTCTATAATCTCCCGATATAAATTTAGATTAACTCATCTTCCATAATCTTCCGATATAAATTTAGATGAACTGAACTTCCATAATCTCCCAATATAAATTTAGATTAACTCATCTTCCATAATCTCCCGATATAAATTTAGATTAACTCATCTTCCATAATCTCCCGATATAAATTTAGATTAACTCATCTTCTATAATCTCCCGATATAAATTTAGATAAACTCAGCTTCCATAATCTCCCGATATATATTTATATAAACTCAGCATCCATAATTTCCTGATATAAATTTAGATGAACTCAGCTTCCATAATCTCCCGATATAAATTTAGATGAACTCAGCTTCCATAATCTCCCATATAAATTTAGATGAACTTAGCTTCCATTATCTCCCGATATAAATTTAGATTAACTTATCTTCCATAATCTCCCCATATAAATTTAGATTAACTCATCTTCCATAATCTCTCGATATAAATTTAGACGGACTAAGCTTCCATAATCTCGCGATATAAATTTAGATGAACTCATCTTCCATAATCTCCTTATATAAATTTAGTTGAACTCAGCTTCCATAATCTCCTGATATACATTTAGATGAACTGAGCTTTCAAAATCTCGCGATATAATCTCCTGATATAAATTTTGATTAACTCAGCTTTCATAATCTCCCCATATAAATTTAGATGAACTCAGCTTCCATAATCTACCGATATAAATTTAGATGAACTCAACTTCCATAATCTCCTGATATAAATTTAGATGAACTGAACTTCCATAATCTCCTAATATAAATTTAGATTAACTCATCTTCCATAATCTCCCGATATAAATTTAGATTAACTCATCTTCCATAATCTCCCGATATAAATTTAGATTAACTCATCTTCCATAATCTCCCGATATAAATTTAGATTAACTCATCTTCTATAATCTCCCGATATAAATTTAGATTAACTCATCTTCCATAATCTTCCGATATAAATTTAGATGAACTGAACTTCCATAATCTCCCAATATAAATTTAGATTAACTCATCTTCCATAATCTCCCGATATAAATTTAGATTAACTCATCTTCCATAATCTCCCGATATAAATTTAGATTAACTCATCTTCTATAATCTCCCGATATAAATTTAGATTAACTCATCTTCCATAATCTTCCGATATAAATTTAGATGAACTGAACTTCCATAATCTCCCAATATAAATTTAGATTAACTCATCTTCCATAATCTCCCGATATAAATTTAGATTAACTCATCTTCCAGAATCTCCCGATATAAATTTAGATTAACTCATCTTCTATAATCTCCCGATATAAATTTAGATTAACTCATCTTCCATAATCTCCTGATATAAATTTCGATGAACTCAGCTTCCATAATCTCCCGATATAAATTTCGATGAACTCAGCTTCCATAATTCTCGCGATATAAATTTAAATGAACTTAGCTTTCATAATCTCCCGATATAAATGATCGTTGAGTGTGGTAGTTAATGTGTATGAAACAATTATGATTGGTTGTATTAAAAAGACATTGAATGATAAGGGATGAACAAAGCTGGCCTAAACCGGGAAGGTAGGCTTACCATACGTCCTGACTTGGCAGGGACTGTCCCGGTGTGGTGTGTCTTGTTAAGTTTATTAATTTGTCCTGCTTGTCTTTAAATTGTCCCCGTTTATCCCATTTTTTTAATTTTGTAGTTTTTAAATTATATTTAAAATTCTCAGGTGTTGTATTTAGTAAATCATAGTGATGATGAACTTTAATATTCATCAAGGAGTTTCCATATTTTAGTTGAATGTATCATCTATATATAGCATCGTATATGGTACCTATTAGTATATATATTTATATAACTATATAGGTTGTTATAGCACCAGGCAAGTAAAAATGTATATTCTTATTTTTAATCACATTAAGAGCCGCAAATCAACAAGCAACCGTTCGTTTCAATGTTGCAGATTTCCAAATTTCTGCTGTGTTTTCACCACGGCCAGTCTGGGGATCCTCCACTGCCACACCTTTGCCCGATTTTTATATATTGGATCTGGTCAATGCTGGAGGCTCGTCGGGTATTTTAGCCAGGAATTTTTCCAGCCTCCTGTTGAAAGTTTTAGTGCTGATTCCTATTAGGTCTCTTATATCGCTATGGATACAGTCGAATAATATTGGACTAGCACAATTAAGTTGTTGTTATTTTTACTGCAATTGTATAATTTAATCCTAGGCTTAGTCAGCAAAGTATTTTTAGCCTTAGGATAACGAAAACGACTCCAAGTAATATTGTTGGACGATATGTGACTAGTGAGCTCCTCACACACGCAAAGCAAGTGACTTTATCCAAAAGCATGGGGTGTTTAGGTTAGAGTGCTGTTGGAATGGTTGCTGTGATAGAATTGCCTAAGGCGGCCGCGCCTCGCTTCTATCACATATTGAAACTCATGCTTCCCACGTGCCTCCTGCGAGAAGAGAGTAGCATGGCGTCCTTATCGCCCAACATCCCCGAGTATTATCTTCCCCCGCTCCAAGTTTAATCAAGGAGGTTCAATCCCCCGTTTGCCTGCAGACTTCGATCTGGCCAGATTGAATTAGGCTTATGGGAAGATAAGATTGTTTGAATCGCTAGCGGGACATTCCATGGAAGTCCCCCATTGCGCCTACCCCGAGGGGCTGGCTCCGGCTATTTATGCGATAGAATTTCGCATTTGAATCAGATCCCGATTTTCTTCGTCAGGCCTCACGCTAATCCGGTCTCCCCTGTGAACCTAGGAATTCTACCTCGAGAACCCCCTTATTGTCCAGAAGAGGACAATATCCTTGAGTGCCAAGGTTCGTGCCCTTCGAGACGCCAAGTCAACAGGGCCCGCTTCCTGTTGTTCAATTGTTTAGAAGAGAACAACTTTAGAACAGTCATTGTTCTTCAAGCCTGTTCGACAAGAAACGGTTCTCGCTCCCCTGATATCACGTCAGTGGTAATTTAATTCCCCTTTTAACGTTCTTCTAGAGAACGCTTGGTTACATCAATAACCTCAATTGTTCATCCAGAACATCTCCGATATCCTGTCTCAAGGATCGCTCGTACTTCCGAGCCACACTTCGCTCATACTCCTCGAAGTCTGTCCTTCCCCCTCGTTAAGGACAACCCCCCTAAAAACTCCTCCTCCTGGGAAGGAAATCGCCAGTCTGACCCAAGTCATTCCTTCAAATCGCCTTCATCTGCATGACGACCTTATAAATACTTAGCTACTAATTGCATTTAACTATTTAACTTTGTGCCAACGTAACTCCGTGCTTTAACACGGATTTAGACAACCCTTTTCATTTTTGTTTGTTTTGTCATTTTAAATCCCTCCAAATCTTAATCCACCGCTTAGTCAAATTTATCCCATGACCTTTTTCATTTCATGTGTATCTTCCATTTTAATCCCCGGTCATGTAAATATTTTCCATGTGTTGTTTTGTTAGATTAGTTAATAAAATTCTATTTTATTAATGCTTGCAATATTATTTATCCTTGGGCTTCCTATCTTCAAGAAAGGAGACCGAAGCCAACCGTCGAACTACCGACCTATCAGTCTGACTTCGATATTCGGTAAACTCATGGAAAGCATGATGGTGGACAAAATGACGTCGTATTTAGAGTCAAACCTGCTACTGAGGAGTTCCCAGCACGGCTTCCGAAGGCAACGGTCATGCCTGACGAACCTTATGGAATTCTTCCACTTCGTGTTCAGTGAGCACGATCGGGACAAGGCGGTGGATGTGGTGTACTTAGACTTTCAGAAAGCCTTTGATAAGGTACCACACCGCCGCCTTCTCCGGAAAGTGCGAGCGCTGGGCATAGACGGAAAAGTAGCCGGCTGGATCGAGAACTGGCTAAGTGGCAGACGGCAACGGGTGGTGGTGAATGGACAGGCTTCTAAATGGGTGCCCGTTACTAGCGGGGTGCCTCAAGGTTCTGTCCTGGGACCACTACTATTCATCATCCACGTCAACGACATAGACGGTGACATGGTTGCCAAGATTTCCAAATTTGTCGACGATACCAAGCTTGGTATGAACGTTGCAAAGGATGGAAATACTGCCTGCCTGCAGGAAGATTTGGAAGTGGTCGGACACGTGGCAAATGCCTTTTAACGTGGGGAAATGCAAAGTAAAGCATATCGGCCACAGAAACCCCCAATCTCAGTATATCCTTAAGGGCACTGCTCTTGAATCGAATGACACTGAGAAGGACTTGGGTGTAACTATCACTAGCGACCTCAAGTTCTCGAAACAGTGCATTGAGGCAGAGAAGAAAGCCCAAAGGATGTTAGGCTACATAAAGCGCCAGTTTGGATACCGTAACAAGGAGATAGTACTTTGTCTGTACAACTCCCTGGTTCGGCCGCACCTGGAGTATGCCGTACAATTTTGGAGTCCTTCGTTTCAAAAGGATATCGCAAGGTTGGAACGCGTACAAGCCAGGGCAACCAAGCTGATTCCCTCTATCCGACATAAAAGTTATGAGGATAGACTAAGGGAATTAAATCTGTTCTCGCTGGAAACCCGTAGACTGCGTGGTCAGCTCATCGAAGTCTTCAAAATACTTCGAGGGTTCGACAATGTTGACTACCGGGATATTTTCACACTGAGTGAGAACAGAACGCGCAATCACGGCTTCAAACTTGAACTGAAGCGTTACAAGCGCAATCTGTGTGGAAATTTTTTCACTTACAGTATCTGCGGTATGTGGAACGCACTTCCAGAGGAAGTTGTCAACAGTGAATCTGTTGACCAGTTCAAGTCAAGACTAGACAAGGTCTTGAAAAGTGGCCGTTTAGGGACGCAAAACAATTGAGCAGCCATGTGCCCGCTCGATTGCTAGTCCAAAGGTACCCTCCTTGAATGGACCGTAAGGTCTCCTAGGGTACCTTCTTTCCTTGTTGATCTGTTTGGTGAATTTTTCCTTACTATAAATCTTTTTGGTCTTTGAAATGTGCCAAATGCAAAGCAAATGAATGGATTGTTTAGAAATTTGACTGCAATTTTTCAACCATACTAGAATTTCTGTAAATAATCTCAAGAAGGTTATGCAGTACTTTTTTTTGGCTTACGAGCCACTTTTGACTGATTGAACGAGTATTCTAGATGAGGAATAAAGAGCATTTGGTCTCAAGAGATGGGACTCATGGATGAAACATTTGATCTCAAGAGGGAGGTCTAATGGATGAAACATTTGGTCTCAAGAGTGAGGTCTCATGGATGAAACATTTGGTCTCAAGAGAGAGGGCTCATGGATGAAATATTTGGTCTCAAGAGAGAGGTCTTATGGATGAAGCATTTGGTCTCAAGAGAGAGGTCTCATGGATGAAACATTTGGTCTCAAGAGAGAGGTCTCATGGATGAAGCATTTGATCTCAAGAGAGAGGTCTCATGGATGAGGCATTTGGTCTCAAGAGAAAGGTCTCATGGATGAAACATTTAGGCTCAAGAAAGAGGTCTCATGGATGAAGCATTTGGTCTCAAGAGGGAGGTCTCATGGATGAAGCATTTGGTCTCAAGAAAGAGGTCTCATGGATGAAGCATTTGGTCTCAAGAGAAAGGTCTCATGGATGAAGCATTTTTTCTTAAGAGAGAGGTCTCATGGATGAAGCATTTGGTCTCAAGAAAGAGGTCTCATGGATGAAGCATTTAGTCTAAAGGAAAAGGTCTCATGGATGAAACATTTGGTCTCAAGAGAGAGGTCTCATGGATGAAGCATTGGGTCTCAAGAGAAAGGTCTCATGGAGGAAGCATTGTGTCTCTAGATAGAGGTCTCATGGATGAAACATTTGGTCTCAAGAGAAAGGTCTCATGGATGAAGCATTTGGTCTTAAGAAAGAGGTCTCATGGATGAAGCATTTGGTCTCAAGAGAAAGGTCTCATGGATGAAGCATTTGGTCTCAAGAAAAAGGGCTCATGGATGAAGCATTTGGTCTCAAGAGAAAGGTCTCATGGATGAAGCATTGGGTCTCTAGAAAGAGGTCTCATGGATGAACCATTTTGTCTCAAGAGAGAGGTCTCATGGATGAAGCATTTGGTCTCAAGAGAAAGGTCTCATGGACAAAATTTGTAAAAAAAAATTGAATATTTTGAATAAGACCAAATAAAAAGGATCTTCCTCTGTTGATTTTTAATCTCCAGCCTCATATATAAAAAAAAAAGAATTCTACAGTTAGAAAGTGCTAAAATAAAATTGGTAAAGTCAAAATACAACTTGGTCTTTAACAATATATATATATATATATATATATATATATATATATATATATATATATATATATATATATATATATATATATGAATGCAATAAACACATTGAAAGAGAAAACGGAATAAATTTTTCCTACAGTAATATTTATTACCTTTTTTGAAAAGTATGCCGTTAGTGTACACTATTCTACGCAGAGAACCCCAAAATTATCTGAATATAATAGCTTTTAAAGAACACTTTTCGCAAGTTCGAACGGAGACTATGAAAGAAATAGAAAATTAATTGGGAAATCAAAGAATCACTTCCCTGCACGGATTTTTTCGAAAAAAGGTAATAAATATTACTGTAAGAAAAATTTATTCCGTTTTCTCTTTCAATGTGGTTTATTGCATTCATCTTCATCATTCTCTCGCGCTACTTTGAGAGATATTATATATATATATATATATATATATATATATATATATATATATATATATATATATATATATATATATATATATATATATATATATATATATATATATATATATATATATATATATATATATATATATATATATATATACGTATGTATATAGCGAGCGAAGTGGTTGATACTTGTGTTGCGAGAAGGGGTTGATGCATGATTGTGGCCTGGGGCACCAGTTCCGAGATGGAACAAATATTCCTTCTCTGCTACATGATTCGAGTTCGTTCTTGAGGGTGTTCACCAAATGAGTTCGTATTTGGATTTTGCGAACAACTTGTTGAAAAATAATTTCATTTTTGAACTTGATTTAAATATGAATCCTATCCACCGGGTGGATAGAACACAACGACGAACTCGAAGTGATTTGATCGAATGTGTGAATAATGTGCATCTGACTGCGTGATTAATGTGTACTTGTTTTATATGTTTAGAGTAAGTGGTTGTGACCAATGGGGTTTCTGGAGAGGAGCTTTTGTTTGAAGTCAATTTTGTTGATGTGTGTTCAAGAGAGAGAAAGAGAGAGAGAGAGAGAGCAGAGATTATCTATCAAAGGAATTTTATAGATAGACAGTGAAAAAACGATAAGCACAGAATTTCATTTTAGCAGACTGGTGTCAATAAAGAAATAAAACAAAAAGGCCAAATGAGAGCTTTGTGGGGATGGAGTTCGTTGACCTAAAGGAAGATAAGTGACCAAGGCGGGATTAATGGTCGCTCCTGTCAGAACACGTTAGTGTGAGAGAGAATGAGCACATGAGTGTATGCAACTTTTGTATATATATATATATATATATATATATATATATATATATATATATATATATATATATATATGAGTTGGTCATCCCTCTTTGCTTTCTGAACAGCGTCGATGCGTCTTGGAATTGATTTATACAGCTTCCTGACTTCATTGAGAGGAATCTTGAGCCATGCGTTGTAGATCACTCATATGCTCTCCATACCAATTCTTAACCACATGAGCGGTGTGTATTGGCGCATTGTCTTCTTGGAAAAAGCACTCTCCATCAGGGAATAATATCTAGCCTATGGGATGGACTTGATCTTTCAAAATATTCATTCAGATATTCGTTACTGTTGATCCTACCATGCAGGGTAACGATTGGACCAAGAAAATTCCAAGATATGGCTTCCCAAACTACCACTGTAGAAAGAAGGCAGTCAGAATTAAAAGCTTTTCCAGGCTGCCTTCCCATATAAACTCGCCCTGTAGTGAGGAAAAGAGAAAAACCGAACTCGTTGGAAAAGATTACTTGCTTTCGTTGGTCTGTCGACCAGCCCTTGTGATTTCTACACCAATTCAGCCTTTTCTGAATGTTTTGATGAGAAAGCAGAGGTTTCTTGATGGCGGCTCTTCCATGATATCCGGCTTTATTGAGCTCATGGCGAACAGTTTTGGTCGAAACTGAGCTAGTGAGATGTTGATTCAACTCTGCACTCATTTTAGGGGCAGTTGTCCGGGGATTTTTCAACACAATGTGTTTCAAAACTCGTCCGTTTCTTTTAGCGAACTTGGAAGTACTGCTGAAGGTTTTGCCCTGCTTCTTGAATTCTGCCATGGTCCTTGATATGGTAGCTCTCGAAAAACCAAGGAGTTTAGCTGTTCAGGTGACGGAAGTTCCTGCAATTCGAGCTCCAACAATTTGCCCTTTTTCGAACTCAGTGAGGTCACGCATATTAGCATCTATACCACGATCTGAAAAAGAAATACAAATAATTATTAAAGTTGATAAATAAAACTATGTATCTACAATAAAAACAAAACATTCACAATGAAATTTGGATGGATATTCGTAATATAATGTTTCATTGAAATATTGGTGTGAAATTTCTACTGGTCCAATTATTTTGTCCAACCTTATATATATATATATATATATATATATATATATATATGTATATATTGAGGGCGACAAAGTTCGGCGCCCCAATATGAAGTCATTTTCTCGCTTCTGAGCCCTGTACCGTTGGTCGATGCCCCGCGCGCGCGCTCGATAGTCATCCCAGAAAAGTGGCGCGCGCATGAGGCTATTACGTTACGCTGGTTACGTCCACCCGTATAAAAGGACGCTTCCTTCTCTCGAAGGAGGGAAAACCCGTTCAAGTCCGTACTGCGAGAACCCTTGCCTTATCTCCTGCCAGTTTTGATGCTCATTTTCCAACCTGCTGCACGTGTGCTGCTAATCTTGGACGTTTGACAGTTCTCCATTGAGAAATCTGAAAACCGTGGGCTCGTTTTGCAACCCCTCCTCCCTACCCTACCCTCTTTGTCACGCCACCACCTTCCTCTTTTGGAGTTTTGTCACTCAAGATATTATCCCCGTGGGGTACGCCGGTTCCTCTGCCGTACCACCTTTGGAATACCTCGTCACCGGAGTTATCTTCAATTCCATTGGTTCCATCATCACCTCCGCCGTCGCCATCCGTGGATTCGTCCTCCGTTGGATTACCATCACCCGAGGTGTCCCTCCACTGCTTCAGTATCAGGTACTTGTGAATAGTTCTTTTATCTTGCGCCCTTACTAGGCCTCCGAGTATGTCTCGAGTCTCCCTCCGCATCGTAGGAAAGGGCGTAAGACGGGGAGGGGGAGGGTTATTCCGTGTGCACCTCGTACCCGAGGAGTGAAGGCTATTATTTCCCGCTTTCTTTATACAACGTAAATTCTTTCTAAGCGTCCTCCCCTTTTATATAACGAATTGAGTCGTTTGTGACCGATGTGACATTGATTTGTTATAAAAATTTTTTGTTATTTAATAGATATATTTCGTATTTGTAATCAAGAATTTCCTCTCTTTAAATTATAAGGTTAGAATTTTTATTGTTTCGTTTTTCCCTCGCTGATAATCTAGGGCCCACCTGGTAACCAACAGTAGCCTACTTAGTGTAGCCTAGTAGCGTGACCTTTTGGCTGCCTCGAAATGAACTTGGTTTCTTTCTGAATAAATATTCTGGCGACCTTGTTATTTTGTGAAAGTATTATAGTGCCGTGTGAACTGCGTTCCGCGTTTGATTTCACACACACATATATATATATATATATATATATATATATATATATATATATATATATATATATATATATATATATATATATATATATATATATATATATATATATATATATATATATATATATATATATATATATATATATATGTATATATATATATATATATATATATATATATATATATATATATATATATATATATGTATATATATATATATATATATATATATATATATATATATATATATATATATATATATATATATATATATATATATATATATATATAAAAATACTCGTTCTAAAATCCTGAACACCTCCCTCGCCAACAACGACAAACTTCAACCTAACAAACTTCATCGTCGTCAGCATGGCTAAGTGATACAAAACACATAAATTACGCACCCGGCTACTTCATAACGGCGTCTCCCAAGGAGCTCCACTGTCAACCCGACTTTTCAACTTATTCACACATGACATCCAACAATCACAATCCCCAATCATCAAAACCAACACCTACGTGGGTGACATCTATATCACTGCACAACACACATCGCACCAAACCGCATGGCAGCCTAATCCCCCAAATGAACCATGACACTCTTCACATCAGACAACTATGAATCAAACAAACACCCTAAAATCAGACGAAATGGAGGACACCTTCCCCTAAACAAAATTCCCACTATAATGTGAATCACACCAGGTACCCACATGATATTTATAACTCACGTCACTAACATCACAAACAAGGCCATAAAGAAAGCCAACACATTCAAAACACTATCAAAAAATCACATTGTCATAATATAAGGAGATACTCATCACACTATGCAATCAATTCAACTGCACCACCCTCAACTACGCAGCGCCATCATGGCAATCAATTATCGCCAAATTCCACACAAACAAGTTTCAAACCGATCAGAATAATGCATTCAGGGTCATCGCAAGATGCACTTAAACCACATCAACCCCACACCACAACAAAATGCCGAAACAAAAATACTCCCACTCAACGTTCACTTGGACTTGGTCGGAACACAACACGTCAGCAAGCACTAAACCCATCCTACCCCAGCCGCCACCTAGCAATGAAACCCCCACCATCTAGACAAAAAAAAGCCCCCATCACACTAGTTCGAACACCTGTTCCGCACCCTACCACCACCATCATCACCAAACCACAATATAATAAAACACTCTCACACAAAGACATTTGAATACTCTACCACTAAACAATATCCTAAATGATCCCCGTACCCCAAAATTACTCTAACATTCCACCATTGCACATTACTCCAACAGTACAAACACAGCATAAACTTCACCCATCACCAACATTCACGAGATGCAAACAACACCAAACACTTTTTCCTTGACTGCTCGAACCTGGATCATGCACGCAGTACCCACAACATCTCCACCTCGAGGACCTGTGTTTGTGGTGGCCTTCCTAGAGGCCGCCCACCTACCGAATAAAGCAAACCTAGGGAACACACAAATGGGCTAAAACTTTGAAAATGTAAACAAGATGAGAAAAAAATAACAACACAAACTTAGCTTGTTATGAATTCACTTATCACAGGACGCTCAGTGTGATCACCAAATACAGTCACAAAAAAACATATATTTGTTAAACATATTTTTTACAACTAAAAAACAAATAATTACGGATATCAACAGCTACCATTCAATCCAATAAACAAAATTGTTCACTAAACATCCAAGAAAAATCTACTTAACTTTCTTCCGTCTATCTAATTTCGCTGAGGCAAAACTCTTTTACATAAACATTTAATTTGTCCGGGTATATAAAAAACTCAAAATGTCAAGCTGTTAAACAAATGAAACAAAACAAAAGTTATCTTTAAAGAGTTTGGTGAATACAACCTTGCACTAAACCGTCAAGTTAATTAATGAGTAAGCCTTCCGTTGTAACATCTCGTTGTTGTGTGAACACTGGCTAGCTTGATCATGGCAAGGCGACGAAAATTATCAGACTTCGGAATGGTCAGGTAGTAGTTACAAGACGGATGGAACATTCAATTTATGAAACCGTGCGCACATTTAACACCCCTCGATCGACGGCATCACGTGTGTACCGACAATACCTTATGAAAGGCATTACCACCACCATGGACAGCCAGTGGCCGACCACAGGTGCTTAATGATCGTGACCAGCGGCATCTAGCTAGAATTGTTCATGGTAACAGACAAGCAACATAGGCTCAAATAGCATCAACATTCAAACACAGGAGCTACCACACACATAGAAGAGGTCTTTGCCTTCCATGGGATAAGCTAGCGGAAGACCCGCCAGAGAGCGCCACACCAAAGCTAGTAACGTCGCTTATTGGACTCTGGAGAAGTAGCAGCATATGGTGTCGCGCGATGAGTTACTTTAAAATTGTTTCGGGTTGATAGTAGTTGTAAGAGAAAGGGACGCCAAAAAGAATACCCCTTCATTTGTTTCTTGAATTCCTTCCCTCCCTATGTTTCCTAAGTATAACTCCACGTGGAGTAAGCTCTGTATTCAAGGAGAAAAATAAAAGAAGAAAGAATTTGAATATCCGTTAAGCTGGGCGCTAAAAGCTTTCACCTCGCCGAAGAAATGCTAATATCCGTAGTCGGGAAAAGGATAGCCGAAATTCTCACCTACGTCGTAGGAGACGATTAAGACGTGTGTCGGGCGATAAAAGCTAATCCCTCTAGGCGCTGGAAGCTTTCTCACAGACCTTTGTGCATTCCAGCGACGGAGCATCATAAAAATGGCCGTCATATAAATACCTTGGGTTTTTTTCGAAAATTGGCTGATTGAGTTTGAGATCTCGTCGCCTTCGGTTCAAATCGTGTGTATGTTTCTCCAAGTCCCTGGTATTCGCGTATACCATCGAGGTTGGATCTCACCAGGCAGATCCATCTCTTTTGTGAAGGCTTATTCTGTTCAGAGCAAGCCTCAAATCATCGTTTCGTCCACGGAGGGCTGGCCGAGATTCATCTCGTCTCATCTGAACCCCCTTCCCCCCCTCAAGGATCTCCAGTTTTCCGTGTAAGATTTCGCGCCGAGCCGCGTCAGAGTCTCAATTTCTAGAGGTTGCACTTCTTTGGAGCAGAGGTGCAATCGTCCTTCTTTCAGGAGGATCGTGAACTCGTCTTCTGGTCCCCCCCGTCCTTCATCCTCGTCACCATCAGGATATTCAGCAGAGAATCACGACCATTTTCCGTCTCCATTCCCCCGCTCCGAATCGTTAAAGGAGTCCCCTTCCTCGAGGCCTCCCTTTAAGGTAATCGACCCGCTTTCCGATTTTTAAATATTCCCTCTGTATAACTGATTTATAGTATCCCATTTAAAAGCTAATTAACAAATAATTAACGTTACCCGAATGCCAATTTGCTATAGTCTGTCAGTATTATCAATATTTACATTTTATATATCTCCCGTATGTATATATACTCGTATGTTAACTAGTGACTTATTAAAATTATATTTTTGGTTTTCACTCTTTAAATATATCCTTGAACTGCAACTTGGTATACTCATTAAACGCTCACTGTGAACCGTTCAGTAGTACTTGGCCAGTTACTATGGGAGGTTATAGAGTTGAACAGCGTGTGCAAATCATTAAATGTTATTATCAAAATCAGTGCTCCGTTCGACAAACTTTCCGCGCATTACGTGATTTCTATCCTCGCCACAATCGTCCTGCTTAGTCTACTGTTCAAGTTTGGTGGCTAAATTTGAGGCAAAAGGGTCGATCAACAATCAGCCAACACCCTTACGTCGACGAAACGCAAGGTCTGCTGAAAACATCGCTGCCGTAAATGAGAGTGTACGAGAAAATCTGAGGCAGTCAATTTCTCGTCGTTCACAAGAACTTGGCCTTTCTGCGACTTCAGTTTGGCGAATTATGCGTAAGGACTTGGGTCTGCACCCGTACAAAATCCAACTTACCCAGCAACTTAAGGTAAACGACCATAGGCAACGTCATATGTTCGTTGATTGGGCTCTAGAGCAGTTAGAAGTTGCCCAAAATTTTCCCCCAAAAAATCATCTTCAGCGACGAGGCCCATTTTTGGATGAATGGATTTGTGAACAATCAAAATTGTCGGATTTGGGACGAAAACAATCCACATAAGATACACTAGGACCAATTGCATCCCAACAAAGTCAATGTTTGGTGCAGATTTTCGTCTAACGAAATCATCGGTCATATTTTTTTGAGAACGAAGATGTGATTGCCATAACCGTCAACGGTGAGACCTACAGATCGATGATAAGCAACTTCTTGTGGCCTCAATTGGATTATATGCCTGATATGGATACTGACGACATGTGGTTCCAACAGAACGGTGTTACGTGCCACACTGCGCACGCCAGGATAGACATTTTGCACCAGCGATTTCAGGGCAGGGTCATCTCGCGCGGCGGCGACGTCGACTGGCCACCGAAATCATGCGATTTAACGCCATCAGACTACTTTTTTTGTGGCTACCTTAAATCGCAGGTCTATGCAAATAATCCGCAAACAGTTGATGTCCTCAAAGTCAACATAACGAAGACCATCCAGCAAATTCAGCCAGATTTATTCGACAAAGGCATCGAAAATTGTGCCTCCCGAATACGTTTCACCAAGCGAAGCTGCGGGAGACATTTGAACGAGGTCATTTGCCACACTTAATTCCATAAAATGTAGTTTCAAATTTAAAAAATAAATTGAGTGCATATATCACACACAACTTGTTTTATTTACATTTAAAAATCGAGTGACCTTATTGAAAGACTCTATACCTCGTAATCAACGGATTATTTTTAAGAAGTTAACGTACTCGTACGTAGCGAAGGACGAGTAAGTATATTAGAGGATATATGTGTATATAACTGTATATATACATATTCTTGTGGCTTTTATATCTTTCCTCCCAACCAATAGATACATACATGTATATATAGACGTATTGTTTGGGGAGGTGAGAAAAGTCGTAATCCTCGTGCCGGATTAAGAGGTCCTATATCAGGTACTCATATAGGAATTAGTATATTTATCATAATTTATTGCTTTTATTCGTGTGTGTGATCACAAGGGTAAGATTTTATTTAGAATTTTGGGGAACTATTGCAAGAGCCCCATTTTCTTTGTCGTAAGATTCTTGAACGCGTCGAGTGACTAAGGCCGCATAAGGAAACAAAATGACGTCATTCGACAGATTTAGGCAACAGGGTGAGATGCTTTGCTCTCCGGTAAAGAGATAGTCGCCTATATTCAGGATGAGGAGAGAAACGAAAGAGCAGAGAAGAAAGAACTAAGAGAAGCTGAGGAGAGAAGAAGAAAGGCTGAAGCTGAGCAGAGAAGAAGAGAAGCTGAAGCTGAAGAAAGAGAAAGTATGAGGCACTGAAAGGGAGTTAAATAGGAATAACTTAGAAACTCTCTCAGTTAGTTCCAGGAATGGAGCCCCCCCCAGATCCCCGCCTTATAGCTCCCAGCATTTAAGGACGGTGAGGATTTCAGTGCTTACCTCACTCACTTCGAAAGGATTTTTGAGGTAAATCACTGTGATATACAAACTGATGGAGTCGCCCAACTTTTGCCACTCCTTAATACGCAGCTCCGAGATATATTCATTTCGCTACCCGCCGAGGCTACCCTCGACTACATGACCCTTAAGTCCGAACTCTTGGCTGCGATTAACATGAATCCGGACTTCTACAGGGCAAAGTTTCGTCAGGCAAGGTTGTAAGCTGGCCAGACTTACTGCCAGTTCGGATTCAACCTCAGAAGAAGTCTGCAGTTTTGGTTGGACTCCGCCCAGGTAAACGGCGATTATGAGTCTGTGTTCGACTTCATTTTGAGGAATCAAATGATGGCTACGCTGCCTTCTGAAATCCGTGCATTCGTGAAGGACCGAAGAGTTGCTTCCTTCAAAGAATGCATCGAAAAAGCGGATTTGCACGCGGCCAATCATAATCTTTACCCTAAAGATCCCCAAAAGAGTCATCCTCCATCCCCCAAGAGTAAAGGCCACTTTCCTAAATTTTACCCGGAGAACGCTCCCAAGTTCGTAAAGGTCCCAGGTCCCTCCAAACAGAAATATTATCCCCCGTCTGAACCTAGGGATGTTAAGCTACCCGTATTTAATTCCCCTGCGTCAGATTACCCCAGATCACCCAGCGTCTGTTTTTCTTGCGGAACCCCCGGGCATGTGAGGACGAACTGTCCCACAAAATTCTCAGTTCCGTTCTGCTCCCAGCCACCAAGTCCACCAAGTAAGCGCCTCACATTCTCCTCCGTCTGCTCGCCCCGAAACGCCTGCTCCCCCACCAGCAAATAGCCCCCCGGGGCCTCAAGTTATTTTTTTTTATTTAACGAGAGCTCCCCCGATGGGCTCTAATTTAAAACCGGTTCGGTTAATGGTTGCTGGCTTTCAACCCTGGTCAGAGATACGGGATACACGTGGCATCGTCGTATCGAAAAAGTTGCTGTCCCCAGTGAGCCCTGACCTCGATAAATTTGTAGTAGTCCAGGACTACTTGGAACGAGCCAACCGCTTCCTAGTGGTCCGTTGTTTCATCGAATGCCAGTATTTCGCCGGTTCGGCTGACGTCGTTGCAACCCCTATTAAATTCTGCGAGATATTAGTCGGCGAGAGCCCGCAGCTCTCCCCTAGTCTCGTTGGTAAGCCCACCATCACGAGGACCCAAGCCATAAAGAACGAGTCACCCCTCCCCCATGACTTTAGAACCCCCTTTTTTCCCCGAGTACGGGCTCTGGACAACGAGTCTTTTGTGAAGGCACATAATGAGTGTTTTTCCCTACAGCCATTGTGAGAAAAGCCGAGGACCAACGAGCGTGAATCGGCTCGTGGTCACAAGGAGGTCTCCTACCTCGTTGAGGGCGAACTGTTATTCCGTTTCCCTTCAGTTCCTAACCACTTCCCTACACGTTTTCTACGTATCCCCCGCTCCTATGACAGGACCCATTTCGACATTGAGTCAAAAGAAAGACGGTTCAAGCACGGTGACGAGGTCCTGTTTCTCCTGTCCACGGAAACAAGTAAACTTCTTTCCCAATGGAAAGGCCTCTTTTCAGTCCTCGAAGCCCGTGACCCCGTGGACTACCTCATACAAACGCCATCCGGTAACAAAGTGTTTCACGTCAACATGCTCAAGCGTTACCACCGCCGGGTCTGCATCAACAATATTGCTGCCCTGGATGAAGAGGCCGTGATGGAAGCCTCTTATCCCCGCCGAACATCTTAACCTAGTCCAGACAGTTCGCGTAGAAGCTGATAATGACTATCCACTTCCGTTGCTCCCAGGAACGTATAAATCTTCCCACGGGAGATCGATCTAAATCCACACCTGGAGCCCGCTCAGAAAACCCAGTTATCCCGATTGGTAAAGGCCTACCTCCGGCCCATTCATTGGCAATACACGTTCAATGCGGAGGTCGAAAACATGTCAAAATTAGAAATAATTTAACCCTCCTCTTCTGATTACTGTTTCCCCATTGTTATGGTTCGGAAACCAGACCAGTCCTTTCGAATATGTGTGGACTTTCGAAAACTTAACGCCGTGAAGATTTTCGATGCCGAACCGATCCTGTTGATAGACTAGAGCCTACATTTGTTTTTAGATGGTCTGAATAATGTGTCATTCTATCTTGATTATGTGTAAGTAGCTACACGCACATGGGATGAACATCTAATCTCCCTTCGTTCCCTCTGTAATAGGCTCCAAAAGCATGGTCTGACCATGGGTTCTTCCAAGTGTCATTTTGCTTACGACACTATCAAGTACCTTGGATTTCACATTGAGGAAAAACAAATAACGCTTCAGCAAGAAAAGGTCAGATCCACTTTAGATATTGTCCTTCCCGGTACTAATTAGTAGCTACGTTCCTTCTTGGGTTCAACCTCCTTTTACCGGCGCTTTATCTCCAACTTTGCCGCCTTAGCGTCCCCCCTGAACTTCCTCTTTAATAAAAACTCCCCCTATTCCCTCGTTTGTAGCCCCAAGGCAATTTCCCACTTCCAGCAGATGAAGGATAGGCTAATATCTGTCCCCATATTTCGGCTCCTGAACCCGAACAAATTGTTTGGAATCCGTACGGATGCCAGCAACGATGACATCGGTTGCGTGTTGCTGCAGTACAAAAAAGATGGGAATAGCTATCCTATCACTTATGCAAGCCGGAATCTGTTGCCGCGCGAAAGAAACTATGCAGTAATAGAACTTGAGTCTCTGGCAATAGTTTTTGGTGTCCGGAAATTTAAAATGTATCTGATAGGTCAGTTCTTGATCGAAACGGATCACCGTCCTTTGGCGTACTTAAAAAATTGTAAAAGCCAAAACGGAAGGCTTATGCGCTGGAGTCTGCTATCAATTGAATATCAATTCCGAAGTTTGTATTTAAAAGGTAGTGAAAACTGTGTTGCAGACAATCTTAGTAGGAATCCAGTAGATGACCCTCCTCCCCCAAGGTAGAACTCCATACATCTCCTAAGTTCATGTATATATTCGAGCTCGTTGCTTTCCCAAGTAAAATTTATTTCTGTGCGTGTGTGCGTACGCCCGAATTTTAGTGTATTGTTTGTATATACGTGTTGTCATTATTGACTTTTTTATTATTATTTCCTGGATTGTTCCTCCGCTTGATTGATTCCTTATTCTAAATTGTGTTATTTCTTTTACATGAAACTATATATATTTTAATTATGTAATTAATTACCCATTAACCTAAATGTATGTGTAAGTTTTATCCGTCGTCTGGGATCAAACGGAAAAAATCCTGTCTATACATTGATGGCCGCCGTGTCGGCTGAAATTTTAATATCGATGGGTTTTGGTCGACATGCTCTTTTTTCTTCCCCTTCGTGTCGGAAAAAACGCCATCTTTGAAGGGGAAGCATGTAAGGGAAAGGGACGCCAAGAAGAACACCCCCTTCATTTGTTTCTTACATTCCTTCCCTCCCTGTCTCCTAAGTATAACTCCACATGGAGTAAGCTTTGTATCGAAGGAGAAAATAAAAGAAGAAAGAATTTGAATATCCGTTAAGCTGGGCGCTAAAAGCTTTCACCTCGCCGATGAAATGCTAATCTACGTGGTCGGGAAAAGGATAGCCGAAAGTTCCCACCCACATCGTTGGAGTCGATTTAGAGCTGCGTCGGGCGACAAAAGCTAATCCCTCTAGGCGCCGGAAGCTTTCTCACAGACCTTTGTGCCTTCCAGCGACCGAGCACCATAAAAATGGCCGTCATATAAATACCTCGGGTTTTTTTCGAAGATGGGCTGATTGAGTTTTAGATCTCGTCGCCTTCGGTTCAGATAGTGTGTCTGTTTCTTCAAGTCCCTGGTATTCGCGTATAACATCAAGGTTGGATCTCACCAGGCAGATCCATCTCTTTTGTGAAGGCTTACTCTGTTCAGAGCAAGCCTCGAATCATCGTTTCGTCCCCGAAGGACTGGCCGAGATTCATCTCGTCTCATTTGACCCCCCCCTCCCCCTCCCTCAAGGATCTCTAGTTCCCATGTGAGATTTCGCGCCGATCCGCATCAGAGTCTCGATTTTTGGAGGTTACACTTCTCTGGAGCAGATGTCCCATCGTCCATCTTCAAGGAAGATCGTGAACTCGTCTTCTGGTCCCCCTCCTTCATCCTAGTCACCATCAGGATATTCGGCAGAGAATCACGCTTATTTTCTATCTCCATTCCCCCGCGCCGACTCGCTAAAGGAGTCCCCTTCCTCGAGGCCTCCCTTTAAGGTAAAACGACCCCTGATTGTATCTTCCGTTAATCGACCCGCTTTCCGACTTTTAAATATTCCTTCTATATAACTGATTTATAGTATCCCATTTAAAAGCTAATTAACAAGTAATTAACGTTACCCGATTGCCAATTTCCTATAGTCTGTCAGTATTATCCTTATTTACATTTCCTATATTTCCCGTATGTATATATATATATGTTAACTAGTGACTTATTAAAATTATATTTTTGGTTTTCACTCTTTAAATGTAGCCTTGAACTGAAACTTGGTAAACTCATTAAACGCTATCAGCCCTTGTATTAAAATCGCACTCTTATACCTCGTAATCAACGGATTACTTTTACGAAGTGAACGTACTTGTACGTAGCGAAGGACGCGTACGAACATTAGAGGATATATGTGTATATAACTGTATATATACATATTTTCGTGGCTTTTATCTCTTCCATCCCAACCGATAGATACATATATGTATATATAGACGTATTGTCTGGGGAGGTGACCTATTCTTCGCCAGTAGTGTTCAAGTGTTGGGCAGACCCCATTAAGTTATGAAACCCAGTCGTCAACATGGCGCCGTGAAATCTAGTAGTTGTTCCATACTAGTGCCGGGTTCGTTTACGTGGCGTGGGTTGGGTCCGCCTAAACATGTCAATGACCGGTAGCCACTAAATTGGAGCAGCTTAGTAGCCATTGGCATCCATTCATAGACTGCATGTGCCCCCAAATTGATGGGATATACAAGCGGAATACCCTGTGTCATCGGTTCCAAGTTACCCAGAATTGGTTCAAGGAGCATTCTGGAACAGCTTCAACGAATAGTGTGGCCACTAAGTTCATCAAACATACCCAATCGAACATTTATGGGACATGATGGTCAAATCTATTCACACACTAAATCCGGCACCTACAAATATCAGGGAACTGAGACAGCTATCGACACGGCATTGGTCAACATCTCTCCAGTGGTCTTCCGTTCAATTGTGGAATCAATAGGAAGTATCTGTGAAAAACTTTCTTTCTTTTGTGGAAAGACTATTTCTGAAGACTTTAGTAGACACTTCAATAAAATCATCTGAATTGTATTATGGACATATTCATATAAACAATGACTGTTGATATTCTAATAGAACTTGTTTAACAATTATTTTGTCACGAATTTTATCACCATAAATACTATACTCCTGTTCATCATTAGTTTTCTAATGTCTTTGAACAGAGCGTTCCTTAGCAACTGCAATTTGCGTATTGCAAAGCAAATATGTTTGCATTCCGTTTACTTCGATAATGAAATACACATTTCTCTAATTTTTTTTTATTATTCCTCAGTCTTTATCATAACTACCAAATAAAATGGACGCACAAATCAAATCAGATTTTTATAATTCGATATGCTATTTATAAAAAGAAATCTATAAAAGAAAACGGCCCTACATATTTATAGAACACACCGCGGAAATAGGCTCGGCAGCAGCTACATATTGTACTCGTATATGTTCATTGGTAAAAGGATTAGAAATACGACTCAAAGAAGAGTTATCGCAAAGAAATCTAATAAAGTAACAGAAAGAAATTTAAAGTACCATTTGCAGTTTGTAATTATTCTCAAAATTAAATTCATGTTAAAATCAAATAAAAACACTATTCTTAAAAATCCATGAAACCTATTCTAGAAAAGAAAAGGCATTAATCAGGAAAAAGAATCCTGTCTATGGAACACGGCAGGTTAAACTTTTGCAAAATATAGCCTCGTTTTTATTGCGTTTTTATTTGAGAAGGAAAAAAGAACATCAATGCTTGTTAGCGAACGTAAATATGATCAATCATCCTCGAAAATGAATTTTATTAAATCCAAAGTGAGATCGAGGTTAATGAATTTTCATCTGGAAAATAATTTGAGTGTCGTTACCTCTGAAAACTCCCCAAACATAGGAGTTAATTGAGAAGAATCATACTCAATTTTGTTCTTATCTAAAATTAGGTACTCTGAATTATTTGCTGAAAAAATAAAACAATACAGTATATTAATTATTTCACTTATAACCTTTATATCATTGCCTATATTCAATATTTCTTCTGAGTGGTCCGCCCCCCCTTCTTAACACCTTGGTGCGTCCCGTAAGTCGAAAAGGTTGTCCATGCCTGCGGTAAATCTAATCTTAGATCCTCATTCACTGACGCCATTTTTTTTTATGTAAATTGTTTATCTTTCAAGACTAATCGTCTTAGATTTAAACAGTTGTCCCCAGTAGTAGCGAACCTTAGGTCCTTTGTTGTCAATCGAGACGTTGAAGAAACTTCAGCTTTACCATTTGTGTACCAAATTGGTCTCCTTTCGCTCATTCACCATAACACTCTATGGCAACAGGACAATGACGCATTTCTGTTTACTACTCCACCTTATTAGATTGGGTAGTGTCCTCATGCGTACTCATTTACTAGTTGATTATGCCAAAACTTTATGGTTTGCAGAGTCTAAAATGCTGTTTAAATGAGAACGAGGTTACTAGAATATCTCTCAAACCGATAAATCTTTTTACTATCTACCATCCTCTCGTCTGTCTACCTTCTTTTGGTTGTCAATTTGAACACATATCTCTTCAAGTTTTCATCTCGAGCATAGCGCGCGCTGTCAATCACTGGTTTAAGGTCTGGTTTTCAAACGGATTGCGGGTTGATCTTTTGTAGGGTTCTAACTTGAATAGAAACTTATTACGCCTGACGATACCTTGAATTTTAGGGCATGGTGGTATGCGTTCCCCGGTATTGGGTCTTTGGTGTGAGTGCATTTACAACTCCCTTCACTTCTAACCCCCTTTCGAAGCGTGAGATGATCTTTCTTCAAGCTAGAAAAGAGCTGTTTCCACTTTCGAAATCAGAATGCTTGAAGAAGAAACGTGAGAGACAAGAACGCTCCCACAGTCCCGTCCAAGAACATCCAATGTCTTGTCCTTTCTTCCATCCTATATCACTTTCCTTTCTTAACTCTACTCATACAAAATGATTACCTATAGACCTCTCTTCATTCCAACTTTTACCTCGATATATATGACTTTCATCTATAAGTTTAATTTATATGGTTTGTTTCATTAAGGAAAGTGTTTACTCAACTTCCATCGGTGAGGAAAGAAGGCCAATTATTCGTTTATTTTTCTTTGTCGTCGTCAAACTCCACTTCAAATTTCAAACGCTCTTTTCTACTTTCTTGCCCCTTTTTCAAATCTAAAACCACTAATTTAGATTACCGACGAATGAGAGGAGAGAACATACACCGTTTTCGGGATTTTTGTCTTAAAGAACCAATGAATTTATCAAATGAACTCTATTTTTAAACTTCATATTTAAAACCAATACGTTAGACCTGCTCCTTACTTCGGGTTAATGGGTCAATAGAACTAATAAATTTCTAAAATTTATTTCTTCTAGCGGATTAAGGAATTCTTATTATTACTCTTAACTAACCGAATATATATATATATATATATATATATATATATATATATATATATATATATATATATATATATATATATATATATATATATCAAAGTAGCGCGAGAGAATGATAAAAATGAATCCATTAAACCACATTGAAAGAGAAAACTGAATATTTTTTTCTTGCAGTAATATTTTTATTACCTTTTTTCGAAAAAAATTCGTGCAGGAAAGCGATTCGAACCAGGCACACTGAGGCAGCGAACACCGCTTTGATCACAGTTAAAAGTATTCCGTTAGTATTCCGTTGGTTCTCTGCGTAGCATAGTGTACTAACGGCATACTTTTAACTGTATCAAAGCGGTGCTCGCTGCCTCAGTGTGCCTGGTTCGAATCGCTTCCCTGCACGGATTTTTTTCGAAAAAAGGTAATAAAAATATTACTGCAAGAAAAAATTATTCAGTTTTCTCTTTCAATGTGGTTTAATGGATTCACACATATATATATATATATATATATATATATATATATATATATATATATATATATGCAAAAAATCCCACAGGAAAATGAGAGGCGGATTCCAAATACTTTCGAACACTTGTTCAGTTCATTATAAAGGAATAAAGAAAAAAAATCACAAAGGTGGTATATATATGTGAAACAGAAGAGCAATGCCCCGCCCATGTAATTTAGTTATGTCTCTCTTGTCTATTTTTATGTATTCATAATCGGGTATGTATGTACTTAGTTTAGTCACATAAATGTCTACATTATTTGCGCACAGGTTGGAATGTTTCGGAAGTAGACCTTATCGATTTGGTTTTATACTTCGCATACGTCTTTGATATTATTTTTTCTATTTTAGGTCCTTTCGTTATACATGGGCGGGGCATTGCTCTTCTGTTTCACATATATATACCACCTTTCATTTTCTTGTGGGAGTTTTTGCATTTATTGCTCTACTCACGCGCTACTTTGTGAGTTTCTCATATCCATATATATATATATATATATATATATATATATATATATATATATATATATATATATATATATATATATATATATAGGCAGCTAAAAAAAGAGTTGTCTAACTTAAAATACCTGTTAATATTTTGTAGTATGATTTTTTTTACTGAAATTATTGTTTAGTGTCTTCTACCGAGAAAAATAATATCATCGTCTTTCTTTCATAAAAGTATTTAATCATTTTTAATAAAATGTGCACAAGGACCATTTTTACTGAAAGTAGTGCTTTTGCTAGATTAGAAGTTACTAGATATATGAGTGAATTTTTTAGCCTCTTTTTATTAAGATCATCATCGGAGAATCGCTGAGTTACAGCAGATGGGTGCCGCAGTCCGCTCGGTTATCCCTAAACAGAAAAAAAGAATCAGATCAAGTAGAGTTCATAAGAGTCCCGCTTCTCATCCGCTACAGTCTTTTCAAATAACTGTGCCAGAGCAAACAGCTCATCTACACAACCGCCTTCTGGTCTGCCCCCCCCCCCTCCTCGTACTCATTCCCCAATTACCCGCCAGTTAGTCTAAACAGCCCAAATATTCATAAGATCATAAGATGATTTAAAGTGAGATCACAGAGGCCTCCAGGGCCCTTCCAAGTGATGTCACTGCGAACAATAGTACTTAGATCAATTTACATCTGATTTTTTATGCATGTCATATTAAATATGCGAGCAAGTCAGGAATATCAGAAGTATAGCCAAAGAATTGGCACTTCCTTGTTATATGAATAATTATTATCAATACAAATAGTATATATCGTCAAAATAAGTACTAACTATACATAAATTATACAAATTCATATATATACCCACACATATATAAGTGGTCCTTATTATACAAGGCCTTTACTGTCCATATATTTATCCAGCTTCAATTTAAAGGACTTCAAGGTTGCTGAATCTACAATTGTTTCTGGCAACTCGTTCCAAAGATTTACAATACGATTCCTGAACGAGTGTTTACCAATGTCGCTATTACAGTGGATTTTCTTTAATTTGAAGTAGTGGCCTCGAGTTCTATTGTCATTATCAAAATTGAAAAAGTTGGATAATCTTACTTTATCCATACCTGTTATCATTTTGTAAACCTCCACTAAATCACCTCTCACGATCCGCCTTCTCACTGAGAACATTCCCAGTTTCTGCAGTCTTACAAAGTAAGGGAGTTTATGCAAACTAGGTATCAATTTGGTTGCTCTACGCTGTACACCCTCCAACATATCAAGGTCACGCTCATAGTGCGGTGACCATGCCTGAATGCAATATTCTATATGTGGACGAACATATGAGGTATACAATTTTTTAATGACCTCCTTGCTTTTATAAGCAACATTTCTCTTAATTAGCCCCAACATTCGATTTGCCTTGTTCTTTGATTCTATGCAATTTGTTTTGCACTCATGAACTTAAGTCACTTGCATTCAATCAATTTCCTCACTCTTTTTTGTGGTCTCCCACATCCCTACAATCTACATATCGTATACGAAGTCATTGAAAGTATTCGTGGGATTATTATGCAAATAAAAGGGCTGCTGCCATCTTACAGTTTTGCCTATTTCACATAGAGCTGAGGTCACTTGATGCCATTTTTTACAACGTTCCGCTGACATGAAAGAGGTGGCGTTCTTCCACTCGCACCACGAGGAAAGGAAAGACAATTATTTTAGGTCAAGGTCGAGAAATTGAGAGCTGCCAACTGAGTCCTCGAGGGCGAACGATTTTCCGAGGCAGAAATGAGAGTGGGAAATTTGAATGATTCTCTGTACCAATTGCGCCGCAGTTCGCTCGAGGGAAGACGTGCCACGGGTTGTCATCCCCCCCGTCCGGCCCCGCACCCCCGTCTATTACATGTGAGCTTACTCGCTCTTCATATCTCTGGCCGTTTAGGTATAGTTTTTTTTTGCTCTTCCTATCTCTGACCGGTAAATTGCCTGCGTGTGTTGTTTTTTCGCTCTTCTTATCTCGCCCTTCCTCTCTCTGGCCGTTTATTAACTATGTGTGTTTTCTCGCTCTCCCTTTCTCTGACCGTTTATTACCTCCGTATGTCTTGTCGATCTTCCTCTCTCTCTGACTGTTTTATTAGCTTTGTGTGCTTTCTCGCTCTTGATCTTTCTGGCATTTATTGCTTGTGTGTTTTACCTCTCTTCCTCTCTCTGGCCTTTCATGACATTTGTGTGTTCTTTCTCTCATCCTCTCTCTGACCGTTTATTACCTCTGTATGTTTTATCCGTCTTTATTTCTCTCTGACCGTATATTACCTTTGGTTTTTCTCGCCCTTCCTTTTTCTGGTCGTTTCTTATCTCTGGCTGTTTTCTCGCTCTTCCTCTTCCATCCGATAATTACTTCTGTTTTCTCGCTCTTCCTCTTCCATCCGATAATTACTTCTGTTTTCTCGCTCTATATATATATATCTGAACGTTTATTACCTCTGTGTGTCTTCTCGTTTTTCCTTTCTCCGGTGTAAATTATCTATGTGTGTCTTCTCGCCTTTCCTTTTCGATTGTTTATTAGCTCTGTATGTTTTATCGCTATTCCTCTCTCTGACTGTTCATTACCTTTGTGTGTTTGTCGCTCTTACTCTCTATGGCCGTTTATGACATTTGTGTGTTTGCTTCTCTTCCTCTCTCTCTGACCGTTTATTACCTGTGTATGTTTTTCTGCTCTTCCTCTTTCTGACTACTCATTATATATGTATGTTTTATCGCTTTATTTTCTCTCTGACCGTTTATTACATCTGTTTTCTCGCTCTTCCTCTCTCTGACTGTATATTACCTGTGTATGTTTTCCTGCTCTTCCTCTTTCTGACTGCTATATATGTATGTTTTATCACTCTATTTTTTCTCTGACCGTTTATTACATCTGTTTTCTCGTTCTTCCTCTCTCTGACTGTTTATTACCTCTGTGCGTTTTCTCCTAAATGTGGAATCAATTGCGGGTCGCCATCGCCCCATCTCCCTCTCCCGGTGCCTCCAAGAGCGATTCGAAGACTCGCCACATCCGGCAAGCCGTTTCTCAGGGCTAGACACGTACTGTCTGGGTAGCCATGGCCCTGAACAATGATATCCACATGCATTATTATTATTAGCGTTATTATCATAATTATTATTATTGTTATTATTATTCTTAGCTAGGGAACGAAACACAACTTTGGAAATTTTTCCTTACAGTTTTGGGAAAATTTGCGAGTCTGAAATCGCCCATCGCAATCATCGGTATTTTCAAATATTTGCGTGATAATATTCGTAAACACTAACCTTCGTTTTTGGTCGGTAAGCTCAATGGAATTAATTCTACAAATTGTAACACAGTTTGATACTCGATTACATAAGTAATTTAATGCTCGGGTAATAGGAGTGAGTTGAATTAATGAAAAGTTTACTCTAAAAATATTAAATTTGGCACTCGACGTGGAACATTTGAGTGCTGGAAACAGACGGTCACTTCTAATTTACTGTCTCTCTCCGAACAACCGTCCGGACGCGGAAAAGAAATTGCTACCATCACTTTTAGAAAGACTTGTCTTCTGCTGCTACCGAATGAATTACGTGGCGCTTGGCTCAAGTTTCGAGAGAGTGAGGAAGCTGTCACTCATGGAGAAAGAATGATTAAAGGTGAGTAGAAGAGGAAAGGGACCGAAATAAAAGGGGCGTTGTATAAAAATTTAATATATTTCGAGTACGATGCGCGTAATTTCAAATTTTAGACAATCAAACGACCTAAAATGTGCTAACTACAAATGTCCCCTTGTGGCAAGACCAAGACTTGCGAACAGGACTAACGAGAGTTTGTGTCTTTCTTCGTTTCTTTTAAGGTAATTTCACACTTGTGTTTGGTAATATCGATCAATATGCTGGAAAGTTTGCGGTTTGGTCTCTGAGAAACGGGCTTCCTTCCGAATCCGGAAGAATTATGAAGGGACGAGATTCAAACTAGAAGTAGGAAAATTGCTCCTCATCCTTTCAATCTCATTCGGATAATAAGCCGCTCACTCTCCACCCTCATTTCACGGACGTCGCTTTAATCCCGTATTAGATTCTAGCATCACCTTTTTCTAGCCTTGGCCCTCAGTGGCCTGCCTTGATGAGGAATTTGGGGAGAGTTGTGTGGCGTCTGGTTCTCAAGGGACCCAAGTACTCTCCTTTGTGGTTATTCGGATTATATACATAGCTTCCTAACTACTCCGTGGAGGTTCTCATTAAACCACCCGACGTTTGGATCCGACATTATACTGTAGGTCATCACTGAGATAGGCAAAGACGGTCAAGATAGCTGATGATAGGAGAAAATACACAATGTTCCAAACCATTTCTTTCTTGCCTTAACTTTCTTTACAAACCTCTTTTCAATCTCGTTTTTGTTCTCCTACCCCCCATCCTCCCGAAACACTCCTGCACCGTATATACCATTAATATTTCCTATAGGACATTAAAACCTTGGGAAATAAAGCCGCAGTCATTCGAGATTATCACAATTTGAACACAAGGCATTCGCTATGAGCACATCTCGAGATGTTTAGAAATAAATTTAACAAGACTCCATTTAAATATTAAAACAGCCAAACTAAAACACACGTAATATTAACCAAATTTAATGTCCTACATGTTTTCTACTGTAACAGGACTTACTTTCCTTACTTTTCATATGGCTCTCCATAAAGCGTATCTAAAGTTGCCTTGATTAAATAACTATGGAGGACGCCAGCCTCGGCTTTGTCGTAAACGAGAATCCCCGTGCGCCAATGAAAATTCCGGCCGAGCTTCCGCCTTTCCTCTGTGGAGAGAGAGAGAGAGAGGGGGGGGGGGGCTCTTAAGGAAGTAGAAGATACACTAAACTTCCGATGCAACAATATGCAAAATCTATGGAGCCTATTAACCACCACCCCAATTTAAATCAAGTTCCCTGATGACATTAACATTGCCTTACGCAAAATAAGAGAGGATAGATGCTAGGCTTTTGGCTAACGGTCACTAGAACCAAATAACTCTATTTACCTAGCTCCATCCATTTGATACATACATTCCCAAGCACATGCACTCGCTCAGCAAACCCGAGCCCGACACGAAGCCATGTTTCCAAACGGTAGAAATGATAGGCGTGCGACAACCCTGTCTACAAATGATAAACGTGTGTCCAGTCCAAAGGTAGAAAGATTTTTTGATTGTGACCAACTGGTGCATAGAATGATCCACTGCAGAGACACTCTTAAGTGCCATAATTGTGAGTTTAAAGAACATTATGCTGCCGAATGCCGGAACCTTCCTTACTGCACCATGCACTGCGAGAAAGGACACGTGAGGGGTGAAACTAAGAAATGTAAAGTTTATAGTCTGTAGGGCCCAGGCATGCGAGGAACAAGATTTTATAAACTGCCGCAACAAACTCGGACCGATAGACCGAGAACTAAAGCCGTAGAATCGATTGGGTAGAACGTTCGTGTAAAAGAGTCGGAGCAGTACGACCCTTTCCTTCGATTACGAAGAGAGACTAGGATATCCTAGCTTGATCCGGAGGTTGGATACTCGTATTATACAGAACCTTCTATGTGAGCGAATTCCTACTAGACGAATGAACCCGTTAGAATTAATTGATCACATCCTAGTTAGACTAGTACTTATAAAACCATTGCGCAATTTGTTGTAAGGGGGGGGGGGAGTAAGACGATTGTTGACTACCGCTATGTCGTTGGATATCGGAGGGGTCAGTCCATTAGTGAAACGACGAGCTTTTGTGGATAAAGTGATAAGTCAGTATCCAGGAAGATAGAAAATAACCAGATCCCGCATGAGCTTGACTGATGGGCAATGGGGCAAAATCCCCACTTTCGGAGAAATAGAATTCTAGTTGGATGTAACCAATGCTGTGTATCCAATTATAGGCCAAATTGTAGATGACCAAGTGGCCTATTCAACTTATTTACTGTTAGCGATCGATTTCATGTACGAAATTGCTTGGGAAATATACCCCGCTGGTAAGCAAGTTAGAAGTATGATAGAAGAGAAACGCATGTGTTGAACGCTGGTGTTCAGGCGCAAAATTCTGGTGAGATGAATGCATCAAGTGCTGAGAAGGAAGATCCACCTACAGAAGCATACAAGGGCGAAGAGACATCCGAGTTGACTGATGTCTCTTCAATGCACTTTGCTGGACATAGAGATCCCGCAAATGCTTAGTTGCGTTCAAGGTGAACCAGTTAGCAGGTGTGCGAAAGTTCCATTTGAACTTGAAGTTAAAATGAAGAATAGAGTAGAAGTGTTTGTTTCCGAAGGCGTGAAAATACGGCCCAAGGAAAGAGTCCGCTTTAGCTAAGTTAAGGGGTTATTGAACCTAGAGATGGGCTATATGTCATAGAAAAGGGCTGTTTACATAGATAATTATTTGTCATGCAAACTATCTTTCATAGCAAGGAAGTGTCGTTCCTTGCTGAGGTGCTAAACAGCGAATCAACCACGTAAAAGTATAGTTGTTAGTTAAGACTCAGAGACTAGGCTCTGCGACCAAAATAGAAATCGTACAGGAGAATAATGAAACTCCAGTAAGGGTGGTGGGTGCAAGCCCCAAATTAGCAAGCAATTATAGACATAAGCAGACTGCGAAATGACAGTCACAAAAAAGAATTATGATACAGCTACCTACCTCTGCTGTTTCTAAGCGAAAAAAAAATTAAAATGGTCCTACCGGAATTAGGACACCAAAGACCTTAACTCTTTTGGATTAATAACCAGGAGAGTCTCCAAAATTCAAACACAATAAAAAAAAATATTTACATGGTGTCCAACACAAAATCTAAATATATTACGTTCCACTGCTCTTCAATTAACTTGAACTTGCCTTCTGCCAGTACAATGCAAAAATTAAAATAAAAGGGATAGACGTGAATAACAAGGGAACTTCTAATGTTGAATTTAAAATGACACGCGTTCGTAAAAAAAAAACAGCACACTTGACACCAAATATATAATATGTATATTAATAAATATATATGTCGTGGTATGACATTACATTATATCAATACCATATTATATCTATGGGGGAGGGACCAATAACTTAAGGGCGAACCGACAAGGAACGGAACGCCACGAGTTTCGACGCGCAGAACAACGAGATAAGAATGCAACGAGGACAGGTAAAATTTGGGCAATGGTAAAGCTCAAGGTTATTTAAAGAGGCATGTACAAAAATATAATTTATTTACATAAAAATAAGATAATTAAAGGGCAAAATTACATCAGAGAATTAATGGGCTAAATTACATCAGAGAATTAATGGGCAAAATTACATCAGAGAATTAATAGGAAAAATTACATCGGTAAACCGGGGGGGGGGGGGTCAATTGTAGTTATGCATCAGACTCTGAAGTTAAAATTTAATGTATTACAGAAGAAGACTATTCAAAAGGGAAGGATTAACTCAAATGGGTTACTAAAGGGGAAGAGGGGTTGGCTTACGGAGGATTCCGGGTCAGACATCAGGGTAAGGCTCACGGATGTCTTTTGCACGTGAGGCGAGGGCGCTTGGAGCTTCTGAGTGGGAAGTTAACGTGTTGACGGTTCTCCAAAAGGGGAGGGGGCGGTAACGTCCGGTCCAGGGGAGAGTATTTCGGCCACCTGAAAACGAGGGGCGAACGAGGAGGGCTTCGACAGGAGTTGATGAGTGGAGTCGGAAAAATCACTCGGGAGCGATCGTCCAATTAAATTACTTCACTGGCTGGTGCTAATTCCAACACACAAAAAGTTCAGCCGTCACTTTGCTTTGTTGTTAGCACCTGACTTGGAACTACGGGAATCTTCTTGGGTCCGGACCAGACTTCTCAACTCTGTGTCTCCCACATGGAAGGCGAACCATACATACGCGGGTTAGAATCACCTTAGCGTGAAGATTCGAGGCCATTTGAGAGTAGCGCTGTTTCTTCCTGGTGAGGCTCTGCCCGCGGGGGTGGGCGAAACAGCGCTACTCTTGAATGGCCAACAATCTTCACGCCGAGATGATTCTAACCCGCGTAAAGGTGGTCCGTGGTGGACTCGGTTCGAGGCTACCGCTTTTGTAGGGGGGGGGAGCTTACCCATTTAAGCCTAACCAACTTCTAGGATCTTCTCCAGCGCAAGGACTTCACTTCCGTGCTGGAAAAGAAATTCCACGTGGAATTCCCCCCCCAATCACCTCCATGTCCGGTAGACGACCGAAAAACTGACTCCACCTACAGACCACCATTACCCCTCAAAGTTAGAAAAGGTTCCAAAAAATATGTCCTTCGAATGAATAAACCCTAGTAAGATAATTTCCTCTTGATTAGTTTCAAATGTTTTGTTTCTCCCATAATCTCGAATGGAAAATTAGTCAGGGGTTTTGCGAATGTTTTAGGAACGTTGGGGTTCCGCTGAATTATCGGGAACCAACTTGCGCATTTCAATGAGAACTTCCATATCCTAGCTAAAAAAGTCCATAAGACTCATCAAAAGCGGGCTTACCTCGACAAAAAAATTAAGCCCTCAAAAGAACCATTCCCATAAATTATTATTTCACAACCTCTCATTTGACTTAGACTACATAGACCACGAGTAAGTTATACATACATTAGAACACCTCTGACTCGTGGAAATTTATATTCTCCACATAGTCCAACCAACAACCCTGGGTGAAACGAGTTTTTGAGAAGACTCGCAGGAAACGTGCCTTATTTGTTTTGAGAGTAAAACTACTAAAGGGATTGTTTGGAACTGCCATTACCGAAGACGTGCACAAAATTCAACTTAAATTACAAGTTGTTGCCAACATCGATCAGCTTCGAATATAACACCTCGTAAATGACTTAGTCAATCTCACCACTAAACAAAACACATTTTCAAACCTTCCGCTGAGTTCTCGTGAATAGGATAATCTTGAGCGAAACCATCTCACCGGTTATCTATAGAGCAGGCCATGGTTCAGGGGTGTGAGGGACTAGGAGGCTGAAGCCCCTCCCCAAAGTTCAGACCTATTTATCTTTATATTTCTTTTTAAGCCATCCTTGTATTCTACTATTCAAAAGGAATTATGTAATATAGACTATATATAAAACAGTTTTTTAAACCGTTGCGATCGAGTGTACCTTATATGATACAAGTCTAAAATACAAGTAAATCTCAAAAATAATTAATAAATCCAGTATTACACCTTAGCTGAAGTCCAAAAACTACAATTCATAATTTTCTGATCTGTGGAGAGAAAATCGGATCTAAGAGAGTTTGTGTTCACTCCCGTGTGATATACTCTTATTTATTATCAATGCTTTGTAAGATAATCATTATTAATCATCAATGCCCTTTTCTCAGACACCTCAGAGGGAGGATTTCAGGCTAGCTCCCCCCCCCCTAAATTTTAATCCTAGATCCGACGCTGCTATATACAGAATTCACCTATATCATTAAACTCCGTTTAATCTTGATGAACAAATACCTGGACAATTTTAAATTCTTTCAGACAAAAATCCTACGGACGGAGCATGTGGCCTCGCAACAGCTTACTCTTACCAACTTCCTTCCCATCACTACCAAGCGCAGCTTAGTCATAGTAGCTTTTTATTGGCTTAAATTATAGCTTGTGTTTCCTCTCAGTATGAAGAGCCTAACCCGGTTTTTTGGAGTACACTTAAACCCTCCATAGAAATGAGCCATACACCTCACACCTGATCATACTCTTCCTCGACAAGTCCGCCTACCTAACATACCACCTGATTAGTCGTAAAGTGAAACTCGTGCCCAGTAGATTTAATCGAAAAACGTCACCTTCCCAATAATGTAGATATTTTTTCCCAGATCTAACCCTGCTAGCTTAAACTGCCCTTCAAGTCAGAGTACCCTCCTACTCCCATTTATTAGTCCCGGCTGCTCTATTGAAATCCGAGACCAACAAGGTTTATAACGACCTACATGTAGGCCTCGTTGCACAAGAATTCATTGACCTCCAAGACGTGAAATGAATTTGTATTTTTTTCAGCCAATTGTTAAATAGTTGCAATCTTATTTTCTTTCACTATTTTTTTAACAGATGTTGATCAAATTCCACTGGTCGTCCTGAACGGGGTTCATCTTTTGAGACTAACGTTTCCTGAGCGAAAATTCTGAAACCATTTTTAGCGCTGGTTCACACTAAATGTTTCTTCAACTTATCCTTGACAAAAACTTTCTGACTTTTTTTAAACTCCCAAAGCATAACGTTGAGAATGTGATCTTTAAGACTTCCATAATATTCATCATTTAACAATAAGGCTCTTTAAAATAACAGTGATAATACAACATTAATAGTCCATAATATATATATATATATATATATATATATATATATATATATATATATATATATATATATATATATATATATATATATATATATGAGAAACTCACAAAGTAGCGCGTGAGTAGAGCAATAAATAAAAAAAAACACAGGAAAATAAAAGGCGGATTCCAAGTACTTTCGAACTGAACAAGTTATTACAGAAGACAAAAAGTGGATTATACAATAAAATTAAACGTTCTTGATAATCAAACTATTATCAAAGAAGTATACTGTGCTCATTTATGCCTTTTATATGCTGCACTTGAATAAAAAAAGGCCTATTTTAATCAATAGAAGAAGAGTACTTTTTCACCAAGACAACGCGCGACCTCATATCGTGAGAAATATCATACAAAAGCTTAACAATGAATCATTTTCTATACTCAGCCGATTTAGCCCCTCTTTATGAGTTTAGCGAATCACCTGAAGAGAATGAAGAAGTTAACAACAGAAGAAGCCAAAAACTTAGAGAAATATTTTGACAAAGTCGAAAGATTTTTACAAACATGTTATTTAAAAGTTAGTATAAAGATGGAGACTACTGATAGAAACTAGTGAAAAGTATACTACAAGTTAATTAATAAATAAATACTTATTTAAATATAAATAACTTCAAAGAGTTTTCGATTTTTATCCCCCCAAATTATGAAAACAACGACGCATTACCTACGGGATGATCTATTATATCCGCAGATTCCCCCCCCCCCCACAGCCATTGGGGTCGAGATTCTACACACAACTGCAGGTGTTGGGGCATAGAGGGTAAGCATGGTTACCTATGCTAGACCTGATACCCCCTAGTTGGGGAAGGGGAAGAAGATCTGATCAAAAATGAAGAGCACTTAACGACTTTTCGGTGCTACTTTACTGTCCCGTCTACAAACGCATTTGTGTGCGGTCTACAACAAAACCTAAACTAACCCAGGGGCGGATTTAGGTATGGGCCCAGGGTGCCATCTAGCCAGGGTTGGCACGAATTTCCGGGGGAGGGGGGTGCGAGCACCCAGTACCGAGGGCGATCGCATCTGTTTATGTTTTATTCTATTCCTAAAATGAAGTTGTGTAATTTAATATAATGAAACACTATTTTATTCATATTTACATGTTTTTTTATCCTTTTTATTTTTTTTTATTTATGTTTCTTACTGTATATAATTTTTGTACTTATTTAGTATTTATAAATATATTATTGTTGTTACATGTATAAGCAATGCTAATTCATGTTATTGTTCCAAATCGAAAAATATAACTAATAATAAAAATAATCGTTGCTCCCGACTGCTTTTGAGGGAAAAACGAAACAATTATAGGGGGTCGGCAAAGAGGTGGTTCCCCCAGGGCGCTAAACCTACCAGAATCATCATTGACCTAACCTAACATAACCAATATGTTATGTTAAGTTAGGTTAGGTTCTATTGTAGACTGTATACATAAAGGAGGGAATGTGCAAGTAGAACACAGACTAAAGGAACCCCAACTTATTAGAAATTTGCATCGAGCTAGTTTATTAATTCCTCTATTCATCCATTTATTATCTTTTTCACTCCTTTGCTTCCAAAGTCTTTAGTTATTCCATTGTGCAAATTAAAAAATTTCCACCATTTCAGACCCAAAGAAGCAAGAAATTTTCAACAACGCCAGGGGACCTAACTTGGGTGGTGATTTGGAGCGTGTTCGAGAGTTGTGCTGCCTCTCGGTCCTTATTATCACCGGTAGTTTCCGTTCTCGGATTTCACCATAATAAAAACAGTGGTACATATCATATATGGACCATTTGGCAGGTACCATTTCAATATCAGAAAATCCGAAAAATACTGAATTATTCATTGCGTAATCAGAAAAATTAGAACACGAACTCCGTGAAAAGAAATTTTCCAGATGAATAAATCAGTATGTTGCGGATTTTCATAAAATATATTAACGCGACTCGTAGGGTGGTTTAAAACCTCGCGAGGTTTTTTTTATTCCATAATCAGTAATAACACAAGACGAACCGCGAGTTAAAACAAAAACTAGGAATTAAAAATAAGAAACTTTAAATTCACTTCCAAATATTTTGTTCCTTTCAATGACAAAAGTTTACCTAAAAGACAATTTTAACTTTCCGCATCACATGGAAACGAAGAGATAACAAATCTTGGATCAACCGAGTAATATACAAAGATGACACCTCCAGTAATAACTTCATGATAACCTCTGCTAAATTCCAATGCAACAAAATTCGCGGCATGTGTTTTAATGACTGGTGAGTGCTTACACGTACAATAACGCGTTCTATTGACCACTGCTCTAAGAACGAAACCAGAAAAGAACGAAGGAGAGCCAAGGACTTACGAGGGGCGGTCAATAAGTTTTGCAATTCGGATATAAGGAAACGAGATATGAGGAAAAGTGTTTTATTATTTTTCAATATAACTACCCTCGACTTCAATGCACTTGCGCCACTTGTCCCTGAGGCTTCGAATTCCCGACAACCAGAAATCTCCCGACTGCTGTTCAATCCACTCCTGGGCGGCGAGCTGGACATCTTCATCGTCCCCAAACCGGCGTCCACGCAGTGCAGCCTTGAGCTAGCGGAATAAAAAGTAGTCGCTAGGGGCCACATCTGGACTGTAGGGGGGATGGTTGAGCTCCTCGAATCCGCACTCGCGCAGGGCAGCTTGCGCAACTCTGGCCTTGTGGACTTTGACGACGTTGAAGTCGATCATGGGGCATGAGGTTTCTAGGGACCCAACGGGCAGAGACCTTGGTCATGGATGATGTTGAAAACACTTCCATGTGATATTCCAAGTTGTCGCTCGATTTCTTCGACCTTCACCCGTCGATTTTCGAAGATTATCCTCTCCACACGGGCCACATTGTCCTCGTTGGTCACGTCTGACGGGCGTCCTGGACGGAGGTCATCTTCAAGGGACTCACGACCATGGCGGAACTCCCTATTCCAGCGAGCACTGGTTGCATAGGAAGGGGCGGTGTCGATGTACACTGCAACCATGCGTTCATGGATCTCTTTTGCATTCTTTGGTCAAAAATTTATCACTGCGCGGTGCTCAACCTTCTCCATTGTTGAAAAATTTGTGACTGACGATCTGCGATCAGCTACTGCTTCTTAAATAGACGAGGCAGGAGCGTGCGGCTGCAGGTCCTTACTTGTCATAACTTGTCCTAACACCCCCACAAACAGCCACCCCCCTTCCTCTGTTTTGCCCAACCGATTCGCAAAACTTATTGACCACCCCTCGTAATAATTAGAAAGGCTTTTTCGTAGGGATACGTTCTCGCCGACGTTATTGCTGAGCGGGATTTCAGACTCAAGCAAAACAGCTGGTTTTGCGGCTAATGAATTTTCTTCTGGTTGCTCACTAATTGTTGATGCTTCATTAAAAATATAAAGTATCCACTGAAATTCGAAAGAAAATTTAGCAATGTGTAAAGATTTAACGATGAGAAAATATTAGAGGGAGGATTATTTTCGGTTATATATAGATGATTTATGTTTTTTTATTGCTTCATGAATTGCGAACCAGATTCTGGAATTGATCGCATCCTTTGTGAGGTTAAGCAAAGCTCCCGGCTGTACGTGAATGTTTTAGGTGGAAAGATGGACAATTTAAAGATAGGATTTGTAAGGAATGAAAAATCATGATACACCTAAATTTTATTTGTTACTTATTTGCTTATGATACCTCCGGCTAGGCTTCCTTATCTAGGCCGGTAGCCGCGATGAACTCCGTGGAACTGACAAGTTTCTCCCTTTTTCTTTGTTTTTTTTTAAGCGCTTATCTGGCGACTGCCTACAAAAGCATTTATCACCGTTTTTATTTCATAGCCTAATAAAACCAAACAAAGCAAACAAAATAGAAAGCAAAATAGAAAACGACAACAACAAAAACAAGAAAAACTACAAAGAAGGAAGAAACACGCTCCGGCATCTTGGGAAGGCCCGACTACTCCCCCGACGCGGGAGCATGCAACCAACGCCATAGAGAGTCAAATAAAATGGAGGAGGCCAGCCTCCTCCAAATACATGCCGTGTGCTGGAACTTGTCCGAGTACGAGGAAAAAGCGCTAGCCATCCCGCTCGTCCCGCTAAGGGGAGAGATAACGTGTTCTAGATTGGGACATTCAACAAAAATGTGTCGAACAGTCTGGGAAACAAGCTGGTCGTCGCAATAAGGCGCAGGTGAACGCCTCATCAAATGTCAGTTCGTCCTGCGAGGGTGCCCAATTCGGAGACGACAGAAAGTGAACTAAAGTCGTCGCGCTTTAAGGGGTAGGTGCACGGGAATAGTCCCGGTGCGATGGCACCCAACATTAATTTCCCATCGGCCGCCTCTCATCTTTTTGCCAGGCAGCCCGGAGTGCTGAACTGATTCCTGTCATGTACTCATTGTGAGTGTTGTGGTATACGGCCGAGTACGTATGTACGTTTGCTTAGTACATGAATAACTCCGTTCCACTTTTCTCTAAGAGTGCTTTACTCTTACTTTTGATTCTTTAGCCAGAGAGGATTTGTAATATTATATATATATATATATATATATATATATATATATATATATATATATATATATATATATATATATATAATATATATATATATATATATATATATATATATATATATATATATATATATATATATATATATATATATATATATATATTGCCATTTGCAACGTTTCGAGGATCTAATTAAACAAATAGGACAAAAATAGACTATTAATTAAATAAAAAAAATGAAATATTAAAACTTTAAATATACTAATGCTATAATAATAGGATCTAAATAAAAATTAATACTACCAATGAGTACTACGCGATGGTTGACGCAAAAATTCACTTTAGCACGGAATGGTAACTAACGAACATGAATAAGTTTTGGATTCTTTTTACCTTTAACTAAGAGGGAGTCTGGAATTGGATGACCTTGAACCAGAACCTCTTCGATACGATGATTCGAGACGAGTTGTACAGGAACCTTCTCGCTGACGTCAGGCGGGCTCGTAAAACAGCTGATCGTCTCTCTGGTTTGAGGGAGACGCTTGGCGAGTCGATTCGGGAAAATCAGCTGATGCTTATCCTGAGGTAGGTGGGGAGCGCGTGGCGATGCTTCTTGACTTGAAGATATAAAGGAGGGGATTGTGGATGTATGGGTTATTCCAATCCCTGTGTTACACTTGCGGGCTTCCCGATGATGAGACATGACCAAGAGGTGAATCTTTTCTCGAGTGGAACTTCACATTGGTATTCCTCAATGGTGAGGGATATCTCTGTTTTTATTCCCAAAACGGAGATAGGGGGTTTCTCTGAACGAGATTGGTATGAGAGTGGTTCTCGATACCACTGGTCTACTCTTCTAGGTGACCAAAGGAACAGCCTCAGGCAGAAAAATCCCTCTCAGTTGCACTGTCTTCTTGATTCCCGGTTTGCCTCCGGGACTCGTCTTCTTCTCCTGATTGCTACTCCGATTCTTCTCTTCATTTCTCCAGATCGAACTATATATACGTTGATTATCCCCTGGAAGGGGGTGAGAGGGGAGACGAGGGCCCACCTTTAAGCCTCTCTCTTAGGGCATAAATTTTCAACGTTGTAACCATTCGCCCTTCTGATTTACATCGGAGAAAGTGAAATTTCGTCTATTTGGCGAAAATAACATAAACAATCGGAGAGGACAGTGAGCCTGTTCATAGATTTTTATGCTATAGGCTATCCCACCCTCCTATGTTTATATTAACGGACTACGAAATCTGCTGATTGTAATCCTTCTTTGCAAGCAACCTTGAGGATCTTTGGAAGAGCGGGGCAAAGGGAAGGAGGGAGGGAGAAAGCAGGTGAAAAAAAATTAAACGACAAAAAAAACACAAGCCCGACTCTTACCGTGAAAATACAATGGTCAACCATCCTACTAAACTAAGACTTATTGACATTGTACGCACACGCGCGCACGTACATAGACAGGTGAACGGCGGACATTAACCTTGCCTCGTAAGGTCAAGCAGTTCGGATCACACAACTCAATTTAAACCAAATAAAACATCAATTACCACAAAGAATAAGAAAAAGAAACTGACTATTAATCTGTACCTAGGCAGTTAATTCCTTACACAAATAACCAATTAACACATTAATATATACACAAAAAAATGGTTTTAGGACTTACGGGAGTTTAATTAACCCTGGGTGAGGTTTCGGCTCAAATTATCGGCTATATAATTACTGGAGCCTTTTATATAGTTTATGGTAAATTGGTACTCCATTAACAATAGACTCCATCGCATGAGTCTGCCGTTCTGGCTTTTGCTGTTACGCAAATATGACACAGGTCAGGTTCCACGTTAAACTCACGCCCTATTAAATAAAACTTGAATTTCTTTTCCCCAAATTATGGCTAGAGCTTCCTGTTCTATAGCTGCATACGCCCTTTCTTGAATTGATAGTTTTCGACTTGCATAAGCTATGGGAAAAAGAGTCCCATCGTCTTCATATTGCACCAGGACACAATCGATTCCTTCGCCACAGTCATCGGTGCGGATCCCAAACTTCTTTGGGGGATTGGGTAGTCGAAGGATGGGGGCTGAAATTATTTTTTCCTTCAACAAGTTAAAATGGGAGATCACGTTTGGATTCCATCTAACCGGGTCGGGGAAATTTTTCTTTAAAAAATCATTAATGGGCGCGGCTAACACGGCAAATTGGGGGACATATCTTCTGTAAAATGACGCAGCACCCAAGAAAGAACGCAACTGCTTCTTTGTCCGTGGTAGGGGCATCTTATCAATGGCCTCGAGCTTTTCCTGTTGAGTGGTTAACCGATTTTTACCTATTTCGAGTCCCAGATACGAGGTTGACTCATAGGCAAAGTGGCATTTAAAGGCTCCGACAGTTAATCCGTGCTCGCGGGGACGATCTAATAAGGCTCGGAGTGAGTGTACATGTCGCTCACATGTACGTGTAGCCACGTACACATTGTCAAAATAGAACGACACGTCGCTCACATCATCCACAATTCGACGCATCATCTGATTATAGTTGCTCCCCGCCGTGATCAAACCAAATCGCAATCGGGTGAAATGCATCAAGCCCTTATCTGTTGCAAACGCGGTTAGCCTCTTAGACGCGTCGGCTAACAGGATTTTGTGGTAGGACTTGCACAAATCCATTTCGGGGATGTATTTGGCGTCTTCAAACAAGTGTAGGCTTTGATCAATTAGGGAAATAGGCTCGGTGTCAAAAACGATAACCGAGTTAAGTTTCCTGAAATCCGCATACATTCGAAAAGTATGGTCAGGTTTTCGGACCATGACTATCAGCGAGCAATAATCGGAAGACGAAGGCTCTATAATCCCCAACTGTAGGAGATTCTTTACTTCGGCGTTAAAGGCGGATCGAAGATGAATGGTGGAGGCGGGAGGGGGGATAAGGTTTAGATCTAATGGTTTCTTGTGTCTTCAATTTGATCTCATGAACAAAATGTTTAGAGCACCCTGGTTTCTTAGAAATTACATCGGCGAATTCCTTCAATAGGGTGGACAATTGAGACTTTCTGAGCGGGCCAAAGTGGGAGTTCAAATCTAACTCAGTGCATGCGTCGTCCTGGGGGGGTGATGATGAAGGTAGAGGATACTCGTTATCTGACTCTACGCACACCGTGTTAACCACCTGCAGAGGTTCACATGGGTATAAAGCTTCCATGGTTCCTTCTTCATCCAGCGTCACAATATTATTAATACACGCTCGGCGGTGATACTTCTTGAGCATGTCTATGTGATACAGTTTATGGCCTGAGAGAGTTTCAATCACGTAGCCAACGGGGCCACAAGCTTCTATGACCAGGAAGGGACCCTTCCATTGGGTGAGTAACTTATTAGTCTCTGTAGGCAGTACTGACATACTTCGCCGCCAGTCTTTAATTTTCGAGCTTTTGCTTTTAAGTCTAAATAACTTCGGTATTTTTCTAGGTTGCACTCCGCGTTTGAGCGGGCCAACTCTGCACATTTCTCCAAGCGTTCCCGCAACTCGATCACATATGCGTACGAGGATTTAACTTCCTCATTTAATTGGTGATTAGTGAAGAGCTCTTTAAGGATGGTCATAGGTTCTCGGACGTTACGTCCGTACACCAATTCGAAGGGATCTCTCGGCACGCGAAGAAGGCGACTGCTAGGTACTGATGCCATTCTCGAGGCTAAGACTGACAGAGCTTTATTAACACTGCATTTAGGGTACCATTTAATTGTTCACACATCCCGTTTGGGGAGGGGTGAAAAGGAGTCGTAAAGAGGGTTTGATGAGGAGTAATTTGCCCAAGTATTCCATCAGTTCCGACGTAAACTAACGGCCTCGATCTGATAGGATTTCTTTAGGGTCCGACTAGGAAAAAAAAATGGAGATTAGGGCTTCTGCATATAAGATACTGTCAATTTTCCTGAGGGAAACTGCGTCATGGAAACGAGTGGCGCAGTCTACCAAAGTAAGGATATAGGAGCGCCCTTCGCTAGACGGGGGATGAATGGGCCCAACCAAGTTGATAGCCACTCTAAAGAAGGGTTCGAAAATGACAGGGAGTTTATGTAGGGGATCCGACAGTACCCGACCTTTAGGGGTGGCCTTCTGGCATAGTTCGCATGACTGGCAGTATACGGCGATCTCTTGAGCGGCGCCGGGCCCATAGAAGTATGTATTTAAAAATACGTAGAGAGGTTTTGTTGTGACTGAAATGTCCAGCCAATAAGCCATCGTGTGCGATTTTCAATGCCCATTGGGAGTAAAACCGGGGAATGCACAAAACTTTATCCGATGGGGAGGTTACTTCAGCCGTCGTCCAAAATAGTAGTGAATTCTCCACCACGTATCTTATTCGTTTGTTCCCGCGAACAGATTCTATTTCATTTTTCGGTGCCTTCTCCCACAGGGGTTGGGGAGACGGACAGTCCTTCTGGGCGGTAGCGAAGGTTGGGAATTAAGTTCTTCATATTCCTAGTTCTTAAGAGAAGATAAAGGGGTCAGGGCTGCGGACCTCTTAGTTGCTTAAATCCGTGTGACTACAGGCTGAGCCACCGGATTTGGGAAGAGATGTGTGATCTGGACTATTAAGACAACACAAATTAATAGGCGCTGCCGCTACCTCGGTCCAGCCAATGAAATACTGACACTGGATGTGGCATCTGACTACGGGGAACTTGTTTGATCTACCCAGGAAATTCTGGACGACCGCAAACCTCTGGTGCTGGGGTCTGACTGGGGGGAAGCAATTTATCTGATACGACGATACAGGTGCACCCTGTATCGCGCACAAATGTTGAGACTCGGCAACCATTTACGGATCCAGTCTCGAACTTTAGACCTCCGGGAGACCTCTTATTAAACAAAAAGCTCACCTGCTGGTCATGGGAATTCGATGTGAACAAAGGAGACGCTGAAGCAGGAGGTTGTTCTAGGGTAAGAGATGCGGTGATGTTGTGCACTTGTTGACTCGAGGACGCCCTAAGCTTCGAATTTGGGGGGTAATGGAAGCTAATGTAACCTGGGGTGCCACAATTAAAACACGTAACGGGGTTTTGGGGGGTATGACCAGGATGAGGGGTTTAGATTAATTAGGAGCTTAATTTCTCTCTGATCCGTAGATGAAAAGAATTTGGGTTTGGGGGCTCCGGAGGGCTTGACAAATTTAGGGGGGTTCTTTTTCTGGGGTTTCTGGGGATACTCGACTTTCTTTAGAGTCAAGGGCTGGTTCTTTTTAAACTCTCGCGGATATAGTTTGTGGTTGGAAGCATTCAGATCCGCTTCCTCCACGCATTCATTGAACGTAGCGGCTCGCCTGCCCTTGACGAAAGCTCGTATCTTTGGAGGCAGGGTACACAACAATTGGTCCTTAAGAATGAAGTCGACGAGAGAGTCGAACACATTCCCCACTTGTTCTGAATCTAGCCAGAATTGGAGATGTCTTCGCAGGATAAATACAAATTGACGGTATGTTTGACCTGGCTGAATTCTAGCATGTCTAAACTTCATCCTATACTCCTCGGGATTTAGATTAATGGCGGCCAGTAGCTCGGACTTAAGGGTGGAATAATCCACAGAAGCCTTGAAAGGTAACGAGATGAATATATCACCGAGACGAGTATTAAGCATAGGCAGTAATCTGGTGATTCCCTCTTTTTCGATGTCTCAATGATTCACCTCAAATATTTTCTCGAAGTGTGTCAGGTACGAACACAGGTCTTCGTTATCTTTGTATGCAAAGAGTTTCATCGTAGGTACCTGCGTAGCTCCCGACCAAAATCCAACGGACTTGACTTCACCTGATCCTTGTTTAATGCCCTTTCCTGTGCGCGTATTCGTTCTCTCTCTTCTGCTTCCATTTGTATTCTTCTTTCTTCTGCTTCCATCTGTATTTTTCTTTCTTCTGCTCCTCTTTCATTCAGTATTCTTCTTTCTTCTCTTTCCACTTGTCTCTCTTCTTGTTCCTGGACGTAGGCAACTAGTTCTTAGCCCACTAGGCCAAGAGTTTGGCCTTGTTGGTAGAATCTTTCGAAAGACGACATTTTTCATATGTCCGTCCAAAACTCACCAATGTACGCTAATGGTACTTATGCAACCACGAAACAAGTAGCGCTCTGCCTAACCCAACCTTAACACCCACGCTTTCTGTTAATTAGAATACCACAAAAAACTACTTAACACCATTAACGGGCTAACCACAATCAATTAACAAAAAAATATAGACCGACTTTATCCTCTTATTATGTTTAATTTTCCTCGAACGCTTAGGTAGAAATTAGTTACTAATTAAGGGGATACAACACAATCAACTATTATTGAGTTCTTCTAAATACCTAAAAAACTGTCACCAAATTTTAATGTCATGTTATACGGCCGAATACGTATGTACGTTTGCTATGTACATGAATAACTCCGTTCCACTTTTCTCTAAGAGTGCTTTACTCTTACTTTTGATTCTTTAACCAGGGGGGATTCGTATTATATATCTATTGCCATTTGCAACGTTTCGATGATCTAATTAAACAACTAGGGAAAAAATAGACTATTAATTAAATAAAAAAAAAATGAAATATTAGAACTTTAAATATACTAATGCTATAATAATAGGATCTAAATAAAAATTAATACTACCAATGAGTACTACGCAATGGTTGACGCAAAAATTCACTTTAGCACGAAATGGTAACTAACGAACATGAATAAGTTTTGGATTCTTTTTACCTTTAACTAAGAGGGAGTCTGGAGTTGGATGACCTTGAACTAGATTCTCTTCGATACGATGATTCGAAACGAGTTGTACAGGACTCTTCTCGCTGACGTAAGACGGGCTCGTAAAACAGCTGATCGTCTCTCTGGGTGAGGAAGACACTTGGCGAGTCGATTCGGGAAAATCAGCTGATGCTTATCCCGAGGTAGGGGAGAGTGCGTGGCGATGCTTCTTGACTTGAAGATATAAGCGAAGGGATTGTGAATTTACGGGTTATTTCAATCCCTGTGTTACACTTGCGGGCTTATCTATGATTAGACTTGACCAATAGGTGAATCTTTTCTCGAGTGGAACTTCACATTGGTATTCCTCAATGGTGAGGGATATCTCTGTTTTTATTCCCAAAACGGAGATAGGGGGTTTCTCTGAACGAGATTGGTATGAGAGTGGTTCTCGATACCACTGGTCTACTCTTCTAGGTGACCAAAGGAACAGCCTTGGACAGAAAGATCCCTCTCGGTTGCACTGACTTCTTGATTCCCGGTTTGCCTCCGGGACTCATCTTCTTCTTCTGGTTGCTACTCCGATTCTTCTCTTCATTTCTTCAGATTAACCTATATATACGTTGATTATCTCCTGGGTGGAGGGAGGGGAGGCAACCTTTAAGCTTCTCTCCTAGGGCATAAATGTGAAGTGATACTATCTTAAAAATAATTGTTTTCCGCGCAAAAACGAAGCCTTAAATGATGACTAAAATGCCTAAGAACATCACTTATACTGCTTTTACGTACGTACTATTTATTTTTAGAGTATTAGTATATGCGTTTGGTTACTGGTTACTTGATAAGTGCAAAGTTATTAACATGGGAAAAGATAATAGAGAATTTAACTATGAAATGGATGGGCATTGGCTGAGCTCAGTAGAGGATGAGAAAGATCTAGGAGTAGTAATAGATAAGTCATTAAGGTTTTCTAAGCAGTGTATTGAAGCAAGAAATAGGGCAAATAGAGTGCTGGGTTTTATTAAGAGAAATGTCAGTTACAAAAGTAAGGAGGTTATTCTTAAACTCTATAACTCTTATGTTAGGCCACATCTAGAGTACTGTATACAGGCATGGTCCCCACATTTTAGACACGATATTAACCTTCTTGAGTCAGTGCAACGGAGGGCAACAAAGATTATTCCTTCCCTGAGGCACCTTGAATATGAAGATAGACTGAGGGTATTAAATATGTTCTCGTTCGAAAGGAGGTGTGTGAGAGGGGATATGATTGAGCTGTTTAAAATTTTTTCCGGGATAGATAAATTGGATGTTAGCAAGTTTTTTGAGTTAGATGATGGAAATCGGACTAGAGGTCACCACTTGAAAATTAAAAAGCAAGGGTGTAGGTTGGATTTAAGAAAATATTTTTTCACCAATAGAGTGGTAGACTTCTGGAACAAATTGCCGCAGAGGGTAGTAGGTAGTCCAAATCTAAATGTATTTAAGAGTAGGTTGGATGAGTTTATGGGAAGGGAAGGTTGTGATGGTTCCTAAGTTTTGTATATATTAATATTGTTTGTATATATCTATAGCTGCATGATTTAGTTCTTGACAAGCCTTGATTGGTGATACCCTTGTTTCTGGATGCAATCCTCTGGATGTAGTCTTCCTGGGAGTTTGGGTGCCTTGAAAAAGAGGCCGCTTGACTCGGATGACCTATGATGAGCCCTTGTGGCTTTTGTCATCCGTTATATTATATTGTGGGGGACTTTGATTTTGTCTTCCCCTGGTGATGGTGCTTTTTGTGGGTGGGTTTTGACGGAGGCGGATGACCTTTGATAGGCCCTTGTGGCTTTTGTCATCCGTGTAATTATGTTATGTTATGTTATGTTATTATCGACCCGTGCTAAGGAGTGTCATTATGGGAGGGGCTCTGTCCCCCATACTCTCCCACCTGTGCTTCGAGAACAAGTAGTACAACGAAACCCTTTCTAAATACCTAGTATTATTAATAATTCGAAAGCCTGGCATTAGGTTTGAATCCGGAGACAAAACATCTTACTATTTAATTCTGGAGATATTATCATCAAGCCGCATTTGTCGCAACGCTTCGATTCAAAATTGAGGCTATAATTTAAACAAAAGTCTATTAAATTTAACCAGGAATTATGAGAAGTCTTATCAACGATTAAAAATTTAAAAACTCAAAAACACATGTATCCATTAAAAACGTTAAATACACGGGTTTTGGCGCGAAAATCGAAAGCGGCGCGCTTATAAAAACTTATATCCAGCTTGCAAATGTGTGAATTAAGTGCGAATTTAATGTGATTAGTGTGTGAAAATAATGGTTTATTTTCACATTAAGAGAAGGCAGGGCTAACGTATTTCAAATGTCAATTTTAACACCATCAAGGTTTAGTATCTTAAAAATCTGTACTCTCTGCGCCAAACCGAAACCATATATGACGACTGGAATGATGCCTAAAAAGACCATTAGTACTTTTATAACACTAAATCGGCGTAGGTTTTCTGAAGTTTGACCATATATATATATATATATATATATATATATATATATATATATATATATATATATATATATATATATATATATATATGAAGATCGGCGCGCGCCCGAAAAAGTGTATTTTTTTGCGTGTATGTTTCATTCATCCGCGCATGCCTATTCATGCGCATTTGGTTAAATAAAAACGTTAGAACATTATTTTATAAACAATTATGATTATATACTGGGGGCTATGCCCCCCAGAGCTTCCCCAATTGATTCAAACTTAGAATCATCCTAGGGGGATTCCCACCGCAGTGATACCATCCCCCCGAGCAGTCCCCTTGAATTTACTTCAAAAAGGTGAAACATATTGGAACCTAAACGAAATATTTTGCATTTTTAGTACCAAAGAAATGAAAATTGGCATCACAACACCAAGGAAGGTATCCATTGGAAGCTTAAGAAAGAAAATTTGAAATATAGAGACGGAGAAAATCGTGAAAACTAATTTTACCCCTCATGAAAAATGAATAAAGGAGTAGGATTCGAACCTGTGTCCTCAATCGCTTATCGCTATTGTGACCACGACGTTCATGGACTGAGCCACCATCTTCAACCCCCAAATAGGTTCATTCAAGAAGCCTTTCGGTGGCTCAGTATGTGCGTCGTGGTCACAATAGCGATGAGCTCTTGCGGACACAGGTTCGAATCTTACTCCTTTATTCATTTTTCATAACGGTTAAAATTAGTTTTCACGATTTTCTCCGTCTCTATATCTTAAACTTTCTTTCTTAAGCTTTCATTGGTTACCTTCCTTAGTGTTGTGATGCCAATTTTCATTTCTTTCGGACTATAAATGCATCTATTATATCACTTGTCATGTGATTTCAGTTATATATATATATATATATATATATATATATATATATATATATATATATATATATATATATATATATATATATATATATGAGGAATTAAACCACATTCTCCGAAGTCAATTTAATTCAGAACAGTTTCGGTGTATCTCACACCCTTTTTCCACTGACACTGGATAGAAAATATAAGAAAAATGCATATAAGCATAACACAAGGTCAGATCGTGAAAGATCCCCTCTTTTTTCCCCAATCCCCTACTTGTGGCTAATCTGGGTGGCGAGTGGGGGTTAGGCCTAAACATATTGAAGGGCTGACATTTTACTATTTTGTTTATTTGCTTTCTTATTACAGGATTAAAAGAAAATTGACCCTCAGATAGCTTTAAATTAGGAACTGACGATATCAAGCTCGATTCTACGATTCTTCCCTTAACATAGTTAGCCGATTTAAATCGAGCTTGATATTGTTAGTTCCTAATTTAAATCTATCTGAGGGTCATTTTTCTTTTAATCCTGTAATAAGAAAGCAAATAAACAAAATAGTAAAATGTCAGCTCTTTAATATGTTTAGGCCTAACCTCCCCCCCCTCAGATTAGCCACAAGTAGGGAATTGGGGAAAAAAGAGGGGATCTTTCACGATCTGACCTTGTGTTATGCTTATATGCACTTTTCTTATATTTTCTATCCAGTGTCAGTTGAAAAAGGGTGTGAGATACACCGAAACTGTTCTGAATTAAATTGTCTTGGGAGAACGTGGTTTAATTCCTCATCTTTTCTTGCGATATTGCATTAATTTTCATCATATATATATATATATATATATATATATACACAAACTAGAAAAATGTATATAACACATGTTACCGATTTATATTGCAAAGAAGAAAATAGTAGTTGCCGCGTTCATTCAAATTCTTTTTTTTTAAACACCAAAGAATTAGATTAATTTACTAATGCATACAACTCGATACCTCCTTGTTCAGGTTCAGGATAGGGCATGTTGGCCTGAACCTTATTGCAAGTGGATTCCCTCGACGGAAGTCAGTGGAGCATTTCTTATTTCTTACTGTGGTGCCCACTTTTCCACGCACTCAGAACAATTTTACGAAACTGCTTTTCCTCCCTCAAGATAAAGTCGTTTGATATCACAGTTCTCCTTACTGGAATGGGACTTCCTGACGTTATCCAAAAGAAGGTCCTGCAACATACCCTTCAATTCTTAAGGCGGTCAGGACAACTCCACCGCCTCTAAGCAAATGATACCTGAAGGCAACGGTCCACGTCAGGGTGAATGAGACGCCCTCAACATCATCCAATTCACTAATGCACCTAAAGCAATTTTTTTTTTTTTACCTAGGCACAAAAGATAAGATCTTGAAGTGTTTGAAATCTTTGAATTTTAAATTAGTTCATGACTAAACCACAAATATCTACCTAGTTAGGAGACAGGATTATTGATGTTCAAGTATTGTCTCCATTTGCAAATTGTACATATTCACCAGTTATCTGCAGATATATACTATAGCATCCACCTTTAATTGATGACTCTTATGTTTAGGTTGTGGACTAAGGGAAATTACAACCTGATTAACCAACATCTATCACAGATTGATTTGGATTATGAATTTTGTCATTGATGTTGATGCTATGTATACAGGCTTCCTTGAGATTGTGCATTTAACATAACATAATTTCATGGATGAAAAAAGCCACATGGGCCTATCAAAGGTCATCCAGATCTGTCAAAACCTACCCACAAAATTTATCCATAGGATTGTGTCTGATCATGCATCTACAATATACAATTCAAACCATCCACAGAAATGTGTCAAAAACAAAGGGCATCATCATCAAGACTCGTCAAAATCCAAGTCAATCGTAATAAACAATAATAAAAAACTGCATCCACAGGAATGAGTACAGAATAAAGCCCAAAGTTAACCCTCCCTCCCCATAAAATCATCTAATCTGTGTTTGAATACATTCAAATTTGGACTGTCTACCATCTCAGATGGCAAACTATTGCACTAATCTGCCACTCTATTGGTGAAAAAATATTTTCTAACATCTAACCTGCACCTCTGTTTTTTAATTTTTAAGTGGTGACCCCTAGTCCTATTACTACCTTCAACTCAAATAACTTGCTAAAATCCAACTTCTTCATCTCAGAACTGATTTTAAAAAGCTCAATCATATCTCCCCTCACACATCTCAAATGAGAACATATTTAGTACCCTCAGTCTATTTTCATATTCAAGCTGCTTCAGAAAAAGTATTATTTTTGTTGCCCTCCTTTGTACTGACTCTAGCAGGTTGATGTCATGGATCAAATGTGGTGACCATGCTTGTATACAGTACTCTAAATGTGACCTAACATACAAATTATAGAGTTTCAGGATAACCTCTTTACTCTTGTAGCTAACTTTCCCTTTAATGTATCTTAGCACCCTATTTGCTCTATTTTTTGCCTCAATACACTGCTTTGAAAACTTCAGTGACCTATCTACATAACATAACATAATTTAACGGATGACAAAAGCCACAAGGGCCTATCAAAGGTCATCCGTATCCATCAAATCCCACCCATATAATGCATCCATAGGATTTTGTCAGATCATGCAGCTACAATATACAATTTAACAATCCATAGGAATGTCCAACCATGCATCTACAATATATAATTTAAAGCCTCCATAGGAGTCTGTCAAAAACAAAATCAAAATCCCCCAAAATATACAATAAAAAGAAACTGCATCCACAGGAATGAGTCAAGAAACATATCCACATACTAAAAAGTAAGAAATTAACCCTCCATCCCCATATAATCATCCAATCTGCGCTTGAAAACATTCAAGTTTGGGCTGTCTACAGTCTCAGGTGGCAAACTATTCCAATAATCCACCACTCTGTTAGTGAAAAAATATTTTCTAACATCCAGTCTGCACCTCTGTTTTTTAATCTTTAAGTGGTGGCCTCTAGTTCTATTACTACCTTCTAACTCAAATAACTTGCTGAAATCTAATTTATCCATCCCAGAAAAGATTTTAAAAAGCTCAATCATATCTCCCCTCACACACCTTCTTTCAAATGAAAACATATTTAATACCCTCAGTCTATCTTCATATTCAAGGTGCTTCAGGGATGGTATTATTTTTGTTGCCCTCCTTTGTACTGACTCTAATAAGTTTATATCATGTCTAAAATGTGGTGACCATGCCTGTATACAGTACTCTAAATGTGGCCTGACATAAGAGTTGTATAGTTTAAGGATGACCTCCTTACTCTTGTAGCTAACATTTCTTTTAATGTAACCTAGCACCCTATTTGCTCTATTTTTTGCCTCAATACACTGCTTTGAAAATTTCAGTGACCTATCTACTACCACTCCTAAGTCTTTCTCATCTTCAACTGAATTAAGCCAATATCCATCCATCTCATAGCTAAATTCCCTATTATCTCTCCCCATGTTAATAACTTTGCATTTATTAAGGTTAAAAGTCATCTGCCACTTCTGAGCCCAAGCTAACAGCTTATCTAAGTCACCCTGCACTTTAAAGCTACCCTCAACCTCTTTGACTACAGCTGCCAATTTAGTGTCATCAGCAAAAATTGACACTTTGCTATTTACACCTTGCCCAAGATCATTTACATAGATTATAAATAATAAAGGGCCTAAAACTGATCCCTGAGGTACGCCACTAATAACATTCCTCCACTCTGACCTCACTCCATTCAGTACAACTCTCTGTTTCCTATTTTTCAGCCATTCAGTTATCCAATTTAAAACGTTCCCACATATCCCATTCAGCTTTAATTTATGAACTAGTCTTCTATGTGGAACCTTATCAAAAGCTTTGCTGAAATCTAAGTAGATCACATCAACTTTCTCACCCCTATCTAATTCTTTAGTTACATAATCCATAAAATCCAGTAAATTAGTTAAACACGATCTATCTTTTCTAAAACCATGCTGAGCATCATTAATTAACCTGCTACTCTCTAGATGATCAGAAATTCCCTTCTTAACCATCTTCTCAAGAATTTATCTACTACTACACCTAAGTCCTTCTCATCCTCAATTGAATTGAGCCAATGCCCATCCATTTCCTAGCTAAACTCCCTATTATCCCTTCCCATATTAAGAACTTTTTTTAAGGTTAAAAGTCATCTGCCACTTCTGAGCCCAAGCTAATGACTTATTTAAGTCACTCTGCACTTTAAAGCTACCCTCAACTTCTTTGACTATAGCTACCAATTTAGTGTCATCATCAAAAATTGACACTTTGCTATTTACAGCCACCCTAAGATCATTTATATAAACTATGAATAATAAAGGGCCTAGAAGGGATCCCTGAGGTATGCCACTGATAACGTGCCTCCACTGTGACCTCACCCCATTCAGCACAACTCTCTGTTTTCTGTCTTTCAGCCATTCAGTTATCCAATTCAAAACTCTACCACATCTCCCATAGATATTTAATTTGTGAACTAGTCTCCTATGTGGAACCTTATCAAAAGCTTTGCTAAAACCTAAATAAATTACATCAACATTCTCTCCCTTATCTAATTGTTTAGTAACATAATCCATAAAATCCAATAAATTTGTTAAACAGGATCTACCTCTTCTAACCCATGCTGAGCATCATTTATTAACCTACCACACTCTAGATGGTCAGAAATCCCCTTCTTAACTATCTTAAACATAACAAACATAATTACACGGATGACAAAAGCCACAAGGGCCTATCAAAGGTCATCTGCCTCCGTCAAAACCCACCCACAAAAAGCACCATCACCAGGGGAAGACAAAATCAAAGTCCCCCACAATATAATATAACGGATGACAAAAGCCACTAGGGCTCATCATAGGTCATCCGAGTCAAGCGGCCTCTTTTTCAAGGCACCCAAACTCCCAGGAAAACTACATCCAGAGGATTGCATCCAGAAACAAGGGTATCACCAATCAAGGCTTGTCAAGAACTAAATCATGCAGCTATAGATATATACAAACAATATTAATATATACAAAACTTAGGAACCATCACAACCTTCCCTTCCCATAAACTCATCCAACCTACTCTTAAATACATTTAGATTTGGACTACCTACTACCCTCTGCGGCAATTTGTTCCAGAAGTCTACCACTATTGGTGAAAAAATATTTTCTTAAATCCAACCTACACCCTTGCTTTTTAATTTTCAAGTGGTGACCTCTAGTCCGATTTCCATCATCTAACTCAAAAAACTTGCTAACATCCAATTTATCTATCCCAGAAAAATTTTTAAAGAGCTCAATCATATCCCCTCTCACACACCTCCTTTTGAACGAGAACATATTTAATACCCTCAGTCTATCTTCATATTCAAGGTGCCTCAGGGAAGGAATAATCTTTGTTGCCCTCCGTTGCACTGACTCAAGAAGGTTAATATCGTGTCTAAAATGTGGGGACCATGCCTGTATACAGTACTCTAGATGTGGCCTAACATAAGAGTTATAGAGTTTAAGAATAACCTCCTTACTTTTGTAACTGACATTTCTCTTAATAAAACCCAGCACTCTATTTGCCCTATTTCTTGCTTCAATACACTGCTTAGAAAACCTTAATGACTTATCTATTACTACTCCTAGATCTTTCTCATCCTCTACTGAGCTCAGCCAATGCCCATCCATTTCATAGTTAAATTCTCTATTATCTTTTCCCATGTTAATAACTTTGCACTTATCAAGGTTGAAAGTCATTTGCCACTTATGTGCCCAGGATAACAATTTATTTAAGTCCCCCTGCACTTTAAAATTATCATCAATATCTTTAACTACAGCTGCTAATTTGGTATCACCTGCAAAAATTGACACTTTATTATTAACTGCCTCCACAAGATCGTTTATATAGATGACAAATAATAATGGACCGAGAACTGATCCCTGAGGAACCCCACTGATAACATCCCTCCACTCTGACTTTATACCATTTAGCACTACCCTTTGCTTCCTGTCTTTCAGCCACTCAGCTATCCAATTTGAAACACCCCCACATATCCCAATCATTTTTAATTTATGAACTAGTCTCCTGTGTGGTACCTTATCAAATGCTTTACTAAAATCTAAGTAAATTATATCTACATTCTCTCCCTTATCTACTTGATCTGTTACAAACTCCAGAAAGTCTAGTAAGTTAGTCAAACATGATCTACCTGATCTAAACCCATGCTGAGCATCGCTGATTAACCCCTCCCTCTCTAGATGTTGGCAAATCCCTTTTTTAACTATTTTCTCAAGAATTTTACAGACTACAGGAGTTAGGCTAACCGGTCTAAAGTTATTTGGATCCTCTTTACTACCCTTCTTGAAAATGGGGACTACATTCGCTCTCTTCCAATCATCGGGTATTTCTCCATATTCCAATGACCTAGTATATAACTTGTCCAGAGCTATTGAGATACTTCGGACAAAAATTGCAAAATTTATAGGGGAGATTACGATAAATTATGCAGCATGCTAAATCACATTAGGTGGGATATAGAATTCCATGGAAAGAATACTTATGAGATGTGGGATATTTTTAAAACTATATAAAACATGGTTCAGGACAGTGTATTCCAATGAAGTCTATTAGGAAGAAATGTAGGAAACCATTATGGTGGAATCAAGAAATAGCTAATAAAGTTTCAGAGAAAAAAAGGGCATACCAGAGATTACAAAGTGAGAGTAGTTTAGATAATATAAACCATTATAGGTCAACCAGAAATGAACTAAATAAGATTATTAAGAAGACCAAAAGGACAGCAGAAATTAATTTAGCTAAAAATAATAATAAAGATCCTAAAAAATTCTTTAGCTATTATAGAATCAATAATAAATCTAACAGTGATAAAATAGGGCCTATTAAATATGAAGGGGTTTTTAAAGAATCTGACGAGGAAATAGTAGAGGCTTTTGTCATCCGTGAAATTATGTTATGTCATCCGTATCCATCAAATCCCACCCACATAATGCATCCATAGGATTTTGTCAGATCATGCATCTAAAATATACAATTTAACAATCCATAGGATTATGTCCAACCATGCATCTACAATATATAATTTAAAGCATCCATAGGAGTCTGTCAAAGACAAAATCAAAGTCCCCCAAAATATACAATAAAAAGAAACTGCATCCACAGGAATGAGTCAAGAAACATATCCCCATACCAAAAAGTAAGAAATTAACCCTCCATCCCCATATAATCATTCAAGTTTGGGCTGTCTACAGTCTCAGGTGGCAAACTATTCCAATAATCCACCACTCTCTTAGTGAAAAAATATTTTCTAACATCCAGTCTGCACCTCTGTTTTTTAATCTTTAAGTGGTGGCCTCTTGTTCTATTACTACCTTCTAACTCAAATAACTTGCTGAAATCCATTTTATCCATTCCAGAAAAGATTTTAAAAAGCTCCCCTCACACACCTTTCAAATGAAAACATATTTAATACCCTCAGTCTATGTTCATATTCAAGGTGCTTCAGGGATGGTATTATTTTTGTTGCCCTCCTTTGTACTGACTCTAATAAGTTTATATCATGTCTAAAATGTGGTGACCATGCCTGTATACAGTACTCTAAATGTGGCCTGACATAAGAGTTGTATAGTTTAAGGATGACCTCCTTACTCTTGTAGCTAACATTTCTTTTAATGTAACCTAGCACCCTATTTGCTCTATTTTTTACCTCAATACACTGCTTTGAAAATTTCAGTGACCTATCTACTACTACTCCTAAGTCCTTCTCATCTTCAACTGAATTAAGCCAATACCCATCCATCTCATAGCTAAATTCCCTATTATCTCTCCCCATGTTAATAACTTTGCATTTATTAAGGTTAAAAGTCATCTGCCACTTCTGTGCCCAAGCTAACAACTTATTTAAGTCACCCTGCACTTTAAAGCTACCCTCAACCTCTTTGACTACAGCTGCCAATTTAGTGTCATCAGCAAAAATTGACACTTTGCTATTTACACCTTGCCATACATAGGGATGTTATGTATGGGATGTTAGACAATTGGAGTCAGTACAAAGATGATGGCCAAGAGAAATTCATGGGTTAGAGGGCTTAGATTACTCTCAGCGCTTAGAAACTCTGAACTTGTCCTCAGTCGAGGGAAGATTACTCAAGACATATTATTAAATATTGGTAAATTTTCCATTGTCAATTTCTCAGGATGATTTTTTTCCTTGTTGGCTAGCACAAGGGGTCATGATTTCAAAATTGCTCACTAGAACACAGCTAGAGGTTCAGAAAAAATTCTTTTGCTTGAGGTGCGTTGACCTACGGAATGCATTTCCTGTTGAGCTTGTTGGCTATTAAAATGTTGCTGCTTATGATGCACTATCCAGCCAGTTTTGTTAGTAGTTCTCAATATGCATGAAACTGTTTACTTGCGCTGGCGCATCAGCAGACTGTGGCTTCCTGCTGCTCTCCTTTATCTGATATGTGGGGTTGGGAAGCCCATCAGGTAAGAGTCCATAGAATTATTGAAAAGATGTATGACAACCCAGTAGGGTGCCACAGATCTTCCTGGCTTCCCTTAACATAACATAATTCAAAGGATTGCGAAACCTACTTGGGCCTATCAGAAATCAGTCTATTATGAGCCTTTGTCCATTAGCTGCATAATGAGTTTTAACTGGCAGATCTAGGTTAAAAATTTGGGGGTGGGTTTTGACAGATGCTGATGAGTCCACCACCGGTGCTGTTGGTATAGTGGGACTGTGGCCCATACTAAGAACTCTCATGTCTCTCACCAGTCAAATGTTTCACCCCAAACTACTAGATCATATTCCACCCACAATAATAGTGTCCCTCCCAGGATGAAATCAAGTTCCCATGGGGTACTTGTAAACTTGATATTGGTGAAGAGGATTCCTTAGAGTGTGAACTATGTCAAGGCTGGATGCATGGCACCCAGAAATGCTGCGGGTTTTCCCAGAGTTTTCAAAACAATAGCAGATTTTAGCAACTTAGGTGTGACTTACATCTGTAAAAAGGTCAGGGTGACAAATCTAAGTCTGAAGGGGTCCAGCAAATGTTTCGCATGATTCAAGGGCTCAGTAGGGCTGTTTCGAATCTCCAGGAAAGTTGTCAAGGATTTAGGAGTACAGTAAACCCTCAATATAACAAACCAAATTTCCTGGTTTAACAGGCAAGCACTACGACCATCTTGAGTGAGTGTTGGTGTGTCACATGTCTCCTACAGTGCAAGGTTCGTATCAATACTATTTTGTGTAGGTCACTTAACTTTATTAGTAACTACATACGTATTACATATCCATAATGAACTTGGTTCATTATTTCCATTGCTTTTAACGCCCATCAAGTTTAATGAATGACCCCCCGCCCCATATAGTTTGTTATATCGAGAGTTTACTGTATATATTTACAAATATCTATTACTTAAATTTCTTGATTGGAAGAAATTTCAAGGTAGTGGTCCATAGTTCTACTAGTCATTTTATTGATGCTGTGAGTGTTGTCCTACAAGGTTCAGTGTTGGGCCCTGTTTTATTGTTTATATTTTGTTACTGAGTCTTAGAAGTAGATTTGTCCTATTTGCTGATGATCTTAAACTTTATTTTGCCTCCCCTTTAGATAAGCCTGAAGGTTATAATGCTAATATGCAGTTACAAAATGATATTTCTTTACTGTATAAATGTATAATAGAAGTAAGTCTTAGGGTCTAAATATTTCTGTTAATAAGTATGCCAGGGTTAATTTTTATCGATTTAATTCATTTCCTGTTTTTAATTATTACTTTGGCGATGATCCAATCCCTAACAGAGACACCTTCAAAGATCTTGGCATTTTGGTTGACTCCTCACTTAAGTTTCACTTACATGTTATGTTATGTTAAAGCCAGTGGTGTTGCAAATTCCATTCTTATAGGTATGATCTGTTGCTCCCCTGATTTCATCACCCAAATATTTATCTCATATTAGACCAATTATTGACTTTGGTAGTGTCTTGTGGAACACTGGATATTTGGGTGATTTACGATTGCCCGAATCAGTTCAGAGGAGATGGACAAAAAAGATTGCTGGACTCTCATTTTACTCCTATGCTGAGCAATTATCATATCTTAACTTGTACTCAATTAAGGGAAGATTGATTCACGCTGATATGATTGTTGTGTGGAAAAATTTAAATGGTCATAGTCCTCACTTAAATGGTCTATTCATGCAAGCAGCTTACAACTGTACTAGAGATCATAGCAAGATCCTTATGGCACATTTTGCAACTGTTAGATCTCGTTTCTTCTCTGTTCATGTTATTGAGCTTTGAAATTCCTTTCCCAAGTCTGCTGTATCATCATGCTCCTTGTCTGTCTTTAGAGGAATCTGGAAGTGTCCCTTGTCAATCTTCTCTGATTATGATTAGCTTTTCTCTTCTGTTGTTTCTGCTTTGCATCCGTTATTAGCCAACCTTTTGTCTCTTACTCTACTTGCCTTTATTTCTGGTTGGAGGATGCTGCTATGATGGTTCTCAGCGGGAAGACCCTCATCAAGGTGAGAAATTAAAGATCAAATCAATCATGTAAAGGTGGGGAGTTATCATCTTTGTAATATCACCTTTGTTAAAAAATATTTGAATGAAAAAACTGTGACTATGTTAATTCACAACCATGTGATTAGTAGACTGGATTATGGTAACCCAATCTATCATGGTCTACCTAATTATCTGCTGAAGAAGATGCAGTATGTTATGAATAGAGCAGCAAGATTGATAAAGGGTCTACCTCCACATGAGAGAATCATACCAGTACTCGTAGAACTACATTGGTTGCCGGTCAAAGCAAGGATTATATACAAAATTTGTACCCTAACCTATCAAGTTTTGAGGTGTGGAGTACCAAAATATCTGAAGGACCACTTAAAAGATTTTAATGTTGACACCCCAATGGTAGTACGGCATAGTGATGATCAACTCAGACTGATGGAACTACGTAGTAACTCAACTATGGGTTTTAGAGCCTTTGCAAGATGTGCTCCCAGGTTCTACAATAGATTACCTGTGTGTGTCAAGGACAGTGAGAACCTCAATATTTTCAAGAGAAAACTAAAGACTCATCTTTTTAATGAAGTGTACGACATCTGCGATCTGTCCATCAACCCTGAATACAGGGTCTAGTATGGCTGTATTTTCTAATTTATGAGAAGATATCTCTGAGGGAGGTCCTGTAGAGCATGGGGTAAAGATTTTTTTTAACATATTTTCCCAAATGAATTTAAAAATGTTTTACTTATTCAGTTTTATGTGTACTTTTCAGATCTGACACTTGTTTTTCTGGAAATGCATACTTTCCCATAATCAAGCGAAGTCCATACTGGGAAAAGTATGCATTTCCAGCAAAAATGAGTTTCAGATCTGAAAACTACACATAAAACTGCATAAGAAAAACACATTAGAAAAATCATTTAAAAGATTCAGAACCAGACCAGACCTAACCCAGTAATTTAAGACAACAATAGGCTATTTCTGCCAAAAAAATTAACATTTTTTAGGTACTTTCTAAATGAGGGGGGTGCACCCCCCTGCAACTTAAAAGCCCCCTGTAATATTCCTAAATCGAAAGCTTACCATAAGATTTGAATGCTCATGACGATTGTTAAATGTCATTAGGCCTCTAGTTTGAATAAAAGCTTTTTGCAGAAAACAGTTTATAAACAAAAGACTAGCACTTGGTCGATGTAAGTATTAGAAAATTAGAAAGAAACGTGCTCTTAAACACACTAATGGAAAATTTGGACATGGTTTTTCACCCTTTCAAATCCTTTAATCCTGAACTAGCACAACCACCGGATGCCATTTGACCATATAAACTAAAAAAAGAAAGAAGCTGCCATTCGTTTGGAATATACAAAATATAACAATGCGTGTCATTGGTTAAGAAGCCAGAAGATGCATGCGTAGATTGCCTGCAGATCTAGAACAACTTGGTATTGGTTGACTAGTCAAGCCAACATTAGGCCAAAACTTGAAGGAAATAAAGAGAAATGACACAGTGAGTTTAGAATTTAGCAAAATAGCAATATACTTTTGTAAAGTGACTAACTACATTATTATTAAGTTCTGTAGGCTAAAATTGACATTGGTGAGCATTATTTTAAAAATTATACCTTTTATGTATTTGAAAATTTAAAAATTGTAAATGTGTTAAAACAAATTTTTACTGAGCACGGCTTCAGTTGTGGAATAGGACCTTTAATTCTACCATTTAAATATCTTAATAAAAACATTAAAATCCCAGCCCCCACATCTTACCCCCTGATTGCCACCCACCCTTCAATATCTGCCTAGCACAGCGCACACCTGTTACCACGTCCCAAATTTGTCCTCTCATAAAGAAGATACTCCATGATGAAACCACTGAACTGCGTGAAAGAGAGAAAAAAAAGAGTAGACTGTGGGTAAAATTGAAGATAACATTAGAGGACTGAGATGCAATCCTCAAAAAGTCCAAAATAAATTCAAGAGAGGTTTCTACCTTCCTCTTCAATGGCACTGATAAAGGTATTCACCTCAGTGAAGTGGTTCCAATTGAGGAAAACCTATGCAGGACTAAAATACCTGACCAAATTCTCAAACATGATCTGTCACGCACAAAATGCCTAAAAAACTTGGTCTATGATGCTGTTTTCATCAGCAGGGACCTCACTTTTAAATAAAGGGAGGCCAGGAAGTTCTGCGCTGCATCAACTAGACCTACTTCTGCAAGTGCAACCATATCCACTGGCATCAGCTCCATTTGTGACAGCAACTGCACCAGCCCAGTACCCTCCACCTCCAACTCTTTTTCTGAACACCAAACTGCCCCCAGTGCTACATCTAGCTGCCCTCTTTTCTACACTCTTAGTGAACCCTCAAGGGTCTCAACCCAACTATCTGCAGATACTGACTCTATCAGGAGCAACAGCCCCCCATACTCCTTAGCTCAACTTTCTCTTTGCTGAATTTAGCTAAAAAATGTAAATAATCTAAGTAATAAGGTGTATTTTGTAAATAAGATTTGTTTAGAAGAGAGCCTAAATTTATTAGGTATAACTGAAATATTGCTGCAGCCTGTGATCTCTAACAGTGCAATAAATCTAGTCGGATACACACACATTCTTCAGGAGGGTCATTCCATCCGAATTCAACAAGGGACATTTAGTTACCATCACCAATTTTGATGAAAATTGGTATACAGGTTGATTTTGATGAGAGAAAAACAATGAGACACTTCCCAGCCCTCAATTTGGAATAGCTCAAAAGTTATAACCTGTCAAAGTTGAGAAAAATTGTCAAATTTCTTGATACCAGCATTGATAAAAAAATTATTTCTCCCTTATTATAGCACATAAAACAATGAATTATGTATTTTTTTTAAGCTTAAGGGTTGCTCTAAACATTTTTAACAACAAAATTAATTTTTGGTAAAATTTTTTTGTTTGACCTTTTAAAAAAATATATTGGTATCAATAAATTTTTGTGTAATTTTTTTATTAATATATATGCCTTTAGACTACAATATAAGATAAATTTCATTCTGGGTTTTTCATTATATCAGGAGTTATGATCAATTTTGTAACCACTGGTATGGCCATTTTTTGCTATCTTCACAAATAAATATTTTTTATATGCATCTTTGTCATATTAACAGAGTTACGTCATATTCACAGAGTTAGTTATCAATTATTAGATGCCTAAGTATTATATTTGAATGCTTTTAATATATACTCGTGTATTAGAATCATTAATTCTATAGATATGTGTTAAATCCTACCTACAAGAAAAAATGAACTTTCAGTAATTTTTTATTTAAAATTATAAATATTTTTAAAGCTACCTACCTATGTATTTAATTTATAATTTGCTATGGTCAATGGTGGCAGAGCCACTACCAACAGTTAAGATACCTGCATAATTGCTGGTATCCCCATCGCCTAAGGGGCCACTCCTGATAACTCAGCAAAAAAGCCACAGGTCCCACCCAACCTCCCAAAATGAATTTATTCTTTTTATAATAATTTAGGAATCAATTTTTTTCTGCATTATTTCTGTTGATTTTAATTGTTCATTTTTAGATAGTTTGTAAGTTCTTCCTGTTGCTGTTACAGGCTCAACAATGCTCAATATGTCATCTAATGGCAATACTAATACATCTGGTTTTCTTGGATATTTAAATGAATTTGATGGTCCTTCTGGTTCTAGGAATGTTATTTTAACAGTTATTTTCTCAACATTGGTATCCAATACACACCCTAAGTACCATTTGTCATCATACTTAGCAGTGACAAATCCTTTTACATCCTCCAATAATATTGCCTCGGTATAGGATATTTTCACTTTGTTGAATTCTGATGCAGATGATATTGTTTTCACTCTTAGTTCATTTTCATTAACTGGCTCAAAACTGTGTCATTTTTGGGTACCAATTATTGCAGAGGCCTGGTCAAATCTTTCTTGCAAATAATTTTTTTCTTCAATGTATTCACTATTTGGGACATATGAAAATTTGATTCCCTTAATGTGTCTTTCAGCAAAATCAAAGAGCTGTTGAGGAGTCATTATCTGATCATTATATGCTCTTTGCAGGCTAGCTTTTGCTGCTAGTCTTTTTACTGTGCCCCCTACACCATCGCATGGTCCTTTTCCATGAGATGTAGCAAAGAAATGCCATTCTGCTTCCAATCCAAAATCTGATTTATGGTGACATAAATTAATAAAGTTTTTAAAATTTTTATATTGTGACGCAGCTCCATCAGAAAAATATATAATTTTTGTTATTGGGAATTTGAGTTCTTTTTTAAAAAATTCAATAAGTTTTTTTTAAATAAATGGACTGCAACAGTGTCATGCTTCAAGCAGTTTGAAATCACAACAAAACTTATGTGTTGTGTTTCCCCAGCTTCTTTGTAGTAGGAAAGAAAGGGATGTAATGTAGCTTGGGAGTTATTCCAGTGGTACCCTTGTGCTGCATCCTGAAGAAGGAATGAGTAATTTTCAGCAAAATCGCATACTACTAAGATTTCACCATCTTTTAGTTCTTCTTTTTTAGTTGAACAAAATTGTGCCTGCTTTTTTGTTATGAAATCATGTTTTTTTTTAATTTGAGAAGACTTAAGGTAAAAGTGTCTATAAATTCTTCAGTTGTTCTTGAAACAAGCTCTAAAGTTGAGCGATCAGTTGAGAGCCACTGCTTGTAATTTACCTCATCAATCATATTGTCATCCAAAATTTTAGTAACATATAGTTTTAGTTCGTCTATTTTAGAAAAACATTCTGAGCATTCATCAAAATAGCACTCATAAGTTGGAGGGTCACATGTAATGAATGATAGACATGTTTTGTAATCATCTAAATGCAGGTCACTGTCTTTTGTCCACTGTGGTAGCCTTGTACCAATAATCATCAGTTTAACATTTTGATGATGTGTGCAAACACACACACTGTGAGTTCCTGCACCACCAGCTAATACACACTCGTTGGGTCTCAGCTCAGCAAATTTTGAAAAGCCAATCTTAGTGTCTGGGTATTTTGTTTTAAATAAATGACAAATTTCTTTTAAATTTCCCAAAATTAAGTATTTTTGTTCATGAGTTTTCTGTCCATCTTTTCTAACACTCTTGAAATCTTTTTTCTCTGTCATAATTCTGCTTACTTCTTCATTTTTATAAAAGTCTTCTACTACTTTAATTGTTTCTGATGGAAATGTACCTTTTCTTTTGCTTGGCAATGACATTATTCCTTCTTCCATTGCTAGTTTTTTAGCTTGTCTGGCCATGTAATTAGTAACATTAAATTCAGATTTAATTTTGGATAAGCTCCAGCTTTTTGGCAAAACAGTTAAGATTTGCAGCTGCTCACACCTTTTACTAGTAGTTTGAAATTTCTCCTTCAGTTGATTTATCATTTCTTCACCATCTTTACTTGATTCTGTTCTAGAAGACTCTGGGTCTTGATCCAAGGGTAATGGATATTTTGTTGCAGAGCCTACAGTTCTGAGTTTACTTGAAATGGATTTTTGAATTTTATTCATTTTATCTGAACTATATTTTTTTACTACATCCATTTTAAATTTCTTGACTGGTGACTCTCCAATAGCTATTAATGATTTATTTAATTCAGTTAATGCTTCTTGTGATTCTTCTTGTTCAGTAATTGGCTCAATTTCCATTCTTTCTTCTGAAAGGCTTGGATTCGTATTTTGAGATGAAGAACTATCATCATTAGCTATCTTTTTTCTGCAGTTATCACAGATTTTTTGGTCCTTAAAATTTTTTAATTTTGGATATTCTCTTATTAAGTCTTCTGAAATTAGTCTCAGATTTTTCTTTATTAATTTTTTGTGACCTTTGTAAGGATCGCAGCAATACTTAATATTTAAAAAATGCTTTCTCTTCTCATCCATAATAATTTGTTAAAATACAAATAATTGGTAATGCAAATTATTAATTACTTTTTTATCTAAATATTAAACTTTCTGAAAAAAAAGAAAATTTTTTAAATTAGCTTTCATAGTTTATAAAGTAACACCTAATAGGTAAAATTTATAACATAAATATAGGTAAAAATTGGCATACCAATGGTTACAAAATTGATCATAACTCCTGATATAATGAAAAACCCAGAATGAAATTTATCTTATATTGTAGTCTAAAGGCATATATATTTAAAAAAAAAATAACACAAAAATTTATTGATACCAATATATTTTTTTAAAGGTCAAAAGTTGACCTTTAAGGTCAAAAAAACTTTTTTAGCAAAAATTAATTTTGCTGTTAAAAATGTTTAGAGCAACCCTTAAGCTTTAAAAAAAATACATAATTCATTGTTTTATGTGCTATAATAAGGGAGAAATAATTTTTTTTCAAATGCTGGTATCAAGAAATTTGACAATTTTTCTCAACTTTGACAGGTTATAACTTTTGAGCTATTCCAAATTGAGGGCTGGGAAGTGTCTCATTGTTTTTCTCTCATCAAATTCAACCTGTATACCAATTTTCATCAAAATTGAGGGCTGGGAAGTGTCTCATTGTTTTTCTCTCATCGGATTCAATCTGTATACCAATTTTCATCAAAATCAGTGATGGTGACTTAAAATTTCCCCCCAAATTGGTTGATTTCATATGGAATGACCCAGGAATGACTATGAATCTCCCACCCCCAAGAATGGGGTGGGGATTTATGTTAAGGACACCATCAAAGTATATGAATACACTGCCCAAGGGTCTTATACTAATATCATATCCATGCACCTCCTAGACTTTAACATCTATATTATGGTCATCTACCATACACCCATGAAGAGAACCTAGCACTAACCAACCGCATTCTCAATATCAACCCAGGCAAAGAATTAATTATCATTGGTAACCTAAATCTTCCCTCAATTATGTGGTCAGAGGCACCAGCTAACTACATCTCGCCTACAGATATACTATTTTTTTATCTCCACCTCTCTGGGCCTACACCAGTGGGTACATGAACCGACTTTCACCCGGTCAGGTAATATCCTGGATCTGGTTCTGACCTAAGATGATAGGGTGATTGTGTAGCCACCCTGCCACCCTTCCTTCACTCTTGACCATAAATTTGTATATCAAAAGTTGTAAGTGTATTTATTATTTAATGTAACTAAACCACTAAAGTTAAAAATCTTGTATGAATTCAATGACTTGTACGAAATTTCAGTTAATTTTGTTGATAAAGAACAGATCAGAACTTACAGAAAATAACTTAAATAACTAATAGGTACTGCTTTCAGTCACAAATAACAATTATAATTTATTTATATTACAATATTACTTTCCAAGTTATGCAATACTCACAAAAGTAAATAAAATAAATTAATAATTCTGCTAATAACAAAGAATTACTTTATTAGTTAGACACTTAGCATCAGATGGAGGGTAGCATTTTTTATAGTGAGTTTTCATTCTAGAAACTTGGCCTTCAATTGATTTAGAACATCTTTTACAGACTGTTCTTGCTCCTTTCCTCTGGATTTACCTGTTTATTAAAGTAATATGAATTTATTTTTCTGAACACTATTGATTCGATATGCATCTTTGAAATGAAAGTAATGAAACAATAAAACATATGCAATAGATACAATATATGGTATGCTAGCCATTTTTGAACACTAAGTAACTATTGCTACATTCAAATTTTGATAGTTAACTGTAGTTAATTAAATTAAAGCTGCAAAAAATATGAACTAATTTTTCAATATTTTTATGTAAAACTGAAAATAGCAACTGTTTGATTAAGTGTATGTTTAACCTATAACCTTGAGGAAGCACTGCTAGTCTGCTACACCATAAGTATGCATACGAGACACAACATACTTGATTAATGTCATAATAAACTATTAGTATTTCCTAATTCATTTAATATTTTCCTTTTTTTTTTAATAAATATGTGACATGACACACTTGATTAATGTTATTACCTATATAAAACTAATCAAATTCCATAAATATAGAAGAGAGCAATCAGCACTACCCTTTCATAAGCACAGCTCATTCGCATCTATGTTTAGATTCCAATCAGATTGCATCATCAAAGTCTCCTATCTGATCATACCTGGATCAGTGTGTTAGATACAGGAACATAACAAGCTTTGTTTCACATTCAAAAGACCTTTCTTACTTGCTTATCATTTAATGCGTTTCTTTTCCCAATCGATATTCAGGGTTAGACGGTGTAGTAATTAGGTTGTCCGCCTCCCCTCCCCTATGGCTAATCCCTTTCTTCTTTTTCAGGGTGTGTGGGTAGTGTGATATGTAACATCATGGCTCTGAGTGGGGACTCAATAGACATCTATCATGCCTCCATTCATCCCTCTCTTGTATGTGGTGTGTGATGCATGTGGAGTTGAAAGGAGAGTGAATGTAACTGAATGCCGTGTGTGTTTTCTGGAAGGGGAGGTTAGGAGGTTGAGTGGGGAATGTAAGAGGTTGAATGATTTGGTGTTTGAGGTGAGAAGAGATGCAAGTGTGCGATTGAAGGGTGAGATTAGTGCTAAGAGGGTGGAAGATAGGGCTAGGACTGGGAACAGTGTGGAAGTTGTGAGTGATGATGAATGGTGGGTGAAAATGGATAGGATAGATAAGTTAGGACAGGTTAGGTGTGTGAATGAGAGGGACATAGAACCTGTTAGGTTGACTAACAGATTCAATGTCCTGAGAGAGGAAGAGTGTGAAAGTGATTTGCCTGGTGTGATTGTGGATGAAAGCAGGATGGGTGGTAGCGTGACTGAGAGCAGGAGGGAGGGTAATGTTAGGCCAAGACAGAATAGGAGAATGACTGAGGTGCTAGTGATGGGTGACTCTCAGATTAGGTATTTAGATAGGAAGTTGAGTGATAGCAAGTGGAAGGGAATGAGAGTTTGTCTGCCGGGTGCTGGTGTAAGTGATGTTTGTGAGAGGTATGATAGGCTGGTTTCTGGGTGTGAGAGGGATGCAGTTGTGATTACGCATGTGGGAGTGAATGATGTAAAGAAGGTGGGTACATGTGAGTTACGTGAGCAGTATAAAAGGTTAGTTGAAAGGATGAGTAAAAGCAGGGTAAAAGGTGTTGTTTCTGGTGTGCTTCCGAGATTGGATGTGGGGGTAGAATGGTTGTCGCGTGCAATTGGTTTGAATGAATTTGTGAAAGGACTGTGTGAGGAGCTAGGATTGGTGTTTGTAGATGTCTGGGGAGGGTTTTACGGGAATAGGAGGTTGTATGCGATGGATGGGCTCCATCTTAGTCGGGCAGGTGTTGAGGTTCTATGGGGGGAGCTGGATAGTGTGATTAGGTCCTTACGGGTGGGAAACTAGAAGCTGTTAGAGGTAAGGGAATAACAGGAATAGAGGGCAGGTGTAGGAAATGGAAGGGATGCAGTGATAGAGGAATAGCTAGGGGAGAGGGCATACTGATGCGTTATAGGGGGACTAATGCACAAGTGAATGAGCAGATAACTAGGAATAAAAAAGCACGATGCAATGAAGATGGGAATAATAAAAAAAACTTAAAAATATACTACACAAATGGTCGGAGTATAAGGAATAAGATAGATCTCTTAAGAGCGTTAGCAAGTGAAGAGAATTTTGATATAATTGCGATAACAGAGTCATGGCTTGATTTGGCAGGTAATCACTTTAAACCTTAGGTTGAGATTGAGGGCTTTAACATGTTCCATACAGATTGGAATAGGAAGAGAGGAGGAGGGGTTATTATTTATATTAAAGATAATCTCCAGTGTTGTGTAAACAGTACAATTAATTAAATTAGATGATAACACAGAGTCATTATGGCTAAATGTAAAGGAAGGTAAAAACAAGCTTGTCTTAGGATTATTATACAGACCACCAAATCTTAGTAAGGAAGCTTCAAATCTTCTGTGGCAGGAGATTGAACGGGCATGTAGAAGTAAGCATGTGTGTATAATGGGCGATTTTAATTACAGAAATATAGACTGGGAAGCTCTTGTGGTTGATCAGGAGGCTGAGGAATTTTTGAATGTTGTCCAAGATAATTTTCTGAGGCAGATAATTAACGAACCCACTAGAGGTAATAATATACTGGATTTAGTTCTGACAAATAGGGAAGAAGTTATTAAGGATACTGAGATTGGAGGAAATTTGGGTAATAGTGACCATTGTGAAATTAGATTCAAGATGAAATGGAATGGTATTGATAGTAGCATGAACAATGTTAAAATTCCTGACTTTAGAAGAGCAAATTATAATGGGCTCAGGACTTACCTGGAGGCAGTTGTACAGAAACCAGGCAATGAAATCAATTCAGGAATAGATTCAATGATATCAGTTAGTGGAGACAATAATCACCAGGAGGAAGAGATTACAATTGAAGAGGAGTATGAAAGAATAATTGAGCAATTAATTACAGGTCAGATGATTAACATTCCATATAAGGAGATTAGGACTAAAAATAATGACCCAAAATGGATGACAGATAAAATTAAGCATTATATTGGCATTAAAAAGGGCATTTATAGGAAAATTAAAAATGGAGAGGATCACTTAAGGCAGAGATATAATGAACTAGCAAGAGATGTTAAAAAGTTAGTTAGAGTAGCAAGGAGAAATTATGAAATTAAAGTGGCAAATAGGGCAAAGGAAGATCCTAAAAGTTTTTAGCAATTATACAAAACTAAGGTTAGAGATAAAATAGGCCCACTTATAGATTCCAATGGAGAATTAGTGAGTGATAGGGACTCAATGGCTGGAATGCTAAATGACTTTTTTCTCTCAGTATTTACACAGGAGGATACTCTAAATATACCTGAGGTGTCAATGATCTTTCGGGGTAATGATGAAGAGAAATTAAAGGATATCTTGATCACAAAGGAGATAGTGACAACGGAAATTGATAAAATCAAAAGTAGTAAGGCACCCGGTCCTGATGAGCTCTTTCCTAGAATTTTGAAAGAATGTAAGGATGTGTTAAGTGAGCCCCTAGCATGCATCTTTAGAAAATCATTGGAGAGTGGCATTGTGCCAGTGGCATGGAAGAAAGCCAATGTGATACCTATATTTAAGAAAGGGGATAAAACAAATATGTCTAATTACAGACCAGTAAGTTTGACATCAGTGGTAGGGAAAATGATGGAATCTATTATAGCAAGGAATATTAGAGATCACTTGGATAAGCATAAGTTGATAAAAGAATCACAGCATGGCTTTAGTAAGGGTAAATCCTGTCTGACTAATTTGCTGTCTTTTTATAGTAAAGTGTATGAAGCAGCAGATAATGATGAAAACTATGATATTTTATACTTGGACTTTAGTAAGGCTTTTGATCGAGTGCCACACTTACGACTTCTGAGCAAAGTTAAAGCACACAGGATCGATGGCAGTATATTTAGGTGGATTCAGTCATGGCTTGGTGACAGACAGCAAAGAGTTAGTATAGATGGAGTTAAATCTGAGTGGGGGTGTGTTAGCAGTGGAGTTCCTCAAGGATCTGTTTTGGGTCCCTTGCTATTCTTAATTTATATTAATGATCTTGACATAGGTATAAGTAGTGACCTGAGTAAATTTGCTGATGATACTAAGCTAGGTAGGGCCATTAGGGCTGATTCTGATGCTGTTGTAATGCAGGAGGAATTGACCATTCTGTCCAATTGGGCCGAGAAATGGCAAATGAAGTTTAACATAGACAAATGTAGTGTACTTAGTATAGGTAGAAATAATCCATTGAATAGTTATAAATTAAATGGCAGAATTTTAGGGAGGACTGATTGTGAGAGAGACTTGGGTATTTTGGTAAGTTCAGACCTTCGTCCTAGAAAGCAATGTCTAAATGCTAAGAATAAAGCTAATAGGATATTGGGATTCATTAGGAGGAGTGTAAGCAATAAGAGTGCTGAAGTCATTCTAAAACTGTATCTGGCGCTAGTTAGGCCTCATCTAGACTATGCAGTACAATTTTGGTCACCATATTATAGGAAGGATATTGATTTGCTTGAGTCTGTGCAGAGAAGGATGACAAAGATGATTGGTGGGTTAAGGAACTTACCTTATGGTGAAAGGCTCAGAAAACTAAATCTACATACATTGGAAAGGAGAAGAGTCAGAGGGGAATTGATTGAAGTCTTCAAATGTGTAAAAGGATATAATAAAGGGGATCTGGGTAAGGTTCTTATACTTAGTGAACATGACAGAACACGTAGCAATGGGTTTAAGCTTGATAAGTATAGGTTTAGGAAGGAGATTGGGAGGAATTGGTTTACAAATCGTGTGGTAGATGAATGGAATAGGCTCACTAGACATGTGATAGAAGCCTCCACTCTGAGTAGTTTTAAGAATAGATTAGATAAATATATGGATGAAGCTGCTAGATGGGACTGACTTTTTTTTATGTACATATGTATATATTTTTCTAAGGAGTGGGGAGATTATATTTTGCGGTTGCATGAATGGACATAATCCTCTGGATGCATTTTATGTATATTGTAGATTAGATCTGACAAACTCCTGTAAAGGGTGACAATGTTGATGACTTTTCTCTGGTAAGAAATCTTTTGTGTGTTGAATGGAACAGGAGCTGCCAAGTGTAGGCCATGAATGGTCTTTTGCAGTCTCCTTCTTTTCTTATGTTCTTATGTTCTTACTCTCTTTTCCATTCATAATCCCTTTCGGCAAATACTCAGGATCACTCACTCCACACACATTTTCATCATTCGTACCAGGATACCTTGACATCAAATCAGCCACTCCATTCCGTTCACCAGGCACATACTCAATCACTTAGTCAAAGTCACTCAAATCCTCCAAAGTCCTTGCAATCCTACTATCAGCCCACTTCATACGCTGCAGATACACAAGAGGTTGATGATCGGTTTTTATCACAAACCTCACACCATACAAAAATTGACGCAACACTTTCAAACAATATCTTATCGCAGCCAGCTCTCGTTCCACAGTCGAATACTTTCGTTCTGCAACATTCATAGCCTTGGATACATACCCAATTATTCGCCTGACATTCTCTCCATTCAAACGCTGCTCTTGCATCAGAAAACCTCCCATACAATACCCACTCGCATCTGTATACAGTTCAAGCATTTTAGCATTTTCACTATAATCTGGGTAAGCCAATTCAACATCTTCAGCCGCTGCCTCTTTCAGTCTCTCATACGCCTCATTCATCTTATCATTCCACTTGACAACTGTACTACCTTTCTTGCCCATCCACTCAGTCAGAGGCTTACTCACACCAGAACAATCACATATAAACTTTCGCTGAAACTCAATCAAACCCCAAAACGACTTCAGTTGCTTCAGTCACCGGTTTAGGAAACATTTGCACCTTCTCAACATACTTCGGTGATTTTCGCAACCCATTCTCACTCACCATATGCCCAAGGAATTCCACTTCTTTTGCAAACCATTCACACTTCGCCACTTTCACCTTCACACCAACACTCTCCAACGTTCTCAACACATCATTCACCAATCTCATATGCTCCTCAAATGTCTGTCATTAATCAAAATATCATCTATAAACGCAATCACATTCTTACTCACAAACTTACTCAACACAACATTCATTGCCCGCTGGAAGGCTCCGGGAGCATTAGCCAACCCAAAGCTGAGGTTCCGGAACTGGTAATGCCTCTTTGAGGAAGAGAAGGCAGTTACTGGCCGGCTCTCCTCAGCAATGGGCATCTGGTAATACCCCCGTACCAGATCCAGCTTCATAAACCACTCCATCCCATGCATACTATACACACACTCAGATACCAGACACATCGGAAACCTTTCTTTCACAGTCCTTTCATTCACCTTTCGATAATCCACACACAGACGCAATCTTCCATCCGGCTTACGTACAGGTACAATTGGACTATTCCATGCACTCTCGCTCTCTTCAATCACCCTCAATTGCTCCAATTCCAAGCACTGCTCCTCAATCTCATCAGCAACCGGACGTGGGAAATGCCTTGGCCTCTGATAGATTGGGGATTCCTCCTTCAGGACAATCTTGAATTCCGGGAGCTTTGCAACCCCGAAATCCAGATCACCCTTACTGAGGGCTCCCTTTCGTTCAAATATCATTCGATACACATCCTCCCTTTCATACTCAGTTAAACATCCATCCAATTCCACCATGCTCTTCACATCATTATACGTCCATTCACACGTCTCTTCACCTGCAACATTCACCCTGACATCCGTACTATCATCCATACTTACCTCAGTGACAGTGGAGAGGTGGCCCAGTACATCTCCGACTTGGATTCCCCTCACCTGCCCTTTCACACTGGGGTCCGCCTGCACACATACAAAAGGATCATTCATTCTCATCAAGCCATCAAACACAAGCAACACGCCTTACCTTATAACACGCATCCTTTCCATCCAATATCACAGTGTTCTCACTCACATTCAAACTAACATCCTTACTCCAACTCACTCTAACAGACACCCTTTCACCCTTCACAAGCCTTACATTCTCCATAGCAGTCACCTCAATACCAGTAAACACACTCCTCAAAACGCTACCATCTTTCCCTACATACAACTTATACACCCCATTTTTACCAATCTTTCTCTCAATCTGATCACTCGCAGGATGCACAACCATACGATTCATTTTCATAAAATCATACGCCAAAATCACACCATACTCACTACTCACCTTATCAATCACAGAAAATGCACATTCATTCATCATCATACCATGCATTCGAACAGCTGACCTTATCATTCCAATCACAGGCACTCTCCTATTACCAATACCTACCAAACTACCCTTGCACTCAGACAGGAGGGCTTTCTCGCTAACCTTGTCATACACATCTTTATACACCAAGCTCGCCTTGCATCCAGAATCTATTAAAGCCAAACACTCAATTCCATTCAACTCCACCTTCACACTCAGACACTCATACTTCTTACCAGACAGCACTTTCACACTAGACAGACTTACCAACACATTACTCACACTCATGCACCCAGAGGATACTTCAGCAGGTACCCTCTTACCATTCAGTTTCCCGCTTCAGACTTTCCATTCACACCTTGCGCTCTCAGTCTAATCCAACACTTTTCACTCGAATGTCCTTCCATCGCACAATAGCTACATACATTCCTCTGGTCACGACACATCCTTGCATAATGACCAGCCTATCCACAATTACCACATGCATATTTCATACTTTCCCCACCAGTTGCTCCACCATTCAACCTCGGACAATCTTTCTTCAAATGGCCTATTTCTTTACACTCGAAGCACTCTTTCACACTTTCCTGGCAATCCTTTATCATATGCCCTTTCTTACCACACCCAAAACATGCACCAGATGTCCACCTACATTCTGCCAACATATGACCTTTCCTTCCACACCGACGACATTCCACAATCTTTCTCCCACCATTCGGTCTCTCGTTTGCTGGGACATACCTCAGTTTCTCTCTCATATATCCGTTCCCACGCTTGAAATTCATCTGCCCCCTTCCATTCGACCACCCTCCATTTGCCCATCCATTCTGCCGGCCCAGGAAGTTTGACATCACTCCAGCTGGTGCATCCTTCAGGGCATCCCTGTAGCTGACAAACTGCTGGGGTGGATGAAAGCTCCTGGGCTTCTTACCTCCAACATTCACACTGTACCATCCATCCTCTTCTAGATCGCTTTCATCATCAAATCGTCCATCTTCTAACAGTTCCAACACATCCTCCCACATCAACCGTTCACCTGTAAGTCTCACTCTCTCCTTTCTCTTTCCACTCAGCCATTCACTCACCTTCCGCGGGATTGTGTCCAAAAACTTTCTCATGAGTGGTTTACATTCATTTACATCATCATCACCATACCTCGTTCTTGCCATACTCTCAAGCCTATGTGCATACATATTCACACTTTCACTCTTCCCCATTCAAGCCTTCTTAAATTCATTCACCCTTTTATACTTCACACTCTCTTTCATTCGTTTCACCTGCCCAATCAATCTCTTCTTCACTACATCGTACTTTGGCTCTCCCACACTCGTTATCACTTGCAAGAACTCCAACACTTTCCCATCCAAACAATCTCCCAGAACACTCACCCAGTGACCCTTGTTCTGCGGGTACTTGAGCTTGCAGTACCGCTCAAAATCCCCGAAGAACTCATCCATACTCTTTCCCCCATGCAATCTAAACTTATCAATCCTTGGCACTTCCCTAATCAAAATTCCTTTCCTCACATTCACTTCACTCTCCGAAGAGCTACTCTCGGTCTCACTCATTCCAACCATATCGTCACTCTCTCCCTCATCTGAGTATAGCGAATCCACACTCTTCTCTCTCGCCTTCCTATCCTTAACCTTAGAACCATGCTTACTTCCTCTCTTACTTTCCACTCTCTTCCATTCACCCCCTTTCCTACCACTCACAGTATCTTCTTTAGACTCAATCATACTGCCATCCATTCCATTTAGCGGAGTCCCTTCAGTAGGAGCAGGGGTCAGGGTTGTAGGTCCTGGGGCTGATCCAGCCCCTGTCATCATGTTATACAGGTCCTGCATCTGTCGGTCCGTCTGATCCTGTCGGTCTCCCATTTCCTTCTTCATCCTATCAGTCTTTTCATTCATCCCTTTTATTTTATTCTCCATTCCCTCCATCATTTCCCGCAACATTTCACACTCCTCTTCTTTCTTTCTCAACTCCAGTCTCAATCGCACTACTTCTTCATTCAATGTTTCTGCTACAGCCATTGTTCCCAAGTTAGTAAAAAGATAGGAGGAGGGAAAAATCAATCAAACTACTTGTCACACTAATTGGGTATGGACTGCAATCCAATCCCGTCACACTCCCGGTTTTGAAGTCTCACGTCCCTATTCGGGCGCCAAATGTAGCGGGCCGAAAATATTTCTCTAATCCCAATTGATCCAACCCGCTTCCTACACTGTCCGGACATGAGAAATCGAGGGAGAATGAAACGGATTGTATATACAGTCCTTTTACTTACAAAAGAATACAGTTATATTTACAGCAATTTATATTTACAAGGGAAGTGTGCACACTTCAAAATGAGGCCAAATTCCCCAATCCAAATAAGATACCAAAAGAGAATTTTATAACAGGCGAATACAACAAATTTACTTATATATCTACACAAAACATAAAAAAACACAACAACAACCAAACGAAAAGGGGGCAGGCGCTATTACTTGTGTGCTGGAGGTGGGTGGTAGTAGGCTGACATAAAAGGAGGCAGGATTGTCAACCAAGGCGGGTATGGTGGTCCAGGTGTTAGCGAGGTATGAAAGCCCTCCGTCTCAGGGCTGGGCGGAGCACTCGTCTAGAGAACCCCTCTTGCCGTCAGTCCACGCTTCCACTCTCTGTAGAAGAGATATATCCTCCGTTTATGACCCATTTACTTATACATGGAAGGGAAACTAATAAGTGGGCATTACCCGAGTAAATTTATCGACTAGCTTACCTCTAAATGTAAATCCAAACAAGCCTCAAAATACAATCCTTTGATAAAAGATTATTTTAAACAAAGTACTATTTTGTTTTAATTATAGTGATATATCAAAACTAGCTACTAACTTTCCAGAATATGGTGCCTGGAAAGAAAGAAAAACATGGTAATCATTTTATACATAAAATAAACAAAAACAAAACAAACCCATTCCCATTCAGACACACACACATTTTTACAGAGGAAGGGATAGGGTACTGAGAAAAGGGGTGGGAGAATGGCCCTTTTACACACACTCACATTCGCTCCACCACAAGGGGTGGTCCCAAATGGCGGCGCCTGGCTCTGCCAGGCCTGTAAGCACCTCTTGCAGTGCGGGCAACTGCAAGAGGTGATGAGCTATTGCGTCCCGTAGCACAAATAGGGTCACCATGCCCAATGATGAAAATAAAAAAACCCCCAACCCCCAACTTCCCCAAGAAGATCAACGGAGCCGCCCTCGGGCAGCTCCACCGAGAAAATGGAGGTCCCTTTCCCTTGTGCTTGCGCAGGTGACCCTCCATACTTCTTTAACCGGAGAGGAGGCTTACTCCTCTCCTACGCCTACGGGTGTAGGGGACTCCCCCTCACCCCCTTCTCTGGAGGTGCTTTCGGGCACCTCCCTATCTCCAGCGGCAGTCCCTCTTTTGCTTTCTAAAGGGACTGCCAAGAAAGCCAGGTAGCCCATTGCCGACCGCCCCTCGTGTAAGCGGCTCAGTAGGGCAAACCCCCTTAGAGGGGAGAGGGAAGCCAGGCCCCTTCCGGTCGCTTCCCTCAAAAGACCTGCTGGCAAGAATATTAAACTTTGCCGGGGTCAAGGCCTATGCCTCCCCACTAAAGACTCATGACGCTGCCAAGGGGACCTGCAATGTCCTGGGAGGGGATGGCCAACTGGAGGCCCATCCTGTGATAGACATGGTCCTTGAGGAAAACCAGCCTCAGAAGGTAGGGACTTCGATGGGGGGGAATCCGGGCTTGGCACCAAGCACCGAACCCGAATCCGCCCCTATGCAAGGTCCTCCTCAAACGGCTGGGGATTCTCAGGCAGTACAAGGAGGGGAGGGATCTCCTCTGGATGATGCCCCTGCCACCACTAGGACCTTCTCCATTTCGGAGAAGGACCTGGCTGAGGCCGGTACATCTGGCCTAGGGACTTTTACCGGCAGGGGTGAGAAGCGGGTTCATTCCCCGCCCTCCTCTCCAAAAAAGAAAAAGACCAAGACCAGAAAGACGAAGAAGACTCGGGGCTACTCTCCTTTCGCGGAGGCTGCGGGGACTGATGGGTCTGCTGCCACTGGCAAGCGACCAAGCCAAGATGGGCACATCCGGCCCCTCTGCCCCCCCGGTTGCGGAGCCCCTGACTAAGACCAAAAGTGCACAGGGCGGAGCCTCGATGACATCGGGGCCCCTCATTCAGAGGTTACCTGGCATTTTCGAGCCCGCTGGCTTCAAACGCTTTCTTGTTATTCGCTCCACTGATAGCACCATGTTGTCCAAGGGCAACATGATCCATCAGAGGAGAGGATTAGCTAGTGCAATTGGTAGAGAGCCAAAGGTGACCCGTTTCTTGGATGGGAGCCTTCTGGTGAATGCGGCGAATCTCGCCGAGGCAGCCAAGATAAGTGCTCTTCGGACACTTCATGGCACCCCGGTGAGTGTGACGCCACACTCTACTATGAACTTTGTGAAAGGGGTAGTTTATGCGGGGGAACTCGTTGACTACTCCATTGAGGACATCACCCTAGAGCTGGCCGACCATGGGGCGGTCAAGGTCGAACGTGTGATGAGAAAACAGGGAGGGGCCTCGAGACCCACCCCTACACTCTTCGTCCCGTTTGACTGTTACAAGCTCCCTGAGTCGGTGTGTGCCGGTTGGTACCGCTACCGCGTGAAGGCATTCGTGCCACTGACGCGGCGGTGCTATTACTGTCACCGCTTCGGCCATACGAATCGCTCATGTAGACGTGCAAAGTCAGGGTCACCAAGTGTGTCAATTGCAGAGAGCCGCACCCCGCTTCTTCGAAGCAATGTGGTGCATATCTCCTTGAGAAAGAAATCCTGGCCGTTCAAGCCCAGTATTGACTCTCATTCCGCGAGGCTAAGGACTTGGTCCTGGCGCGCCCGGCTCTGCCTGGTACGTCATATGCCTCAATAGTTAGAAAGGCACCCTCTGCTCCTGGCCCATCCAGGCTAACGAGCATGGTTGTTTCCGCGCCCATTCGGAGCCCTTCTGCGGGCTCTACTCAACCCGGGCGCTCCCCTGGTAATGCTGGCGGCAAAAAGAATTCATACCCAGCCCCGGCTAAAACCAGGGCTCCCCCCTCTTTCCCCAGCGTGACCGTTTCCCGTAAGGCGAAACGGCCACCCGCCTCCACCGAGTCGTTAGACTCACAGGAGGCAACACCCCTGAAGATGGTCGCTAGGCCATCTTCCGGGGTTCCTAAAGCTGTCCCCCGAAAGGAGGACAGCAACAAAGGAGCTTGGCTCCTTCGCCCACGCCCTGAGGTGGAGCGGGTGGCTCAGAGACGGTGGTTCCTCGAAAAGAGAGCCCCCCCCGCCTCCAAAGCCACAACGCCTGCCTAAGGTTTCGACTCGGAGGGAGGAAAAGACTCGCATGGCGAGCCCAACCTCCCCTAATAAGTCCTCGAAGGCGACAGCGCTTTGTCCTGCCAACATCGCCCGGGGTTCTGCCCCCGGGAAGCGTATGGCTATTCCCATGAGGGTCTTCAGTTCGAGGAGGGCCCCCACGTCTGCTCCGAGCTAGGCCTGGAGGGCATATTCCTTCAATGGAATTGCCGTGGACTCCGGGCCAACTGGGATGAGCTGCGAAGGCTCGTCTCGTCCCGTTCCCCGTTAGCTATCTTTTTGCAGGAGACCATGCTAGGCGTGTGCCCACTGCCCGCCCTCCCGGGGTATAAGGGTCTTGCGACCCCACCATTTCGGGATTGCCGGGCTGGGGAATGCGCGGTTTACACCCTGCATGATGTCTCCGTTCTTCCTTTCTCTTTAGATACCTCCTTTCAGGCAGTGGCTGTGCAGCTGCACCTGGATAGGAGGTATACTATCATTTCTGCGTACATTCCACCATCAGCTGACTTCGACGCGGGGGACTTCCGCCGCGTCGTGGCACGGTTGCCGAGGTTCTATCTCTTGCTTGGAGATCTGAATGGCAGGCATCCTCTCTGGGGAGATTACTCCATAAATCCCAGGGGACAAGTCCTTGCCGATCTGATCGAAGAGCTTGAGATAGGTGTCCTAAACGTGGTTGAGTTTACGCATCACTGTCTGAGAACCGCTTCATTTTCTTGCCTTGACCTATCTTTGTGCTCTTCGGATGAACATCCTGATTTTTATTGGGGGGTGGTTGATGACCTCCATGGTAGTGATCACTTTCCCATTCAAATATCATTTTCAGGGCAACTGCCGCCTGAGAGACCACCTCGGTGGTGCTTGGCGCGGGCGCGGTGGCCTGCATTTCAGGAAATGACTGAATTCTCTATCTCAGTCGAGGAGTTTAGGTCGGTAGATGAGGCCGTTGAGTTCTTCTCCGGCAACCTCATCGCCGTGGGCCTGACTACTATTCCTAGGACGTCTGGCCGTTTTGCACGCCGACCAATCCCATGGTGGTCGGCCGAGTGTGAGAGGGCCCTCAAACAGAAGCGTTATGCCTACATGCGCTATAAGCGCCGCCCGAACGATTTCACTGTCGCTGAATTTCGTTGGGCTAGGGCTAGGTTCCGGTATATTTCGAAGCACGCCCGCCGCTCTTCTTGGCGGGCATACGTGTCTTGACTTAACGGGAAGACCCCTTTAGCTGAGGTGTGGAAGCGAGTCAAAAGGATTCGGGGCAAGTTCTCGCAGGACCCCCCTCCCGTTCTCCAGGAGAATGGGACCGCACTCTCGGACCCCGCGTCCGTGGCGGAATCCTTAGCGACAGCTTTTTCCGCATTCTCTAGCCGTGATGCTGCTCCGCCAGCATTCAATGCACGTCGTGATGTCGCGAAAGGCCGCCGGCTGGACTTTACCTCCAGAGGCGGAGAACCCTTCAACGACAAGTTTACTGTGAGTGAGTTGCGTTCCGCTCTCGCTTCGTGCGAGGACACCGCCCATGGTCCGGACGATGTCCCGTACGCCATGCTTCGATACCTGGGTGAGCGAGGCATGGCCTTTCTGTTAGATTTGTTCAACAGGATCTGGGTGGAAGGTCTTCTCCCAGACTCCTGGCGAATCGCTACTGTGCTCGCCTTTCGCAAACCGGGGAGAGATCACTCTACTCCGACCGGTTTCCACCCAATCTCTCTAACCTCTTGCGTGTGCAAGTTGATGGAGAAATTGGTAAATGTTAAATTAGCCTTTTTCCTGGACAGCGGAGGCCATCTGTCTTCCGCGCAGTGCGGCTTCCGCAAGTTCCACTCCACGTCGGATGCTCTGCTCCGACTGGAAAATGCCGTCTGCGAGGCTTTCCATCGTAGACAGCACTACGCCACGGTGTTTTTCGATCTAGAGAAGGCCTATGATACCGCATGGCGATACGGTATCATGGAGACTCTCCACACGATGGGGGCGAGGGGACGCCTCCCAATGTTTATATCTGAATTTTTGCGAGATCGTCGATTCCGCGTACGGGTGTGGGGAGTCTTCTCCGGCCCAAAGGAGCAGGAAGAGGGTGTTCCGCAGGGAAGTGTCCTCAGTGTCACACTCTTTGCCCTGAGCATCAACGGCATCACCTCGGTGCTGCCGGAAGATGTTCTCGCTACGCTCTAGGTGGACGACCTTTCGATCTCTTTTGGCGCGGCCCAGATGCCAACTCTAGAGCGTCGACTCCAACAGGCATTGAACCGCGTCTCTCGCTATGCCGAAGCGCACAGGTTTCGGTTTTCTTTGGCCAAGACTAAGGTGGTGCACTTCTGCCGCCATCCACGGCTTCACCCCGACCCAGATTTGTTTCTTAATGGGGTGCGCCTGGATGTGGTTGAGTCGCACCGTTTCCTTGGTCTTGTATTCGACCGACGCCTCACCTGGGAGGCTCATATTCGCAGCCTTAGGTTCTCTTGTACCCGCGCCATGGACATTCTCCGTTCCGTGACGTTCAGCACTTGGGGCGCTGATAGGGCTACTGCCTTACTTTTTTATCCATCCTTTGTTCGCTCGAAGCTCGACTACGGATGCGAGTTTTATGCATCCGCAGCCGAGCGTTTATTGCGGAAGGTGGATTCGATCCACCACACCGGCCTTCGCCTTGCGACCGGTGCCTTCCGCACTTCCCCCATTGAGAGCCTCTTGGTCGATGCTGGGGAGATGCCACTCGCTCTGCGCCGCGTGCAGTGCATCACCCGCCTGTACGTGCGAGCCCAGCGCCTCCCTCAGTCGCCAACAGCTCTCACTGCTTCCGCAGCTGATCTCGATGGTACCTATGCCGCCGAGAGACGCCAGTCATACCCTAAGCCCTTTAGGTTTAGGGCCAGGAAACTCCTTTGAGAGGTAGATATAGCTCTCGGGCCGGTGGCGCCCATGGTTCTGCCCAGGACGCCACCCTGGAGGGTACCACATTTGGCTATTTGTCGCCACGCCTCTGCTCCCAAAGCTTGTACGGCGCCGGGGGTATTGCGTTCGACCTTTTTGGAACACATATCGTGTCACGCTGGAACCGTGCCAGTGTATACGGATGGCTCCAAGTCCCAAGAGGGGGTCGGCTTCCACGCTGTATCCCCTCTGTTTGAAGTCAGCGGGCTCTACCAGGCGCTGCGTCTGTCTTCACGGCCGAGCTGGTGGCAATACACCACTCGGTACGGGAGATTACGTGACGTGCCCGGTTCGGAGACCGGATTGTGATCTATAGTGACTCACAAAGCGCCCTGAGTGCTCTCGGGGCATTGGAATCTCCGCATCCCCTGGTTCGCGATATCCGTGACGTCACGGTTTTGGCGAGCCGTGCAGATGTCGAGATTATCTTCTGCTGGGTTCCTGGACATGTAGGAATTGCGGGGAATGAGCGCGCCAAAGAGTCTGCGAGGACTCTGTGACCGGACTAGCGTTTCGCTCTTCCTCACTCCGACTACATGGCAGGAATACGGGTTGCTCTGCGGACTGCTTGGCAAAGAAGATGGGAGACGGTTGAAGGGAACTTAAAGTTGCGTGCCATTGCGCCGCGACTGTTCCCATGGACCTATCCCCCAATGCCGCGACGGCTGAAGGTCGCTTTCTGTCGTCTCCGAATCGGACACACTCGTGCGACGCATCGCCATTTGATGGAGCGCTCGCCTGCGCCGTATTGTGATGACTGCGTTGTCCCCCAGACTGTTCGGCACATTCTTGTCGAATGTTCCAGTCTGGGTGATCTTCGCGCACGTTACCTCTCCCGGTACGGGGATGGGCGGGGTCGCTACCGCCTGTCCTTTGTACTCGGGACGAGTGCGTGCACATTGACTGGTGGACTTGTTGACTTTTTGGGGGAGGCCGGCCTTCTCCTTTTCATTTAACCAGGTTTAATTGTTGTTTTTGTTATTGTTTTGTTATTGTTATTTCTTTTTATTGTTGTTTCCTGTTCAATTTTTTTTAAAGTAGCCTAGAACTAGACTTAGTTGGTAGTCGCCAGATCGCCCCTTAAAAAAAAAAATGCCTCCCCTTCCCTCTCCCCCTTCCCCCCAACTTGGAACTCTGGACCTTTAGTTGAGGGTGCACCCAATATTGGATCCTAGGCAATTTTGATTTTGTACTGCCCTATTTATATTCTCAATATACATGCGGTTGTAAGGCCATAAACATATAAAGGGTGTTTCAATAACTTGGACAGATTTTAAATGTGAGTTAAGTTTAAGCATCTAAGGATTTTTTTCTTTTTCTTTCAGATTTAACAACTTCAGTCTTTGGCAATTTCAACCATGAAAAGATTAACAATCGAACAACGTGTTAAAGTTATCGAAACCTATTACAAAAATGGATGTTTAAACAGAAACGCATTTTGGGCACTTCGCGATTTTTTTGGTCAACATAATCGACCAACCGAGAGTGCATTTGGGAAAATTGTTCGTAAATTCAAACAAATGGGGTCAGTGGCAGATGTGAAAACGCCATTGCGTGCTTGTTTATGCCGTTCAGCTGAAAACATTGCTGCAGTGCGTGAGAATGTGGCCGAAGATCCAGACACCTAAATTCGTCATCGCACGCAGGAATTGTACCTCTCCACAACAACGTTACATAAAATTTTGACAAAAGATTTGTCTCTACACGCTTACAAAATTTAATTTTCACAAGAACTGAAGACTGCTGACCATTTGAAGCGCCAACATTCGTCAATTGGGTGCACAAGCAAAGACAAGCCGAGGATGATTTTTCTCAAAAAATCATCTTTAGTGATGAAGCCCATTTTCATCTTGGTGGATTTGTTAATAAGCAGAATTGTCGCATTTGGGCTGATGAAAAATCCCAGGAAGATTGTTGAAAAGCCACTGCATTCACAAAAAGTCACTGTTTGGTGTGCATTTTTTGCTAGCGGAATCATTGGGCCGTATTTCTTCAAAAATGATGCTGGGAATTCTGTTAGGGTGACAGGCGAGCGATACCATGACATGATAACCAACTTTTTATGGCCTGAATTGAATTCTATGGATGTCGAAGATTTGTGGTTTCAACAGGACAGCGCTACATGCCCCGCAGCCAATGCAACAATGGCTTTATTGAATGAGAAGTTCCCAGGTCGTATCATCTCTCGAAACAGTGAGGTCAATTGGCCACCACGATCGTGTGACTTGACGCCTTCAAATTTCTTCCTTTGGGGTCATCTCAAAAGTAAGGTCTATGCCAACAAGCCAACAACAATTCAACAGCTGAAGGATGAGATTATATGGCATATTGTTGAGATCGAGGAGCAACTATGCAGAGATGTCATCAAAAATTTTGACCACCGAGTGGAGGTGTGCTGCTGAAGCCTTGGCGGACATTTAGGCGATATTATTTTTCACACATAATTGCCATGACTCAAATAACATGATCCAATAGTGAAATCAATAAATTTTCACCAATAACACTGTTTTATTTACTGCTAACTTCGATCTGTCCTAATGGAACACCCTTTATTAGCTTAGTGTATATAAATATCTTTAATTGCTATTGGAAGGGCTGTCCTCTCCTCAGACACTTGGTTCGGCCCTGTTGGGACAGCAGGGATTGTAGTAGGGATTGCTACCCTACCGCCCCAATGGAAGGAGCATTCTCCAACTCTTAAGGCATTTGAGCACAAGATTGATTAGGACCCCAATGAGAAAAATTTTAATGCCCTTTCCTGGGAGTGTTGATTGCGAGCAACTGACCTTCTAACCTCAGCGCACCATGTGGACTTGGTACACTAATGTACTTTCTGCTGCATCAGCAGCTTCCTCAGTCAGACAGCTACACATAATTGCAGCTTGCCTGCTGCAAGGACTGAACTGCCAACCTGCATCACTGCAGTGTGTTGTTTACTGATGCCTCAGCCCACTCGGCTACTCAAATGACCATCAATGCTGTATAGTATTGGTTGGCATAAATTATATTTTTGCATTTCAATCATGGAATTTATAGTATGATATTATGTAGATTTGTCTTTCATAAAACTTAAATTAGCCATTTCAAACTTTAAAAAATTCAGAAAATGTTACCCTAACCATATATACATAGATAACATATATCAATTTAGTAACTTTATTGCTATACCTAACCTCTTTGATTATTAAAGAATAATTGTTGCATAGCTAAACTGAGCCATATATATCAAAAATGGCCCTGTGGGTATTCTTAGATTGTTTACAGACTACTTTATAAAAAATATTTAAGTTGTCTGTTCCTTATTAGACCTATCTTGGATTTACGAAGATACAATAATTTAATAGTGATTTCTTTTTAGAAATTTCTCATAAAGATCAGATTTGGGTAAAACAGCAAAAAAATATATATATTTTTAATTTAATTTGTAGTAAAATTTTTGCAAACACTTACTTTTGTTTGTGAAATTTACATTTTTTTATGGAAACCAAATATTAGAAAACTATTTGAATTTTTGCGAAAATGGTATAAACAAGTGTGTGACTGAATGCTTGAAGTTTCTTTTCAGGTGTTTTCATGGTTATCACCACAAACAAAAATAAAAATTGGCTAAATTAAAAAATATTTAAATTGTAAAACAGTGAGGCAAATTGGTCTCTACATAATCCTAGCATCTGTTTTAATATTCTACTTAATTTTAATTGCTTATTTTTCAGACTTAAATATTTAAAAGCTTAAGTTAAACGTATAATTTGGGGGTCAAGTAAATATATCTTTTTCATTGAAATTTGGCATATTAAGAAAATTTTAATATTGAATAAATAATAACAATTATTGATAAGGCTGGAGTATGAGAAAAGAAGCAAGAAAAGGCTTTCAAGAAGAACAACCTTCATTTTCTAAGCAGCAATGCAAAAATCCCTCTCTTATAGCCTGCAAATCTAACTCATCCAATTCCACTTTTCCAGTTACTAGTACTCCACTTGCATCAAAATATCCTGATAGTACAAATATAGATGGGAATGTTAAGCGGTTTTCAAGTAGACTGCTGGCATCAAAACGGCAGTTTCCACAAAGTACATTAAGTGATAAAACTAATATAGTTTGTTCTGAAACTGAGACTAGTCAAGCTTGTAGATATAATCTCAAACTTGAGTCAAATAATGATGAATATATCACTATTCAACAAGGTCAGAGTACAAGCTCCACTTCCATTATGAAACACACCTCCACTGATATTTGTGGAAAAATTAAAAATCTTGAAGACAAGAATGATGAAACCAAAACTTTTATTAGCTGTGAAACTGCCACTGGTGTTTCACAAATCTCCAAGGCCATTGGCATCACCAATGAAGTGGAAAATAAAATTGTAAAAACTGGTATTCAGGACTTATCTGAACTTGCTCTTCCCAATGATGAAGGAAATTCATTCAATCAAAATACATCGTTTATTTCTTCACAAGACAAGCTGGATATATCATCATGGGGTCTTCCAGAAGATGTTCTTCAGGTACGTTGGTTAAAATATATCTTACTGAGATTTCATTACTTAGGTGACTTGTATGTGTGGATCTCTAGATAGCTTAGTGGATAAGGAGCTAGACTTCAATAGGTACCAGGCGCTCTTGCTAACCTAGTAGATGCAGTGCTGGTCATCTAGTGTAGAGGCATTATATTTGATCCCAGTGTGCTTTGGCATAAAGCTTTCTGTCGCATTATGAGCTGGCTGCCCATTGGCAGATACACTGAACTCAATCCCATGGGGTAACTAGCTCCACTTGTATCATTGCTCAGCCAGTCACAATGCCACTACCTTGCCCTTCCCATTTTCATAACACAACTTACCAACTCTCCTCTGTTCCAGAACCCTGCTAATGGAGTACTTGTATCTCCAATTGGAGTACTCATATCCACATACTCCTGATGCCTAACCATGTATGGTTCTATGATCACTAGTTGGTGTCAAAATAATACTACCTGGGTACCTCCCCCTAATGAGACTGGCTCACCAACATTTGTCATTCTCATCTTTATATGTACATCATCTGGTTAGGGTTCTTGTCCACAATGCGAGGAATGAATGGCCAAACTTACTAGGTAATGGCTACAAAAGTCTTTTTGGTACCTAGTCACCTATTAGTGGCATGTTGGGTCTAGACATATGGGAACAGGCAAGTACATCTATGCATGTCACCACATACAAAGCCGATCACACTGCCGCTGTCTCCTCAATTTCAAACTCTGCTAAAGAGGTTTATATATCCACACTTCCCTGGTGTGGAACAAGTGTCCCTTCCCTTGGGCCATGAAGGGTTCCCTGCTAGCTGGTTGAGGCCATTTACAGTAGGTACTACGGCTCTTCATACACCTTCCCCTACCAACAAAGACCACCTTTCTGGCCCCAGTGCACCCAGCAGTCTCAAACTGGTTTGAGTCTACCTGGACTTTATTCCTTTTTGACATGAGGAAGGTGGACTCGATCTACCACACTGGCCTTTGCCTGGCAACCGGTGCCTTCCGCACTTCCCAAATTGAAAGCCTACTTGTTGATAGTGGAGAGATGGTACTTGCTCTGCGCTGTGCATAGTGCATTATTCACCTGTACGCGCTAGCCTGGTGCCCCCCCTCAGTCGCCAACAGCTCTCACTACATTTGCAGCTGATCTTGATGGTGCCTATGGCGCCGAGAGACGCTAGTCATACCCTAAGCACTTTGGGTTTAGGGCTAGGAAACTCCGAGAGCTAGGTATAGCTCTTGGGCTGGTTCTGCCCAGGATGCCACTCTGGAGGGTACTACCTTTGATTATTTGTTGTCACGTGTCTACTCCCAAAGTTTCTACAGCACCAGGAGTATTGCGTTTGGCCTTTTTAGAGCACACTTTGTGTCACACTGGAACCATGCCAGTGTATATGGATGTCTCCAAGTCCCAAGAGGGGGTCAGTTTCCACGCCATGTCCCCTCTGTTTGAAGTCAGTGGGGGCTCTGCTAGGTGCTGCATCTGTATTCACAGCAAAGTTGGTGGCAATACACCACCCAGTATTGGAGATAATGCGACATGCCCAGTTCGGAGTCCAGATTGTGATTTATAGTAACTCACAAAGTGCCTTGAGTGCTCTTGTGTCTTGGAATCTCTGCATCCCTTGGTTCACGATATCTGTGATGCCATGGTTTTGGCGAGCCGTCCGGATGTCAAGATTATCTACTGGGTTCCTGGACATGTAGGTATTGCGGGGAACTTAAAGTTGCACACCATTGCACCCTGACTGTTCTTTTCCCATGTACCCCACAATGCTGCAATGGCTTCAGGTTGCTTTCTGTTATCTCCGAATTGGACACACTCACAGGATGCACTGCCATTTGATGGAATGCTCATTTGCCCTTCCAGCCCCAGTGCCATTGTACTCATACTAGATCGAGACTTCCTCAGATTTATTCCTTCATTCTACCCTTTTTGTCACTTTCATTACAAGCCTCTTCTCCTACCCACCTTTGACAGTGGCTAATTATGCAGGCTAGTCTCTGACAAGCTTTCGTCCACTCACCCCTGGTTGGAGCTGAGAGGGGGGGGGGGAACTACATTGCTTCTTGGGCTCAGGTTTGGTCTTTCACTCTGGTTTTACTCCTTCTAGGCCATGGAATGATTGTTCCTCAGACTGTTTGGCACATTCTTGTTGAATGTCCCAGTCTGGGCAATCTTCGTGCATGTTACCTGTTCAGGTACTGGGTCAAACAGAGTTGCAACCGCTTGTCCCTTGTACTTCTGAAGAGTTCGTGCACACTGACTTGGGGACTTTACCAACTTTTAGAGCCTGTTTGTTATGGGTTGCATTCTCTTCCACTGAGGGAGGGGGAGACTACCCGACACTGGAGCATGCTTCCTTCTTGTTACCTTTTTACTTTTCTTTTTTTATTTGTTTTTTAATATAGTGTAGTTGTCGACTGTAGTGAGTATGGTGACTTATGCCCAAGTAGGCAGTCGCCAGATGGGCTCCTTCCCCCCCACCTTTTTGATACTTAGGTGTTTTCTATCTTACATTCTCTTCTCGCCTCTTTTATTTATTGGTAGATAATTTTGCAGGTTGGTTGCCATTAGTCTATTTTTCCAGGGTCAGGGCTAGGAGGTTGGGGGTGGTGACAGTGGGTGTCATGCTTCCCTTGGGATGCGTCTTAAAAGTCAATTTTTTACTATAATTTATGAAAGTTAACTAGAGAGTGATCACCAGTGTAGTGTACATCATACGACCAGCTCCAACTCATCCATCGTCCTTAGGGTGGTAGGTTTTAACGTGTTTGTATTCTTTCCATGCTTTTATCCTTCATTTTTCTTACTTTTCTTTATCTGCTATGTCTTACTGAGTGAAAACACTGCTTACAATTACAGTGAAGTTAAGCCACATTGGTTGGGTTAAGTTACTGGATGGAGTCTTGATTTTGGTTGCTTTCACAGTAGCTGCCATACACTATAGATACCCGTCGTTCGGATTCCACGTTAATCAGTAGGTCCCTCCTGAGAAATAAAAGTCATGTCATTTGTATCATGAGGAACATCCTACAGCTGAATTTGGAGGATTGTGTGCCCTTCCCACTCTTAATGCCTACAGGAGGATCTGCGGCTTTGTTATATATTTTCGCTTCCTCTCCCTTCATTACTTTACATATCTCTTCAAAATTTCATGCAGGATACACCCTCATTGCTATTGCTCCTTAAGTAATTCTGATCTTTATGTGAATTTCATTATCCAGTGAGATGACTTTGTTAATAATATAAAAGGGACAGGTGGTGCAATTAACTACAAGAAGTATTTTTTATATTTTTTAACAGAAATATAAAGAAAATGGAATTTCTCATATGTTCACCTGGCAGGTTGAATGTTTAAGTCTTCCTGGAGTCTTGGAAGGCCATAACTTGGTATATTCTGCTCCAACATCTGCAGGTAAGTAAATGATGGATTATAAGTTATATCAACATCTTTTTTAATTCATTAATACAAGATGCATTAGAAAGAGGGCTGAATAGAAAATAATTCTCTAATACAACTGTATACTTTAAATACAGGATAAATTGATAAAGTAAAACAAATGTGCATACTTCATTAATATTCTAAAGCCTGCTTGTTACGGCCATACGCTAAGAAAAATGTGAAATGCACTTTTATCAGATTTAGTGTAGCTTCACAATTATTTATAAATTTATAATGCAAAAGGCAAAAATGTAAATTATAAATAAAAAAAATAGGTTTTCTGCTCAAATGTGCATTTCACATTTGTTTTAGCATACGGCCATAAGTAACATTTGATTTCTTGTCAGTCATGATCTTAGAAGCTCTTGCTATCCTAGTAGATTTAACATTGGAGTTTTGAAAATGGGGTACCAGTTCAATCCTGCAAGTGCAGACACAATTCTTCAGCTAATTTTTGTGATTGGCTACCTATTTCACAGATTTGCTGAGCCATTGTTAACTATGACACATGTCATCATACAGTTAGCCAATCACAGCTATGATTTCCCTTCTTCATGGCACAATATATCCATTTATTCCTCTGTTCTGGAACTGTGCCAATTGAGTATTTATATCTATATACCCTTGATGCAAAAGGGGTCTGTAGTCACAAAGGGCTTCATAATTGCTAGTTGGTGTCAAACACAATACACCTTTATACATTCCCATCCATAATGAGGAATAGTAACTTGTTCCTTTGTCTAATCAGTAATAGTTATTCTGATCTTGGGAATTTCATTTAGATAAGGCATCTCAACCATGAGAGAAGGATGGATGGTGTGACAGTTCAACTAGTCATGCTCTTTTAAGCATCTGTTTTTTCATTGCTAAAAATGAATGTTTCCAAAAATTTGGGGAACCTATTTATGCATTTGTGTGCAACCCTTTTAAAGGTTGATTTTCTCTCTTTGAACAAATGTCTACTCCCATATCAGAAATAAGAGTTGCCAAAAATTTCTTGGTCTCAATGACTTTACTTACTTGATGCCCCCCCCCCCCAACCTTTCTTCTGCGAGGTGGGTGCCCCCTAGAAGGCCACCACGCTCCCTGGGCAGGTCCACTGGGATAGTGTGTATACTGTATTTTTGTGAGTTTTGGGTAGTCTATAAGTAGGTGTTTGATGTTGTCCTTTCTCAATGATTCTTTGACAAAGGATGTGTTACTGGCGTGGGACAGAATTGTTTATTTCAGTTCTTTCTATTCTTAATTTTCAGGGATTAATTACACGGATACAGATCTTTTTTTTCCCCATAGTCTTTTGATTATGTTCGGGGGGTGGGCAGTCAGGAAAAAAAAATTGCCAAGTTTAAGAAGTGTTCAGAGTACTTGTTTCCACAGCCAATCATAAGTAGCTTGCCTGCAGGGGGGAGAGGGACCCACTGGTATTTAATGGGGCAGCATGCCCTTCCAGCCCCAGTGCCATGATACTCATACTAGATCGAGACTACCTGGGATTTAATCCTTCATTCTACCCTTTTTGTCACTTTCATTACAAGCCTCTTCTCTTACCCATCTTTGACAGCCTCTAATTATACAGGCTAGTCTCTGACAAGCTTTCATCCACGCATCCCTGGTTGGAACTGAGAGGGGAGGGGAGGGGGGCACTCCATTGCTTCTTGGGCTCAGGTTTGGTCTTTCACTCTGGTTTTACCCCTTCTACATCCTCCATTTTGCTTTTCTTTGTATCCTTTTATGCCAAAGTCCCACCATGCCATGGAATGATTGGTTACTGGGTAAACAAAAAAGTGGTCCTTAATGGTGCCTCACTGGTCCAACTGGCACTCTAAGGTCCTGCTCTGGATCAGGCTCCTGATCCAATGGTATTACTTGTTGCTGGATGTTCTTGCCATGCTAAATGTAGATGACACTGTCTTCCACACATTTTCACATCCTCTAGCTTCACCCTTTTCTTTACAGATCTCTACAAACTTTTTGCCCGTGTTGGTATTTTGCTTTGAATTTGAAGGGGAACAGTGGGGTGTTTGGATGTTTACCCTAGAGTGGTTCTCCATCTGGCTGTGGGCCCCCCCTCCCCTCCATCTCTTGCCTTACCAGAATACATGAACTTTGGATTTCTTTGGCCAGGGGCATCATTTCACCCCAGACCTAGATGGGGTTGATGCACAGAATCTTTGGTCTTTTATTTGCCTGATGACTCAGCATTCAGCGTGCAGATGGCTGATATGGCTACCCTACTCATTTTTTACCTCTCCTTTGTTCCAAACTTGACTATGGGTGTAACATTTACTCCTATACACCTTAACATCTATTGAAGATGTATTCAATCTACCATACTGGTCTCTGGTTTGCTAGTGGCAACATGTTTCCTGCCGAAAGCCGCTTTATGATTCAGGAGTAATGCCACTTGCTTTGTTATGTACAGTGCATGATACTCTTGTATCTTTTGCATTGTTTTGGGGTGATGTTTTTTTTTTTGTTTTGTTTTTTTAACTAAAATTGCCTAATCTTAGGGCAATTGGTAGATGAGAGTCCCTCTTGAAAATATTGATGCTGATTAGGGATGCATGAACCTTTTATGTTCAGGCCTAGGAAACTTTTGAGTCCTTGGTGTGACCCTTGGGCCATTGGTAGTGATGGTTCTTCCTCAAATCCCACCGTGGATGATACCACCTTTGAATATTTCTCCCCACCCCTCTGTTTCCAAAGCTTCCACAGTGCTGGGAGTATTACATTTTTATTGGAGCATTCATTTTGTCACTGTGTGATATAGTTTTTGAATGAGTCGAGCCCTGCCTACAATTTTGTATTTCTTTTAATTGTTGGTCGTGTATTTGGGTCCTTGAGGTGGGTGGGCTCCCCCAGTGCCTCTGATTTTTTAAAAATTATTTTTTGTTATGGATCTCTTTTTGTGTGTGTTATTTTAAATTAGCTGGAAGAGATATATATATATATATATATATATATATATATATATATATATATATATATATATATATTGGGGGGGTTTGTGTGCTGTGCCTGGATTGGTGGCCACCAGAATGGGTTGCTAATAAAAAGAAAAAGATAAGCCAATCGATGTAGACTCATCTCAGAGCTCATATCTCATTAGGAATTGCATGGATAGCTAAGAGTATCTTGGAAGGACCTACTAGTGAGACTCCCTTTCACCTGAAAAGTGAGCAAACTTACAAGGGTCACATCTCTCTAGTGCCCTAAATAGTTTCTCTGCTTTTCAGCCTTTTCACTGTCTCCATATATGTATATATATATATATATATATATATATATATATATATATATATATATTTATTTACTTCATTATTTTGATATATCTTTATAAAATAACTTATCTATGACTGACTTCTTCAATTGTTTTTTTAATACATTGATATTATATTTTTGAAGATATGGACTAACATTATAAAGCTGCATAATTATATTGTGCTTGGTAACAAATTCACTTAAGCAGATAATGACTATGTGATTTGGGTCTGATGGGTCATTTCGTCCTCTAATGATATGGGGTGAAGAGTACTTTGTCATGATTTCACTTAGATGAAAGTTGGCAATTTGGTTGTGTGTATGTGTTCTTAAGGCACTGGTCTATTTCCAGCCTCTAGTTTAATTTACTTTCTTTTTCGGTCATATATCCCTAATAAATACAACTTATCCCTATTTCCGAGTGAAAGTGGCCAAGTCAGTGTAATTCATATGAAAATTTGGCAATTCTGTTTCACAGACTGCCCAGCAAAGTTTCAAGATTTGAATTTAACTGAATTTATAAATGCTGATGGATATTCAAATAGTCTGGCCAAACTTCATAGCTGGTTGATGCACAAGTGTCAAACTACATCCACAAATTGTTGGGTCTTTATCAGACACTGTTACTCATTCAAAGGAAAAATATACTAGTCAAGGGGTAATTTTTGTCCAGTTTGATATTTTTACATGATTTTTTACCACATATCATGTTAAAAACTATTTAATATTTTTAATACTATATTGCATTTTTTTGTGCCCCTTATTTTGTGTAGTTTTATAGTGCATGGTTTGTCTTTTGCAAGCTTTTTAAATTTCATTCAGAAAAAAGAAATAAATTAAATTTTTTTTTCATTTTAAGGAAAGACATTAGTTGCAGAAATAATACTTTTGAAGAGAGTCTTAGAAATGGGCCGAAAAGGAATTTTTATTCTCCCTTTTGTTTCTGTCACTCGAGAAAAGACATTCTATTTGCAGGTACTAATTTGTCAGTTTGCTTTCTGTATTTATGTTTTAATTTTTTTATAATATATTATGATTATCATAAAGTCCATTTTAGATTAATATATACTCAACTGTGTTAGTTGCAGGATGTAACCTGATTTCGGTCAAATCTATGGTAGCTGTCCTTTGCTGTAGTGACCTGAGTGTTTACGTTCTGTATTAACTCTTTTCATACAACATACATGACCTTGTCATTGGAACTTACCTATGATATATTTTTTTTTCTTAACTCTGCACTATAATAAATTTGTAGCATGTTTTTATTAGTGATGTGGAACTGGTGGTTGGTTTTGTGGCAGGATACTAGGTACCTTCCACACTTTTCACTAGGGTTGGGACTCGAATGATTGAGAGATAAAAGCCCACTTCTGGCAGCAAAGGAGACATACACAACCTCTACCTTATCTAAATTTATTTCCCTGTATACATATACAATGAAAACTTCAATATCTACACATAAAATATATATATGGTGACAGCGCTGTCTTACAATAAAAATATAATACAAGACAGATGATTTGTATAAAACGCAACAAAAACTCTTCAATCCAAAGAAAGGAGAAAAATGGGATGATAAGACTTCTTTCAAACTGGCTCTGGCTTCCCACGAGTGTCTTGGAGTGTCCCCCTTACACGATTTTTGTGCGAAGCAGGTGGAGCCAAATTGGTCCAAATGGTCGGCAGTGGCACAGTGGTAGTTCTCCAATTTACAAGTGGAGGTAGGCCAGCCAAATAGATGCAGAAAATCTGCTGCCAAAGACTGGATTGAGATACCTAAATAACAATTGACAACTACCACAAATTTACTGGGCCTGGCTAACAAAATTTGAGCCACAATTTAGCAGCCAAAAGGTGTGCTTTACTTTATGGAAGATAAATTGCTTTCGTAAAGATTAATTTAAAAAAATAATCTGTAACAAAAAGAAATTTTTTTAAACAATGATACAATAAAAATATATCTATCCCGACCCCCCCCCTTCCTTGCAAAACACTAACACTCTTCTATCATAAAGAAAGAAAAGTAGAGTAAAAGGACAGACTAAGGCAAAGTGGTGAAAATCCATAGTGGACAAAATTGGGAGAATGGCTCCCAAATATAACTATCCTTTCACACACCACCCATCCACCACAGTGTCATAACACAATTCTACCCAACATCTTACCACCAATGAGGATCAGAACCCTGGTGCCTTCAGGCTTGCCACTTATTGTCAGTCTGGTTTTTATATAAGGTGGTGGGGGTGGAGGAATTCCAGACCCACCCCTACACTTTTCTTCATATTTGATTGGGACAGACTCCCTAAGTCTGTGCATACATGCGGGTATTATTACTGCATGGGAGTCTGCATACATGTGGGTATCATTACTGCATCAAATCTTTCATCCTGTAAGGGGCATGACATTGTGTTTTCCTGGCTGGCGGGTCTCAGTGCCCTGTTCACCCCCAGCTTAGCCTCTCCTGCTAACATCTACTTTATGCCTTTCTGTTCCAACTCTCCCCATCTCCCTCACTGCATAGGGTACACTTAGTATGTGGAGGAGCCGTACATCCTCCCTGCCTGAGTACAAATTAAGGAAGCCCTGTCACTGGGTTAACTTTAACTGACAGGGTCATTGGCTGTTATTGTGCTTCCCTCCATTCTCTGTCAGCATTCCTTTTTCTTCTAGACTATTCACTCAACCCTTTAGGCTTGAGGATCTGACTAGCTACCTCATGTCATGTTAGAAGAGGTGCTTTGGAACCTCTATAAATGCCTTCAGGTTGTAATAGACTAGGAGTTGATGGGTCCTGTGCATTGGGGCGTGATCAATGGGAAGATCAGTTTTGTCTTGTAGGTCACCAGGCTAACTAAAAGTCTTGGATTCCATCTCTGGCTCTTCCACAGCAGATCTTCAGATCTTGGTTCTCCCATTGAGGATTAGTATGTTATATTAAGGAAATCTGTCTCTTTGGCTGCTCAATTGTAGCTGCAGCCTTTGGGGAGAGGCCGGGTCCACTGGGCAACTTATGGTGTGTGCATCGCTGCACAGGTGCAAACACCATCGTTAACGCACTCAGGGTGGACCCCTGAAAAGTCAGAAAACCTGAGATGAAATAGGCAGGAGTGGCTGGATGTGGGATATAGCCCACCCACCCACTTTTTGCCTTTTTCAGTTGTCACAAGTTTAAGTAATTTTGTGTTTTCAAGTTTCCATAGTTTTAACACCATTTGAGACTACATCCCTACTTCTAAATCCTCTCCCACCTTGGTATTGGGGTTGGATGAGGTATTTAATGACATTGCCCCTGACTGGTGGAAGGGCTTCCCTCTCACCATATGCAATTTTCCCTTTGCTATCTTCCAAGCTGCCCAATCCATCTCTGTGATGCAGGGTTGGCAAAGAACCTGAAATTTTGAAAAAAACCCCCAATAAAACTTGGGTTTTATTCTTCTTTTTTTTCAAAAACAAGTGCTACAAGCATTAGAATAATATAGAAAAAGAATAGCTATCTCTATTTTTATATAATATTAATAATTACTTAGTTTAATAATTATATTATAGTAAGAACAGATCACTGATTGAGAATTTTGGGTGCCCATGATAGCCATAACCTGTAGAAGGAGAGATGAATATTGAGTCAGTATCAGAGAAATAACCTTAATTTGATTCATATTTGTTGAAATTATAAAAATAAATATGAATTTTGAATAAAATAATTATAAGCAGCATTCATTTCTTAAAAAAAAAGTAATTTTGAAAAAAAACAAACAAACCCAGGTTTTTTTCAATATCATTTGAAAGAGTCCCCCAAAACCCGGTAATAAAACCCAGGTTTTTTAGGGCTGGGTTTTGGGATTTGCCAACCCTGCTGTGATGGGGTGGTGGGCACCTGTGTGCTTTTTCAAGGGCCCCTCCAAGAATCTTTTAGCAGAGAGGGCATTTTTCTCCCTCCATTACTGATGGGTTTGGTGGTTTCTTCCTTACCCCCTTTTCTAGAGTTGTGTCTAGGCAAATCTGCATTGGCAGTGGGTTGCCCCTTTGCCTTCTCATTGGCCCGGTAATGACATGGCAAGACAGGAAGCGACGCCTCAACTCCTGCTCCTCTCATTGGGGTCATGCACACCACCATACCCCTCTGGGTCTTGCTATGACACTCCATTTACCCAAGGTTTGTCATTGATAGGAGCCGACCTATCATCTCCCCCTTTTTTTCCTAATGCAGGTCAGCATACTGGCTCCAGTTACTTTGTGACAAGCATAAGCCCTGTGAGTCCCCAGGTGCGATACCCAATATGTGATATGTGAGGGGGGGGGGGAGTTACCAGTTGGAGGACCCTCAAGGTGGAGATGATCTTGGAAGTACCTCCACACCATATGGCATGCTCTTACTTGGAGGTCAACCTGGAGTCACCCCCTAAACTTGAGTCCAACCCTGTTCAAGCTCCTCCTTAGGCTGCACTGGCCCCCAATGCCTCGCAAATAGAGGATGGGACCCCTTCAATACCTAGTGCTGAGGCTGGTCTATCTGGCCTTTGGACTCCCTTTGGGGGTGGAGAGAAGCAGGTTCACTCCCTGCCTTCCTCTCCAAATAAGAAAAAGGACAAGAAATCAAAGACAGGGTTGGATGAAATACTGATTTTTATAAGTCAAATACAAATACTTTTATTTCTGAATCTAAAAATACAAATACTCTTATTCCAGATTTCAAAAATAGTCTTGAAATTATACAAAAAACATAAACAGATACTTTTTTTCACTAAAGTTTACATTTTACATATCATAATTGCATTTTATTATCATTAATGCCCGGAAAGTTTCCAGGCTAAGTTTTGCTCGCTCAGGAGTGTACAAATTCTCGGTTGTGCTAAACACCCTCTTAGATGGTGCCGACATTCCACAGCATCCTAGAATATCCTTGGTGAAATGCTTCAAGATTTTGAAGCTTTTTGTATCATGCCAGTGCCTCAGTGGGTTGACATCCAAAGGCAGAACACCTCCTTCTAGGTACATTTCAAGTTCTGCCATCACCACTGTAGTGTAGTTTTTTTATCATTTGCTCAGCTGGAGGAATGTAGGCAAAAAGACGAGGTCGTTTTGCACTCATGCTAGCCTCATCCTGATTCATGCTCATGGAGATGAAAGGTTCACTCTCTTGAATTACTTTCTTATTCAAGGTCTCTGTGAGTTTGCATATCCTCCTCAAATGGCTTAGACTTTAAATAAAAATCTAAATACAAAATACTTTTTCTTCTGGGTGCCATAATACAAATACAAAATACTTTTTTCTCTGGATGCCAAAATATAAATACATAAAAATTATATTTAAATACAATTCAAATACAAATACAATTGTATTTGATCCACCTCTAATCAAAGAGAATTAGTGGTTTCTCTCCCTCTGCTGGGGCTCTGGCAATTGACGGTTCCAAAATTGCAAGTGTAATGAGCTCACTTTTCACAAACCAGAGAGAGATCACTCTACCCCAGCCAGTTTCTGTCCAATCTCTCTAACCTCCTGTGTGTGTACCCCATAAGGGGCGTGGCAATTTGCCATCCTGGCCACCGTGTTGGCGGAACTCAGCACCCTGTCCGGCCCCAGCTTAGCCTCTCTTCCTTCCTTCAAACACTTTTTTCCTCTCTTTTCATACAACCTCTCCCACAACTTTCTCTTTTCAGCCTCTAATTTCACAGGGTAGATGCTGACCTTCTTCTCGGCCAACCATCCTGGATCGGGGCTGAGGGGGGAGGGGCCAATGTTCCCTAACCCCTGAGCTCCGGTCTGGGGTGATTGGTTTTTAACAACCTGCTTCATCCCCACCCAGAACCTTCCTCACATCCCTTTTCCTCTCATCTTCAAAATCTATCAGTTTTACGCCGTGTTTAAGGTGGAGCTGCCAGGCCACAAGGCAGGAGGGGTGGTCTTAAATGGCGGCGCCTGGCTCTGCTGGGCTTGTAAGCACCTCTCGCAGTGTGGGCTACTGCGAAGAGGTGATGCGCAATTGCAACCCCCAACTTCCCCTATAACATCGACGGAGCCGCCCTTGGGCAGCTCCAGCAAAAAAATGGAGGTCTTCCCCCTCCATATATCTCTAACCAGAGAGGAGGCTTACTCCTCTCCTTCGCTTACGGGTTTAGGGGACTCCCCCTCACCCCCTTCTCTGGAGGTGCTTTCGGGCGCCTCCATTTTACCAGCGGCAGTCCCCTCGGTTCTTTCCAAAGGGACTGCCAAGAAAGCCAGCAGGCAGCCCTTAGCCAGCCGCTCCACATCGAAGTGGCTTGGTAGGGAAAACCCCCTTAGGGGGGAGAGGGAAGCCAGGCCCCTTCGGTCGCTTCCCTCAAAAGACCTGCTGGCAAGAATATTGAACCTTGCCGGGGTCAAGGCCCATGCCTCCCCAAAGAAGACTAGTGACGATACTGCCAATGGAACCTACGATGTCTTGGGGGGGGGGATGGCCAACTGGAGGCCCCCCCTGAGATAGACATGGTCCTTGAGGAAACCCAGCCTCAGACGGTAGGGTCTTCCATGGGGGGGAATCCTGGCTCGGCGCCAAGCACCGAACCCGAATCCGCCCGTATGCAAGGTCATCCTCAAACGGCTGTGGTTTCCGAAGCAGTACAAGGAGGTGAGGGATCTCCTCCGACCGGTGCCCCCACGACTACCAGGAACTTCTCCATTTCGGAGAGGGACCTGGCTGAGGCCGGTCCATCTGGCCTGGGAGCTTCTTCCGGCGGAGGTGAGAAGCGGGTTCATTCCCCGCCCTCCTTTCCAAAAAAGACTCGGGGCTCCTCTCCATCCGCGGGGGCTGCGGGGACAGATGGGTCTGCTGCCACTCTGGCAAGCGACCAAGCCAAGATCAGCACACATCCGCCCCCTCTGCCCCCCCGGTTGCAGAGCCACTGACTAAGAACAAAAGTGCACAGGGCGGAGACTTGATGACATCGGGGCCCCTCATTCAGAGGTTACCTGGCGTTTCGGAGCCTGCTGGCTTCAAACGCTTCCTCGTCATTCGCTCCACTGATGGCACCATGTTGTCCAAGGGCAACATGATCCATCAGAGGAGAGGATTAGCTAGTGCAATTGGTAAAGAGCCGAAGGTGACCCGTTTCTCGGACGGGAGCCTTCTGGCGAATGCGGCGAATCCCGCCGAGGCGGCCAAGATAAGTGCTCTTCGGACACTTCATGGCACCCCGGTGAGTGTGACGCCGCACTCTACCATGAACTTTGTGAAAGGACTAGTTTATGCGAGGAAACTCGTTGACTACATTGAGGACATCACCCTAGAGCTGGCCGACCATGGGGCGGTCAAGGTCGAACGTGTGATGAGAAAACAGGAAGGGGCCTTGAGACCCACCCCTACACTCTTCGTCACATTCGACTGTGACAAGCTCCCTGAGTCGGTGCATGCCGGTTGGTACCGCTACCGCGGCGGTGCTATTACTGTCACCGCTTCGGCCATACAAATCGCTCATGTAGACGTGCAAAGTCGGGGTCATCCGAAGTCTGGGTAAATTGCTCCAAGGTCGCACACGATAAGTCCAAATCGTGTGTGGCTAAGTGTGTCAATTGCGGAGAGTCACACCCTGCTTCTTCGAAGCAATGTGGTGCATATCTCTTTGAGAAAGAAATCCTGGCCATTCAGGCCCAGGATCGACTCTCATTCCGCGAGGCTAAGGACTTGGTCCTTGCGCGCCCGGCTCTGCCTGGGACGTCATATGCCTCAATAGTTAGAAAGTCACCCTCTGCTCCTGGCCCATCCAGGCCAACGAGCATGGTTGTTTCCGCGCCCATTCGGAGCCCTTCTGCGGGCTCTACTACACCTGGGCGCTCCCCTGGTAAAGCTGGTGGCAAAATGGGTTCATACCCAGCCCCGGCTAAAACCAAGGCTCCCCCCCTCTTCCCCCAGCGTGACCGTTTCCCGTAAAGCGAAACGGCCACGCGCCTTCACCGAGTCGTTAGACTCACAGGAGGCAACACCCCTGAAGATGGTCGCTATGCCATCTTCGGGGGTTCCTGAAGCTGTTCCCCGAAAGGAGGACAGCAACAAAGGAGCTTCGGCTCCTTCGCCCACGCCCCGAGGTGGAGCGAGTGGCTCGGAGACGGTGGTTCCTCGAAAAGAGGGCCCCCCGCCTCCGAAGCCACAACGCCCGCCTAAGGTTTCGACTCGGGGGGGAGGAAAAGACTCGCATGGCGAGCCCAACCTCCCCCAATAAGTCCTCGAAGGCGACAGCGCCTTCAGCGCTTTGTCCGGCCAACAGCGCCCGGGGTTCTGCCCCCGGGAAGCGTACGGCCATTCCCGTGAGGGTCTTCAGTTCGAGGAGGGCCCCCGCGTCTGCTCCGAGCTAGGCCTGGAGGGCATATTCCTTCAATGGAATTGCCGTGGACTCCGGGCCAACTGGAAGGAGCTGCGGTGGCTCGTCTTGTCCCGTTCCCCGTTAGCTATCTTTTTGCAGGAGACCATGCTAGGCGCGTGCCCCCTGCCCGCCCTCCCGGGGTATAAGGGTCTTGCGACCCCACCACCGCGGGATGGCCGGGCTGGTGGATGCGCGGTTTACACCCGGCATGATCTCTCCATTCTTCCTTTCTCTTTAGATAACCTCCTTTCAGGCAGTGGCTGTGCAGCTGCACCTGGATAGGAGGTATACTATCATTTCTGTGTACATTCCACCGTCAGCTGACTTCAACGCGGAGGACTTCCGCCGCGTCGTGGCACGGTTGCCGAGGCCCTATCTCTTGCTTGGAGATCTGAATGGCAGGCATGCTCTCTGGGGAGATTACTCCATAAATCCCAGGGGACAAGTCCTTGCCGATCTGATCGAAGAGCTTGAGATGGATGTCCTAAACGTGAATGAGTTTACGCATCACTGTCCGAGAACCGCTTCATTTTCTTGCCTTGACCTATCTTTGTGCTCTTTGGATGCACAGCCTGATTTTGATTGGGGGGTGGTCGATGACCTCCATGGTAGTGATCACTTTTCCATTCAAATATCATTTTCAGGGCAACTGCCGCCTGAGAGACCACCTCGGTGGTGCTTGGCGCGGGCGCGGTGGCCTGCATTTCAGGAAATGACTGAATTCTCTATCTCAGTCGAGGAGTTTAGGTCGGTAGATGAGGCCGTTGAGTTCTCCGGCAACCTCATCGCCGTGGGCCTGACTAATATTCCAGAACGTCTGGTCGTTTTGCACGCCGACCAATCCCATGGTGGTCGGCCCAGTGTGAGACGGCCCTCAAACAGAAGCGTTATACCTACATGCGCTATAAGCGCTGCCCGAACGATTTCACTGTCGCTGAATTTCGTCGGGCTAGGGCTAGGTTCCGGTATATTTCGAAGCACGCCCGCCGCTCTTCTTGGCGGGCATACGTGTCTTCACTTAACGGGAAGACCCCTTTAGCTGAGTTGTGGAAGCGAGTCAAAAGGATTCGGGGCAAGTTCTCACAGGACCCCCCTCCCATTCTCCAGGAGAATGGGACCGCAATCTCGGACGCCGCGTCCGTGGCGGAATCCTTAGCGACCGCTTTTTCCGCATTCTCTAGCCGTGATGCTGCTCCGCCAGCATTCAATGCACGTCGTGATGTCGCGGAAGGCTGCCGGCTCGACTTTACCTCCAGAGGCGGAGAACCCTTCAACGACAAGTTTACTGTGAGTGAGTGGCGTTCCGCTCTCGCTTCGTGCGCGGACACCGCCCATGGTCCGGACGATGTCCCGTACGCCATGCTTCGACACCTGGGTGAGCGAGGCATGGCCTTTCTGTTAGATTTGTTCAACAGGATCTGGGTGGAAGGTCTTCTCCCAGACTCCTGGCGAATCGCTACTGTGCTCGCCTTTCGCAAACCGGGGAGAGATCACTCTACTCCGACCGGTTTCCACCCAATCTCTCTAACCTCTTGTGTGTGCAAGTTGATGGAGAAATTGGTAAATGTTAGATTAGCCTTTTTCCTGGACAGCGGAGGCCATCTGTCTTCCGCGCAGTGCGGCTTCCACAAGTTCCACTCCACGTCGGATGCTCTGCTCCGACTGGAAAATGCCGTCTGCGAGGCTTTCCATCATAGACAGCACTACGCCACGGTGTTTTTTGATCTACAGAAGGCCTATGATACCGCATGGCGATACGGTATCATGGAGACTCTCCACACGATGGGAGCGAGGGGACGCCTCCCAATGTCTATATCTGAATTTTTGCGAGATCGTCGATTCCGCGTACGGGTGGGGGGAGCCCTCTCCGGCCCAAAGGTGCAGGAAGAGGGTGTCCCGCAGGGAAGTGTCCTCAGTGTCACACTCTTTGCCCTGAGCATCAACGGCATCACCTCGGTGCTGCCGGAAGATGTTCTCGCTACGCTCTACGTGGACGACCTTTCGATCTCTTTTGGCGCGGCCCAGATGCCAGCTCTGGAGCGTCGACTCCAACAGGTATTGAACCGCGTCTCTCGCTATGCCGAAGCGCACAGGTTTCGGTTTCATTTGTCCAAGACTAAGGTGGTGCACTTCTGCCGCCATCCACGGCTCCACCCCGACCCATATTTGTTTCTTAATGGGGTAGAATCGCACCGTTTCCTCGGTTTTGTATTCGACCGACGCCTCACCTGGGAAGCTCATATTCGCAGCCTTAGGGTCTCCTGTACCCGCGCGATGGACATTCTCCGTTCCGTGATGTTTAGCGCTTGGGGTGCTGATCGGGCTACTGCCCTACTTTTTTATCGATCCTTTGTTCGTTCGAACCTCGACTACGGATGCGAGTTTTATGCATCCGCAGCCGAGCGTTTATTGCGGAATGTGGATTCGATCCACCACACCGGCCTTCGCCTTGCGACCGGTGCCTTTCGCACTTCATCCACTGAGAGCCTGTTGATCGATGCTGGGAAGATGCCACTCGCTCTGCGCCGCGTGCAGTTCATCACTCGCCTGTACGCGCGAGCCCGGCGCCTCCCTCAGTCACCAACAGCTCTCACTGTATCCGCAGCTGATCTCGATGGTGCCTATGCCGCCGAGAGACGCCAGTCATACCCTAAGCCCTTTGGGTTTAGGGCCAGGAAACTCCTTCGAGAGGTAGATATAGCTCTCGGGCCGGTGGCGCCCCTGGTTCTGCCCAGGACGCCACCCTGGAGGGTACAACATTTGGCTATTTTTCGCCACGCCTCTGCTCCCAAAGCTTGTACTGCGCCGGGAGTATTGCGTTTGACCTTTCTGGAGCACACCTCGTGTCACGCTGGAACTGTGCCAGTGTATACGGATGGCTCCAAGTCCCAAAAGGGGGTCGGCTTCCACGCCGTATCTCCTCTGTTTGAAGTCAGCGGGACTCTTCCAGGCGCTGCGTCTGTCTTCACGGCTGAGCTGGTGGCAATACACCACTCGGTACCGGAGATTACGCAACATGCCCAGTTCGGAGACTGGATTGTGATTTATAGCGACTCACAAAGCGCCCTGAGTGCTCTCCGGGCATTGGAATCTCCGCTTTCCCTGGTTCGCGATATCCGTGACGCCACGGTTTTGGCGAGCCGGGCAGATGTCGAGATTATCTTCTGCTGGGTTCCTGGACATGTAGGAATTGCGGGGAATGAGCGAGCCAAAGAGTCCGCGACACTCCGTGACCGGACCAGCATTTCACTCTTCCTCACACCGACTACATGGCAGGAATACGGGCAGCTCTTCGGACTGCTTGGCAAAGTAGATGGGAGACGGTCGAAGGGAACTTAAAGTTGCGTGCCATTGTGCCGCAACTGTTCCCATGGACCTATCGTCCAATGCTGCGGCGGCTTCAGGTTGCTTTCTGTCGTCTCCGAATCGGACACACTCGTGTGACGCATCGCTATTTGATGGAGCGCTTGCCTGCGCCCTATTGCAATGACTGCGTCGTCCCCCAGACTGTTCGGCACATTTTTGTCGAATGTCCCAGTCTGGGTGATCTTCGCGCATGATACCTGTCCTGGTACCGGGATGGGCGGGTTCACTACCGCCTGTCCCTTGTACTCGGGACAGATTCGTGCACATTGACTTGTGGACTTGTTGACTTCTTGGGGGAGGCTGGCCTCTCCCTACTATTTAAGCAAGGTTTGTTTTTTTTGTTTTGTTTTGTTTTTTGCATTTGTTTTTTGTTGTTTTTTTTCCTTTGGTTTCACGCTCCTGCTCTAGGGGGACCTCTCCCTGACGCACCAGCTTGCTTCCTTTCCCCCTTTTGCGGTGTTTCTTTTTTCTCTCTAATTTTATTTTAAAGTAGCCTAGAACTAGGCCAGAAATCGGTAAATGTTAGATAGCCTTTTTCCTGTACAGCGGTGGATGGGGAGCTTTTCTTCTGCATGGTGTAGTCCTGTAAGTTCCACTCCACATTGGATGTTCTTCCCTGGCTGGAAATTGCTATCTTCAAGTCTTTCTTTATGAAAACCATTTTCCACAATGTTGTTTTTCAATCTGCAGAAGGCTTATGACACTGCATGTTGATACAATATCACAGACACCTTCCACAACATAAAGGCAATTGGATACCTCTCTATCTTCATATTAAGTTCTTCCGAGATCATTGATTTCAGATACGGGTAGGGGGAGCCCTCTCCAGCTCAATAGGACTGAAGAAGGCATCCCACAGGGAAGTTTTCTCCCTATGCTCTATGTGGATGACCTTTTGATCTTTTTTGGTGTGGCCCAGATAACAACTCTGGAGCCTTGACTCCAACAGGTATTGAACTACACTTCTCATGCTAAAACACATGGTTTTCAGTTTTTCTTGGCCAAGCCTGAGGTGCTGCACTTCTGTTGCTATCCATGGTGCCACCCTGGCCCGGACTTGTTTGTAAAGGGGGCTCCCTAGATGTGGTAGAATTGCACCATTATATTTTGTTTTGTTTTTGACCGGTGTCTCACCTGGGATGGCCATATCCATAGCCTTGTTGGCAAATAAGTTCGCAGACTAGTCGCTTGCCACTTTTTGTCTCTTCATCCCTTGGCCGGTCTGTGAGGGGTTGAATTCACTCCTCCCTCTTGGTTCCAGTGTGGGTATTGTTTTAAACATGCTTCTAATGCCTACAGAGAATCTGTAGCTATATATCTTTCATGCATTTTCACTGCCTCTGGCTTCACTTGTTTTACAGTTCTCCTTACAGACTTTAAATATTTCACTTTCAATTTGAGGGAAATCATTCACACTTCAAAACAGTTTCATACCAAATCTTGCCTGTTTAACTTTATAAATAGCCTTAATCCTACTTTTACTTTGCATGAAACTAAGGTTTCATCAGTTGCTCCATATTTTATCCCATCTACATTAATCCTGAAATTTTTGTTGGCATCTTAAAATTTATCTAGACTCAGAACAATCACCTTTTTCACTTCTTTGACCTCACCAAATTCTAGTAGCTTCATTATATCAGTCCCTACTCATAATAGTGTCAGAAATGTATATACATTTTTACAGATAACATTTTTCCACTGGATGCTATTTATTATTACTTTTGTATCAGGATATTTTTTTTTAAATAGTCATTTTCTCTATCATTTATAGAAAGAACTTAGTCATAACCAATATCAATATCATTCATTACAAATTTTGAGATTCACTGTAAAATACTCATGCTAGGACTGAAACCAATTTCGGGATTGATACCAACATAATTATGTTGATTTAGATTATTAGACCTAACATCAGAAAATGTATCTGGTACACATGTCCAACCTCTGTATAGCTTAATTTACAAGGTCACCCTCAACTAAGAAACTTTTACCACTTTTTTCAAACTCAGAACCACTTGATAATGAGACATTCACTCCCTTCATTACTAGACATGTCCGATAAATTAATTGAAGCCATTATCAATACTTTTATTAAATTGAGTATGATAATAAATCAGTAAATCATTGCATTCTACACCCACAGAGAAGAATGACATGACTGAATTACATGCCCAAGGCCTACTAGAAGAAATGCCATTTAATTAAAATATTTTCTACCCACTTTGAGGGATTGGGCAAGAAAAATAGAGATTGTCCAACATGTCATTTAAGCTCTCATAATTTCTAAGAAAGAATCAAAATGAAGCTGTAGCGGGCCAAAAATCTATCCTCTAACCCCAATCAATCCAACCTGCTTCCTACACTAATTCGGACATGAGAAATTGAGGGAGAAATGAAATGGATTGGATATACAGTCCTTTATTTACAAAAAAGATGTGGTAAATATTTACAAGAGATAAATATACTTGAGATCTCATTACTTAGAAAAGCCAATGTTACTTATGAATGGTAGCAAAAAGATATAAATTTTTTTTAACCTATTACCAAACAAAATCCTATATCTAAATAACTAATGAACAATACAAAAGAGGCCTATTAAGCACACTGGTTCCGAAACCATTCAAAATTGTACAAGGAGGCCTAGTAACCACACTTGTACTTAACAATATAACAAAGTCCTTACGTTTTACCAGGAGGGGGGACTGTCAGCTGCCACTAGAGTGTTCACCAAAAAAAGCTAGGTCTTACCAAAAAAGGTTGCCGCCTCCTAGCTCAATATAATATTATATTGCGATCCGGTTACATATTGAGGCTATATAGAGCCCTCCTTCAAATGGGACGTACAATAATTTCAGTTGTTACTTCCAATCCTACAATCTTCGCCACTCTTTACAAATTGAATGATTAGCTTGTAGAATTTTTGCAAAATTATAGAGTGGACTTTCTAAAAAAAAATTGTATCAAGAAACTCTCTGCAAAGAGACAAAAACATTTTAAACAAAACATGAAATCCCTAATAAATAATATATATATAAAAAAGAGAAGAAAAAAAAATTCCTATTCATACACACATTCTTAAAGAGGGAGGGAGAGGGTATTGGGAAAGGGGTGGGAGAATGGCCCTTCACACACACACCACATTCGCTCCACCACAAAGCCACATTGGGTTTGTTAGTCACAAGATAGTCCCATTTCTGCTCAACTTCATGGTGGCTGTCATATGTTGTAGAAACCCATGGTTCAGATCCCATATTAAACTTTAGATCCTCACTGAGAAATAAAAGGCATTGAAACAAGTTCACCCACATGCCATAAGTAAATATACACCTAGTTAATTAATAAAATACCTTTATTTGTAAATTTAAAGAATGAAATACATTTTGAACAATGAAAGTAAATTATTAATACTGTAGACTTCCATATACTAGCTTTTAGAGCTGCAATATACCTAGGCATAGATTTAATAAGTTCTGAGATTATAACTTGTATTTTTTACCATTTTGTAGTTTTTCTGTAAAGTCTTGTTTAGTATCTCTCTCACACATGTTCTATTTACTTCATGCCAGGGGGTGGGAGCAGGTTCTAGATCCTACACTACAATCCTTAATCCCTGCATCTCCAACAGAGCTGCCCATGTGTTTGGAGGAGAGGATAATGAGGGACTAGTCTAATATTTACTTTATTTCAAGAAGAAAGAAAATAATGAAAAAAATGGCAACCCCAACCAATTGATAGTATAAATACACTCAAAATATGTACAGCCTTACAATATAACTACCAGCCAACGCAAAAATAGAATTTAGTCACAAAGAAAATATGGATATATAACATAAAAAAAATCTGTATAGGGTCTTAGAATTAATATTGGCCAACACTGCAAATTAAATACAAATATTTCTATATACACATACACAATAGATTATTTGGTGCACCCCCAAACCAGATACATTACGCATAAATCGGTAAGCGAAAGGTAGGCGGGCCCACTTTCTTCTAGGAATTCCTTAATGGCGTCTCATCTTAAGGGACTTGGATGTGTGAGTTCCAGCCACTTGTTGGAGCCTGCGAGCTACTCAATGACCTATGCTTCAGGATGGTCCTTTCACAGTAACAGGAATGTGAGGGAGGGTCAAGGCTGGCTGCCGCTGCCTCTCAAGCCAGATGTGGATAGACCACCGGTGCCAAGGAGCTGCAAAGGAGAAAGCACGTTCACTTGCAAATTCACTGCCACACTCAAACATCATTAATGCCAACATACATACACACACCCATTCACACAGGCTACACTCGTGTATCATTTGTCCAATTAACTTTTTCCTTTCACTTTATTCCAGTATGAATTAACATCTAAAATAGAATCAACTATATCAATTAATCTGAAAAATCCACCTGTAGGAAGAGACATATGAATGGGAGGCACGATAGAAGTCTATCAAGTCCCCACCCAGATCACCCTTCCTCTTTAACTTCCATGCTCCATACGCCCTGGAAAAGAATAAAGGATTATCCGAAGGGCGCTCAATAAGTTTTGCAATTCGGATATAAGGAAACGAGGTATGAGGAAAAGTGTTTTATTATTTTTCAATATAACTACCCTCGACTTCAATGCACTTGCGCCACTTGTCCCTGAGGCTTCGAATTACCAACAACTAAAAATCTCCCGACTACTGTTCAATCCACTCCTGGATGGCGAGCTGGACATCTTCATCATCCCCAAACCGGCATCCAAGCAGTGCAGCTTTGAGCTGGCAGAATAAAAAGTAGTCGCTAGGGGCCAGTTCTGGACTGTAGGGGGGATGGTTGAGCTCCTCGAATCCGCACTCACGCAGGGCACCTTGTGCAACTCTGGCCGAGTGGACTTTGACGACGTTGAAGTCGATCATGGGGCATGAGGTTTCTAGGGACCCAACGGGCAGAGACCTTGGTCATGGCCAAATTGTTGTGGATGATGTTGATAACACTTCCATGTGATATTCCAAGTTGTCGCTCGATTTCTTCGACCTTCACCCACCGATTTTCGAGGATCATCCTCTGCACACGGGCCACATTGTCCTCGTTGGTCACGTCTGACGGGCGTCCTGGACAGGGGTCATCTTCAAGGGACTCACGACCATGGCGGAACTCCCTATTCCAGCGAACAATGGTTGCATAGGAAGGGGTGGTGTTGGTGTACCCTGCAACCATGCGTTCATGGATCTCTTCTGCATTCTTGCCTTCCTTGGTCAAAAATTTTATCACTGTGCGGTGCTCAACCTTCTCCATTGTTTGAAAATTTGTGACTGACGATCTGCGATCAGCAACTGCTTCTTAAATAGACGAGGCAGGAGCGTGCGGCTGCAAGTCCTGACTTTTCATAACTTGTCCTAACACCCCCACAAACAACCATCCCCCTTCCTCTGTTTTTCCCTACTGATTCGCAAAACTTATTGACCGCCTCTCGTACATTTGGTGAGGGGAGGTGGACCTCTACTCGCTACTACATCCCTCCCACCTAAGTTCACCTCGCCTCACCATGTCTCAATCCCTATCTTCACAAACATACCTCATTCATTCACAACGTTTTCATCAATCATCACCCTGTCATACTCTTCCACTTTGCCTCTCCTCCTAGTCACAGGGCCAACAACGAACAACCATCTCTGTCACTTATCACAAAGTCTCTTCATCATGTCTGTCCATGTCCCCTTCTACATGTACTTATCCACACACACATCTGACACTCCCTGACCAATCTCACTCAAATCCTCAACCAACTTTACTTCATCCATCAATCCTTCCCATTCTTTCATAGCATTCATCAACTCCTATTCCAATTGCACACTTATCCCATTTATACTTGCTAACATAGACTCAGAATCATTCAAAGGAAACTTACTAATACTATATGTTCTATCATATACTCCATCTCAATCTTGCAAAACCCCTGAAAACTCTTACATCTTACTCCCACTGAACTGTTCCATCCATTCATCCTTTCTCGACTGTTTCCTCTTACGCACACTTTCCCCTTCCATGTCTGACTAACACTAACTGCCTTCCCTCTAAAGCACTCGCTATATCATCCACCCTTTCACTGTCTTGCATGCTTTCCAACAGAACCTCATTCACTTAATGTTGCACCAAATATTCAGGAGGTTCACGCTACTTTTGTAACTGACATTGTTGCATTCTACATTCATCCAAACTTCCATCTTCTCTTTCAGAACTGTCACATAACTTACCCCATTTGACCAAAACTTTCTCAGCACAAACAGACCTTCAAACTTCTCTTTTAATTTATCCATATTCAATCTACCTTTTGTTTCAATCTCTCACCACTTTATCCACAACAGAAAAACTTTTGACTCTTTCATTCTTTTTTCTCCATAACTCACGATCACTCTCACTAAGTCTCATATGTGGCCTAATCATTCTTTCAAAGTTCACCAGATACTTGCATGGTGACATTCCAATTGCCTTATGCACCATCATGTTATACGCCCAAAGTACTTTTCCCAAACATTCAACCCATTCTTTCCCATCTTTCACCATTAATCGCAACATCTCACTCAAGGCGTTCGCACATGATCTATCCCCCATTCACTCAACATCTTCCCAAAAGCACGTCCTTAAACTCAGGTCCATTGCCACCCAACATTCACACAGACTTACACATGCACATTGGCCACATTCTCTCTCTCACTACTCTAGCAACACTCAACGATGATTTACTCATCACAAGTGTGGTGTACGCAAATTTACTATTATGATCCACCATCACAATGATTCCTAAATACCCCCTTGCAGTCATCGGAAGAGAGAAACAATCAATCGCTACCATTTTGAAAGGTTCATTCATACTCACCTTTAATGCTAACAGGGCAGCATACACTCTGATATTCTTCTTCTGGCACACTTCACATGTAGTCACTACATCCACACAAATCTTTCTCAAAAAGGGACTAAACACACAGACAATTTATTCTTACCCATATGTCCAAACATATCATGCACAATCTTCACCATTTCAATTGTGCCACATACAGAAAACGCCGGAATATATATACATCCTCATCATCTAATCATCGCATAAAAATACACCAAGCCCTTGCATACTAGAAATTTTTCAGAAAACTTTCTAAACTCTTAATATGCAACTCCATTCATTCACAGCAAACAAAATATTACTTTGTCTTAAGTAAATTTAACGAAGAGCCCTATTAGTATTGTTAAGGAAAGAGGGCTTAGAATAGTCACGCAAGAGTTAAGATCACTTATCTTCCATCAAGCACAGAGGCGCCAAGTGTTTGGAAGACATAGGCATTTTGCTCGCTCAAGTGGTAGGTGGCTGGACATCCCACCCCCACCCTCTTTGTACCACGAGGCCTTCTCTTTTTTGTAAACTATATATTGACTGTTATAGTCCGGATTTTGGGGGGGGCTGTTGATTTTTTGGAATGTTTCTTAGGATAAATTAATAGGATTTGTTTATTTTTTTTATTGCGGGTATAAAGGAAATTTAGCTATATTTTGTGTGTGAATAGGAAAGAGATCTCTAATATATCACCCCTCTCCATTTTATTAATTATCATTGTACATTTTTTTTTTTGTAAGTAAAGGGACTGTATATACAACCCGTTTCATTCTCCTTCGATTTCTCACGTCCGGATTAGTGTAGGAAGTGGGTTGGATCGATTGGGGGTTAGTCTAGATTTTCGGCCCGCTACAACAGGAACACTGGTCATCAACACCCGCTACTCCCACAAATTCAGTTGAACTTATAAGCTCACTCTACAAATTCCGAACTTATACACCATCTTTCACTAAACATTCATTACCTAAATCCACTGAAATCCTATTATTCTGCAAAAAATCAATCCCCAACAGAAAACAATACAGTAATTCATTTTCGCTTAACATAACAAATTCATGCAATATGTCATTTAACTTCCCCATGCTTACAGACAAACTCACTTTTCCCATGCTATAATACGGCCATTTCGAGTCCACGTATCAAAATTGTCACACCTCTTCTAGGAACATTCCAACTCGTACTGTCAGCATCATGCATCACTTTTTCATTCACTAAAGAAACCTGAGCACCTGTATTAATTATTCCACAATATCTCCTTCCATTCATAGTAAAGATAACTTCAACTCTCTCTTTGATTCCATGCTCACTCATCACATTCAACACTTCTGGGCACTCAACAAACACTTCTGCAGCATCCAAACATTCTTCTTCACTAATGGGAACAATCTCCTTGCCAACTTCGTCAATCTCTCTTATTACATAATTCTTCTTCTTAATCAACCAATTATCATGCACTCCACTCGGACATTGTAGATGCAACTCACACCCATTCTCTCAGAAAAAACATCACCGGCTTCTCCACACCATAATGCACATATACTCTCATGCCAAACAGCTTACTCACTAACACTTCCTGAAACATCATCACTCATGGCATACACATACTTCTCAACTCTTTCATTAACCTACTCAAATTTTCCATTCCCAATTGCTCTGGTCTTTTACATCCTTCTTCCATAACCATCTTTCATAATCTGTCCACACTTTCTGGCACCTTCTCAAGCAATCCATCTTTCATCAGGTCTTGTAAACCATACATCACACTTTCAAACATAGAATCACCTTTACATTTCCTTCCCAAGACTACGCCTGATGTCAAATGCTCAGGATTTATACTTAAAATCTTACTATCATTTAAACTCCATTGCAAATGTGACATCAAATCAGCAATCACATTCCTTTCACCTGTCAAATATTCAACTACAAAATCAAAATCACTCAAATCTTTCGATGTCCTTGCAAGTTTACTTCCACTAACCTCATACGTTGCAAATACACTAATGGCTGGTGATCTGTTCTCACTGTAAATCATACTCCATACAAAAATGGCTGTAACAACTTGAGACAGAAACGTAAAGCAACCAATTCTCTTTCAATCATCGAATATGCACACTGCCACACTAAACACCTTTGAAACATATACAAAAGTGGGAGAAATCAATCTACCCCAGCCAGTTTCCACCCAATCTCTCAAACCTCCAGTGTGTGCTAGTTGATGGAGTAATTGGTAAATGTTAGATTAGCCTTTTTTCTGGACAGTGAAGGCCATCTGTCTTCTGCACAGTGCAGCTTCTGCAAGTTCAACTCCATGTTGGATGCTGTGCTTCAACTGGAAAATGCTGTTTGCAATGCCTTGCTTCATGGACAGCACTATGCCACAGTGTTTTTCGAAAAGGAGCAGGCGTATGATACCACATGGTAATATGTATCATGGAGACTCTCCACATGATGGGGGTGGGGGAAGCCTCCCAATCAATCTTTATATCTGAATTTTTGTGAGATTGTTGAGATATTACGGGTGGGGGGAGCCCTCTCTGGCCCTATGGAGCAGGAAAAGGGTGTCCTCAGTGTCGCATTCTTTTCCCTGAGCATCAACGGCATCACCTCGGTGCTGCCTGAAGATATTTTTGGTGCCCTCTATGTCAAAGGTGGGAAAACCCTCACCTGCCGACAGTTTCATCACCCTCCTGAATGATATATTTGTATGGTATATTAAAAAGCAATATCTCATAAGTAATACTATTCTAATTTCCGTGGTGGCAGTCCATTTTTTCTAAGATATTACTGTATGAGTATATAACTGTGATATACTCATACATTAATATCTAAGAAAAAATTAATACATAACAAATTTAATAAATATAAAAAAACATTTGTAAGGATACAAGTCAAATTGTAATTGTTCGCCTGCCAACTTCTTTCATTAGAAAATTTTGCCCTTGGTTCAAAAAAGTTTACCCACCCCTGTTCTATGTGGACGACCTTTAGATCTCATTTGGCACGGCCCAACGGGCATTGAACTGCGTCTCTCGCTATGACAAAGCGTACATGCCTAGGTTTTCCTTGCCCAAGACTAAGATGGTGCACTTCTGCCTCCATCCACGACAAAACCCTGACTTATTTCTGAATGGGGTTCCCCTAGAAGTGGTGGACTTGCACTGTTTCCTTGGTCTTGTATTTGACCGATGCCTCATATGGGAGGCTCATATTTACAGCCTTAGGGTCTCTTGTACCTGCGCCATATATATTCTTAGTTCTATGATGTTCAGCGCCTAGGGCGCTGATAGGGCTGCTGCCTTACTTTTTTATCCATCATTTGTTCGTTCAAAGCTCAACTACAGATGTGAGTGTTATGCATCCTCAGTTGACTGTGTATTGGGGAAAATGGACTTGATCCAACACACCAGCCTTTACCTGGCGACTGGTGCCTTCCATACATCCACCATTGAGATCCTACTTGTCGATGCTGGGGAAATGCTAATTGCTCTGTGCCATGCACAGTGCATTATTTGCCTGTTTGGTCTAGCCCAGCACCTCCCTCAATCACCAACAGCTCTCAGTGCATCTGCAGCTGATCTTGACAGTGCCTATATATATATATATATATATATATATATATATATATATGGGTGAGAATGGATGGGGAGAAAGAAAAGTCCAGACACTACAGAGCTCTTTATTGACGTTTCGCCTCTTGGCTTCCTCAGAATGGAACTGACAAGAGAGATGGAAGATGGCCGCTCGACCATTCGTAGTGTTAGTCTGGGTCGCGGTCAATTGCTCTCCCCCGGCCGTTTCCCCCCTCTCTCGACCCTTTCGCCTCTTCATTAATGAGCCTTGCCGCACCTGTCGCCAGCTTGAAGAAACCTTCCCGGTGATTTGTCAGATACAGAAGTTCTACATCTCTTGTAACCTCAACTTTCAACTTCTCAAACGATGCATTCAATGATTTATTCCACTTAATCACTGTACTCTTCTGTTTCCCCACCCATACACTCAATGGTCATCACACCTGAACAATCTTTCATAAACTTTCTTCCGAAGTCAACTAAACCATCAAATCCATGCAATTCTCTCACTGTGGTAGGCTTAGGAAAATTCCTGACCTTATCCACAAACTTCTCAGATTTACGCAATCCAGCCGCACTCATCATATGTTCTCAAAACTTAACTTCACTGGCAAACCACACACATTTAGACAACTTCACTTTCTCACCAACCTTTTCCAATGTTCCCAAAACATCATTTACCAAAGTCATATGATTTTTCCATGTTCTAGCTAATCACCAAAATATCATCCCTAAACACTCATACATTCTTACACAGAAAACCACTCGACTCTAAATTCATTGCATGCTAAAAAGCGGCTGGGGTGTTCCCCACCCAAAAGCTCAGGTTTCTAAATTGATAATGGCACTTTGGAGTGCAGAACTCCATAATAGGCCTGCTTTCTTCAGCCACAGCCATCTGGTAGTAGCCACATACCAGATCGATCTTTGTAAATACTTTCATTTCTTGCATACTGTAGAGACACTCAGACACAACAAACTTGTCTTTAAACATTCGTTCATTGACTTTTCTGTAATCAATGCACAGTCGCAAACTTCCATCTGGCTTTTGCACAGGTACATTCAGACTATTCCAAGCACTCACACTCTGCTTGATTACACCAATTCTCTCCAATTCTTCACACTGTTCCTCAATCTCTTGAACCACGGGATGAGGGAAATGATGGGGCCTCTGATAGATTGGCGTGTCATTGCTCAAAACAATTTTAAATTCAGTTAAGTGAGCATTGCTTAAGTCCTCATCCCCTTGACTCAAGGCACTTCTCCTATTCCACAACATCCTGAAAACCTTTTTCTTCTCACATTCACTCAACTTTTCCTCCAATTTCACTTGCTCAATCAAATCTTCATTCTTCCAAACATTCAACTTCACACACACACAGAAAATACAATTGCATTTGCCACATACATATCATTCTCCATATTCACCACTGTATTCAACACACCCAACTTATTTCCTACTTGTAGTCCTCTTAAACTCTTCCTTTGCAGATTGGGCCAAACTTGAATGCACACACGTGGATCTTTCATATCATTTATACCATCCATCAAACACATGCACTATTCACTTCATTCAGTCAATAGTTCACAGCACTACCATCCAATCCTTATACGCAATGTTTCATTCCGTTTCAAGAGCATACTCTCCATTGCATATACTGCCAGACTTTCCATGATATTCACTTTCACACTTCCATCTGGATCCACATACCATTGACACTTCAAACTTCCATTCTTCTTGCATTCAATCATCTCTACATCCAGGTGAATCATATCATTTGCTCTCAAAAACTTATAACCTAATAACATGTCATACTTCTTGTTTGCACCTTCTATTACACAAAATTCATCTTCATTCATTCGGACACCTACAATTGAAACACTCTCTAAACCTCGCATCAATTGGCACATCCTGTTCTCCCAATCCAGTCAAATGATATCCAATATCCCTAGCTTGAGTTACTTTCATTCTTACAAATGCATCATAGTACACCACATTTACCTTACATCCTGTATCAATCAATGCATTTACTTCTCATTCTGCACATTTAACTTTAACACACATACACCTATTCACTTTGACCCAAATTCACCACTTCACGACTTAACAATCCCTCTCTCACATTCATCACTTGCACTCTCAAGAATTCACCAGAAGGAACCCTCTCATTCTTCAGTTTTCCTGAATTGCACTATCTCTATTACTCACATTATTCCCATTCATTCTTTCTTTCCCAACTCTTTCACCAGTCCTACACAGTCTCATCGCATGACCTACCATTCCACACTTACTGTATGTATTCCTTGGGTTGGCACATATCTGGAATAATGCCCCATCTGCCCACAATTACCACATGATCTAGGCCTACTCATGTTAACTCTTCCACCTTCGATGCAATCTCACATCAAGTGTCCCTCTCTCCCACATTTATAACACTCTTTCCTACATATTTACAATCTTTTATCAGCTGTCCCGACTTCCCTCAGCCGAAACAACTTTCTTAGACACCTAGGCTCATTCACACGGCTACTACCCCTACCATTCTGACTTGTAGCCAACCATTTGGACCCTCATCCTTACTTTTATTCCCTCTCTGCTCAATCTGTGCATATTAAATTTCCAAAAACTTATATCACTTCAATCTTGTTCTCAATCAATGCATCCTGTTACGCACAGTGTGAATTGAGGCCTCCTCCCTTCCATGATCCTCAAATTCATGATCCTCTACAATTTCTAGCACATACTCCCACAACAATCTCTCACCTGCCCATTGCATCTTCTTTTTTCTTTTATATGTCACATATTCACACACTTGATTTGGAACCGTATTCAAAAACTTTTTCATTAGCTCCTTATTTTTATTGATTCCATCATCACCAAATCTCATTTGGGCCAAGGATTCTAACCAATGCACATACAAATTACCACCCTCATCTTCCCCATTCTCGCTTCCTCAACCCATCAGACTTCTTATAATTCACAGTCGTCTTCATTCTCTTACATTGCTTTATCATTCTCTCTTTCACCCCATCCCATTTACATTCACCAACACTTGTAATCGTCCTGTAAAACTCTTTTATACATCCATCCATCCATAAATTCACCTAGAACCTATTATTTTCTCCCAATTTCTCTCTGCAATAACTTTCATACTCTTTTAAAAATGCTCTAATGTTATTTCCACTCTAAACTTGTTCATCTTCAGCACCTCTCTTATTAGGATACTTCTGTGTACTTCAGCCTCATTCTCACTCACTTCTTTCCTGCTATCATTCATGCCCTCAATGTTTGTCATCAGTCTGGCCTTTTCCTGTCAGTCCGGGCATCTAGTCTTGGGGGTTCTCTTCTTCTGTTGCTTTGTCTCTTTCTGCAAGGGCTCATCCAAGTCTGGCAGTCCTTTCTTGTCCGTGATCTCTGTTCTCAATGGGGTAGAGGCCACACCACCACCAATTGCCTCCAGTTCTCCCATTCTCTCATTCAACATCCGCATCACTCTTTCCTTCATTCACACTTCACTGTCTAATCCTCTCTTCCATTCTCACTTCCATCTCTCATTTTCATCTTTAGGCTATCATTCTCCTCTCCCAATTGCTCATTTTCCCAATCTTTTTGCTGCTACAACTCATTCAGCCTTCTCACCTCCATGGCGCCTCTCTGCTCCTCTTTCATTGGGAAAGAACAATGAGTCACCCCTCTCCTTCCTCAAACCACCAAACAGTCCCTGTTCAGGCGCTTGTATTTATGACCATTTTTACTTTTTCTGTAAAGTCTTGTTTAGTATTTCTCACACATGTTCTATTTCATGCATCATTCCCTTCTCTTCCCCATGGGTCAATCTAAGCTGATCTTGATAGCGTAAATCCCTTTCGCCATCCAGCGAGCCATGTAGTAAGCGCCAGGAACTCTGAAGGACTTTGGCATGTCACTGGCCAGGAACGCGAGACAGAGCTGCATCAGCTCTTGGTAGTCTTCTCGCGGATGAGATATCTGTTCTTCACTCGAGCGCAGTGAACAGAGGAGTGGGACAGGGTCAGCTCGTCAATGTTGTGGCCAAGAGCGATGGCAGTTGCTGCGAATGACGAGGTGGCAGCCCGAACCGACAGGTTGTCCCGATCCCAGGCCAGGGTCATCTTCTTGTTTAACTTGTTCACTGGACGGTGATGACAAAGTGATTTTGCAGGCCTTGGACTCGGGAACGTATCATCATATTCGGTCGACGATGACGACCCCGAAGATGTCTCGAGAACGACATCCTTCGTCAGCATAGAAGACACAGCTGCGGCCTAACACTCGTCGGTCGTCCTCTCGCTTCCTCTTAGCCAGGCCCATTCCTGCTTCTTCACTGAAGTTTGGTCGACCCCAGCCATTGAAGATTTCGTCCTGTCTTCACATTGGGACCTCCTCTTAGATTCTTGAGGTCAGGTCATCCGCGTGGGCCACATTTGAAGATGTCTTCCAAGGAGTCCTTGAAAATCCCTCGCTTTGCCACCTCCGTCTCTGTCATGCGATTCTTCAGCTTCTTGATTGTTTTGAAGTCGCTGAAAAGCTTGATGACTTTCTTCTTGATGTAAGAAGGGTCAGAGGTTGGAATGTGTGCCTTCTTCCAGACATTGAGGATCTTGGCGGTGGTGGAGCCAGCGGCTGCCGTGATGAACTCCTTCTTATTGACATTTGGGAACAAGAACACAGTTAACACCTTCCGAGAGGGCAGCCTGTTCTCGGGAAAGCTCTCAGAAGCATCCACATCAAAAAGCACATCTTGTGATCACCGAGCATGTGCCATTGCGTTTCAGCTATCTGAGGAGAAGAAAAAACATTTCTTAAAGTGGTCAATATCACTCAAAATACACAAAGTAGACAATTCATGCTACCAGTAAATATAGTTGAAATTAAATAAAATTTTACAGTATTTACTTTCACATGAGAGGCAACCAGGGCATCATGTGCTGGAGTGTGTATCACCATCTTGAATTTTCTGGGACACCCTAACATGCAACCAACTCTGCCCTTTCATCATTCTGAATTGCTTCCTACACCATAACACAAAAATATATTTCACTGTTTATTGTAACCTGTTTATGTCCAACTCCTGAGGGAGTACTCTCCAAACTTATACCCATCCATTCTGAAAATTGAGTAAACCTTGATTCATGAGAAAGAAATATGCTGTGCCAAAATTCCCAAGGCTTGACACTCATTTCTTCAGCCCACTCAGTACTCTTCTTAATATTGGTCATTTTAAACGAGGCTTCATCTTGATTCCACATCAATAATATCCAAGAAATTGCTAATCGATTACTGCTTTGGGATCTTTCTGGTATTTCATAAGCTATTAGCTGAATTAATGGATCTTTAAATAGAACAAAGACATCTTCCAGAAGGCCCAGAATGTCCAAATAGAACTATAATTCTATTAACAGAAGAAAGCTATATTCCAAGATTCCCACCAATTTGTCTGGGAATCTGAAAATCAGAAATTTCATTGTAATTTTGCTTTGCCTGCATGTTTAAAAAATTGCAATATTAAACTCTGAAAAGATGGAAACATACTAGTCATAACAAAGGGCCCCCCAAAAAAGGGAATGAAAATGTGTTATCATAAAACTATGGTCTCTTTACTTGCATACTCTCTATATATATATTGCAGAAGAATACAATGGGGTCATTTGAAACCATTTCTGCCATTACAATCCTGTTTGTTTAAATATGTTGGTAGTGTAGATTTTGAATAAACTTTTTCTTGAAGGATTTTGGTTCAATAGTTTATAGATGTTTAGCTTGAATGAAGAGAAAGTACCACTGGTTAATTATTCTCAAACCCTTTCTCTTAGATAATTTGTTATTGAATTCAATTTTTGCTTTATAATAACGACACCAGCAGTGGGTAGCCCTCCTTCTGCTGCTGTAATCTGGCAGGCTAGGTTTCTGGACCTGGAGGCCAAGGTGTATGTTAGTGAGCGTTTGTCTAGCTGTCTGATCCGGCTACCCCCAGCTAGGGGAGGGGCCTTGTGTATAAAGAAAAAGTTTCAAATATATAAATATAACTGTACAATATTTGCGCATTCATAATGACACTTATTCTCTATATTCTTTCATCTTTAATTTATTTTGCAGCATCTCTTCGGGGGAGTTGGTATTAAAGTGGAAGGATTTATGGGAGGTCAAACTCCACCAGGTGGATTCCAGAAGACTGATATTGCCATTTGTACCATTGAAAAGGCAAATAATCTGATAAACAGGTAATAATAACTATTAAGTTTTTCCATTTAAAATTTTGATTTTTTTTATTATTGAATTTCCATTTCTGTGTACCATGTTCTATCTTGGGTGTTCACAGGGAGCTAGCCACCTCTTGGTGTGTTGAGTCTGACGAATGGGTGTAAGCAGCTATATTCACATAGAGAGATGATCACAACATTACTGTCTCTTCCATCTTTCTTTGCCACAGACAACACAACACTTCTCCATCCCAGAAATTGAAAAAAAGGGGTTTTCATACCTTCACTTCCATGCTGTGTAATGAATGGCTCTCTCTTGGACAATGAAGGGTTCTCCATATCTGGTTGAGGGCAAAAAATTACCACCTTTCTTTGTGTACCTTCCACTCCACCAAGTTCCAACCCATGGTACTTCAGGACTTGCTATCTATTGGCTTTCTTATACTTGTGTAGTATAATTCAATTTTGACTTTGATGATGACAGGGGCAAAAGATCTTTCCCTCTTTTTCCAACCTTCTATGCAGGTTGCAAAATTAATTGTCTTCCAGGAACTCAATGGACACTTGCGCAAGTGTTGCTGCACTTAGCCACTTCATGAAATGAAAAGTGGGGTTATATTTCAAGGATTTCTTTTGTGATTCCCTTAACACATTTGCAATTCAGCGATGGAAATTTTCGTCATTGGGAATGTTGTGGTAGGCCCATGTCAATACTTTTTAGAAATATTAGTTGTAGCCATATTTTTTTCCAATTAATCCTTAATATAAGTAGAATAAACTTTAATTTTGTTATAAAGTATGTGAATGGAAATTAAGTCATGGGCCCAGTGATATACTGAGTTTATTGCGAGGCCCCATGACAGATTTATACGCATGTTAATTATTTATTTAAAAATGGAAAATCATGTATCTAAACAACTTTTATTTTAGTAATTCTTAATAGAGTAAGAATTAAATAGAATTGAACATCGCTTATTTCATTATAAAAACAATTAAAATAAAAATATCTACCCATTCATTCCTGTTTGTTTGATCATCATTTTTGTGGAAAGAGTCATCCTCTATAAATTCTTCATCCTTCACTATGTTATCAGGTACTGGATTTGAAAATAAAGTAATAACTTACAAACTGGTGCATAATAATAAAAATATATATTTATAATACTTGCAAATTTAACCAATTTATTTGTAACTCAATCATTTATTTGCCAAATATACACAATATGCAATCAACAATTTTAAAAATAATGAGAAATACTGTAGAAATACTCTTAACATGCCTAAAATATATAAATATAATGAAAATATTCTAAGTGACAATTTATAAAAATGTTAGCCTTGAAAATTTTATCAGGAAAATATTTTTATGAATTTTACATATAAATGATAAACAATGATATTAAAAAAGCAAAAGATATTTTACTTACTTTCATTGCTTTCATCTGAGCTGCAAGATTCTATGGATAGTTCATAAGGAGTTTCAGAGTCACTATGAAGATCACTAAGCTCATCATATGAAGAAATATTGAATTCTTCGAAGCATTTAGCAAAATTCCCTTGTTAGAAATACCTACGTTTTCACTTGTTTTGATTTTGATTCTCATTCATGCTTGCTTGCAGCCTACCCTCTGCGGTAAAATAATCACTTGGGACAACTGTAAGATTTCCTGCCAAACCTACACTTTTTGTTTAGTCTACCGACAAGCCCTCTTAAGAATTTCACATAAAAATTATGTAAATCTTGATGCATATTTCCATCTTGGGCCCTTATGTAGGATCTATAAATTGACAGATTTTTCCACTCTGGACCCAACAACAGACTGCTGTTTTTGTCCTGAGCCAGAAATGTGTTAATTAACTTATGTTCAGCTATGGTGCATAGGTTAGCATCCTCAAAAAAACTCAGTTAGATGGGTTAGTTCTGATGGTACTTGTGTACAGAATGTGGGACTATCAGGATGTCATTAGGATCCAGGTACCAGCAGGACCCCAATACAACCTGCAAAGTCCACAACACCTACCTATGCACATATGCCTAAACCTTATAATAGGCAGAGATTTCAATGCTCAACACCTCCTGGCTTACTTTCAATCAAAATGATAACAGAGATGAATTGCTCACATCACAAGTTCACACTTTAAACATGCTAAACTACACAAATACCCCTATCTGCCCTTACCTACAACTAACCTCACCAGACATACCTGTACACCAATAATAAGAATAAGCATGATATGGAATATAATTCATGATGTCCCTTCTGACCACAAACCAATCATCATTAAATTCACACTTTAGCACCCTATTAGACAGACCTACTCAAGCAGCCTCTGTTGCCTAGCATGGTGAGCCTACAAGTCTCAAATGAAGCTACCTTCTTTCTTCCCTTTATTCACCATCTCTCCTTTTCACAAATTCAGCCATCCTTAGATAAAAAACAAACAGACAACACTATAGAGATTGCCATTAATGACATCACAAATAAAAAAGAATGCAAATTTGTACACAAGCAGCATATACCACAATCCTCCAGGAAACCAAGTATAAGGTTAGGCATTTGTGCAATAATGAGGCTAAGGACTAGTTGCATAGTGCCCAGCACTACATGGTACGTCCTATGCTTCATTTGTCCCAAAAGGCTCAGGCCACCATGTTGACGGGACTCAGCGCCATGTCCGGCCCCAGCTTAGCCTCTTCTTTCTGACACTGTTCTCTTACCTTACTTCCTCACTTTGCATACAATCTCTACTACAATTTTCTCTGGTCAGCTTCTAATTTCACAGGGTAGATGCTGACCAGCTTTTTCTCATCCAACCATCCCAGATTGGGGCTAAGGGGGGGAAGTGAGTTTTTAACAACCTGCTTAACCCCAACTCTCACCTTCCTCACACACCCTTTCTCTCTCCTTTTCATAGTCTATCGACTTAACACCATGACCAAGGCATGGTGACCACCATGCCAATGGGCTGCCAGGTTACTAAGCGGAAGGAGTGGCCTCAAATGTGCTGACGGGACTCAGTGCCCCATCTGGCCCTAGCTTAGCCTCTTCTCCTTTCAGACAGCCTGTATTTCTTCCCTACTTCCTCACTCCCCTTACAACCTCTCCTACAACTTTCTATGGCCAGCCTCTATTTTCACAGGGTAGATGCTGACCTTCTTCTCAGCCAACTATCCCGGATCGGGGCTGAGGGGGGAAGGGAGAAAGTTCCCTAACCCCTGAGCTCCGGCTTGTGATGGTGGGTTTTTAACAACCTGTTTCATCCCCACCCATACCTTCCTCACATCCCCTTTCCTTCTCACTTCACACTCTATCAATTTTATGCCGTGCCCAAGGTGGAGCCGCCATACTGAAGGGCTGCCAAGTCACCAGGCAGGAGGGGTGGCCTTAAATGGCGGTACCTGGCTCTGCCAGCCCTGTATGCACCCCTTGCAGAGGGGGCTACCGTGAGGGGTGATTAGCATCTGCATCCTGTCAAGAAATTAAGAGTCACCATGCCCAATGATGAGAAAAACAACAATCTCACCCTCATCCACCGTCAGAGCCACCCTCGGGCAGCTCCACGGAAAAAATGGAGGTCTCCCCGCTGTGCTCTCGCAGGGGACCCTCTAAATCTCTTTAACTGGAGAGGAGGCTTCCTCTCCTTCGCCTACAGGTTTAGGGGACTCCCCCTCACCCCCTTGTCTGGAGGTGCCTTCGAGCGCCTCACTCTTTCCAGCGACAGTCCCTCCCTTTACTTTCCAAGGGGACTGCCAAGAAAGCCATCATGCAGCCCAGAGCCGGCTGCTTCCTATTGAAGCGGCTCATTAGGCAAACCCCCTTAGGAGGGAGAGGGAAGACAGCCCCCATCATGCGCTTGTTTGTGTGGGTTCAGCATCTGCCCCAATCACAAACAAAACTTATTTCATCCATGGCCAATCTTGATGGTGCCTATGCTTCAAAGAGACTTCAATCTAGGTCTAAAATTTTCAGGTTCAGATCAAGGAAACTGCGAGAGTTTAATATAACTTAGACTGGTTGTACCAATGGTTTTGCTTAAGATGCCGTACTGGAGGATATCGCCTTTGAGCATTTATCTCTCTTCATCTGCTCCAAGTTTGAAAGCGGAGCTGGCCTTTATGCTCCCTTCCCCCATATTTTCCTTGCTATGCTGGTTGTAATATACCCCGTAAGGGGCGCGGCGATTTGCCGTGCTGACGGGATCCAGCGCCCCGTCCGGCCCCAGCTTAGCCTCTCTTCCTTCCTTCAGATAGCCTGTATTCCTTCCTTCAGATAGCCTGTATTCCTATCCTACCTCGTCGCTTTTCATACAACCTCTCCCACAACTTTCTCTGGTCAGCCTCTACTAATTTCACAGGGTAGAAGCTGACCTTCTTCTCAGCCAATCGTCCCGGATCGGGGCTGAGGGGGGAGGGGACAATGTCCCCTAACCCCTGAGCTCCGGTCTGGGGTGGTTGGCTTTTAACAACCTGCTTCATCCCCACCCATACCTTCCTCACATCCCTTTTCCTCTCGTCTTCAAAATCTATCCGTTTTACGCCGTGTTCAAGGTGGAGCCGCCATGCCGAAGGACTGCCAGGCCACCAGGCGGGAGGGGTGGTCCCAAATGGCGGCGCCTGGCTCTGCCGGGCCTGTAAGCACCTCTTGCAGTGCGGGCTACTGCAAGAGGTGGTGAGCGATTGCGTCCCGTAAAACAAAGAGGGTCACCATGCCCAATGATGAAACAAAAAAACATCTCCCCTTAATTCCCCCTATAACAACAACGGAGCCGCCCTCGTGCAGCTCCACAGAAAAGATGGAGGTCCTCCCCCCTGTGCTTGCGCAGGGGACCCTCCATACCTCTTTAACCGGAGAGGAGGCTTACTCCTCTCCTACGCCTACGGGTGTAGGGGACTCCCCCTCACCCCGTTCTCTGGAGGTGCTTTCGGGCACCTCCCTATCTCCAGCGGCAGTCCCTCCTATGCTTTCTAAGGGGACTGCCAAGAAAGCCAGCAGGCAGCCCATTGCCGACCGCCCCTCGTACAAGCGGCTCGGTAGGGCAAACCCCCTTAGGGGGGAGAGGGAAGCCAGGCCCCTTCGGTCGCTTCCCTCAAAAGACCTGCTGGCAAAAATATTAAACCTTGCCGGGGTCAAGGCCTGTGCCTCCCCACTAAAGACTTATGACGCTGCCAAGGGGACCTGCGATGTCCTGGGAGGGGATGGCCAACTGGAGGCCCCTCCTGTGATAGACATGGTCCTTGAGGAAAACCAGCCTCAGGCGGTAGGGCCTTCCATGGGGGGGAATCCGGGCTTGGCGCCAAGCACCGAACCCGAATCCGCCCCTATGCAAGGTCCTCATCAAACGGCTGTGGATTCTCAGGCAGGACAAGGAGGGGAGGGATCTCCTCCGGATGAATCCCCTGCGCCCACCGGGACCTTCTCCATTTCAGAGAAGGACCTGGCTGAGGCCGTTCCATCTGGCCTGGGGGCTTCTACCGGCGGGGGTGAGAAGCGGGTTCATTCCCCGCCCTCCTCTCCTAAAAAGAAGAAAAAGACAAGAAAGACGAAAAAGACTCGGGGCTCCTCTCCATCCGCGGGGGCTGCGGGGACGGATGGGTCTGCTGCCACTTTGGTAGGCGACCAAGCCAAGATCGGCAAATCCGGCCCCTCTACCCCCTCGTGTGCGGAGCTCCTGACCAAGACTAAGACGAAGAATGCACAGGGCGGAGCCTCGATGACATCGGGGCCCCTGATTCAGAGGTTACCTGGCGTTTTCGAGCCCGCTGGCTTCAAACGCTTCCTCGTTATTCGCTCCACTGATGGCACCATGTTGTCTAAGGGCAACATGATCCATCAGAGGAGAGGATTAGCTAGTGCAATTGGTAGAGAGCCGAAGGTGACCCGTTTCTCGGACGGCAGCCTTCTGGCGAATGCGGCGAATCCCGCCGAGGCGGCCAAGATAAGTGCTCTTCGGACACTTCATGGCACCCCGGTGAGTGTGACGCCGCACTCTACCATGAACTTTGTGAAAGGAGTAGTTTATGCGAGGGAACTCGTTGACTACTCCATTGAGGACATCACCCTAGAGCTGGCCGACCATGGGGCGGTCAAGGTCGAACGTGTGATGAGAAAACAGGGAGGGGCTTCGAGACCCACCCCTACACTCTTCGTCACGTTCGACTGTGACAAGCTCCCTGAGTCGGTGCGTGCCGGTTGGTACCGCTACCGCGTGAAGGCATTCGTGCCACTGCCGCGGCGGTGCTATTACTGTCACCGCTTCGGCCATACGAATCGCTCATGTAGACGTGCAAAGTCGGGGTCACCCGAAGTCTGTGTAAATTGCTCCAAGGTCGCACACGATAAGTCCAAATCGTGTGTGGCCAAGTGTGTCAATTGCGGAGAGCCGCACCCTGCTTCTTCGAAGCAATGTGGTGCATATCTCCTGGAGAAAGAAATCCTGGCCGTTCAGGCCCAGGATAGACTCTCATTCCGCGAGGCTAAGGACTTGGTCCTGGCGCGCCCAGCTCTGCCTGGGACGTCATATGCCTCAATAGTTAGAAAGGCACCCTCTGCTCCTGGCCCATCCAGGCCAACGAGCACGGTTGTTTCCGCGCCCATTCGGAGCCCTTCTGCGGGCTCTACTACACCCGGGCGCTCCCCTGGTAGAGCTGGCGGCAAAAAGGGTTCACACCCAGCCCCGGCTAAAACCAGGGCTCCCCCCTCTTCCCCCAGCGTGACCGTTTCCCGTAAGGCGAAACGGCCACGCGCCTCCACCGAGTCGTTAGACTCACAGGAGGCAACACCCCTGAAGATGGTCGCTAGGCCATCTTCGGGGGTTCCTAAAGCTGTCCCCCGAAAGGAGGACAGCAACAAATGAGCTTCGGCTCCTTCGCCCACGCCACGAGGTGGAGCGAGTGGCTCGGAGACGGTGGTTCCTCGAAAAGAGGGCCCCCCGCCTCCGAAGCCGCAGCGCCCGCCTAAGGTTTCGAGGCGGAGGGAGGAAAAGACTCGCATGGCGAGGTCAACCTCCCCCAATAAGTCCTCGAAGGCGACAGCGCCTCCAGCGCTTTGTCCCGCCAACAGCGCCCGGGGTTCTGCCCCCGGGAAGCGTACGGCCATTCCCGTGAGGGTCTTCAATTCGAGGAGGGCCCCCGCGTCTCCTCCGAGCTAGGCCTGGAGGGCATATTCCTTCAATGGAATTGCCGTGGACTCCGGGCCAACTGGGAGGAGCTGCGGAGGCTCGCCTCGTCCCGTTCCCCGTTAGCTATTTTTTTGCAGGAGACCATGCTAGGCGCGTGCCCACTGCCTGCCCTCCCGGGGTATAAGGGTCTTGCAACCCCACCACCGCGGGACGGCCGGGCTGGGGGATGCGCGGTTTACACCCGGCATGATGTCTCCGTTCTTCCTTTCTCTTTAGATACCTCCTTACAGGCAGTGGCTGTGCAGCTGCACCTGGATAGGAGGTATACTATCATTTCTGCGTACATTCCACCGTCAGCTGACTTCGACGCGGGGGACTTCCGCCGCGTCGTGGCATGGTTGCCGAGGCCCTATCTCTTGTTTGGAGATCTGAACGGCAGGCATCCTCTCTGGGGAGATTACACCATAAATCCCAGGGGACAAGTCCTTGCCGATCTGATCGAAGAGCTTGAGATGGGTGTCCTAAACGTGGATGAGTTTACGCATCACTGTCCGAGAACCGCTTCATTTTCTTGCCTTGACCTATCTTTGTGCTCTTCGGATGCACAGCTTGATTTTGATTGGGGGGTGGTCGATGACCTCCATGGTAGTGATCACTTTCCCATTCAAATATCATTTTCAGGGCAACTGCCGCCTGAGAGACCACCTCGGTGGTGCTTGGCACGGGCGCGGTGGCCTGCATTTCAGGAAATGACTGAATTCTCTATCTCAGTCGAGGAGTTTAGGTCGGTAGATGAGGCCGTTGAGTTCTTCTCCGGCAACCTTATCGCCGTGGGCCTGACTACTATTCCTAGGACGTCTGGCTGTTTTGCACGCCGACCACTCCCATGGTGGTCGGCCGAGTGTGAGACGGCCCTCAAACAGAAGCGTTATGCCTACATGCGCTATAAGCGCCGCCCGAACGATTTCACTGTCGCTGAATTTCGTCGGGCTAGGGCTAGGTTCCGGTATATTTCGAAGCACACCCGCCGCTCTTCTTGGCGGGCATACGTGTCTTCACTTAACGGGAAGACCCCTTTAGCTGAGGTGTGGAAGCGAGTCAAAAGGATTCGGGGCAAGTTCTCGCAGGACCCCCCTCCCGTTCTCCAGGAGAATGGGACCGCAATCTCGGACCCCGCGTCCGTGGCGGAATCCTTAGCGACCTCTTTCTCTGCATTCTCTAGCCGTGATGCTGCTCCGCCAGCATTCAATGCACGTCGTGATGTCGCGGAAGGCCGCCGGCTGGACTTTACCTCCAGAGGCGGAGAACCCTTCAACGACAAGTTTACTGTGAGTGAGTTGCGTTCCGCTCTCGCTTCGTGCGCGGACACCGCCCATGGTCCGGACGATGTCCCGTACGCCATGCTTCGACACCTGGGTGAGCGAGGCATGGCCTTTCTGTTAGATCTGTTCAACAGGATCTGGGTGGAAGGTCTTCTCCCAGACTCCTGGCGAATCGCTACTGTGCTCGCCTTTCGCAAGCCGGGGAGAGATCACTCTACTCCGACCGGTTTCCGCCCATTCTCTCTATCCCCTTGCGTGTGCAAGTTGATGGAGAAATTGGTAAATGTTAGATTAGCCTATTTCCTGGACAGCGGAGGCCATCTGTCTTCTGCACAGTGCGGCTTCCGTAAGTTTCACTCCACGTCGGATGCTCTGCTCCGACTAGAAAATGCCGTTTGCGAGGCTTTCCTTCGTAGACAGCACTACGCCACGCTGTTTTTCGATCTGGAGAAGGCCTATGATACCGCATGGCGATACGGTATCATGGAGACTCTCCACACGATGGGGGCGAGGGGACGCCTCCCAATGTTTATATCTGAATTTTTGCGAGATCGTCGATTCCGCGTACGGGTGGGGGGAGCCCTCTCTGCCCCAAAGGAGCAGGAAGAGGGTGTCCCGCAGGGAAGTGTCCTCAGTGTCACACTCTTTGCCCTGAGCATCAACGGCATCACCTCGGTGCTGCCAGAAGATGTTCTCGCTACGCTCTACGTGGACGACCTTTCGATCTCTTTTGGCGTGGCCCAGATGCCAACTCTGGAGCGTCGACTCCAACAGGCATTGAACCGCGTCTCTCGCTATGCCGAAGCGCACAGGTTTCGGTTTTCTTTGGCCAAGACTAAGGTGGTGCACTGCTGCCGCCATCCACGGCTTCACCCTGACCCAGATTTGTTTCTTAATGGGGAACGCCTGGATGTGGTTGAGTCGCACCATTTCCTTGGTCTTGTATTCGACCGACGCCTCACCTGGGTGGCTCATATTCGCAGCCTTAGGGTCTCTTGTACCCGCGCCATGGACATTCTCCGTTCCGTTACGTTCAGCGCTTGGGGCGCTGATAGGGCTACCGCCTTACTTTTTTATCGATCCTTTGTTCGCTCGAAGCTCGACTACGGATGCGAGTTTTATGCATCCGCAGCCGAGCGTTTATTGCGGAAGGTGGATTCAATCCACCACACCGGCCTTCGCCTTGCGACCGGTGCCTTCCGCACTTCCCCCATTGAGAGCCTGTTGGTCGATGCTGGGGAGATGCCACTCGCTCTGCGCCGCGTGCAGTGCATCACTCGCCTGTATGCGCGAGCCCGGCGCCTCCCCCAGTCGCCAACAGCTCTCACTGCATCCGCAGCTGATCTCGATGGTGCCTATGCCGCCGAGAGACGCCAGTCATACCCTAAGCCCTTTGGGTTTAGGGCCAGGAAACTCCTTCGAGAGGTAGATATAGCTCTCGGGCCGGTGGCGCCCCTGGTTCTGCCCAGGACGCCACCCTGGAGGGTACCACATTTGGCTATTTGTCGCCACGCCTCTGCTCCCAAAGCTTGTACTGCGCCGGGAGTATTGCGTTCGACCTTTTTGGAGCACACATCGTGTCACGCTGGTACCGTGCCAGTGTATACGGATGGCTCCAAGTCCCAAGAGGGGGTCGGCTTCCACGCCGTATCCCCTCTGTTTGAAGTCAGCGGGGCTCTACCAGGTGCTGCGTCTGTCTTCACGGCCGAGCTGGTGGCAATACACCACTCGGTACGGGAGATTACGCGACGTTCCCGGTTCGGAGACCGGATTGTGATCTATAGCGACTCACAAAGCGCCCTGAGTGCTCTCGGGGCATTGGAATCTCCGCATCCCCTGGTTCGCGATATCCGTGACGCCACGGTTTTGGCGAGCCGGGCAGATGTCGAGATTATCTTCTGCTGGGTTCCTGGACATGTAGGTATTGCGGGGAATGAGCGCGCCGATGAGGGCGCCAAAGAGTCCGCGAGGACTCTGCGACCGGACCAGCGTCTCGCTCTTCCTCACACCGACTACATGGCAGGAATACGGGCAGCTCTTCGGACTGCTTGGCAAAGAAGATGGGAGACGGTCGAAGGGAACTTAAAGTTGCGTGCCATTGCGCCGCGACTGTTCCCATGGACCTATCCCCCAATGCCGCGGCGGCTCAGGTTGCTTTCTGTCGTCTTCGAATCGGACACACTCGTGTGACGCATCGCTACTTGATGGAGCGCTCGCCTGCGCCCTATTGCAACGACTGCGTCGTCCCCCAGACTGTTCGGCACATTCTTGTCGAATGTCCCAGTCTGGGTGATCTTCGCGCACGACACCTGTCCCGGTACCGGGATGGGCGGGGTCGCTACCGCCTGTCCCTTGTTCTCGGGATGAGTGTGTGTACTTTGACAGGTGGACTTATTGACTTTTTGGGGGAGGCCGGCCTTCTCCCTTTTATTTAACCCGATTTAATTGTTGTTGTTGTTTTTGTAATTGTTTTGTTATTCCTTTTTATTGTTTTCTGTTGAATTTTTTAAAGTAGCCTAAATTAGGCTGTTTGTTTACGGCAACTTATGCCTTAGTCGGCAGTCGCCAGATAGCCCCTTAATTAAAAAAAATAAAAAAAAATGGTTGTAATATACTGCTTAATATGAGAGATTATATAGAACTAAATAAACACTAGAAAACCCTAACTTAAACTAAATTAAAACTGAAAATTTAGTTTTTTTCAAAATATAAGAGATAAATAACTTAGGTATTCTCAAACCCTTAAACCCAATAGATGTAATGTATAAAATAAAAAGATTAAATCCTGGCTAAAGGTATCCAATAGACAGACAGCGCATAGCATTAAATAAAATTCTGTACCTTGACAAGTCAATAACTTACTGATATAGTGTTCATATCCTAAGATATTAGCTCTTACTATTTGTAGAAATCTTCCTAGTTATGAGTACAATACTTAACTTTGTCAAAGAAGTTAACTTATTTACCTTTTAAACTTACAGCTTAAGTGAAAACAATATTTTGTTAGGATTGTTATTGAACTCTTAATGAGGCCCTCAAAGACATAATTAATTCAAGCTTACTAATCATAGTGCTCTTTGAATATAGATTACTATCACCTACTACTAGTCTGATTTTTACAAAGAATGAATTACAAAGAATTTGACAGACCACAAAGGAAGGTAACAAGTTGTTTTCTAGCCACAGTAGCTGGTAGCTAAAGCAAGAATAAGAATGTTTTCCATTTCAGATTGGCATTTCACTGCTTTTTAGCCTAAGTGACTTGTTTTCCAAGAAGGAAGGAAGGGGTGAATTACTTTTCAGATAATTTAAATGGTGGAAACCTAAATAGTTGTTCAAATTCCTTTATATTACAAATTTTACTCCAGCTTAAAGAAAATTATTAAAAAATTTCCAGCAGTACTATACTTCATATCAAGGTTGTTTGCCAGTTTGATATAATTTAAACTTTCACAGTTTACATTAGGGCTGTTCTGGGCCATTTTCCTTGTGATGGGAAGAGAAATCCTAGCATTTATTTTTCTTTTGTTTCAGGTTAATTGAAGAACAAAAGGTGGATTCTTTAGGTATAATAGTTGTAGATGAACTTCACATGGTTGGAGATCCCCAACGAGGCTACTTGTTAGAATTGCTCCTCACAAAGTTGCTATACATTTCCACTTCCAGTAAAGCAAGTATTTCTTCGTTTCCTTTAAGGTTGGATGGAGACTGAGTAGGGAGATTATTTCAATCTTTATATTAACCACATTGTCCAAAATCTGGGTGCGCTCTTGTATTAATAATTTATGATAAAAGTAGGCAATAGATACAGAAAGGGCAAGTAAAATTTGAAAAATTGCTGCAACTTCAATAAATTGGTTATTAAGCATTAATGGCTTATTTATAAATGAAAGATATTAATACAGTGTAGATATGTCTTGAAACTAACATTTTTATTCAATGTCACCTCCATTATTTGCAAAGATGGCATCAATGCAACCTCAAAAAGCTGCACTCCCTGATGACAGCTTTTAAAGGGGTTAACACAAGAGTGTAGATTTTTGTGTGGTGGCCCATTCCAATATGCCTTGCTTGTGTAGTCCAGGATGTTCAAGAGCTGATTTGTGAAGATGTGTGTTTGGGACTATTTGTGTAAAGGTTGACCTGAAGGAATAAGAGGTCAGCCTTCATTTGAATCCTTCAAATGAAGTGTTACTCAAGGCAAAGTCTGTCATGGGCATATAAATGCTGTTTTCTAATTTCATCTTTTACATTGCATGGCGTATGCCAATACACAGCTTCACTGTGCTGATTTATAACACAACAAGCTCTCCTCATCCCAGTATTTGCATGTGTATTTTTCCAAATTATGATGTGTAATATTCTTATTTTCCCACCACAGGCAAATGTATAAAAATATTTAGGTTTTTACCACCAATTTACAGGCCATCTTGTGCAAATATCTTTGCAGATGTAGAGTTTAATATAAATTACAAACTATGAGTTCCGTCCTCCTAGTCCTGAGTCCATGGTCATCCTCTCCTTTACACCACTGGGCTATACCTTCCATACATTTTCACTTTCCCTCTTATGGCAGTGTCCTCATTGTTTTTTTCTCTTAAATATATAATAGTAATAACATGGGTTTGCTACAACATATACCAGCTGTTACTAAGCTGACCTAAATCAAACTTCCCATCCATTGAGTATCCATACTTAATGATGCTTTACTACGGGCATTGCTGACTTCTTTTTTTTTCAGGGTTCAATACAGATCCAAGTTGTTGGCATGTCAGCAACACTTCCAAACCTTCATGTTTAGCAAAGTGGCTACAGGCCCCAGCTCTATTCCACATCTTATAGACCAATTCCATTACTTCAAATGGTGAAAGTTGGGCCTCTTCTATATAAGGAAGATTTCACTTTGCTCCGAGACCTTCGCTCTTCCAATCAAATACAGTTGAAGGTGAAGAAAAACAATACATTTAAGGGTTTACTGAAGAAATTTTTACCAGTTATGCACCATGGAAGTGGAATACTAGTGGGGTATACATAAATATATATCCACACTGAAATAAAAATTGTTTGGTAGGGGTTTTATCACGGAACTGTGGCTTATTTAAAGTTTTTATCAGCGCAGACCTACAGTTTAGTGAGGGATTTAAACCATGGATATCTACAGTGTATGGCAGCTGCTGGAAGGCCACCCCAATTGGGACTCCCTCCAGAGACTAACCACACTCAATGAGGTTTATCTTCACTGAAATCGGAATCGGTTTTCCACTCGGCTATGCTGTACAATAGCCCCACCAGATTAAGGTATTAAATATTTTAAGAGTGATTCTTTTTCCATTTTAACTACACCCCATCACTAAAATGGGTAAAATGATGAGGGAGGATGCTTTAGGTTTGATAAAGCACAAAGAGGTATGTAGAAGATAGTTATTTTAGGTGCATTGTGGTAAAGTGGTAAAGGTTGGTAGTGAAACCTGATACCCTTTCTACATTCCATAGAATATAGACTAGACAATTCTGATGTAGAATAAGTCCCATCAAGGCAGGTTGGAGCTCTTAGGTTCCAAGACCCAATCCGACCGGACCAGCGTTTCGCTCTTCCTCACACCGACTACATGGCAGGAATACTGGCAGCTCTCCAGGCTGCTTGGCAAAGAAGATGGGAGACGGTCGAAGGGAACTTAAAATTGCGTACCATTGCACTGAGATTGTTCCATGGACCAACCCCCCAATGCCGCGAAGGCTTCAGGTTGCTTTCTGTCATCTCCAAATTGGACACATTCGCAACGCACTGCCATTTGAGGGAGCGCTCGCGAGCGCCCTACTGTGAAGACTACGTTGTCCCCCAGACTGTTCGGCACATTCTTGTTGAATTTCCCAGTCTGGGCGATCTCTGCACACGTTACCTGTCCTGGTACCGAGATCGCTACCGCCTGTCCCTTGTACTCGGGATGAGTTTGTGCACATTGACTTATGGACTTTTTGGGGAAGGCCGGCCTTCGCCCGTTTATTTAACTAGGTGGGGTTTTTCTTGTTTTCTCTGTAGGTCGTACGTCCCTCCGCCGGGGGTAGGCTTAGAGACCTCCCTCAGATGCCCCTGTTGCCTTTTTTCTTTTTTATTGTTGTATTTTTTGTTGTTATTCTAAAGTAGCCTAGTCCTAGGCTGTCATGGTGAGTACGGCGAATTATGCTCAAGTAGGCAGTCGCCAGATGGTCTCCTAAAAAAAATCCAAGACCCAATCCTAGGCCATTTATCATGGTGCAGATTTTAGACCCAGCTGTCCGTTCATTTCTTCCATGAATACAGAGTAAAATTTAGTTAGCTTGTACGACTCGCAGCTGATGCCATTGCGCTGGTATTCTTATCCCCTCATTATGTAGACGGTGCCCTCTTTTAAATTTATTCATTATCATCACCAAGCATTTTTCTAGAAGGGAGGGGGGGTGTCACACTTCACTGGCAATACTCGATTGTGTGGGCAGTTTGTCACAGCTCCTCCCATTACTGCCATATTGTGTCCTAGTTGTGTCATATTCACTTGGAAATGATGTGAACACCCTTCGACTCTTTCTCTTGCCCCTACAGAGTGGCTAGAGTTTAAAAAACACAGCCTTACCTGCTGGGCAATATTTGGTCATAGAAACATTAAAATTAAAATTGTATGCAACCCCTCCTACTGCTCACATAGTCCCCTTTCATTTCTATATTTCAAATATATATGAAAAACATTGTGAAGCCAAATATTAACCATTTTGAAGATTTTCCTTGCTTGACTATAGTTAATTGTAGCTGAAAATTGTAGTTATTGTCGAAGAGTATGGTTTAATTTATATCTTGCTTCAGTTACATTAAGGTAAATTTGTCTTTATAAAAACATTTCTCTCTTCTGATGCTTCTGTCATTAAATTTATAGCACGTTCTATGCCTTGGCTATGACAAGAAAATGGAATAATTTGCAGTGGATTAGATTGAGCTTGAAGAAGGTCATCAGTTGTTTCCTCAGACCACATTTTCATCATAAATATTACCCCTTTTATATATATATATATATATATATATATATATATATATATATATATATATATATATATATATATATATATATATATATATATATATATATATATATTATATATATATATATATATATATATATATATATATATATATATATATATATATATATATATATATATATATATATATATATATATATATATATATATATATATATATATATATATATATATATATATATATATATATATATATATATATATATATATATATATATATATATATATATATATATATATATATATATATATATATATATATATATATATATATATATATATATATATATATATATATATATATATATATATATATATATATATATATATATATATATATATATATTATATATATATATATATATATATATATATATATATATATATATATATATATAATATATATATATATATATATATATATATATATATATATATATATATATATATATATATATATATATATATATATATATATATATATTATATATATATATATATATATATATATATATATATATATATATATATATATATATATATATATATATATATATATATATATATATATATATATATATATATATATATATATATATATATATATATATATATATATATATATATATATATATATATATATATATATATATATATATATATATATATATATATATATATATATATATATATATATATATATATATATATATATATATATATATATAATATATATTATATATATATATATATATATATATATATATATATATATATATATATATATATATATATATATATATATATATATATATATATATATATATATTATATATATATATATATATATATATATATATATATATATATATATATATATATATATATATATATATATATATATATATATATATATAATATATATATATATATATATATATATATATATATATATATATATAATATATATATATATATATATATATATATATATATATATATATATATATATATATATATATATATATATATATATATATATATATATATATATATATATATATATATATATAATATATATATATATATATATATATATATATATATATATATATATATATAATATAATTATATATATATATATTATATATATATATATATATATAATATAAAAATAT